>OZ005660.1:221384230-222584230 GCA_963930645.1 Salticus scenicus | reverse complement strand
AGAAGGAATGTCAGGAGCTAACAGATTTTTCAATAACTGGTACAATTTTGGGCTTAAAGATGAAATAAAAACTTTAGCTCTTAATTCTTCTGGAACCTGTTGGACATCAAGATATGTCTCGAAGCGTTCCAGGAAGCAATCGAAATTTTCCGTTTCATCATTAAATTTCTCAAACTGTACCGCTACTTTATGTTGCACCGAAGAATCTTTCTTCTGCAGTGCCTTTAATAGTTCTTGATTTTGTTCAAGCAACGCTTTAATTTGCTCCTCCATTACTTCCGATCAAAGAAAAATAATAATCTTTTTTACCTTGAGATGACTTCGGCTTAGCCCACGCCCTAATCCATTATTAGTATCGTCGCCAGCTGTCATTACTTTGTGTGTGATGCATACTGGAAGAAGTACTATATTTTGGCATTTCTTTATCTTTACTAACTACGGTACATATCTATTACAGGAACACACATTATTTACATAATTATACACAAATTAAGAGATTAAACAAGTAGTTAAATAGCCATCATGGCTAGCTGCGTAGTAGCTGCATTTCGAAACCTAAACCGAAACTAAACAGTCTTTTAGTTCAGTTGGCGGTTGCCGTTAACATATTGCAACCGCGTTATTCCAGAAATGTTCATGGTTACAGTTTATACACAACACATGCCATTCAAATGATTGTTCTAAATCGATGCTAAATTTGTTATTACGTTCTCAATTTATTCGAGGTTTATCCGATTCTGATATACGAGAAAAATTATTACAACAAGGTAATATAACATTTGAAAAAACAATAGAAATCGCTTTAGCCATTGAAGCTGCAAAAATTGAAAACAAAGAAGTGTACAAGAGTGCTTTTTCAACTTCTGTTAATAAAATATCCAACATTAATAAAAATAAACGCCTTCCTGAAACCAGAAATGAAAATTCCAAAACCAAAAGTAGATCAAAATCACCCATGAAATCTAAAAGTGTTAATTTAAAAGAGCTTGGATTGGAAGGATTGTGTTTACATTGTGGTAAATCTAATCATAAAACTCAAAAATGTTTTCTAACCAATAAATTACGTTGCAAATCTTGCAAAAAACAAGGTCATTTGGCTTCAGTTTGTATTTCAAGCTTAATAAAAAATAAAGTAAACAATCAAACTGTCAACAACATAATGCATGATTCGGATAATTTAATTGTAAATCAGATTTATGATGTGTTTTCTAATGATTATGCAAATGATGATAAGATGTATGCTACAGTTAAATTAAATGGGGTTGAACAACGGTTTGAATGTGATTCAGGAAGCAAAGTAAGCATAATAAATGCTGATGAATTCAAAAAATTAAAGCTTAAAGTTCCAATTCAGAGAACAAATGTGTCTTTTCGCAGTTATACAGGTCAAATTTTCAATCCACTTGGTATTGTTAAATTAAATGTTTCATATCAAAATAAGTCTAGTTATGAAGATTTATATGTTGTGTCAAATCAAAAAAGTTCCATTCTAGGACGTGATTGGATACGGAATCTGAATATAAATTTACATGATCTTAATCAAATTTCAAATGACACATATGTTGACATTTCTGTTTCAAAAATTATTGATTTATACTCTGATGTGTTTGAATCTAAGATTGGTTGTATTCCTGATTATACATGTTCATTAAAATTAGAGCCAGATGCTAAGCCAGTTTTTGTTAAAGCTCGTACAGTTCCATGTGCTTTAAAACAAAAAGTTGAACAAGAACTTGATAAATTAGAGGCAGAAGACATAATCGAAAAAACTGACTTTTCCGAATGGGGAACACCCCTTGTAGTTGTATCAAAACCAGATGGCTCTGTACGTATTTGTGCAGATTTTAAAGTTACAGTTAATAATCAACTTCAAAATGCACGACACCCAATTCCTAGAATTGAGGACATTTTTAATAAATTGCGTGACGGAAAATTTTTCTGTACTCTAGACATTCATAAAGCATACTTACACATGAAAGTCGATAATGAAAGTGCCAAAATTCAAACCCTTTCAACCCATCGTGGTACATATTTAGCAATAAGGCTATTCTTTGGTATTAAAACTGCTCCTAATGAATTCCACAAATTTATAGATCAGTTTGTTCAAGATTTAGATGGTACTGTTGCATATTTTGATGATATTATTATTCAAGGTAAAGACAGACAGGAATGCCAACAACGTCTATTCAATGTATTAAATAAATTAAGAGAATTTAAATTACAATTCAATCTTGCAAAATGCAAATTTTTTAAAGAAAAAGTTCAGTATTTAGGACACATTATCAGCGCTACTGGACTCCAGAAATCACCAGACATAATCAAAGCCATCTCTGAAACACCTCGACCTAAAAACATTGATGATGTCCGTAAATTTATTGGTCTAGTAATGTATTATTCAAAATTTATTCCAGATGCTTCCAGTGTTCTTCATCCATTAAATAACCTCTTATGTAAAAACAGACGTTTCAAATGGACAGCTCAATGTGAAGCCGCTTTCCTAAATGCGAAATCAGTTATTACCAGTAACCAAGTCCTTGTGCTATATAATCCTGACCTCCCAGTTACTTTAGCTACTGATGCCAGTCCCTTCGGACTCTCAGGAGTTTTATCTCATACAATGCCTGATGGAACTGAACGCCCAATTGCTTTCGCATCCAGGAGTTTGACTGCTGCTGAGAAAAATTATAGTCAACTCGATCGAGAGGCAACTGCTGTAGTGTGGGCCTGTAAAAAATTCTATGATTACATATTTGGAAGAAAATTTACTTTAATTCTTGATAACAAGGCTATTTGCACCATCTTCCATCCAGAGAAAAGCCTTCCAGTCATGTCTGCATCAAGATTGTTACGGTACGCTAATTTCTTTTCTAGCTATGATTATAAAATTATACACAGAAAATCTGAGAAACATTCAAACGCAGATTATCTTTCAAGATTTCCTTTACCAATATCAGTTAATCAGATAAATTGCATTGATGAATCACAAGCTTACCAACAATTCGTTTTCAACTACATTTCAGCAGAAAACTTAACAGCACAGAAAATTAGAGAAGAAACAGAGCTTGACCCAGAACTGAGAAAAATAAAATATGACATTGTTCTTGGGAAGGTATTTGACCCTACTATAACTCTTCAAGATGGAATCCTGTTCAGAGGAAATCGAGTGATCATTCCAAAATCCCTTCAACCTGATATGCTCAAGCAATTACATTCAACACATGTAGGAATTGTCAAAATGAAAGCCCTTTCTAGAAATTATTGCTATTGGAAGAACATAGATTCCGATATTGAGAATACTGTTAAAAGTTGCCGAGAATGTTGTAATATAAAAAAGAATCCAGACAAGGCACCTCTTCACATCTGGGAACCACCAGAAAAGAACTGGCAAAGAGTGCATATTGACTACGCCGGCCCATTCATGGAACACCATTTTTTAATTGTGGTGGATGCACTTTCAAAATGGCCTGAAATTTTTGCAACAAAGAAATCTCCAACTACTGCAAGCACAATTTCTTTCCTCGAAGAAATTTTCAGCCGACATGGACTACCTGAAATTTTAGTGTCTCACAATGCTTCATTATTTAAGTCTGAAGAGTTTCGAGATTATTGCAAAACTAACGGCATCCAGCAACGTCTTACTGCTCCAGGATATCCTGCCACAAACGGACAAGCAGAAAGGTATGTACAGATTCTCAAAACAAAATTAAAATGCATGAAATTTTATCCGGGCACAATTCATAGTAAGTTGTGTAAACTTCTTTTTCGATTTCGAATAACTCCTCTCAACAATGGACAAACTCCATCTGAACTGTTATTTGGAAGAAATTTAAGATCAGAACTTGATCTAATCAAACCAACACCAAGACTCAAGAATAATGCTCCACAGCCAGATTTTTACAAAAGTTACAAATTGGGAGAAAGAGTTCAATCTCGAAATTACACATCATCCAACAAATGGAAATATGGCACTGTCGTTGAGAAACTTGGACGACTTCATTATCTAATAGAATTAGATGATGGCTATGTAATCAAACGACACTTCAACCAACTAAGATCCTGTCAAGTTGAAAAAGTATTACCCTCTTTAGAATTTTCCTGGCCAAGGAGAGTTCACTTCTCAATTCCCAGACATCAAGATAAGCTAGCCTCACAAAATCAGGATTCTTCATATCAACCACCAATGAAAGTGACTCCTCAAAGTGCAAACATTAGTGATTCAAATTCTTTACCTCAATCTCCTGCAAGCTCAACGGAACCACAAAAGACTAAACTCCCAAAATTTTCTAGTTCCAGCAAAACAGATCAACTAGTTCCATTAATAAGATCAACTCGTCAACGAAAACCAGTTATAAAATTAAATCTCTAATAATAATAATATTGAAACTATTCACAGAACATTAAAAGCTATTTTACATATTCATAGAACTTAAAAAAAAAAAAAAAAAAAAAAAAAAAAAAACTATTCTACTTTAATTTCAAATTAATTCAATCTTTATTTCAAATTGTTTCACTAAATTGTATATATGTAAATATTTAATGTTTTAATTAAGTGTCGGAGAATTGTTGTGTATATACTTCTACTTTTACTATACTATATATTAACTACTCCTACTTCTACTACTACGCTTTGTTCAATAAACAAACATGAAACGAATACGCAAGGTTCCGTGTCTTCGATATTTCAAATTATTACATCTTTATTAGTATATTAAAACAGTAAATATTTAACAGATATATTTTTTCACAAAACTTTCTAGAACATATTTCACACACATGTGTCTTTTCTCCTATGTGAATTCAGATTAACTTTTTGAGAAAAATCTTTAGAACAAATTTCACACACGTGTGGCTTATCTCCTGTGTGAGTACGTGAATGCATATTTAATTCTCCTTTACCTGTGAATCCTTTCAGACATATTTCACAAACATAAGGCTTTTTCTCTTGTATGAGTACGCAAATGCTAAATTAGATATCTTTTATCAGAAAACTTTTTAGAACATATTTCGTGTCCCTTCTCCTGCGTGAATACGTAGATGTCTATTTAAACCACCTTTACAACTGAATCTTCTTAGACATGTTTCACACTGATATGGCTTTTCTCCGGTATGAGTACGAAAATGTTTAGTTAGGTATCTTTTTTCAGAAAACTTTTTAGAACATATTTCACACACATGTGGCTTTTCTCCTGTGTGAGTTAGCAAATGTATATTGAGACTAAATTTTTGAGAAAAACCTTTAGAACAAATATCACACACATGTGGCTTTTCTCCTGTGTGAATTCGGAAATGTGAATTCAGATGATCTTTTTGAGAAAAACCTTTAGAACAAATTTCACACACATGTGGCTTTTCTCCTGTGTGAGTACGTGAATGTATATTTAATACTCTTTTACCTGTGAATCCTTTCAGACATATTTCACAAACATAAGGCTTTTCTCTTGTATGAGTACGCAAATGCTGAAAAAGACATCTTTTATTAGAAAACTTTTTAGAACATATTTCACAAATATGTGTCCCTTCTCCTGCGTGAATGCGTAGATGTGTATTTAAACCACTTTTACAAGTGAATCCTTTTAGACATGTTTCACACTGATATGGCTTTTCTCCGGTATGAGCACGAAAATGTTTAGTTAGGTATCTTTTTTCAGAAAACTTTTTAGAACATATTTCACACACATGTGGCTTTTCTCCTGTGTGAGTTAGCAAATGTATATTGAGTCTAAATTTTCGAGAAAAACCTTTAGAACAAATTTCACACACGTGTTGCTTTTCTCTGTCAGTGCATGCATTTATACTTAAGTGTGCCATTTCTGATCATCCTTTAGAATATAATTCAGAGACATATGACTTTTTATTACAAGGGTTTCAATGTGCGTTCTATGAGCATTCAATCTTCTTTACACATTATTTAACTGAATACATTTTAGAAATGTACGGTTTTTTCAATAAATGTACTTAGATATTTTTTTACAGAAAATCTTTTAAATTATACATCAATTTATCTAAATACATCATTAAAGCTAAAAAAAAAAAAAAATCATAAATTTGCTTCTTATATTTAGCTTGTTTTCCTTTTCATGGAATCAGTAATATTTATTTCTATATTGAATTTGGAAGAACTTCTCTCTATATTAATTTTCAAAATATGCATTGCAGACAATTTTTTTTTTTAAATATCTTTTTAGGATACTTGTCAATTCCTTGAGGTGAAAGTCACAAATTGTTTCTGTTTTTTATATAACTATGTTTAAATTAAAAAACCTGCCTTCATGGTGCTGGCTTTAGGTTAGACTTATAGAATATTCTTCTCGAATTATGTTAGAAGCAAATGTTTTCTATATATCATCCATGCATCCAAATAAATTGATTTTTAGATAAATGATTTTACCACTTTTTTTAATCTTATTAATAAAAGCGAAATGGCGTCTGTCTATGAGCTGTCTACAGAAAAATCCAGGGGGGTGCCAAATCGGCTGCGCATACGACGTCGTGTTCTATCCAACTGCGCATGACGTAGTTGTGGAATCAAATTTGTTTGTTTACATTTTTTTATAGCACATGCACTTCGGTTTTGTTCTTTTATTAATTCGATAACAGCTTTTTTCAAAGCTTTATATATATTATTTTTTTATTTTTAAATTTGATATTTTTGATTGTTAGTTGTTAAGTTTTTTATTTTTCATCGTTACTTATTTTGTTTTTTGAATTTTTTATTTTTCATCGTTATTTATTTTGTTTTTTGAAGTTTGTTGTTTTTCAATCTTTGCAATGCCTGGGTGCTCAGTCGCCACTTGTAAGACATACAACAGAGACACTAAAGGTGAAGAGAAAATTTATCACTCCTTTCCTTCGGATCTTAAATTGCAAAAGGTGTGGATTGAAAGGTGCAAAAGAAAGGATGGTTTCAATCCTAAAACAGGAAGAATTTGTTCGCAGCATTTCAGTGCTGATAGTTATATTCGAGATTTGAAGTCTGAATTACTCGGCTTACCTCCAAAAAAACGTTTGAAACCAGATGCTGTACCAACAGTGAACCTTACCAGCTGTGAGTTAGATAATGTTGCTGATCCCTGTAATGCCACAAACTGTAGCCCAGCAGCCAACAGATATGAAGCACGTGAAATCAGAAAAAGAGCCCTCGAGTCCATAAATAATGTGTCACCAAAAAAACGAAAATTGGATAAAATTGTTTCTACAGAGGATCTTTCAAGTGCTTCAACTGAGGAACAAGATTTACTGAAGCGTATTAGTTTATTGGAGAAACAGAATGAAAAATTAATTCTTGAAAACAATAAATTAAAAGCACAGTATAAATCAAGTTGGCATTGGCACGTAAAGAGTTAAGAAATTTTGTGAAAAATCGTGAGTTGGAGGTATCACAAAAAATAAATGGAATTCTTAGTAAAGTGTTTACAAAAAATCAGATACGTTGTTTGGTGACAGAAAAAAAATCTGTTAAATGGGATAAGACTGATATATGTAAAGCTATAACTTTGCGTTCACTGTCATCCAAGTGCTATAATTTTTTGAGGGATAAGATGGGATTCCCTTTACCTGGAATTACCACATTAAGACGTTGGATAAACCAGTCATTTAAATGTCGTGCAGGTATATTACATGATGTCATTGATATCATGCAAACACAGGGAAAGAGATTGAAAGATTTAGAAAAAGTGTGTGTAATTTCATTTGATGAAATGAATGTAGATGCAAGAATGACTTATGATGAGGAAGAAGATAGAATTATTGGTCCTCACAGCAATGTGCAAGTGGCAATGGTGCGAGGCCTCTTTTCAAACAGGAAGCAGCCAATATATTTTGATTTTGATGTTCCTATGACAGCTGCTACTTTGAAGGGCATCATTTTAAGTTTGGAAAAAATTGAATTTAATGTTGTAGCAGTTGTAGCTGATCTTGGGCCAAAAAATCAAAAACTGTGAATTGAGTTAAATGCTGATCATCTGAATTCATCTTTTGAAAATCCTCATGATTCAAAAAAAAAAGTCTGGGTATTTGCTGATGTACCACATCTCTTCAAATTGATTAGAAACCAATTTCTAGACTCTGGATTCACATTACCTAGGAATAAGAAAGTAACAAAAGCACCAATAGAACAGTTATTAGCCCTTGACTGTGGAGAATTGAAAATATGCCCAAAGTTGACACAGCATCACCTCACTGTAAAAGGCAGGGATCGCCAAAATGTACGCTTGGCAACTCAGTTATTTTCAAACCATACTGCAAACGGCTTACGATACTTAATGCCAGCTGAAGAAAACCTAGCTACATTTATAGAATTACTAAATGACTTTTTTGACATTTTGAATTCTAGAGTACAAATAGGTGATCGACCAGTTTCATGTGGTTTCGGTGTCCATTTCAGTGTGCAAGAAAGGATCTTGCGAAAATTTTATGCTCAATGCCAAGGCATGAGAGTTGGTTCAAGAAAATTTTATCTACCTTTTCAAAAAGGGATATTTACAACAATCCGTTCATTATTGGGACTACACAGTGATCTGAAAAGAACAAGAAATGTAAAATACATTCTTACCTCACGTCTGAATCAGGATTGTTTAGAAAGTTTTTTTTCCCAAATTCGAGGAATGGGTCATTTTTACGACCATCCACTACTGTCAGACGTGAAGTATCGTATACGACTTTTATTATTAGGATCTAACGCATCAGAGATTCCATTATCTAATGCTTCCCCAGTTATTTTAGATGACGACTCCACTTTTTTGACATATGAACTACCTGGTAAAATTACTCCACCTGAGATGCTACAATCTTTAGCAATGGTTGAAGGTTCTACAGAAATGCAAGACATCGTTCTAGAAGAGTCTGTTGAAGATAATCCTGTAGTTCCTAGTGACTGTCCTATAAAAGGCTTCAGATACCTTGCAGGTTATCTTGCATATCGTGGTCGGGAGCTTGATCGTTCCTTAGGTACTCCAACTGGGCAATTGCTTTCAGTTCCTAATCATTTACAACTTGGTTGGATTGAGACACTTTCCTGCAATGGTCTCCTTATCCCATCTGATGACTGGTTAGAAAAAGTGCGTCAGTTTGAACTGATATTTACATTGTTCCATGGAAAAAATTCTTTATCCCGAAACAGGAATGTTATAAAAACTTTATCTGCCCATATCAGTCAGAAGTTTCCAGAGGTTCCGAAACAAATAATAAAAGTATATGTCCGAACAAGGACATTTATAAGATTAAAATATATGAATGCAACTGCAAAAATTGAGAAAGCTGCAAAAGCTGAGAAAAGAAAATGTCTCAAATGGCAAGCTTCAAGAAAGTGAATGCTGTTTAAAAGGTATTTTCTTTAATAACTTTAACTGTATAAAATCTAACTTTTTGTTTAATTTTCAAAATAATGATTTCCCCCCCCCCCCCATTTCATCCTCATTTGATATACTTTTCGATTGGAAATTTTATGAATAATGCGACAAGGGAATTCTGTGTTTAGTCAAAGTTTATATGACAGTTTTCACTTTTGTTGCACAAATTTAATATTTTGCTTAAAGAACTTTGAAGTTGAATTTTCTATTAATATTCAGCTGTTTTTAGTCTAACCTTGTAAAACATTTTGGTAATTAAAATTACTTTTAAGTATTAAATTATGCACTCATGACAGTGATTTTTACACCTCATTATAATTCAGTGTTAAAATTGTTTACATCCCCAAATTTTAAATGGTTAATAAAAATTCAGTTGAACTTAATTTTTGTTAATTACATGTTTTTTCTTCTTTTACTTTGTAGCATTTAAATTTAATTATTTAATGTAGCAAATATAAATATTGTCAAGAATTTTAACTGGTGAGAAAATACCTTTATAAAGCATAGTTAATAAGGATTTCATCATTGTTGTTTTGGTAACTAATAATTTTTATTAATGAGTAAAATTACTACTAAAATTTCTACTCCTTATTAAAAAAAAAAAAATGTACATATATATATATCAGTGTTGTGCAAGTTCAGAAAAAAAAACGAACTAGTTCAAACTCAAGTTCATCGTGTAAAAAACGAGTTAGTTCGCGCTCAAACTCATGTCTGAAAGAAATGAACGCGTTCAGTTCAAGTTCATTTTTAAAAACGAGCGAAGCTCACTAAAAGTTCATTTTTACGTACATTTTTTTTTTTTTTTTTAAATAGATCTTATCCTCTGTGAACACTTTCATAGGTAATTTCCCTTTTTTTTCTAAAATTACCAATTACCATGAAAATTATTTTTAATTTTACGCTTAATTAAACTTATTAACTTATAATTCTTAATTATAACTTATTAATTTAATTGTGGTAAAAATTTATTTAGCAAACACTTCTGAATAGTGTACCCACTGTTTTTGCATGGCTTTTTATTCTCAAATTTTCAATACGTTTGTTTATGGGCATGAGAACTTATTAATAGAAAACAAATTCTATCATTTAGAGGTTCTGTTGCGCAGGACCGCGTTCATGAGTTTAATTAAAACTTTTTCAGTAATGAGCTGAATTTCGCTCTTTTTTAAATTGTGAACTTGAGCTGAGCAAAGTTCGTTTTCTAATGAATTTGAGCGGGAAATGTAACTCAAACTCATATGGATTTTATTCCTTTGGGAAAAAAAATTATGTTCTTGGTAGCAATCCCGGAAAAAAGGGCACGAAAAAAGGGCACCCGAAAAATAGGGCACCGGAAAAAAGGGCACTTTATCAATTCGCAAATCGCAAAATAATAAATATCAAATAATGATATATAAAAATGGCTTTCAAATTACACATTTAGAAATTTCATTTGATTTGGTACAACATTAATTTAGTATATACCTCGGGGAAGATGGGGGAGGGGGAAGGGGGCAGGAACAGATCGAAAGAAAACAATTGTTTTTACATAAACTCTTACCGATTTTAATGAAACTTTGTATAATCACGTACAATTTGTGAAAAAAATTAGTGTAAGTGTCAGGCAAACTTTAGGGGTGGGGGGTTAAAGAGGGGGGTGCAGAGGAAAATAAAATTACATTTATATCACAGTTTTACCTACTTTAATGATATACTAACTGATAATGATAATGATATACTAACTTTTTATGAAGATCACAGTGAGTGTATTATATACCTGGGGGGGGAGCAAGGGGGGCAGATAAAAATAAAATATATTCTTCTTTAAATTACTCTATTATTGATTAAAAATATTTTTGTACAATAACGTATAATTTATTAAAAATTTACAGTAAGTGTCAGACATACTTAGTGGGGGGGGGGGGTTAAACAAGGGGGGGAGAGGAAAATAAAGTGATTCTTTATATCACCATTTTAGCGATTTTAATGATATATTCTATAACTACCACTTAATTTTCATGAAGATTACAATAAGTGCATTATATACTTGAGGGGGGGGGGAGGCAAGGGGGAACCGATGGAAATAAAATATATTCTTCTTTAAACTACACTGTTATCGATTTAAACAAAAACTTTGTATAATAGAATATAATTTGTGAAAAAAATCACAGTAAGGTCAGACATACTTGAGGGGGGGGGGTTAAAGAGAGGGGGGACAGAGGAAAATAAAATATTTTTTTATATCACCATTTTACCGATTTTAATGACATATTCTGTAACTATCACTTTCTTTTATGAAGATCAAAATGGGGGTATTATACATTTGGGGGGGGGCAAGGGGGACGCAGATAGAAGTAAAATATATTATTCTTTAAACTACCGCATTGTCGATTTAAAAAAACTTTGTATCTACGCAATTTTCTGCTTATGAAAAATTACAGTGAGTGTACACATATCTGGACGATTTGCTAAGAGGGGGGCAGAGTGAAGAAAATGTTTGTTTTTATATAACCATGCTACCTACTTATATGAAACTTTGTACCACTATCACTTTCATTTTATTAAAATTATAGTGAAAGTTAACTAAAGTTGATAAGGGGGGGGGGGTAGGGGGGGACAGATGGAAAATAAAATAATCTTTTTAAACAACACTTATTATCGTTTGTTTTATTGTTTTATTTGCATTTTGTGTAAGTATCAATTACTATTAATGAAAAATTATACTGAGGTATGCAAAAATTCAATGTATAATTTAAATCTGTAAAAAAATTATTCAAAAATGAATTTTCTTCTTTTAATCTGTCTCTTTTGTCCTTCCCCCGATGTAGATATGAAACACTTACACTCTCGTTGATGTTTAGCATCAGTTTTACAAGGAGAAATTTAAAGAAGTGCCCTTTTTTCCGGTGCCCTTTTTTCCGCAATCCAAAAATTCAATACATTGTTAATATCAGACATTAATTAAAAGTTAATATCAAACATTGTTAAAAGATTATTCTAAAACAGAATTTTTTTCTTTGATCTGTCTCTCCCCCTCCCCTCGTAGAAACAAAAAAATTTTGCTATCGTCCATATTTAACAAGTATTTTACAAGTAACAATTAAGAAAAGTGCCCTTTTTTCCGGATTGCGGAAAAAAGGGCATTTTTCTTAATTTCTCCTTGTAAAACTCATGCTAATCAATCATGAACGAAAGCGTAAGTTTTTTATTTCTACGTGAGGGAGGGGGGGTGGACAAAAGAGACAGATTAAAAGAAGAAATTTCATTTCTGAGCAACTTTTTTACAGATTTAAATCGTACATTGAATTTTTGAGTACCTCCCTGTAATTTTTCCTTAATACTAACTGATATTTACACAAAATGCAAATAAAACAATAAAACAAACGGTAATAAGTGTTTTTTTAAAAAGATTATTTTATTTTTCATTTGTCCCCACTACCCCCCCCCTTATCAATTATAGGTAACTTTCACTATATTTTTAATAAAATGAAAGATACTCGTACAAAGTTTAATATAAATATGTAGCATGGTGATATAAAAACAAATATTTTCTTCACTCTGCCCCCCCCTCCTCCCCGTAGCGATTCGTCCAGATATGTGTAGACAGTAGACTCACTGTAATTTTCATAAGCAGGAAGTTGTATATATACAAAGTTTTTATTTTTAATCGAGTATACGGTAGTTTAAAGAATAATATTTTTTACTTTTATCTGCGCCCCCCCCCCCCAGATGTGTAATACACTCATTGTGATCTTCATAAAAAGTAAGTGATAATTATAGAATATATCATTAAATCGGTAAAACGATGCTATAAAAGATAATTTTATTTTCCTCTGCCCCCCCCCCCCTCTTTAAACACCCCCCAAGTTTGCCTGCCACTTACTGTCATTTTTTTCACAAGTTGTATGTGATTATACAAAGTTTCATTAAAATAGGTAAGAGTTTTCGTAAAAACAATTATTTTCTTTCGATCTGTTCCTGCCCCCCCTCCCCCCTCTTTCCCGAGATATATACTAAATGAATGTTGTACCAAATCAATTGAAATTTCTAAAAATGTAGTTTGAAAGTCATTTTTTAAATTCATTAATTGATATTTATTATTTTGCGATTTGCGAATCGGAAACGTGCCCTTTTTTTCGGGTGCCCTTTTTCCGGGATCCATTTGCTTCCTTATTTTACTGTCAAAATACATGAAACAGTGGATTTTTTAAATATATGTTTTAATATGCATTTATGCAATTCTAAATGCATAGTACACTGCGGTTCAATATATATCGCATCTATCATAAAAAAAAAAAAAAAAAATTATTTGATTGTAAAAGCCGAAAATGGAGGGAAAATAAAAATTAATTTCAATTATTATTATTATTATTATTATTGAACAGGGGAGCAGCCCCCGGCTCACCGCTCGAAGAGCGGTGTTGAGCCAGACCTAGACCGAAATCTAGGTAGGGCTGTCCCGATTATTTACCCCTGCACGATGGAGAGGCATCAGAGTTAGTCCTGACCTGCCAGACATTTATTGTTGAAATAAGCATTTACAATAGTCATCGCCAGGCCTGAGGCCTTTTCGCGACATAGGGCGATGAAGGTTTACATAAATGAGTTACATATCTTTTTGTCGACATGCCGGACCCAGCCGGTCCTACGCGACAGTTGGCATGTCGATTGAGTGGAGGCTTGTTGACATTTCTGTTGGATGTCCATTTACTTAGAACTTGGCTTTGCTGAATGTGGTGATTTTCTGTTGATGGCTTGCCATTGCAGAACCTTGTCGGGAGCACTGTGGGTACTGATTTTAGGATCTATTAGAGAAGAAGGGGGGCTGCTGGACAGGAGAAAAGAGTTTTTGTTTTTGTTTCTTTCTTTAGAAGGGGGGCGAATAGGCTTTCAAATTAGATAAAAAAAAAAAAAAAAAAAAAAAAAAAAAATATATATATATATACAAAAAAGTTAAACCTGTTGTATTAATTAGTCCTGTTGGTTAAATCCATGAGAAAGGAGTGAATTTTATTTAACTTGTAAGTTAGAGGTTTTCTTGTAAGAATGTTAGATAGCCAGTTATTTGGCCTTGGGTTAGGGTTTTGTAGATGGTAAGACTCTGTTAGGGGGCACGAGAAGTAATAGTGGTCCGAGGTTCCCTCCTCTCCACAGGGACACAAGGGCGAGCGTCGGCAATGAAATCTGTGTAGGTATGCGGGAAAGGGGCCGTGGCCACTCAAGAAGGCTGTGATGGAGGGTGTTAGTGACCACGTATTGTTGCCAACAGATTGAATTAAATTAAAAGTATGTCTACCTTTGTCTGAGTGTGTCCAAAGGTCTTGCCATTTTTGCATAAGTTGGATTTTAGTTTTCTTTTTGACATATGAGGGGGGAGCCGGGAGGGAGACTTCAATATCATCTGACTCTGTGGCCGCTTTCGCGAGAGAGTCTGCAGTTTCATTGCCGGACACGCCCTTGTGGGCAGAAACGTGTGCCAGGGAGCATTTACATTTAATTTTACTGAGGGTGTCTTTTATTGCTATAACTTGAGGGTGTCGACTTCTGTGACAGGCAATGGCTTGCAGGCTCGATAGACTATCACTGAACAGGCTGAAATCCGAGTGGAAGGCCGAGGCCATCCACTCTAGACCCTTCTGAATCGCCAGCAGTTCTGCCTGGTAGACTGTGTTGTAATCCTCGAGCCTGCCCGCCCACTGGTGGACCAAGACGCCTGAGTCAAAGACGCAAAAAGCTGCTGCAACCCCTGCATCTGTCTTGGAGCCATCTGTGTAGACTGCCACAGGTGCCGATGAGGAGAAGCTATTTTTAGAACAATTTGTAATGAGCGGTGCAACATCCTTACTCGGGTGAAGGGACCAGCTGCAGGTTGAGTGTTGTATTGGGGTATTGGGGAAAATTAAAGCGCTTAGTTCTTGGTCCTTAAGTTGGAGAATTTTGGATTTAGTATAATTTTGAGTAACCTGCAGGTGGGCATGAGGGATTCCAGTGATTACGGTAATGGCGTCAGTTGAAATCGTTTTGTATCCCCTTGCTATTTGTAATAGGAAGGGGCGTTGGACCGAGTTGAGCTGTTTTATTGCGTCTGACCTAAGGTGACCGCCCCAAATGGAAGCCCCATATGTGATAATTTTTTCAATGATAGTTGAGTACCACGATTTTAGGAAAAAGGTGGAAACTCCCCATCTCTTCCCAACCATTTTAATGGAGTTGTGGTAGATCTTGAGTGTTTTAGTTTTCAGATCTTTAATATGGGGCAGCCAATTGAGACGTCTATCGAAAGTAACGCCTAGGATTTTCAGATGGTCCACATGATTAACACTGACGCCATTGATTCGCATCTTGGGATCCCTCCTGCGGCTGAGGGCTTTTGGAAAGGCAAGAGTTAGAGCTTTTGTTTTTGAAGGTGACAGTTTTAGATTTAGGTCTGTTAGGATTTTACTGAAGAGTGAGAGGGCTTCCTGTGCCTGGAATTCCAAATCTTTTCTTGTGCGACCCGAGATGATCAGGGAAAAGTCATCCGCATATGCAAAAATCTCGAAGCCCGCGGAGCTCATTTTATGAATGATTTTATTTGCAATCAAGTTCCAAAGGATTGGGCCCAGGCATGAGCCTTGCGGGCATCCTTTGGATTGGGGAAGTTCTGTTGTTCCATTCCCCCAGTTTACGATGATTTTGCGCTTAGATAAGTAGGTGCGGATGACTCCCGCCAGATTCCTCGGGCAGCCAAGATCCTGGAGTGTGTGAAGGATGTGGGGCCACTCTATGTTATCGAAAGCTCCCTGAATGTCTAGAGAAATTATGGTGGTGTACTTCTGGGCGTTGCAGCTGACGGCGCAGGAATTTTTGATGGCTTGCATGGCCTGTTCACAGGACCTGCCTTCTCTGAACCCAAATTGATTATGGTGTAGTAGGTTGTTAGATTCTAGGTAAAAGTTGAGGCGTGTGACTATAAGTTTCTCTAGTAGTTTGCCTAATGTTGGAAGGAGGCAGATTGGTCTGTATGAGGAGGGTTCAGAGGGAAGTTTCCCTTGCTTCAGAAAGTACACCACTTCACCTCTGCGAAGGATCTCAGGAAAGTAGTGTAATTTAAGGCAGAGGTTGGTCCATGTAAGTAAAATGTGTGGAATTGTTTGGTGAACATTGCGGAGTATTTTAAAGTCAATATTATCGGGGCCGGGAGCTTTCTTCACGTTGAAGCCGAAGAGAGTGGCTTTAATCTCGGCCTCCGTGAAGGGGGCATCCGAGGGAGCCGAGAAGGTGGGTTCTTGAGAGTCTTGAAGGAGTGATTTTGGAAAGAGGATGCTGGTTAGGTGTTCCAGGTTGTTTTGTTTGGAAGAGAGCGCCGGGGGGCGCTCTAGTTTCAGTTCGGTTGGTGAAAAGAACTTATTACTATAGAATTTTTGCGCGGTGCCGTAGAGTTTTGTCTGTGTGGAGCAGAATTTGATCCATGCGTTGTGTTTCGCTGACTTAATTTGTTTTTTAAAGAGAGCGGATTGTAGTTTGATTTTTAGTTTCTGTTGTGGTATTATGGAGGGGTCTAAGATTTTTAATTGTCTTTTGAGAGCTGTTATTTTGTTACGCATGGATCGTAACTGGGGAGTCCAGAAGGTGTAGGCGAACTTCCGTCCCGACTTCTTAAGTCTGAATGCCGAGGAGGCTACTGACTGAATTGTGGATATTAAGTGTTGCGTGAATGTTTCAAGATGATCCTCATTATTTATGGTGTTTATTTCTGTGAGAAGATGTGAGGATTCCTTGAGTAGTAAATTATTAAATTTCTTGAAGTTGCTATTTTTTGTGGCAAAGCGCCGAGAGTGTGAGTGAGTTGGTGATGTATTTGTTGTGAAAGTGATGTAATTATGGTCGGTGTTGTTGTGGATGTCCAGGACTGACCAGTCGTTAATCCTGGCGAAAGCCTTGGGATTACAAAGGGTGAAGTCTGGCCAGCCCCTGGCGTCGTCTTTATTGAATGTGGGTGCAGAGTTGTCTATATTGGCTAGACATAGGTTGTTTGATGCGATAAATTCTATGAGTTCGCGACCTCTGCGGTCCTCGTTGGGAGAACACCACAACGGGGAGTTCGCATTGAGGTCGCAGCAGCAGATGAAAAGTGATTTGTTTGTGATGAGGTGCTGCCACTCTAGCAAGCAGGCCTCGAAGTCCGCGGACGGGGCAGCGTAGGCGCTACCAAGGAGCAGTTCGCCCTCCTTCGTGGTGAGCGTTATGAAAACGCAATTTTCCCCTGTAAAGACATGAGTGTAGTTAAGTGTTTTTGTGGCTATTACAATGTGGGCTGTGTTGTTTTTCGAACTGAAACTTGACCAGGCAGAGGGGAAGCCATATAGATCCCCCCCAACGGTGCAATAGGCATCCTGAAAAAGCCCGATGTCTTTGGACGTTTCTTCCATAAATGCCCGAGCTGTCAGGTTCGCTGCCATGCACCTGTTGAGGTTGATCTGTAGAAAGTTAAGACTATTGAAGTTAGTAATTTCTGGGAGAGTGGATGTTGCCGCTGGGGAGGAGGAGGAGAGAACCTTACGCTTTTTCTTTCTAGAGTTAGCCATTCTTTAATGAAGCTAAAGTTGTTGTGAGAGAGAGAAAAAGAGAGAAAAAAAAAAAAAGAAAGGGGGGGGGCTAAGAAAACAAGTATGTTTTACCCTTGTGCTCCTTGAAGGTCTTGTGATTGTCCAAAGGGTCCCGATGGCAACAGGTACCTCTGGTTCCCTTCATGGTAGAAACTGTGAGGTGGGTTTGAGTGGCTTCCACTGAAGGTATGAGAGTACTGCCCCTGTTGGAATGTCATTGGATGTGTCAGGAGGTTCGTAAAGGGGTTGAAAAGCCAGGGGAAGGGCCTTGTTTGTTCATGTTGACTCCTTGTGGATCTGTTGAATGAATGTCTTGAGTTGAGATGTGGTGCTGTTTGGTTTCTCGTGTTGGCTGTTGCTGACTGTTGCTGTCTTGGTGGTGGGGGCTGTGAGTGTGTGTTCTTTTGTTCTTGATCTTTGAATTTTTTGTCCAGGGCCTCTCTTTGTCTCCGGTAGGCTTCCTCGTGGACAGGACATGTTGGGGAATATGCCGGATGTTTAGAGTCGGCCGGACGGATGCCCTTCTTAGAGTTTTCTAGATTCTGCCTGTCGCAGTTGATACAACGTGGGGGCTCCTGGCAGTTGTTGTTTCTGTGTTTCTGCGCACAGTGGGAGCAAAAAGTCTCTTGGTCACAATGATTCTGAGTGTGTTCGTAGCTTTGACAGTTCGAGCACCTTGACACTTTTGTCTGTGGTTTGATTAAGCATCTCTGGAGTCCGATTTGCAGGGATTTCTTTTTAATTAATACTTCTGCTATTGGAAGCGGTGCTTCGAAGATTATATTTTTGTGCCCTGGTTCTCTCGATGGGAACTCTCTGATTAACTTTAGAAGTGCAATAAGTTCTTCAGTGTGGTGGCCTTGTTCCTGAAGTTCCTTTTTAATGGCATCTTCAGTGAGGTCATCTGGAACTCCCAAGACAATTAGCCTTTGCTGGGGACTTGGCTTTGTTTTAAAATTGAGGGCAGTTGCGAGTGTTTGATTGCTATTGTAATCTTGTATTAAGGTGTGAGCTTCTTCTTTGCTGTTGCATATGATATCGAGCGAGCGCCGGAATGTGTTATATTTCTGGATTTTCACGGCGGTTGCCACTCTTGTGGATCGCATTAATTTAAGGATTTCATATCCACTTAGTACTGTATCCTTTGCCGTAATGTATATCGTGCTCTGTGTTTTGTTGTATATGTTGAGGGCCTTGGGATCTTTGTTGTTGTTTTGTGCCTGGGTTGGTCTGGCGGTTGAAAAGAGGTGGGAGCTGGTTTGTCTTCTAGCTTCATCTAGAGATGGAAAGTCTTGGGATGAAGATTCTCTTTGCTCCTCGTTGCAGGCCGACTGTGCTGCTAGGGGTTGTCCTTCTGCTGGAAGTTGCGCTGATGAGGTGGAGGGGAAGTCTGCGGTTTGTGGTCCTTGCTTTGTTGAGGTGTTTAGGTTTGCTTTTATGTAAGACTCTTGCCTGTTGAAGGCGGCGTTTAGATTTTCCTGAAGGTCCTTTAGCTCCTGGAGTCTTTCATTGAGGAGGGCGAATTCCGTCTGGAAGTCGAGCTTGAGGTTTACTGTTGGGGTGTTCATTTTCTGGGTGTTTGCTGTTGATTGTTTAGGCGTCGTTGGTTCTGAAGGTTTGGGTTCTGTGTTAGGAGGCTGAGCTTGGTTTTGTGGAACCTCTGTTGTGGAGATCTTT
The DNA here is from genome assembly GCA_963930645.1 of Salticus scenicus. Lineage (NCBI taxonomy): Eukaryota > Metazoa > Arthropoda > Arachnida > Araneae > Salticidae > Salticus > Salticus scenicus. The sequence goes on along the minus strand of OZ005660.1, from coordinate 222,564,636 downwards.
GTTGGTGTTGGTTGAGGTGTTTTCTGCGTTGAGGATTCTGCTTTTTGCTGGCTGGCGGTCTTGGCTTTAGCCCTGGAGATCTTATTCAGAAGTTTTATTCTTTGGAAAGCTTTGCCAAGCGCCTTTGAGAGGCTCTTGGAGGGTTTTGATTTCGCTATCAAGTCCATGGCCACAATTGTTATCTGTTTTATTGTCTTGTAGTGCGAGAAATCCTCGTAGACAGTTTTGTGTTTTGCTGGGTCCGTTGTAAAGTCTGTTGCCTTGAGGTTGAGTTTTCTTTGACTCTGTGACCTCGTTGATATGCCAGATTTGAATGATTCATTCGAGGAGGAGCTGGAGGTGGAGGCGTCTGAGAAGTCTGCATCCTCGTCCGGATCCTGGAAATCGTCATTTTCGAAGTCTGACATTATGTTAGAGCTTTGAGAAAAGCTGTTGTTTGTTAGGTTGACGCAAGATTCAGTTTTTGAAAACAAGTTAATAATAAAGAGACTGGTTGAGAATAATATAAGCTTAGGACAGGGCTCGTCAGAGCGCTTGTACCATACCATGTAAGGAGAGGGGAAAAAAAAAAAAAAAAAAAAAAAAAAAAAAAAAAAAGCAAAAACCAGGAGCCTAGACTCCCGAAAATAACTAAGAGAAAATACTAATAAATGAAAATAATTAAATTTGATACCATTCAAGCTGCACAGATGAGAAAAAAAAAAAAAAAAAAAAAAAAAAAAAAAACCCAAGTGGATGAAGAAATTTAACTAAAAACGAGAAGGTGGGATGAAATACTGTAATAAAATACTGCAAATGTAATGAAATACTGTAAATGAAAATACTGAACAAGGGAACAAACTTAACAGGAAGAAAATAAAAAAAAAAAAAAAAAAAAAAAAATTATATTTTGCCCGAGGGGGGGGAGGGGGGGGAGGGGGGGAGGGGGCCGAGGTGGCCGGGGGCAGCCATGCTCCAGATGCGACAGGGGGAAGACAGGCGAGCCTAAGCAAAGATAAAGAAGGGAAGGGGAGGCAAGCCTAGGAGGTGGGGCAGGACAGGGGGGAGGCTAAAAAAAAAAAAAAAAAATTGAAGTGGGGACCAAAGAGCTGAAGAATGCTCTAAAAACGCTTCAAAAAGGCTCAAAAACTGGAAAAATAGACCCCGGGGGGGGGGAGGGGGGGGAGGGGGGGAGGCCAAGGGGATGCCAGACCCAGACCCGCAGGGGGGGGGCCTAAACGCAAAACAGGGGGCAAGTCTGGGGGAACTAAGCCAAAAATCGTAAGGTAAGTAGAATGCTAGCAAGTGAGATACAAAACTTTCACCTTATATAAGGAGAGCACTATGTAGCGAGGACAGATTGGAGCTTTCTGTGAAAAAAGTCTAAGTCCCCTCAAACGAGGGGACTTAGACGAAATTTAGAGGTTGAAGTGAAAATGACTAAGTCCCCTCGAACGAGGGCACTTAGACGAAAATAAGAAAGGGTGTGGAAAAATGAATAAGTCCTCTTAATTTAGAGGACTTAGACAAAAAATGGGAGATCAGACGAAAAAGACTAAGTCCCCTCGAAAGAAGGGACTTAGACAAAAAAACGGGAGAGTGTAAACGAAAGAAGACTAAGTCCCCTCAAAAGAAGGGACTTAGACGAAATTTAGGAATCAATATTATAAAAACTAAGTCCCCTCGAATGAAGGGACTTAGACAAAATTTAAGGAATGGAATTTGGAAAAGACTAAGTCCCCTCGAACGAAGGGACTTAGACAAAAACTGTAGAGTGCAGACGAAAATTACTAAGTCCCCTCAAAAGAAGGGACTTAGACGAAATTTAGGAAACGTTATTTAGAAAAAACTAAGTCCCCCCGAATGAAGGGACTTGGACAAAATTTTGGAATGGTAATTGGAAAAAGGCAAAGTCCCATCAAAAAACTAAGTCCCCCCGAATGAAGGGACTTAGACAAAATTTAAGGAATGGTTTGGAAAAGACCAAGTCCCCTCGAACGAAGGGACTTAGACAAAAAACTGTAAAGTGCTGGCGAAAAATACTAAGTCCCCTCAAAAGAGAGGACTTAGACGAAATTTAGGAATCATTATTAGAAAGAACTAAGTCCCCCCGAACGAAGGGACTTGGAAAAAATTTTGGAATGGTAATTGAGAAAGACCAAGTCCCCTCGAATGAAGGGACCTAGACAAAAACTGGGGAGTGCAGACGCAAAAAACTAAGTCCCCTCAAAAGAAGGGACTTAGACGATATTTATGAAATATTATTAGAAAAAACTAAGTCCCCCGAATGAAGGGACTTGGACAAAATTTTGGAATGGTAATTGGAAAAAGACAAAGTCCCATCAAAAAACTAAGTCCCCCCAAATGAAGGGACTTAGACAAAATTTTTAGGGAATGGTTTGGAAAAGACCAAGTCCCCCCGAACGAAGGGACTTGGAAAAAATTTTGGAATGGTAATTGAGAAAGACTAAGTCCCCTCGAACGAAGGGACTTAGACAAAAACTGTAGAGTGCAGACGAAAATTACTAAGTCCCCTCAAAAGAAGGGACTTGGACAAAATTTTGGAATGGTAATTGGAAAAAGACTAAGTCCCCTCGAATGATGGGACATAGACGATATTTATGAAATATTATTAGAAAAAACTAAGTCCCCCCGAATGAGGGGACTTAGACAAAAATTAAGGAATGGCTATAGGAAAAGACCAAGTCCCCTCGAACGAAGGGACTTAGACTGAAAAAGGGAGAGAGCAGACGAAAAAGACTAAGTCCCTACGAACGTATGGACTTAGTCAAAAAAAAAAAAAATATTTTAGTAGGGCGTCAAAACACAGGAACAGAAGGTGGGCGGTGAAGGGGGGGGGGCCCGGCGCCGCTGGGCCCTGAAACAGTTTGCAGGAATCTTTGAGGACACCACGGTGCCTTGGAGCCAGCCGATGACGCAAGCCGAGAAGACGAAAGGGGGGGAGAAAGCGGAGGAGAGGGATCGAACACTTTCAGCTTATATAGGGAGACCAGTAGAGGTGGTGGATAAGCCACAAAAGCTCCCTGGGAACACAGGAACGCTCCCCAGGGCCCAGAGCCAAGGGGGGAGGGCCCCTGAGAGGGGCAGAGGGAGAGGGGGGGAGAAGCCCCCCCAAACCAAATGAGGAGGAGCAGAGAGAGGCACGCCGCGCCCAGGGCCGGAGGAGCCAGAGCTTAGGCGGGCAGCCACGGGGGGGCGGGGAGAATCCCCGACACAAAACCCCGCCTTCCCCCTCTAGAGGAGAGAGGGGGGGAACCTGAAAGTGATTACAACCTTAAGAACCACAAGAACCATAAGGAGGGCATAGATTACCAAAACTATTTCTTGTGGTTCAAGGTCACATAAAACAGCAAGGGGGGCAAAGGCTGGAGGGGGAGACCAGAGCAACAAATAAGAGGGAGCAATCAAAATACTGAGGATAATACTTAATAAAATATAAAAAACAATTTATTTACATGGATGCACAAGATTAAAATTGGACTTTAAAAATTTAAAAATTCGAGAAGATAAAGTGGAGTGAATTAAACATTATTTAATCTTGAAAACTTTAACAATTAATTACAGAAATAAAGAACGTAAACAGCAGAACTTTGAGGGGGAGGAAGGACTCAGTGGACGAGAGGCAAAATTAATTAATTAATAACAAGCATATGACTGACTTTATGATTAACAAACAATTAAATTATTATTAAACAGTTAATTGAAAATCAAGTAATAAATAATTAAAATGGAACAGGGGGGAGGAGGGCACAAGGGGAGGAGCGGCTAAAGGAGCTGGAGATAATTTAAATTATTTAAAAATAGATTTTAATTTCATCAAAGGGTGGCTGTGAGGTGCATCTGAAGCATGGTTAGAAAATTAAATTAGAGTTACGTGAGCTGAAATTAATTAAGTTAGGTTTAGATTTAATTTAAAAAGTGGCAGTTGGGGGAGAAACAGAGGCTTGGTTAGATTAAAAATTTGGAAATTTGGAGAAAAGATGGGCTGGAAATAATAAAGTTTGAATTTAATTTAAGTGATTGGCAGTTGGAGGTATAACTGAAGCTTAATTAGATTTATAAATAAGAGTTTGGATAAGCTGAGATTAATGGACCAGGTCCATATCGAAAGGCAATGCAGACATTAAAACTAAGTTTAATCTTGAATGATAAAAGGGGATGGAAGAGATAGAAAATTAAATGGGATAAGCCCAATTAAGGGAGGTGGGGCAGGGAGAGGGGGGAACAGGGAAAAAAAAACAGGCATGCAAAGGCACCCGACTACCCCCGAGAAAGCAGAAATGGGCTATACGGACACCCCTAAAAGCGAGGTGAGAATGCTCCAACATCCGGGAATAGGCGAGTACCTGTACATGGACAAACCATAAGAAAATGGCGCGGGCAAAAAGAATTTAGAATTAACAGAAATTACAATTAAATATGAATTAAAAATGAATTAAATATGGAAGTTGGTCAGCGATGGTTCTCAGGACAAGTTTGGGAGATGGAAAAAGTTCCTTATTTATGTTTAAGAGATTTGTTTTTGGGGCAAAAGCAAGCTAAAATGAGATCAAACTAGAAAACAAACTGCCATTTTGAGAACCATCGCTGAGAGAGGCACACAAGATATTAAAAATACATTTTAATCAAAAACCACTTGGGATAGAGAGATGGGAATGGTATCAAAAGATAGATATTAACTTTATGAAAAGAAAATGGTATGATACATAACTCCGACTTACCCCTTTCCTATTGTCTTTAGCCTGACATCTGGAGCGATGAGAAACACGTCATGTCACTACAGAAGCAGGGCTGGAACTTTATTATTATTATTATTATTATTATTTAACATCATTAAACTTTTAGCATTTCAATAAAATTTATTAATTAAAACCCTAATAAACTACTTCGTCAGAAACGCCAAAGAAAAATATAGGAGATGCAAAATTGGCGTTTCTGACGTAGTAGTTTATTCGGGTTTTAATATTCCAACGTTAAGTCTCCTGTTATTAAAATTTATTAATTGCCTCATGGACTTATTCATAATTTTTCTAGTACTTCATGTGACGCTTATTTTCATCTAATGCAATGTTTGAAAAGGTTTTCAACATATATATATATATATATATATATGACTTTATTTCTTCTATCTTATAGATTTATTTCTATTAAATCATTAAATTAAGAACTTAATATTAAAAATACACATTTAAGCAAAGAAGTAATTTATTTTTATCTTATACAAGACCTACCACGTTGCAAAGCAAGCGACTTCTGTGTGATTTTTATTCCCATGCGATAACGATCAATTTAACCATTAACTATTCTTCTTATCAATGAAAAAGGGAAAGGGCTTTAGGCAATTGCTTTTGTGTACCAGAATTACCCACACAACAAATCTCCCCCACAGACAAATTGGCGTATACCAGTCACAATTCTCAATACATTGGATTCGGCTTATAGGTCCAAGAAAACCACATGATGTCGAAAACATTTTGACCAAGAAGAACGAATGTAGATTCTAGATTCCTTCAAATTTTAGTTAGGCCATACAAAGCACAAGAACTGGGGAAAATGCTGTATTAATAATGCGCATCATAATATTTATATGGTTTCAAATTTTACTTATTTATTTATTTGTTTTATTAAACAAATAATTATTACTTATTTCTTTATTTGTTTTAAGAAATAACTATTCAAATATATGAAAGCGGGAAATTTTTATTACCATTTTCATCTTAGATAGCTCCTAAAACTAAAATTAGAATTTTACAAAAATGATGACTATTCCATTAAACGCTGCCTTAAATATTTCAAAAAGTTATTTATATTATATGGTTATCGTTTCTCGTAACTGAAAATATACTGAATCTATACAAAATATTTTCAAAATCGTAAATATTTATTAAAAAAATAAATAAATAAAAAAAATAAAAAAATTGCATCCCATAAAATACAGACAATTTATAAATATTTCGTAAAGTACGCAACGAAATTTTGCCATTCTTTGATAACATAATTTCCACAAAACTTTAAATGTAATTAAATATCACTATAATATTACACTCGAATTGCAAATTAATATATGTGCAAATGCCTTCAGAGCTGCTAGACAAGAAGTGCTGGGTTCGATCCCAGGTCGATGATATTAAAAAAAAAAAAAAAAAATTCCTCTCCCCCACATCTTCAGCCCCGAAGTATATGCGACACTGTATTTTTTTCATAAACAGCAAGTGACTATTAGACAAAGTTTAATTAAAATAAATAAGAATGTGATATAAAAACAATTATTCTCTTTCTGTCTGCTCCTAGACCCCCCCCCCCCTTTCCCCAGGTATATACTAAGTAAAAATGGTACCAATTTAATTGATTGAAATTTCTAAAAATGTATTATGAAAAATCACGCTTTAAATTCGTTATTTGATGTTTATTGTTTTTGTGAAATGCAAATTGCAAAAGCGTCCTTTTTTCCGGGTGCTCCTTTTTATGGTGCCTTTTTTCCCAAATGCCTTTTTTTTTCAGGAATCCATTTTGAACAGTTATTTTCTTTTCTGCCCTTTTCTTCTTCTACTTTACTTTTCATATTTCAGACAGAAATATTTAATATGAGTTTGAGTTTGAATTGCTTTTTCACGCTCAAGTTCGTGTAAAAAACGAACAACGCTCAACTCAAGTTCATTATTTAAAAAACGAGCGAAGTTCAACTCAAAACTCAAAATTTTTGAGCTAAGCTCATGAACGCGTTCAAATGAACGCGTTCGTGCACAACACTGATATATATATATATATTTAAAGATGCATTTATTTTATTTTGTCACACAAAATTTAATTTCAAGTCTAAAATGTAAAATAAATTCTAAATCCCCTATTTTACTTAAATTTATATGAACTAATGTTTTTGTGATTTCATATTTTCTATATATAGTATTTCATCTTTTATCTTATTTATATTATACGTTTTTGTAGTCAAGAAAATCATTGTATTCAATGCATTTATTATTCTGCATGTAATTTTTCTTGTTATAGAAATTGAAATATATTCAATTATAAATAAATCTGTATCAAAAAATAAATGTCTAAACGTAATCTGTGTTAAAAGTAGCATCTTGTCAATTCAATATTAAAATGCACTGAAGGCAAATTTCAGATTAAACCTTTTAATTTCACCTTCAGCAATTATTTCGTTAATGTGATAAACTTTTTTTTTTTTTTTTTTTTTTTTTTTTTTGTTCAGAAATAATTAAAATTGGGGGGAATGCAAATATTCTTTCAAAAAATATACGAATTCGTATCCTAATTTATTCTTATGTAAACAATAACAAACAATAACGATACGATAATATATACATTTATTCACTGGTTCAGAGGTAATGAATCTTAAAAAAAAAATAATAATAATAATAATAATGTATTATCATCATGTTAAATGATATAAAAAGTATTTTTTATCTCTTTTACGTCGCTTTCTTTCTTTTTTTCCTTGAATACGCGTAGACAGAGTTGATTCCACGATGACGTCATGGCATTAACCAATAGCAGAGCGACTTCGGTCTGGCTCAACCTTATAGTAAAGTTATCAAGAGACCTTGGAAAAATCTACAGCACTCCTTTCAGATTTCAGACATGCAATACGCAAGCAGAGATGCCAAGTTTCACTAAGAGCTATCAGTAATCAGAGTTATACACTTCTGCAGTGTGGAGACGCTAACCGCGTCACGGAATAATTTTTATACACAAGCCCACATATAATAATGAATTTCACTGTTTTTGTAAAAAATCACAAATATATTAATTAAAAAATTTCCAAAACAAAAGTAAATAAATATGTATTTCTTTACCTTCTTACAAAATGAAAGATTTTTTTTAACCTGCTTTGGAGGGGGGGGGGTGGAGAGGGGGTTACAAAAATTTACTTAATTTTATTTATTATTATTATTTTATAAGTCACTTTTTTATAGACAACTGTTTTTATGGCATTAAATACTGGAAATTAAAGGCTTCTGCAGAGCTTTTAATCGACAATGGCTGGTAGGAAATAAGAAAAGGGGGGGGGGGAGTAAAAAAATAATTACATCAGCAAGAAATATTGTATAATTCTATTTCTTTATAGTTTCTAGAATCTTATAAAGCAAGTTTAAAATTAATATTGACACTTATGTTGTGGATGGAAAAAGATTGAGAATCGGAATGCTTCTGTTGTGCGTTTGATCGTCAGTGGGGTTTCTTTTTTTTTAACGAACGATATCCGCGACTTTTTTAAAAGCATATAATCCGTAATTTTTATAGGTTGTCCGCAATGCCGTAATTATTGCCGTAAATCCGTAATAATTACGGACAAATCGTAATACCTGGCACCTCTGCGCAAGCGAAGTGATGACGTCACTGTCCGTCTGGATGCAATACAAGAAAAAAGTGTTCCCCTCAGCTCCCTCAGCCGTATTCTTCCTAAACCGGAAAATGGAACGTAATCGGAATGGACACTAGCCGGAATCTAGTCTAAATCCCGATCCGTATGGAAACTTCTATTCTCCCTTCATTGAATTCCGTATTCGAAATCATTCCGAAGCCTTTGAGAGGAAGTGACGTATTTTGAGACGCTCAAACCAATCAGCAGTTAGAGAAAAATCACGCTTGTTGGTAAACAAACAATCACTGGACGATGGTTGTATTTTCTCACAAATATTTAAAATCGCTCATATTTAGTTCTGCTTAAACAGATATTTCAGAGTGTGTTTGAAAAGAAAGATACATCTAAAAATTAAAAGAGTGATCGGTCAAAAAATCACCGTTCCATAAATCGTATGATTAATGTAGTAAAATTTTCATAAAATTTATTCACGACATCACATAATTTATTCTTAATACTTATGGATTCGAATGCTTTATAACTAAAACATGAATATCATCCGAATACATTATTCGCTGTATAGCATTGCATTTTGCATGTATCATATTACGAGGTTTTATGACACCTAACAATACTTTATCTAATTCTTTCTATTGTTGAATTATTCATTTATTAATGTGTATTTCATTTTTATTGTGAACTTAATTCGTGACTTTTACCAAATATTTACCTTAAAATTGAAAAAATTAACAGTAAATTTTTATAATTTTAAAATTACTGTTTATTGATTTAATGGAGTTTTTTTTTTTTTTTTTTAATTATTTAGTTAATTAGTTGAATAATTTGAAATTTATACTCGTTTAAATGTGGTGACTGGTTAAATTATTACTGGTTAATTATTATTAGCTTACTTGTTATATAATTTTATATTCGAGTAATTTCTTCATCAGAGGTTTTAGTTAATTTGTCATGAAGAAATTTGAAAGAATTTTTTAAAACATATAAGCTGAATTTTTTCAGTGTCTTAATTATTCATAGGAAACAGAGTTATTGCTATAGTATGTCATGATTTGTGGAAAAATATTTTTTATTCTTAATTGTAATTTTTCCAGTCGCAAGTCAAACATTATGCATCCTAAATTTAAAAATATTCTAGCAATTTTTACAAGAACCTATAAAAATATATGAAAGTCTATAAGAAATATTCTTTTAAAACATATTTTTACATTCTGCAATATTCATAAAAGAAAGTATTGGATTCGTTAAAATTTTAAACTTCTATTCTTTGATGGATTTTACACGTTTAAAGATGTTTCACACATGATTTGACCATTCAGAAACTGGCTGTCTGTGTGTTAGACGTCTGCTGAAGCTTCGTATCTGTGAGAAGAAAAAAAATATACCCCCACCCCCCATATATACACTCTACCTCAATTTACTATTAATTTCACCTCTAATATGTTATAAAATAACATTTATTTAGACTACCTATAAAATTTATGCAGTTAGGATTGCCAGAAAAAAATGTTAAATTGTCTTGTATTTTTAACTTAAAAAAAAAAAAAAAAAAACAGCCCAGCCATTAGTTATTATTATTATTATTATTTTTAAGGCTATCAGTGAAATGTATTAATGGTTTTTAAAAGATTCGAGATCAGCGGGTCATCAATATTTTAGACTATCTTTCGCAAAAATTGATCATGCTGTGTGTGTTCAGTAAAAAAGCTGAATGAAATATGTCTCACTTGATATGTTCATAAGTAAGAAGGTACTGGGTTCAATCCTAGGTCAAATTTATCTGAGCAGTTTGGAGTTTTACATGGTTTTCTCTGAAACTTGCATAAATATGGCTTAGAACCCTTGCATAGTCAGTCAGTTCCAAACCACACAACATAATCCAGTTTTGCTCTTTACCGTTATTGGATATTACACTGATTGTTCATATCAATTTAAACATCACAATTTTCTGAATTACCTGTATTTGTACAATCGATTTCGTTTAAGAAAATTCTTCTTAAAAGATCATCCCCCCCACACACACACACAACATCACATATAATGGAGGGTGTTGTGTTGTTTAAGGTAAACTCACTATGGGAGGACCCTAGGCCTGGGTGGCGTTCCTTCTGTGGGTCTCTTTCTAATGAGTCCTGGCTCAAATTCATGCAAGTTTCAGAAAAATCTCTGAAATGCTATACTCGGGTAATGCCTAACTTGACAGCGTTATAGATAGTATGAAGACCTTTTTACTCACTTGGCGTTAATTAGGTTACTAAAACGGGCGATTTAGCAATGATTTCGGGAATTTTTTTTCCGATTGAAGTTATATATTTTTAAGAGTATATATATATTTTCTTTCTTTGGAAATGAATTCACTCTAAAAATTGGTTACTTACAATCTTTTGTAAATCTATATTACTACAAATTGAGTAGTATACTTAATTTTTACCTTAAGAAAAATAAATAAATAAAGAAAATAATAATAATACGTAAATGTTTTGAAAAAGAAAAAATATATATATATATGATTTAAATATTGTCTTCTAACGTATAGTATAATTTTGCAGAATAGAAATGTATTTGACTGAATGTTTTGCTATGGAAAACTGGTTTAGTATATATATATATATATATATATATATATATATATATATATATATATTAAAAAAAAAAAAAAATGTATACATATATATTATTTAAAATAAGTAAAAAAAATATAGTGAATTTTCATATGCAGAGGCAATTTCCTTTTGCAATTTGTTTATGCATTTATTTGTCTTTATGAACCAATTTTTTATATCAGGTATGAATATGAAAATTTTTGTATTCATTTCTCAATAAAGTTACTCAACTCACAATTTATGTGAAAGAGAAATGAATTTTAATTTACCAATAAATATGATTTTTCTTGATGTCTTTATTCAATGTTGACAAACATACCTTCGTGATTACTATTTTTAAAATATTGAGTTGAAACATTCATTTTCATAACATGTTTAGGAGAATGGATTGTGATTTTTATAGATAAGAAAAAGCGAAATTGTTGTGCTATTCGATTCTTTGGACTATGAATGAGAACATGATAGCATTTTTCAATTTATTTCCATGTATACAGTGGATAAGAATGTTTTGGTATTAATGTGATATTTAAAAAAAAAAAAAAAAAGAAAAGAAAGAAAGAAAGAAATCTTAAAATTTTCGGAAACAATGCTTCCAAACATTTTTTTAAGGACGTAAGGACTATTTTTTTTTTTCTTTTTGCCTTTGGCCTAGTTAAAATATATATATATATATTATAAATTGAGAGATAATGTTAGACAGAAATTTATATTGTAATTGTTTCTAAGGCGATTTAGCGATGATTTGGGAAAGTTTTTTTTTTTTTTTTTTTTTTTCTTTCGATTTAAGTAAAAATATTTTTTCAGAGTATATTTTTTGGTTTCTTTGGAAATGAATTTACACTAAATTCATTACTTACAATTTATTGTGAATTCATATTACTGCAAATTGAGTAATATACTAAATCTTACCTTGAGAGAGAAAAAAAAAGTTTAAATACATTTTTTTTTTTTAAAGTTTAAAAAAAATTAAAAGTTTAATATTTTGAAAAAGGAAAATAAATAAATAAATAAATATTATCTGTATGTATATTTTTTTGTCTTTGTTTTCTTTAAAGAGAAACTTATTTATTTATTTATTTATTTTTTAATATACTTTAAAAATATTTCGAATATATTTTGGCAGAAAAATTATTTTTTCATAAGATTTAAACTGTGGTTTATAAATGGCAGTATCTTCTGAGGAAAAAATGAACAAAAAGTTCTGAATGAAGAAAATATAATAGATTTTCAATTTGCATTATTATTTACCCGTTAATCAGTAAATGTTAAAAGCAGTAAAAATATGAGAAAGTGGAAATAATTTAATGCTTTTATGAAAAACTTAAAACTTAAAAAAAATATTAATTTAAAATAAATAAATAAAGTGAATTTTCATATGCAGAGGCAATTTCTGTTTACAGTTTGTTTATACATTGTACCCCGATTTTTTATGCTAAATGTGAATATGAAAATTTTTATATTCATTTCTGAATAAAGTTAAGAAACTCACAATTCATGTGAAAGGAAAACGAATTTTAATATACTTATAAATATGATTTTTCTTGATGTCTTTATTTAATACTGATAAACACATACCTTTGCGATTGCTATTTTTAAAAAACTGAGTTGAAACATCTATTTTCATAGCATTTTTATGAGGTTGGATTGAGATTTTTTTAGATAAGAAAAAGGGAAATGTTTCGTTATTCAATTCTTTGAAATATGAATGAAAGCATGACATTTCATGCATTTTTCAATTTATTTTGATATATTGAATGAATAATGCTTTGATATTAACGAGATATTAAATTTAAAAGCAATCTTAAAATTTTCAGAAACAATGTTTCCAAACTTTTTTTGAGGACGATTTCTTTCAGCCAGCATAGAATAAATAAAAACGATTTATCTTTTTATTTTATGATTTTTTTTTATTATTATTTATTTTTTCCTTTGGCACAGTTAAAATATATATATTTTAAATATAAAATTGAGAGAATGTTCGAGAGAATTTTTCAGAAATTTATATAGTAACCGTTTCAAAGGGCTGCAATTTATAAACAAAGTTAAGAACCCAATCCCCCTTTTTTTTTAAAGGATGATATTTGTATATTTAAATCGAAAAATAACTATTGTAGAGCAATTGCAGAAAATGAGTGAAAATTCTGTCATACTTGATTACTGAAAAACTTAGCAATTGAATCAATACCAATTTTGTAGCCATTTGAAATTAATTTAGATATCTGAAAATAAAATGTTTTTGACTTTTGTGTAGCTTTTGTAAGAACTTCGAGGCATTTTTATGAATATAGGAGGCTTGTCAGAAGTATAGTTTCATGGATACACAATAAATAAATAGGCTTCTTTCACAAAATCATACTATGTGTAGGACAGAATTTAAATTTCATTTCAATTCACTTGACCACTATCAGCCTTTATTTATTTATTTATTTTTCAGTGAATTTAAACATAATGGTTGTTAAATAATATAGTTTTTATTCACTCGATGAAATTATTTTACCAGCTAAATACAAAGAATTATAAGTAATAATTCTATTCAATGTACGCTTTTTCTTATCAAAATTTTTTATAATGACATCTTTAAAAGTAAATATTTTAAACTACAATATAGAAATTGCTACAGAATTGCTCTATATATGTTTAAAATTTTGTAATTTCTCTCCAAGGTATCGATCCATTTGTTATAAAGTCTGCAACAGTATTTATTTCCTAATTAATTTTCTTTAAGTAAATATCCATTAAAATAAAATTTGTTTTACAATGGAATGCTTGCTAATTATGTAATTTCGGCTTTAAATAATTGATCTGTCTCTCATTTATATATAAATTTTATATATATATATAAGTCTGATTCTTTTTATATTATTATTATTATTAAAGATAATTATATTTTTCTTTTATTGTTTTGTTAAGGGGAAAAAAAAAAGTAGAATTTTTAGTATATAGTGCATTGTATAAATTAATGTAAACACCAGATTATTTGTTGGTATTGGGAATAAAAATATTTTATCTAACAACGCATAGACGAATTGAAACTATATTATCAATGTAATAATAATAACAAAAATTTATATATATTTATCGAAATATATTTTTCCTCATTCCTGTTAGTTTGAATATTTCAGTGACATGTTTGGTATAAATCTGGTGTAAAAATTTCCGAAAAGTTCAAATCCGTCAAAATTTTTACTCTGTCTTTAATAGTTGTGAAATTAAAGAAACGGACTGTGCATTAATTATCTTCAAATTTTCGGAAATAAAGTAATCTATTAGCCACACCTAACTGCTTCGCACTCACAATAGGGGTTAAAAGGTTGCTTCCGGTATTCCCTCTTCCGCCAATATTTCGCCAACAGACTTTCTTTGCGAAATAATACATTCATATACAATTTATGCTTATCTTTTACAAAAAATACCATGTGTTAACATAAATACGATTAGTTTAAATAAACAATCATTTTTCAATTACCAGAATTAAAAAAAAATCGATTAAAAAGTTTATTACACTTAAATATAGTAAAGAACTATTTTCTATCGCGGAAGTACAAATTCTACAGGCTTGTACACGCTGTCAACTTATCCTTTCCCCGAGTATAGTGCTGAGTTTGAACCCCACATTTAAAGGATTCAAAATTATCAACTACGTTAGATCAAATTATGAATCACTCCTAAGTTATAATAGATCATAAATGAAAAACAAAAATTAACCAACATATTATTAAAAAACAATCTCAAATGCCATATTCCTCACTATAAGATTCATTTTTGGCTCTTTGTAATATGTAAGTATCTGTTAAAGTAAAATGTAATGAAAAATTCACAACTTGCAACAACATAAGTGTGATTTTTTATTTATTTATTTATTTTTTTTTTTTTATAAGCAGCTACTTCATAATAAGCTAATTTTTTAAAAGCTTATTTTTTTATTTATATATTTTTTATAAGCAGCTACTTGATATTAAGCTAATCTTTTAAAAGCTTATTTTTTTTATTTATATATTTTTTATAAGCAGCTACTTGATATTAAGCTAATCTTTTACAAGCTTATTTTTTTTTGATTAATAATCCTAATAAACCAAACGTCCAATTTTCGGAAAAGTAGCACTGCAAACTGTTGTCATTACAAAAACAATAATAATTAAAAAAAAAAAAAAAAAAATGTCACAAATTTGGCCAAGGGTGTCCCATACTAAAGCTGTGCTCTATTTTCAGCAAATAAAAGCCATGGTTAAGTGCTATCATATACAGCTATTAAGAAAATATAAATGATATTTAATTATTTGAAGTTCATTATGTTGATTAGAAACACTATTATTTCAAAATAAACTAAAAATGCATTGGCATTAAGAAACAGTTTTAGTATAAGATCTCTTGATGAAGTTTGAAAACTGGCTCCTAAGTAGCTCGAATGATTTTCGGAAATCTTTTATTATGCAATTGCAATAGCCATTTTAATTCATCACCAAAGTGGCAAAAAATAATAAAAGTCGCGAAGGGGATTCTGTACTAAAACTGCACCCATTTTAGTTTGTGGATGATAAAATCCAGAGGAAAAAACCTATAAGACAATTCGATTTGTTAAGATGAATCTTAACTCTTGTTTTTTTTAGCTAGTTCTCTCTCTTTTAAAATCATGATATTTCAAAAATTATGCAAATCTTTTACATTAAATTTTAATTTGTTTCTTTTATTAGTTTCAGTATTTGCCTTTTAATTCAACTTTTAGTTACTTTCATCTTTTACTCCGTTCAAAACTTTTCTATTAAGTTTCTTGCTTGCC
Organism: Salticus scenicus; assembly: GCA_963930645.1. Classification (NCBI taxonomy): domain Eukaryota; kingdom Metazoa; phylum Arthropoda; class Arachnida; order Araneae; family Salticidae; genus Salticus; species Salticus scenicus. Next base: position 222,548,912 of record OZ005660.1, on the reverse strand, counting down.
TAGCAACAATCGTAGATTGCAAAGCTCCTGGGCAAGGAGATACGTGACCATGAGATGATAATCTTTGCCCTTCAACTGCTCTGAAGGTCGCTGTTGCACGCGTAATGTCGGCCTGGCTAATCAGCATGACAGCTACTTCGCCAATAGTTACGTTCTGTTACTAGATCGGCAAATGTGTTGTCATCGCTGATTGGTTAGTTCGTTTTTATCTGTGAGGTTTGTGCTAGCGCGTTGGCAACGTTGTAAGTCAAGCGTGGGTGAACGGCGGGATTTTGGTGATTTTGCTGGTGCATGCGTAACGATGATGACGATGTAGTACTCCGGAAGATTAAAAATGGGGCTTTTGCCCCGCGTGGGTTCTTCGTTTTAGAATTTCGGGTGGCGGAAGGACTAATGTGCAACAGAAATTCCAACAAAGTCTCTTCGGCGGTAACTCTCAGGCCGTGGATGTTGTATAATGGCTGTTTTTTTTTTCTTCGAGATGCGTGGATGCCATAGAAGTTTTTGTGGGGGCAGGTGAAATAACGGCTGAATATGTTTAAGAAAGCTGATTTGAAGACCCTAAATAAATATCTATGTACATGAAAATCGCCGCCCCTACCATTCAACGTTTTATGTGTGTCTCTCGGTTTGTTACAATTGCATCCTGAAAATAGTGAAATGTGGGTCGGGAAATCACCTTCATCGACTGACCTAATGTAAATGCCAGACGCCACCAGAAGCCGGAGTATTCCTGGTATATGATCCTGTCGGTAACATTTTTGAATATTTTTTTTTATTCTCTCATAGTACTCTCCTGTTAAAAAGTGACTTTCAACTTTGCTGAAAGTGGTTAAATTATTTTGTAAATGGAACTGTATTTTAGTAATCAAACTACATTTATGAGCTCAAAAAAAAAAAAAAACAATTACTCGAAGTCATGTAAAGTTTTTTTTTTTTTCTCTAAGCTAATTACGAAAATATGCAGAGTTAAAACCTTTTTCCTTTGATAAAAGACTCTTACTTTAGGCATTGAAAGATGAACTTTAAAGGAAAGAAACAAAAATATATAGATATGACTTTTCTAAATGATTATACTACAGGTTAAAAACTAAAGTGCCAAATACCTGTTGTCAGGGATAAATTCATTCTAATAGAAAATATTTAAGTGTAGTAATGTGATATTTCCTGAGTTTGTCCTTATTGTGTTTTAATGTGGAAATATGATATATGTGTTTCTTTATGATTTTCTTGTGTAAGGGGATCCCTAGACAAAATTCAAGAAAGATTAATTAAAATCTGTAATGTTATAAAAAAATGATGTGTTTTGTGATTATTTTTATTATGAGAAATATATTTTTTTATCTATGTCAGGGGAAAGTTAATAGAATTCAAACTTGTTTTTATTTGAGCCATTGAGTCTCCTGTTGTAAAAGTGTGGAAATCAAAAAGTTATAAAAAATCCTATGAGATAAGCAAAAGTTTGAGGTATTGATAGACACGATTTGAAGAAAAATTTAACTTGTGAATGTTGAAATTGCATAAAATATGAATTGTGATTTCCCCTTGATTTTTACAGCAGGAGACATTGTTTTTGTTTATTTAATTTCTTTTGTTTTTTTATTGTGGGGGGTGGTAATGGCTCCAATGTTATTTTTTTTTATTTATATACTTATTATTTTACTTTGACTAATATAGATGAATTATTTAACTGACACTTTTTAGGTGAATGTTTATATTTGAAAATCAGTCTTATGGTAGTTTCTGTCGTAACCATTAAATTGCTTAACTTTAATCAACTTCAATATTTAACGTTTTGGGTTTTTTTAACAGGAACTGCCATAAGTCATCATGGCCTTAAACTACATTTATTTATATTTATAAAGATTTTTTTGTGTATCAGAGTCCAAGGCATTTTTCCAATGAGGTTTCGACCTCCTTTTAATATCACTTTAAAATCCTGGGTAAATTCGGTATTGCGGGCAATGTACTAAAGGTTTTTGGTAAAATTGGAATTTCAAAATTTAAATTGTTTAAATTATCATTATGGACAAACCCTTTTCATACGCCACAACAGATTAATTTAAATGAACATTTAAAAAAAAAATAAATCTAAATAAAATTTTAAATTATCTATTATGGCATCAATTTTATCAGCTATTTTTGTTTAAACAGGAATAATTTTTAAATTTAACATTCATGTGTAAAGAAGTGTTTCATTTTTATATATAAAAAAAAAAAAAATAATAAAATAAATAAATAAATAAATGAAATAAAAAGTTGTAGAGACAAGATTGTAAGAGACAAAGTTGTAAAGACAAGACATTAAAATTAAATATTTGAATTTTTATGACAGAATTTATTATATTTGAGCAATAAATATATTTTATAATCGTCAATTTATAAAAAAAAAGAAATTATTTTATGCTTTAGTATTCAATTAAGTTTTATTTGATTTACCGATTGAACAAATTCACATCCGAAAGACAAAAAAAGTTAAATTTTAATCATCATAAAAATATGTTATTTTATTAATAGAAGTGATTTAAAGCAAGGATATAAAGTAAAAATTAATATCAGTAAATAAAAAAAATCAATTTAAACTTAAGATAAAAAGAAAATATAAAATAAAATTATTACCTGTACAGCAATTCATACTTAGATGTGATATCGACTTGTTTCCAAACATTACCAGGGATATGTGCCTCAATCGTGCAGCTTTTTAAGAAACACTGCGCAATTTAGACACTCACCAGGCTTTAGTTACAATCAGTTTTCAATTTCTTCTACAAAATTTACATTATCCTCTTCAGGAGAGGTGCCTTAGAGGGTGGTCTGTGAGAGTTCTTCTGTAGGAGGGCTGTCTCAGCTCTCAGCGTTGTCTTAATGAGAAATCTTTTCTTTCGCTCTTTTGTATGAAAGCAATGAACATTAAAGAATTAACAGATCTAGTACACATTGCAAAATGAGTAAATATTAAATATAAATAAGAAAGCAGGAGTAAATTAATAATAATAATAAATAGAAAAGTTGTGAGGAAATAAGATTGGGTCAATTGCAGGTCACCACAGGTCAGCTTTGGTAAAATATTGTGAGAAATCATTGGAAATTAATTATAATACTTTTATTTTTACTGCTAAAAGTGTTAATATTAAATGTGTTTTCATTATGTGGTGCTTTGTTAACTAAGAGTCAGCAACAAATCATTTGCACCCGGCTAATAGAAAAGTACAACATTTTCTTTGCTCACTTAAGTTACCTATGATCTATTATAAAAAAAAAAATAATAATAATAATAATCTACAAATTCTTGAATAGGTTTGCCATTACCGATCTGATTTTATAATAAATGAATTTGGATTGTCTTAAAAATATGAATTTATATATATATATATGCATATACACTACTATGTTAAATAATTTTACTTAATTTTTTGTCAGAAATCTTTAAGAATTTCCCCATATATTAACTATCAACACAGAAATGACATATTTTTACTATGCAACTTTTCTTCATCCTTTTCTTTTATTGCAAGAAATATTTTTAACACTAATTACTCCATAAATGACCAAAATAAATATGGTACTTGCTAGTTCTTGCGCATAATTTATTATTAATAATTTACTTTTTCTGATTAAAGAAAAAGTCATTCATTACATGTTACTTTCATCACTGTAATTAACACAATATTTTGTTTTCTACACTTAGAAAAGGATGCAAAACATTTAAAATAATGGAACTACTCGATGGGATAATTGAATTTTCAACTACAACTTATTATTTCATTAAATGTAATAGGTGAGTAGTTGAAGGCATAATTCATCTGGCATGTAAAAATAAATATATTAAGTAAATTTACATTGTGTAGAGCAGAAATATAGTACACAACTAAAAAATCAAAGTTATATTTAAAAAAAAAAAAATATTTCCAAAGCCTGTAATTCAATTTAATACATATTTTTTAACAAATTAAGAAAAATTTGTTTGTACTTAAAAGTGCTGGATATTTCAATCAATTTCTGCAAAGTTTGCATTACTTTTTAAAGTACAAAAGTTTGTAATTATCAGCTCAAAAATCTTCAATATTTAGAATAAGTAATAACTATGAAATACATACATATTACTTTATAGGCAAGTGGAAAGTTCCTTAAATTATTTAAGCTTTCAAATATATATAATGCATGACTTTAAAATGAATTATGTCATTTTAATGGAGAAAAGTGCCCAGATTAACATAATGAATGCAACACAAAAAAGGTAATATGAATACAGTGCATCACATGGAGTATGTTATGTCTCAAAAGTTATGGAATACAATGTAAAAAATGAACGAAATTTTAACGAATGTATAAAGCACTTATGAAATCAAAAACACAAAAATTATTACTTAAATATTCAACCATATAAAACATGGGATATATGTCGCATTATTGTACTTGTAAACAACCATTGGCTTAATAACAACTTAATAACAGAAAATATAAAGAACAAATTTCACTAAATATTACCTTCATTCAGGAGACAAAGAATTTACATAAGACTTCGGTTACAAAAACTCCGGCAAACTTTCAATTAAAAAGAAAGGTGCTTTTTTTCGATAATCTAAAATGTTCAATTAATTTAATTTCTGAAATGCCGAATGCATTTGTTCGATCCTTAAAACCACCACAACAATTCAGTCATACACTTCTAATAACAACAAACCGTCCGACATTTTATCTTTCCATTCCACACACATTCCGCACCCGAATGCTATTCCGGCTGCTCTGAGCTGTCGGAACAAGATAGACGCATATTCCGTACATTCGAAAAGCCTGGATTCCAGATTTTGCTGGGAGAATAACTTTTCTTCGGATTCCCTCTCGAAATCTCTCCATTCCGTACGAAATTCCGGTTCCGAAGGAGGGGAGAATACAGTCGTATGTTAATCATCTAGTGGATTTTTTGTAAAAATTTATTTAAAACAGAGAAAAATTAATTCGAGATTTTAATCCCCACATTTGGGTATAGATGTGCATTAGTTATTGTGTGCATGCGTTAGATTAAGTTGTTTTTGCTGTAAAATTGATAAAATTTGAATTTTAAATTTCAAAATTCTAGAAAATAGAAAAAAAAAGGCAAACTTTCATATTCGATTGAAAACATAAACATTTCATTTCAAAGGATGATATTTACATAATAATATAATTAAAAAACACGCCTAAAATACATTTAATAAAAAGGTTAAAATCTTCCAAAGCTTTTCGCCCTAACAAATACAGGCTTATCAGGCATTTAGTTATACACATCATAGAGCAGTTTTATATACATTTTTTGTAAAATATGATCAATACAAAAACCCTTAACGGGTTAAAAATTTGTGACGCAGCTACTTTATGGCTATAAGAATTTTTGAAATATGGGTCTTAAAAATAATGATATCAAATTTTATGTGACGCTTTGCTGTTAGTTAAAATGTACATAATTTTCTTTTATTTGATTATTTTCTTTTTTCTTCTATTTATAACTACAATGCAAACATAATATTTTTAACTTCAACGTAGACAGATAATAAAATATACTAACTGATGCTTTTTTATTCACATTTCAAATTCAAAATAAATGTTTTAAAAAGAATGATATCAAAATTCCAGTGACGCCTCGATGTCAATTTATGTTTCATACAAACATTGAGTATTTGTGTTAAACCCCTTATTTTATGTTGACAAAAATGTGCACGAGTGGTATTTACTTCATCGATGAATTGGTGATAAATTTTGAATGAACACTAGAAGAAAAAAAAAAATCTAAATAGGCGGGGTTTACTGTTTTAAATAGAAAAATAGGTTTAATGTGAAATTGTCAAATATAAAATACGAATGGAATTGGAATGCAAGACAAACTTGTAAAATCTTTCTTAACTATACCGTCATAGTTAAAAAAGGCTTAATCAGTTGCTTCATATATTGCTTTATTTTATTTATTTACTTATTTATTTATTTTTTAGGGGGAGGGAAGGATTATTATTTTAAGGATACTTTAGTCTTTAAAATTTTAATAATATGTTTTAACTTTATATATTTTTTAAAATATACTTTTACTTTTAGAAATATATTTTAAAACTTTTTGCGACCGCGATATTTTGTAATTTTGACAGTAAGATACTCTGTATTCACAATTATATGACAAATGGATAAACAGTATAATTACATTCTTTCTAATCAATATATTTCTATCCATACTATATTTTATTGCAAAAATATGAACAATGGAAACACACTAAAGAAATAAGTAACACACAAATTACGAAAGAAACGCCCACTAAGAGAGTTACAGATTTTCAAATGACGTGAATCTACGTCAGGAGTCGCGAAAGGGTTAATTAAGAAATTATATTTTCATAGAAATTAGAAAACGAATCGTACAGTTCCAAAGAGTTCAACTGACCCAAAACTGGTAATTGCGATTTAAATTGTTTAAAATTTACTTCATGAACCCTTACAATAATTTGTCCGAAAATATTTAGTTTATGCTTTGTTGTATATATATATCTATATTATTTCATTTCGTATTTTATGTTACACCTACGAAAGAAAATTTAAGCTTTATTGGTGATCAGTACAGCCATAATAGACACTTTTACTTGAAAAATATTGCACTTTTTTCAATGAGTTAGGTCTGGACAAATCGCAAGTGTAATGTATTTAAATAGACCTAAAATTATTTGAAAAAATACTGAAGTATATACAAATCTAAGAAACTGAATTCAGGAAAATTAAGGAACTGAAAAGGGCAATCTTTTTATTAATTTTTATATTGCTTTTTTTCATGAAAGATTTCCGGTGTAAAACATTAAAATTTTATCTATTTTTTATAGGATCTTAATTTTATTTTTCTGCATTTACAGATAACCCCCTAAAACATTTTTTATTATAACTCTATAAATACTATAGATAAGGTATACAAACAGTATACTTTTCCGCACTGCCAGACTCTCAGAAATTCGAATATGAAGTCAAAATTGGGTGTTGCTATAGAAAAAATTAAAGTTGGTGCTCATTTCAATATGTAGATAACCCCTAATTCAAAATTCGACAACATTTTCAAAAAGTGCATTTAATTTCCTGTTGAATGATGTCTATTAAATTTTTCTGCGTCAATTCATTATGAAATTACAGCGAGTGCTGCAATTTTTTTTCTCCGACTGTACATCTATACAAATTTCAATCTCTATTATCATAACTATATTTTAGCTCCCAAGAAAAACAAAATCATAAATTTAGTTTTTCGTCTTCTTTATTTTGTTAACCATTAAGATGTTACATGTGCCTACTGCTTACATACATATTCCAGAAATACAGATCTTTCCTAACTCGGTTTTTATGATAAGGTTGTATAGTATTACGCATGATATCGCATAAAGACATACATAACATACATAGACATACAAACATACAAATTTTCACTCTGATTTCAGTATTTTGTTACTTTCGCTACTTAGCAGCGCCAATCAGCCTTTTAGGGATTTATAAGATAAGTCACCCACTTTTAACTTTTTTAAGTAAAACATATTAAAAAAAAATTTAATTTCATTTTCGACAAATTATTATGGTGTAAACATTTTATTTAAAATTACATTTTCGCGATCGTTGTTTTTGTCAATTTTAAAGTAAGGTTCGCCTGTGCGCGTTATTCTCCTCAGTTCAATATTTCAGAACAAAGATCTGCATATTTACATTTTTATTACAAATGCATATACATGATAATTATAATATTTCTAATCAAAGCATTTATATCCGGAGTGTATTGGTAGTACAAATATGGATATTGGGTATATTCTTAAGAAATAAATAACATACAAATTGAGAGATAAAAGCCTACTAGCGAAGTTACAGATTTTCAGATGAAGTGAATCTACGTCAGCGGTCGCGAAAGTGTTAAAAACAATTTTAAAAGTTCTCCATTTACTTTAGTAAGCTTGATTAGCATAGTAGGTGTAACAATAGTTTTATAGCATGTTTCAGAAAAAAAGAATACGTAACTGAGTGCAGACACTAATATCTTCCTTCATCAAAACATTATCAAATACTATGTAACACTTTCCACCGGGAGCTTGACAATCGACGGATTCAATGAGTATCGAAATATTGGATTTTAATGTGATTAATTCGTCTACCCATTTTCGTACTTCCTTAGACATTATTGCTCGCACTGTTAAATTATTGCTTTTATATCAGTCGTTGACAGTTCGTAATGCAACACACTCTTCTTATACCACTTCATACTTGCCAACCGGAAAATGTTTAGTACATGCTCTTATTGTACACCAGCATATTTTTCGAGTAGTTTTCTCTAAATTTAATTACGATTAAATAAGAAGAAAAACATTCTGAAAATATACTGGTGGGAAAAAAGTGTCGTGTGCTAAAAATCTTCAGTCTCATAATTAGGATGTTGGCGAGTATGCCACCTGATGCATAGGAGGAATTTTACAGTGAATTGCTCCTTTTCGTTTTGATATTGCGGTTTCGCTGTCTACCTTTTTACAGATTCCGAATTGCCATACCCTTTTCACATCTGCTATGGCGGTTTTCTACGAGGAAGATTGTCTGTGATACCTGTTTAGCGGATGCACATAGATTCGAACATTTTTATTTATTCCGTAGCATTTTCAGCCCCGCCTTTATTACGCATCACTTCATTTACACAATAGTTTTCTCCAATACATAACTTCAAAAATAAATAAATAAATAAATAAAAATATTCTTAAAATAAAAGTGTTATAAAATAAAGGCGGGGCTAAAAATTCTCCGGAATAAATTAAAATTTTTGTGTTTCTGATTACATTCGCCTCAAGTACGGTCATTGTTGTTTCTTTCTCACAATTCATCTGCAACCATCTTTCTGCTTTCTGTATATTTCCAACTGCATGTAGACAAATAATTTTCTTTCTTTAACATTTATGTTTATACTATTTGTAAAAAGACACTTTAAAAACACATCATTATGAAACATGATATTTAATTAAACTTTTTCTTACAATTAAAATACATTTATTTTGAAGTTTTTCGCTACCAGAGCATCATCAGGAAAAAACACTTTCTAAATCGTGTTCTTGAAAAGCAATTCAATATGGATCACAATATTTTACAGTTGTAGATGAATTTAAGCTTGTTGTAGAGAAGAAAAAAATAGAAACCAGCATTGACCAAAAAAAAAAAAAAAAATAATAATAATAATAATAATAATCATAAAAATAAATAAATAAAATAAAATAAAATGAGGAAAAAAAAGGCAGTCCTGCACGAATCACAGTATAAGACTGGTAGGAACTTTTTGGGGTCACAAGCAGGTAACTGGACAGTGTGTTTTCGGTGTGGATCCATTGAGGTTTTCGCTCAAAAAGAAGAATCTGGAAAAGGTTATAATTACAGCAGAATTTAAAGAATTACAGCAGTTTCATTGTAACTTGTATCAATACTAATTTGAATAATATTATTCAATAATTTATTTTAACTGAATTAAAAAGAAGTATAATTAAGATCTCGGGATATGTATTCCTGGATTTTTTTGAGATACTGAAAATGTGTACGATTTTTGCAATAAATATGAAGCATTTTTGCTGCTACAGAGATTAGATGAATACGTAAAACACACATTAAATGTGGGAAAAAATAAACAGAGAAAGAGAGTAAGAAGAAGAAAAAAAAAAAAAAAAAGGCTAAACTATATATTACCTACCCTTATTTACTTATAATTTTAAGTATTGGATAAAACTTACCAATATACTTGGTTAAATAAACAAAGGTATACAAGACGAAACACTGACACCATAATACTTTAAGAATAATTTCTATCCAATTCAATCGCAATAAATTACTGTAGAAATATAATCGAAATTATTGGTAAGAATTCCGTCTTGAGACGGAAACTCTTGCACCCTTAGGAATAAATAAATAAAAAACAATTACAAAATAAATGAAGTTTTGTTTTCATGCTACTATTTTCAATGAAACAATCCTCAAAATGCATATTTATGTGGAATATCGCCCCATTTTGCTATGTTGATAAAATCTTAAATTTCGAATAACTTACGAAATTTTCTTTTTAGAATATTTGTAGTCAATCATGTTGAAACAAGTATCATAAACGTTATTTTGAAGTGGTCTGTGATATTTTTGATCCTCAAAATGAACATTTATGCTCAATATTGCCATATTCTGCCATGTTGTAAATCGTAAATTCGAAATAGTTTAGGAAATTTTTAAATTAAATGATTCAGAGTTATTGATGTTCATGCCAGTATCTTAAATGATATTTTAAATGTGTTCTGACATCTTTACGAAGAAAATATTCCTCAAAGTGGACGTTTATGTGAAATTTTGTCTTATTCCGCCTTATTACGTAAATCTTAAATTTCCAGTAACTTACGAAATTTTTAAATTGGAATATTCATAGTCAAGGATGTTAATACCAGCATCTTATACAATATTTCAAAAGTAGTCTGACAACTTTACGATGAATATATCCCTGAAAAGGGGCATTTATACGAAATGTTGCTATATTAGGCCATGTTAAGAAACACGTAAATTTCTAATAATTTGCGAAATTTTCAAAACAGCACGTATCTAGTTAATGATGTTCCTCCTGTCATCAAAACTGATATTTAAAAGCTTTTTCTGCATCTTCACGATAAAAATATTTCTTTTCATGCACGTGTAAGTGAAATTTTGTCCTATTCTCCCACGCTAAGAAAATCATAAATTTCGAATAACTTCTGAAGTAGTTTAATTAAAATGTTGCTCATTAATAGGGTTCTTGCCAGTGTCATAACTAATATTTTTAAACTGGTCCGACTTCTCAGCGATCATTTGTTCGAGAAATATCGTGTTCGAAGACTAACAAACTATCACACTAAAGGACTAACACACTAACTGATTAACAAACTTACAGACACCCTACAGATGGATACCATACCCATATTGATATTTTTGAATTCCTCACACTTAAAAACGTGTAAGAAAGTAAATAAAACGAGGTCGAAAATTTTCATGATTACCTAAGCTCCCCATACCTATAGTATGATGGGGAACTAAAAAAAATCTATTCATAAATTATTCTAATATCAGAGATAAACTGTCGTCTATGGTTTATAACTTACGTATGAATTATTACGTATGATTAATACTGTATAACGTAAAAAGAGGTGTAAATATAAAGGCATTTTTCAATGAGAATTTTTTTTTTCTCCAATTCACATTAATATTGCCTTTCTAACGATAAAGCATTTTATCCCCAACACTTACAATTACTGTGTTAAAAAGTACGGCAAATTTCATGTTTGTGAATTAACATACAGATAAAAATATTTACAACAACATAATATATAATAAATTAAAAGAAAAAAAAAGATATATTCATAAATTATTGCAATATCACAGCTACACTGTTATCTATGGTTTATAACTTACTTATGAAAAGGTATTCCGTTTTTTTTAACGAATCATTTAGAAAAATAATATACAATCAAAGAAAATTACAATTGCAAGAAAATAATAAAGTTTAAAGTGCAAAAAATCAACATACATTTTAAGCAAATAAACCTTACGTTCAACAAAATTCCACGAATCACTTACTCATTGAATAAGGATTTCTAACACGGAAAAATATCGGGTACAAACTCTTCTAGTAGTCAAAAATCCAAAGATGCAAAACACGAATGCTATATCTAGTAACATAATTGTCAGACCTTTGGGTGACCAGAAAATTTTAAAAGAAATGTTTATTTTATTTAATCGGCGAACTGTAACGGTTTTTACTGATAAAGTTAAATAAAAAAATTTGTTAAAATTATCCGGTAGCCTAAAGGTGTTAAGTTGCAACTATATTTAGGGATCGCCATTGTCCGTAATTTTTAAGGCACTTTCAGGGATAAAAAAAATTTCCTCATTTTTGCTACTATTTTTTTCATACATATTTTTTCTTGTGGTTTTTTCATTTTAATGTATCGTGATTATAAAGGTGAAAACGTTTACTATAAAAATAGTGGTAATTAAAAGGGCGTAAATTTCTCATCCCAAACAGTACTCTAAAATTAAGGCGGAGAATGCGACCCCTGTACATCTATACAAATTTCAATCTCTATTATCTTAACCATGTTTTGGCTCCTAGCCAAAAGAAACAAAAATCATAAATTTAGTTTTTCTTCTTCTTCTTTTTTATCGTTAGTCATTACGATGTTACATGTGCCTACTGTTAAAAATTACACTTATTCCAGAAATACTGATATTTCATAAATAACTCTGTTTCTCCGATGAGGTTGTATACGTATTACGCACGCTACCGCATCAAGACTTTTCAGACACACAATTCTTCATTGCGATATCCGCATTTTGTTACTTTCGATAACTGGCGGCGCCAATCAGCTTTTCAGGAATTTATACCTTATGAATCGTAAACCTCTTGTGAGCGAAACATATAAAAATGTTTAATTTCTTTCTCGGCAAATTATTATGGTATAAAACATTTTATTTAAAATTCTACTTCAGAGAACTCATGCTTTCTTCTTTTTGACAGTAAGGTCCGCCTGTGCGCGTTTTTCTCCTCAGTTCAATATTTCAGAACAAAAATCTGCTTATTCACATTTTTATTACAAATGGATATATATGATAGTTATACTCTTTCTAATAAAGGCATTTATATTCGTAGTATATTGGTCGTACAAATATGAATATTGGGTATATATTTAAGAAATAAATAACATACAAATTGAAAGAGAAATGCCTACTGGCGGAGTTACAGATTTTTAAATGACGTGAATCTACGTCAGCGGTCGGGAAAGTGTTAAAAACAATTTTAAATGTTCTCCATTTCTTTAGTTAATTTGATTAGCATAGTGGGTGCAACAATAGTTTTATAGCATGTTTCAGAAAAAAGAATACGTAACTGAGTGCAGACACTAATATCTTCATTCATCAAAACATTATCAATCACTATGTAACACTTTCCACCGGGAGTTTGACAATTGGCGGATGCAATGAGTACCGAAAAATTGGATTTTAATGTGATTAATTCGTCTATCCATATTCGTACTTACTTAGACATTATTGCTCACACTGTTAAATTACTGCTTTTATATCAGTCGTTGACAGCAGCACACTCAACATACCACTTCATACTTGCCAACCGGAAAATTTTTAGTACATGCTCCTATTGTACACCAGTATATTTTTAGAGTTGTTTTCTCTAAATTTAGTTATGATTAAATAAGAAGAAAAGCATTCTGAAAATATACTGGTGGGAAAAAAGGGGCGTGTACTAAAAATCTTCCGGCTCATAATTAGGATATGGCAAGAATGCCACCTGATGCAGAGTAGGAATTTTACAGTGAATTGCTTGTTTTCGTTTTGATATTGGGGTTTCGCTTGGATAAGTCTAACATTTTAGTGATTCTGAATTGCCATACCGTATCCTTTTCACATCTGCTATGACGGTTTTCTACGAGGAAGATTGTCTGTGGTACCTATTTAGCAGATGCACATAGATGCGAACATTTTGGTTTATTCCGTAGCATTTTGAGCCCCGCCTTTATTACGCATCACTTCATTTACACAATAATTTTCTCTAATAAAAAAAGAAAGAAAAAAAAGAAAATATATATATATATTCTTAAAATAAAAGTGTTATAAAATAAAGACGGGGCTAAAAATTCTCCGGAATAAATTAAAATTTTAGCATTTCTGGATACGTTCGCCTCAGGTACGGTCATCGTTGTTTCTTTCTGATAATTCATCAGCAACCATCTTTCTGCTTTCTGCATCTGTCCAAGTGCATGTAGATTTTTTTTTTTTTTTCTTTCACATTTATATTTATATTATTTGTTACAAGACGCTTTAAAAACACATCAGACTAAAACATTATATTTAATTAAACATTTACTTACAATTAAAATACATTTATTTAGAAGTTTTTCGCTTTGATTACCAGAGCATCACCAGGAAAAAATACTTTTTAAATTGGGTTCTTGAAATGCAATTCAATAAGGATCACAATATTTTACAGTTGCAGATGAATTTAAGCTTGTTGTAGAGAAGAAAAAAATAGAAACCAGCATTAATAAATAAAAAATAATAAAATGAGAAAAAAAAAAGGCAGTCCTGCACGAAACGCAGTATACGACTGGGAGGAATTTTTTGGGGTCACAAGCAGGTAACAGGACAGTGTGTTTTCGGTGTGGATCCATTGTGGTTTTTTCTCGAAAAAGAAAAATCTGGAAAACGTTATAGATAGATACAGCAGAATTTAAGAAATTTTAATTACAGCAGTTTCATTGTAACTTGTATCAATACTAATTTGAATAATTTTATTCAATAATCTATTTCAATCGAATTAAAAAGAAGTATAATTAAAATCTCTGGATATGGATTCCTAGAGTTTTTTTTTTTTTTTTTTGAGATACTGAAAATTTGTACGATTTTTTCAATAAATATGAAGCATTTTTGCTGTTACAGAGATTAGATGAATACGTAAAACACACTTTTAATGTGGGAAAAAATAACCAGAGAAAGAGAGGAAGAAAGCAAAGAAAAAAAAAAAAAGGCTAAACTATATATTACCTACCCATATTTACTTATAATTTTAAGTATTGGATAAAACTTACCAATGTACTTGGTGGAGTAAACAAAGGTATACAAGAGCTTCCGCTACAAGACGAAACACTGACACTATAATTCTTTAAGAATAATTTCTATCCTATTCAATCGCAATAAATTACTGTAGAAATAGGATCGAAATTATTGGTAATAAATACAGGTGTAAGAATTCCGTCTTGAGCGGAAACTCTTGCATCCTTGGGAATAAATAAAGAAAAAACAATTACAAAATAAATTATGTTAGGCTAAAAATGCAATGCAAAATAAAACCGTTCAAAATTATTTCAACCAAAATTCTGAAAAATCCACAAATATGAACACCGAAAAAATTTATTAATCATCCAAAAAAAGTTTATTTCCACGGCATTCCCAGCTACATTGACAGTGAATTAATTGTTCACACTTTTAAAGACAAACATTTTAAATAACTTGCTCTTCAATAATGAAAAGAAGGAAACGGTCAAGTCTGTGTAACTCTAAGTGCTTAAAATTTTCTCCGTAAATTTTATTTTAAGAACATTCATAATATTACAAAAAAGCTTTGTACAAAAATCACGAAAGCCTTGTGATTAAGCAGGGTTCTCATCAGTCACTATTTTGAATGCCAATTTTTGTAAAGCAATCCTTTTATTATTCTTCCAAAGAAATGTACCTACTACAAATGATCAATGAAAATTAATACTATTACTACTACTACTACAGTATTATACTACTATACTACTACTACTACTACAATAATAATAATTATTATTATTATTATAAAAATAGTTACTGCTGAAACCACATGAATAAGCCTTTCAAATTTACAGATTAAATTAAACAATGTTACCAATACCTGAGTTATAGCAGTGCAAAAGAAACATATAATTTTGTAGAACATGTGTTAAAGAACACATCGATAATTTACATCAAAAACGTACATTTAAATCTTCTTTTAAAAAGATTATTGTCAAAATCACTTAGCGTATGACGGAGGATGCTCCAAAAATTCTTTTAGACAGAAGCAATTTAAAAACCTACATATTAGATAGGGGAAAAAATAACTTTATAAAACTCTCATTGATTAATTATACCTACATGCAATAATTTCTATGCAATATAACCGCCACAGTTTTTCTATAAAAATTTTGCTTTATTTGAAAATTAAACTTCTGTGGTTAGATAAGATAAACAATTATAAAACAGTTGGTTTAAGTTGGCAACAACGCAAATGCATCAAAAATCCAGTAAACCAGAAGAAACTCAAGTATTTCTAAATCAGTTCAGAATCTCATTATCACTTCTGTCAATGAAAACACTAATTAAAGTAATGCAATTGCGATAACATACCTGCTAATATCTTTTTTAATATTCCATAATATTGTCAGTCAAGCCTTTTTCTCACACCAATACTTTTTTAAGAGAATTTTCCTTCGTAATTAATCGCGATTACGCTGCAGCAAACGTCTACGAATTGATGAAGCACACAATGAAACACCTGTAGCTATTGATCACTGTGCTGCCAATTGTCTAGAGGAAGCTGTACGGTCCGTCCGCGAGATGCGGACCAGGTGACGATCATCGCGAGCTGATGTCACATTTCGGGGTCCACTCCCGGATTTCCGAGTTGTCCGACTCTCGTCCGTCCACTGCTTCCAAACACGCATCACTGTGCTGCTAATACGCTGCACACGAGCGGCTACTGCACGATACGACAATCCAGCTTCACGAAGGCCGATGATTCTCCCCCGTTCAAACTCTGTAAGTTGTTCAAATCTCGCTCTCTTTCGTCGAAGAGGCATAAGTAAAGATTGAGCTAACGTTTACCACTAGCAGATAACCACCAATAACAATACACGCCTCGCTACAGCCGTCTATTTATTCGGATCCATCCGCCGTCCAGAGGGCGCTGCTCAGCATACGCATGCGCTACGGATTTGAAATTCTAATCATTTGCATATCATGCGCTACTTTGCATTTCCTGAAAATTTCAGCACACTCGCGTAAGTCCTTCATGGTGTTGCAATTTTCACAAACATGAGTTTATATCAAATCCCACTTAAAAGATATTTTGGCTGCTGTTAAATAAAAAAGTTGCGCAATCTGTACCAGGTGGCACTGTCTACCGCGAAGTTTTCGAGCCACGTGGAAGGCATCTAATTTAGAAAGCTGCTCTGTATAAGAGAGGAGCGATTTCGCAGTTATCGCTGAATTAGTTGTAAAAAAATGCAATCTAAAGTATCTTATCACTAAATAGATAAATTTTTCTAAAACCTTATTTTGGTGTGAAACTCTTTAAAAAAATGTCAAAGGTTGCAAATATTACCTTTTTGAACTGTACTTAACACATTCGGTTCTACGCCGGCCTATCAGCAGGTTAAGCGTCTGTACACAAGAGCGGTTCCGCTGATCAGCTGCCTCAGTGTCTTTCAATGTTTATGGCACTGAAAGACGATCTTTTCCTACCAAAACGTAATGACACTCTTCTTCTTTTCAGTTATTGCCATAAACAACGCTGTTTGTCAGTGGCCAGTGGGTGCAATCTTCTTTTCAGTAAATGTAATGTAGGAAGAATAAATTTTCTACTGAAGTGAATGAAGATGTGAATGAAATGAATGAGACAGCTATTCTACTGTAGCTATGAAGCTCCACCCTTTTAGAGACATAATACCACCCTTTGATTTATTCAAATAGAGACTTATTATTTGTCTAATTACCGTTTCCTACTGCAAACTCTTTTCGGATGTTCGTTCTCTTCAGTTTCCTTGTTGTCTCGTTGAGCATTCCAAATGACACTAATACATGATTCAAATTGTCAGAAGAGGAAAAGAAACTTGGAGCAAAGTGAATGAACAGTTAGGTAACATTTATGTATTTAACTTCTTTTAAAAATTTTTATACATTTTTTTTTACTTTATTTAATCAGTGAAAACAGTCCCATACAACCAAAAGGATCCATTGGATGTCCTACAAATATCATACAGATCCTACAACTGACATATCCGGTAAGTGTCATAAAACAGCAACCAGAGAATGCCTTATGCATGATACTCGTAGGATCGCGGGGGTTTCAAGTGCATAGTTAATACAGAGGACAACCACAGGCTGAATTATTACAGCGCATGCGCAGAAATCTAAATGCTATTCTAATAAATCGTTCTTTAGCAAACGAACTCAATCGAGTTTTATGTTGTTGTTGTTTAGTTCTGAGCCAAAGGTGATTACAGATATGTTTTAATATGTTGCTATTATTATTATTATTTTTTTTTCTGGGTTATATTGAATATTATAAGTAAGTAAACATCTTTATTGTTTGATATGAAATTAATTATTCTGAAGTTTACAACTTTCTTTATTGTACTTCATGTGTTCTGTTCTTGTTAGATGTTAGACCGTGTGCACAAAAATAAGTTATTACTAAAGGTTTTTACAATCATTTTCGTGATTTATCGTGAGGACCGTAAACGTAGTGCTGTTTTAGTGTACGAAATAAATATTTTTAAACAAAATTACCTGAAGTTCTGAAATTTTTAAATTCATTGAAAAAATTTCAATCGAAATTTAACATTTGTTTTACACAAAATTTAGCAAAAATTTTACGTTTGTTACTTATTAGTAGTTTACATCAACATTTAATTTAAAGGAAAATTTTTAGGAAAAAAAAAAAAAGCAGTATTTTTGGTTTTACATACCGATGTTATGTTTGAAGATATTTCTTTAAAATTTCGGTTTCTACCACAGAGGATAAAAATTGTGATGTCATGTCTCCAGACCATCCTTGGTGAGTTCCAGACTGTTAGGGCAATGGAAAATTTATTTCACTCTACTGTAAAATTTTGAAATAATTTCTGTGTTGGTTAATTTTAATTTCAGTTATTCAAAGTTAGTACACTAGACCTTATTAGTAAATCACTTTTAATAATAATATGCTTCTAAATATTTAAAATAAATTATATTTTTAACATGCTGCAAAATGTGCACTTAATGAAACTTTTGAGCTGATGTTGGCTTTTGTGCTCAACTTGTATCTAGATTTTACACCCTTGCTTTAGCTACCTACTAAAATGTAATTTTTCTTTCACAAGTATATTTAATAGATTAATTTTTCTTTTACAAGTATTTTATCATTAGCTCATTAATAATTTTGCATTATTACATGTGTCTACATCTGTATCTTGGAATTTGTTGACTTTGTATGCATTCAAATAAATTAAATGAGTTACATGAAAATAATTTCAAAGCATAATGCTCAAAATTTCTCCCTGGGAATTTATAATAATCCTGTTGGATGCAGAGATAAAGCAAAATCACCAATTTAAATTATAAATGTATGAAATGATATTGTCAGTCTCATATTGTTTATATACCTATGTTATGTTTATGGTTTGTTTAAAATATTACAAACACATTATTAAAAATATTTAATAGCTAGTTTAGCAAATTCCAGGAAAGTTAATATATATATAAACTTTCCTCCCGTTAAGTGCAGTTTTTAATATAGTTAGATTATTTCCATGCATTGTCTGATTCTTTGACCAATTTTGCCTTTTTTCTACTACAGTGTTTAGGACAACAAATTACAAAATTTAACTGAGTCACAAAAGTTTTAATTTTTAATTATTACTCATTATATTCATAATTTTTGTAGCTGTTGGTATCAGATTTTTCTGAATGTAAACTTAGTAGTAAAATGAGCCTGAAGAATACAAAGTTTTTAGTTTTTTACTTTCCAGACATGCATTTGTAAAGAAAGTGCTGTATTCATGTCAAAAGTCAAGCTTTGAGATTTTGGTGTTTCTGTATGTTTTGAGGTTACCTTAGTTCATTTCTGCTACTTTTAAAACAATTATGCATGTGAGTGAATGTGATAGCGCCTAAATGCTTTGTTCAAATGAGCTGAAAGTTGGTATGTATGTTATAAATGACCATAGTCATTAGTCATATAAGTGACCAAATTTATACACGTTATAGGTCACAGCTTCACAAGCTGTGTAAATTTTGGTAAATCTATCCCTTATTTTTTTTTTTTTTTTACAAAGACAAAAAAATATTCATTATCCCTTATGGCCTACAGGGGCCCAAGTTTTTAAAATGCAATAACGTCTAAAAGCCTTATTTGATTGAGCTGCAAATTAATACACATATTATTGGTTACTATTGCACAAATTGTGTGGATTTCAGTGAATCTAGATTTTATAGATTTTTACAGGGACACACCAAAAAGTTCTTTATTATTTTGATCTATGGACTCAAATTATTAGAAGTGCAATAGCGTAAAATTAAACAATGGAGAAAAATACTCATATATCCTATTGTAATCCCTATTATACAAGGTTGTTGATTTTTAAAAAAAAAATCAATTCTTTTTATTTAAATCAAGATTTATTTGAATTTAATGATTTTTTTAAACTATTCAACCAAGCTCCTCGCATATTATTTAAATCCAATTACTAAACAATTTTACTTTTCTCCAGTTTGTGGTAAAAGTATTTATTTTAATCACTCATTATTTATGGGGAGTTTTTTTTTCTTTTATCTTAGGTTCTGATTGTATCAGTGACTAAATGATTGTTGTTTGGTACTTGTGTGTTTTGATTGCTCCACATTACCAGATGACAGTCATTTAGTTTTTCTTCTGCGGCAACATATGAACTGAATTGAAATAAATATAGTGCCTAGGAAGCACCTTTTTTTTAGACTTAGCCCCAGCCATACAAGAACAATTCCAAGAACAATTGTTATGGTAAGCTCGTTCACCATATTCAGTTATGAAGGAGGTATTGAAATTTTCTAAAAAATAATTTTTATTTTCCTATTATTATTATTATTATTATTTTTTTTTTTCATAATATGTCTTATATTCTGACCCTCAATCTACACCTCTGATTCTTCTTTCTATCTCTCAGTTTCTTATATTCTAGCATTCTTTTGTGCAAGTTGTATTTGTAAAAATACTTGTGAATGCTCTGCCATTCTTCCTATATCTGTAATTTTTCTTTAAAGTAATTTCCTTTGGGTGTATTGTTATTTATTTGTTATAATTTTATTTTTCTGTTACACTAATTCTGCTGTTATACACTTCTCCTTTTGCATGCAAAGAAAATGTAAAAGTTTTACTTAGAGGATTATACAGTGGGTGTTCAATTTTTTTTTTTTTTTTTTCACTTTTTGGATTTTCTAAAAAAAATATTGAACGAAATAGTGCATGACTTCAGACATGCAAAGAACATTAAAAATTCACATTTTCCACTATCGATTTAATTCAGAGTGCAATTAGGGGACCAACCACAAGTTGAAGAAGAGTGCACATACTTTAGATCTCCCTGTATCATAAAAAGCTACAAATAACTTGTAACTTTAACACATTGTTGTGCATACAATGTACAATATTTGTTTGTTTTGATGGGGAAATTGTGCGATTATTTAAGCAGATATTATTTCTTTTCAAAAGTTAATTTTTTTAAAACCTTTTTCTGCTTATAACTAGAACGGATTTCCATCAAAATTTACAGAAAATTTGATAAAACATTAGAGAAACATTATTTTGAAACAGTTTTCACACGTGTAATATTCACTGAGGTATGAGCATTTATATTTTAAATTAGTAAATATTGATTTACTGTGCATGTGTGTGAGATAGAAAAAATTTTATTGCATTGGTTGAAATCTAGATATATTGAGCAACTTTTAAGATTTGTGAGTTCATAAATGGATTTTTCTTGTATGTATGTGTGTATATATATATTTTTCATTGAGAAATAAATATTTGCTTACATTACTTTTGCTTTATGGTAAAGATTTATTGTTTTATTTATGATTATTAAATGTCATATTCTCATAAATGTGCCAGATTGATACCATTTCAAGATTCTAGAAATGAATCTATCTATAATCAAAAGGTAAAAGTATTGCTTTATAAAGGGGAAAAAAAAAAAAAAAAGCGTTCTCAAGTATTTATAAATATAAATATGTATGCATATAATAAAACTGAAACACGTGTAAATTAATATATTATGTAAGTTTGCATAATTTCTGAGTAATAAATGTGTGTATGTAATTGTAATATATATTTTTAATTTCAGTATCTTTGTCTAGATTTAATAGTATTGAAATATGTTTGATATAATGAAAAATGAGTTATGTACTATATAAATATTAAAATTGTGTAATATATAGCAGTGACATATTAAGAAAGATAACTTGTATCTTACGGAAATATAAATAGTCAGGGCTGCTAGCCATTTAAACATGGTTTGCAAGAATCATTGGTTATATATTGTGGGGGACATTAAACTTACATAAGTACAATTAATTATTTGATTTTTTATTTTTATTTTTTTTAAACTGCTGTTCAATGGAATAGGCAATTATTGCACTAAAATTTGATGAAACTTATTTTTTTGACTTAGCTGGTATTTTGCTTAAAAGTAATTTTTTTTTTTTCTGGTGTTTCATTGTAGAAATGTAATGTATTTTATTTTTGCAGTTGACTAGCAAAATGAGTAATTATTTTCAATACTCAAATTTTTTGAAAACTTCTTTAATTTCAAGAATCAAGATTGTTCAATTTTCTGAATAACCTGTTTTCATCCCCCCCCCCCCCAGTAATAATAATTGGTCTCAGAAGAGTGCACACATTTCACTCAGTGTTAAAAATCGGAGAGTAAATAAATAAATGAAAGCAAGATTCTCCCACCCTAATTGGAACCCTTCTGTATGCCTTGTTTTATTAAAAAACATTTGTTTACATTTTGAAAATAATTTTCTATGTTGACAGTTTTATCTTTTTTAATATTAAATATATTAAATATATTTAAAACACTTTAAACACACGTAAGTATAAATTTATTTAAAAGATGTTAAAATTTTTTTATCCAAAGCTTTTCGCTTTAATATTAAAGCATCATCAGGGATTTATGATTCGTTTCCATTGCGCAGTTTTAAATATTTATTTAAAAAATAAATAAAAATAAACATGATTTTTAAGTTTTTTTTTTTTTTTTTTTTTTTTTTTTTTATCATTTGTAACATCTTTTCTGAAGTCTTTATTAAAATCTGCTCTGGCTAATCTCAATTCTCTGTAAAGTTGTTTTTTTTTTTTTTTTTAATAAATTTAAATTGAATTTTGCAATGCAGTTGTAGATAGTTTTTGAGTCTTAGAAGAAAGAATGAAATTAATCTTGATGCCTGTGGGGAAAGTTCTCACAGTGAACTATTTTAAAGGGAAATGAATTTTGATTTTTCATTATGAGCATCTGTTTGTTTAAATTCCACCAAAATGCATTTGTAAAATGTTTCTTGTGGTAAGCAATATTAATATTTCTTTCTGAATTTTAACTGGTTGGTAGCAATGTTCAAAAACTTACGCAAAAGTATATAAATTTTTAGAAAGTATGAAAAAAGTGGATTCTTGTGAAAACCTAAACATTTCTGCTGTTACTATCTTCCTTATATATAAAATGTTTAGGCTATTTAATATATTTAAATGTTGTAGAAAAAAGTTTTTTGATTGACATTACACACTATGTGCTAGTTTCTTTTGTTAATTTACTTAAGTAAACTATAGTTTCCCCCCTCCCCCTTCCTTTCACTTTCCTATCCATATCCGAATCAAAGGATTCCAGACAAATTGAATTAACGAGAAAAATTCCCCTAACAACAATTAAAGAAACTTAAAAAAAAAAACTTTTGTGAATTAATCATATTTAATATATCTTTCATTGTTTAGTTAATGCATAGTTTTCAATCTGTTGCAATTGTTTAACAGGTGCATATTTTTCTTATTTAGATGAGAAAATTAAGAAGATTAGATGGAACTATATTCCAAAACCATACGTGACATATTATGAGATATCTATTTACCGAAGATGTAGCTGTGTGCTATAGCTAGATTGGGGCCAATGAAAAACTAAAGTTTTCTAATCGAAAGATCTGTTGTATTATAGTAGGTTAGTGAAATGTTTAAAATTCTCAATTGTGCTTTATCTCAGAGTTAGCAAGGTTTCGGACACTATGGTGGTATAAACCATGGTTTTTACCATACTGTCCAAAACCCTACTGTTTTAAACTGTCTAAAACTATACTTTTGAATAGAATTATATTTTATCAAAATTACTCAAATAGTATTTGAAAAATTTATAAAGTATTATAATAATAATAATTATTATTATTACGATTTGTGATATGTTTCAAGGAAGTATTGATGCCATTCAAAATTCAGGGGCTGAAAAAATGTAGACAGTAGAAAAAAAAAAAAATTTTTAATCATTAGAATGCATTAAGTTAGTCCTTCTTGGGTAAATTAAAGTAAAATTAGGAACATTGGTAAAGTTAATGTGTGAATTGTTCTTTATAAGATACTGTTTAAGATTACTAAATTAAAACTATTGGATAGTTCCTATTTTGGCAGAATTATTGATATGTGCCAAAATAATTAAGTTTTTCATTGATATTTATTTGTTATCTATTTTAACCCAGCAAATTTTTGTTAAAATACTATTGTTTACATTTTTTATATATATATTATTATTATTGTTAAATTTTATTGGCTAAAATATTTTTAATAAAAGTTGATTTGTTCAGTCTTTTACTGCCTAAAATATATATAACATTCAAACAAATGACTGCTTCTAACTGTAGATTCTGTGTTCAATACTAATAGTTTAATTTAGCTCTATGTTAACAATTACAGTCAAACAGGCAGCGAAGCAACATTAAAAACAAAGTTCCAATATGAAATATTATGAGTAAAAAGTATCAATAAACCAAACCACATTGCCGTCGTGCAGCGAATCACCAGTGACTGCTTTATACTAAAGCTTAGTGCAATTATGAAATTTGCAAAAGGGTCACAAAACCATTCTTAAAAAATTTAATAATAATAAAAACATTTATCTCCACTACAATAAACACACATTAACAGCTTCAAAAACAAAGTTCTGATATGCAAAAATGAAGTTCCATTACAAAAAGGTTGCTAAGAAAAAGGGTTGATACAATATTACTGCATAAGAAATCACCAATGGATTGGATGCACTATACAAAGCTAGCCGTGATCTTTTATGCTGCGTTCTAAGTTCATTGAAAAAAATGAAACAGATGAACGAATATGAGTACAAGAGCATGGCATTATGATTTTGAAAGACTAGCAGAATCACTGTTACACGTACAAAAGTGCTGAACATTTGATATTTCAGACATATTACTGAATATTCAATTTTGTTAAATCTGATTTTTTTTTTTTTTTTTTTTTTTTTTTTTTTTGTCAAATATTAAATTACAGTTAACTGAATCTATAAAAATTCAATTTTTAAAATTTTAAATTATTTGAGAAATTTCTTCCGTAATTGTTATTTTTAATTATCATTAAATTGAGAAAAATTATCCAGAATAATTCAGAAATAATAATTTATATTAGAGATGCAACGATTATTCGGCCGAAGCCGAATGTTCGGCCTATTCGGCCTGTCAGCCGAATATTCGGCTTCGGCCGAATATCAAGTCCGATATTCGGCCCAGGCCGAATAATCTGTAAGAAATGTTTTTATTTATATTTACACAATATAAATAAAAACATTATATTACACAATAATTTTTTTTAATTTTAGAATCTATATTTGTCATGTATTGTGAAAATTTTACTTGAAATTAACTAATATCCCCCCCCCCCAAAAAAAAAAAAAAAAAACTTTCATACCTTGAATGAATTTTATCATACCACTTTAATGTAAGGATCATGTAAAAACTTTTATGCTATATCAATAAGTGTAAAACATATATCTGTAGTAAGCTAACATAATCTGTTAAATTTAAAATTAATCTAAATTGTCCCAACTGAACCATACAAGCAAATTCTGAATTTTTTCAAAGCATAATGAAAAAATTTAATATTTATCCTTCGTTATTTAATAATAATAATAAAAAAAAAAAAAAAAAAAATCCTTCCAATGATATTTTTAATTATTGGGGGCGGGCAAAAATTTAGAAGCTGAGTTAGACCGTTTAAGATTGGTATACATAGGTTTTGGGAGCCTAAAAGTCGAATGAGGATATTTTCGAAAGTGTAAAATTATTAGGGGGAGCAAAAAATTAGAAATTGAGTTAAACCATTATAAATTGGTATTTATAGGTTTTGGTGGCCTACTAGTCGAATAAGGATATTTTGGAAAGTGTAAAATTATTAGGTGGGGGGAGGCAGGAAGGGCAAAAAATTAGTTAGACCATTCAAAATTGGTATGTATAGGTTTTGGAGGTTTAAGAGTCAAATGAGGATATTTTAGAAAGTGTAAAATTATTAGGAAGCAGGCGGGAAGGGGGACAAAAACATAGAAATTGAGTTAAAACATTCAAAACTGGTATATATAGGTTTTTGGCCTACAATTGAATGAGGATATTTTCGAAAGTGCTACATTATTAAGGGGAGGCGGAAAGAGAGGGACTAGGGGGACAAAAAAATAGAAATTGAGTTAGACTGTTCAAAATTGGTATGTAGGTTAATTAGGAGGAGCAGGAAAGGTGAGGAATAAATATGCGTATCCTTTAATCAGTGCACGCGCAGTGCGCACAGATCTACGCTGCCAGCGGCAGTGGGGACCCGGTGTATATTTTTACTCAATCAATTTTTTTTTTTTTTTTTTTTTAGCGATATGGAATTTTGAGAATTCATTCATTATAGTGATTCATTTAAAAATAGTGACCCGCTAGCGGGCGAAGCTTACTGACTAGTATCTATTAAAATAGCACTAGACAATACCTCATAAGATATTTGCAAAGAATTATTATTATTGAGGCAATTTTTAAGCCGAACATAGCCGAATATTTTTTTCAGAATCAAATAATGGTTTTAAAAATTAAAGATTTGTATAAAAATAACTTTTTAAATAGAAAATAATACATTTTAGTCATGAAATGTACAAGAATTGTGCATATAGTGCATACTATACTACGTTTTTAGAGAAAAATGAGTTCATTATTCGGCGGCCGAATAGGCCGAATATTCGGCTTTAATTTGGCCGATTAATTGGTATTCGGTTATTCGGCCAAACCATTGTTCGTTGCATCTCTAATTTATATTTAAATGAAAGCAATTGTTTTATATGTCTTCTAAAGTAACATTAAAAAAAATTAGTTATTGAATACTTTAATCATAGCAGTTGATGAAAAGAGCAATCTAACAAAATAAGGCTTATTTTAAAGTCTCATCCCAAAAATCTAGATCAGTTTTTAGCTATGTTAAACATTAATATATTATATATATATATATATCCTTTTTTTTTTTTTTTTGTTATTTGTTTATTTTTTAATACTTAAGTTTTAAGCTTTACAAACTGTTTGTTTCAGATGCAGCTGAAAAGGAATATAACAGTGTGACAAGGGCATAGATTGAAGATATTATGGTTGCGACATGCTAAAGAGAGAAAATTTTATGTCAGAAAATCAAAAATGTGTTAATATAAAATAAAATAAAAGTGCATTAAATTTTTTTATGTGTTTTGGAGTTGGTATCATTAAAATACTCCATACTTGTAAATTTCACAAATTAAGATTTTCAATATCAAAAGGTAAATAAAACAAGTAATTAACAAATAAGATAGTAATAATTTAGCAGTGAGGTTAACTTAAACAAGTTAAATAAAAAGTTGCTGGCATCAGATTTTTTTTCCCCTGCGACTAATCTTCTAGCAGAAGAGTGTCCTTCACATCATGAGAGGTATGAGTGTTTGCCGAATTCTCCAAGATGTGAATAAAGAAGCAGGTACTAACAATAATACAGAATATTAACCTTTGACACGCCGAATTCAGATCCAGGTGTAATTTAAATTTGTTTTTTACATATTTTGCCTTCTAATGCTTTAGTTTAAAGAACTTTATCATTAAAATGTGTATTTATATATATATATATATATATATATAATTTAATATTATTCTATTCAATATTATTAATTCACTATTATTATATTTAATATTATTAGTTTAATATTATTATTTTTTTATTTTATTTTAATGTAATTTAATTTTGTAAGCTATTTTAAACATGTCAGCCTATTTTTAGAAGAATTTGCTTATTTTTCCAAATTATGTGAATTTTTAAACAGTGGGATAAAAGGGAAAATGGTAAAATAGATCATTTTTATAATTTTCTGTACATTTACCTTTTTATGATTGAACTGTAATTTCTATTTCAAAAAATCAAGTAATCTTCCTATTATATCTGATATTTTTTTCAAGTCAGTGTTCATGATTTTTAATTTTTAAATGAATTTTTAATTCCATGCTCCATTTATGGAACATTGGCGTGTGAAAGGTTAATTAGAATGTTGGCAGATGTGTGTGTGTGTATATATTGTGATTTTTATTCGATATTTTGAACTTTTCTATTAGAATAGATTTTCATGTTAAGGTGTAATTTAAAAATTATGAACCAAATCACATATTACAATAAATATTCAAAAATATGGTAAGAAATATGATTACTTCAAGTCTATTGTTTTAACAAATGTTATATAAACATCTAATATCGATACTGTGTTTATACTTAAAAAAAGAAATAATAATAATAAATTCTACACATCTTTTTTTTAAGAACAGACATCACCTAGCACTACCCAGAGCTAAACATGTGATACTATGAGGAAATTTTTAATAAAATATGCTCAAGAAAACTTGCAACTGTGAAATTCCTGCATACAGTTTAAAAGTACGTTTTTTGATGCTTTATAATTTCAAAACAAATATTAAAAATCAGTTTTGTTAAACATGGAATAATGTAACAATGGAGATTTTTTTTAATATGAAAGGTTAATTTAAAATTTAAATGTAATCAAGTATTTGATAATTCTAATTTCAAATTTCCTTATAGAAGAATACCACCGTGTTTGACTTGCTTCATTATCCTGCAGATTTAGGAAACATAAGCATTTATGAAACCCTTTTCCTTTTTTTTTTTTTTTTTTTTTAACTGTCAATTAAAATGCTGGCAAGAACATGAATGATTTTCAGCTATCTAATTTTAAGTTATTCAGATTTTTTTTTTTTTTTTTTTTTTAACAAGGGTAAAAAAGAACAAGATTTCACATAAATATGCATTGTAAGGGTTGTTTTCATTGTACAGATGTCCAACCAGTTTAAAAATACCATGTATGATTCTAGCATGAACATCATTGATAATGTATATTCTGTTTAAAAAAAAAAAAAAAATGTAAGTTATTAAAAATTTCATTTCATTAACATCAATGAATGTCAGAATTTTACCCAAATGTGCATTTATCCCAAACTGGAATTTTTAAAAATATACTTGCCAAACCATTAAAGAATAGACACTCTGTTTAACAAGCTTTTTAAGTTAATAAAATATTAAAGGCCAGATTGTAACCCTACTTTAAAAATCTTAAAAGTACATGAAAAAGAAGTGGATAGTTGTGATAAACATTCTTTTTATTATTGTAACCAATAAATTGTAAGTAAAGTTTTTGTAAATCTAAACAAGTGTTAGTAATTTACAAAATGTACTCTTAAATTTCTACTATATAAGTTTTCTCTTGACAGTCGCTAAAAATTTGAAAAAATTCCTAAATAAGGAAATATATTAAACTAAAATTCCTTAAATTATGAAAAATTCTGTCACAGAAATTTCTAATAATTATTTACATAACTTGTCAGAATAGAACAATATCTCTTATAAATATGTACTATGAGGATTATTGCCTTGGAATTAATGTGAAATTGCATAAAAACAAAAATACACGATTGACCATAATTAAATATAAAAAAGTGCAATAAGATAAATGTATTGAAGTGATGGAGCCTAATGGGTGGGGCATTTCAGTTTGTGACTGTGTGAGATAATTGGTCTTAACATGAATACAGTATGCCCTGTAGTAGAAAATAAGAATGTGCAATGTGGAGCTGAAAGTGGAAAAGGTAAGAATATATTGTTATAAAATGTTTTTTTAATAAAGTCGTTTTATAATTTTTTAATAATCCTATAAAGAATATTACTCTTTTTTTTTTTTTTTTTTTTTTAATAATACTAGTTAATGTTTATTAAATAAATTTATTAAGTATTTTATAAAAGAAATAATGTGTGTGTTTATGAATTTTTAGTCAATTAATCTTCTAGAATAACGTTTCCCCCCCCCTCCTTGTGCAAGAGGGGGAGCAAAATTTGTAAAATCGCTTCTTAGTAGATGTCTATGTCACAGGAGGAATGTTTTCTCCCAATTCCATGCTTCTAGGTCCAAGGGTTTCGGCTTGGCGATGATGAATTACTCACTCATTCAGGACAAACGATTTTATATGTATATAGATTTAACAAATTAAAATTTATGAATATTTTTAAAAATGTTCTTCAGTCACTCAAATAAATACTAATTGCAAGATATGCTCTTGTCAGATATATATCTATAAAATAATTACAAGAAAAAAAGGATTTTTTATATACCATGTTTTTTTTTTTTTTTTTTTTTTTTTCTGTTGAATCATATAAATCCTACCAAAGGCAGCAGGGACCCGAAGTAATTTGGCTAAAAGTATTAAAAAATGCATTGTCACCGTGTTCTAAACTATTCTGAAAATTTCAAATGTCTAGCTAGTCGGGAAATTGCATGATTGTTGAATCATATAAATAATACTAAAGGCAGCGGGGGACCCGAAACAATTGACTAAAAGTATTTAAAAAATGCATTGTTATCGTGTTTTGAGCTTTCTAAACGTTTCAAATTCTAGCAAGTCGGGAAGTTAGTTAAATAATGTTTTGTGAATCATATAAATGCTACCAAAAGCAGCAGGAACCCAAAATAGTTGGCTAAAAGTATTTTAAAAAATGCATTGTTACCATGTTCTGAAACTTTCAAATCTCTAGCTAATCAGGAAGTTAGTTAAATAGTTATTTTGTTGAATCATATAAACGCTGCCGACGGCAGCGGGGACCCGAAACAGTAGGCAAAAAGTATTAAAAAAATGCATTGTCACCGTATTCTGAACTCTTCTGAAAGTTTCAAATGTCTAGCTACTCGGAAAGTTATTTAAAAAATATAACGTTGAACACTTAATAAAATTAAATTAAAATGAAATACTTTATACATAATTAATAAATATAATAAACCTTAAAACATACTTCATGCTTGGCCGTGAATATTTTCGGTTGGGTGCCCAGTTCTTTTCAAATGACTACATCTGTGCCGGATTTCTCAGAATGGTGGTCTTTTATAGTTGATTTCATTATTTCTCAGAATGGTAGTCTTTTATAGTTGATTTCATTATTTCTCAGAATGGTAGTCTTTTATAGTCGATTTCACAATTCTAAAAAATCCGGCACAGATGAAGTCGTTTGAAAAGAGCTGGGCGCCCAGCCGAAAATATTCTCGGCCAAGCATGAAGAATGTTTTAAGGCTTATTATATTTATTAATTATATAACGTAGAATTTTATAAACGCTGCCGAAGGCAACGGGGACCCGAAACAGTAGGCTAAAAGTACTAAAAAAATGCATTGTCAACATGTTCTAAACTCTTCTGAAAGTTTCAAATGTCTAGCTAATCAAAAAGTTATTTAAATAAATTTTGTGTTGAATCATATAAACGCTGCCGAAGGCAGCAGGGACCCGAAAATGTTGGCTAAAAGTGCGGAAAAAAATGCATTGTTATGTTTTGAGCTTTTCTACAACTTTCAAATGTCTAGCTAATCGGGAGGATGTCTAACTAATCGAGCTAAATAAATATTCTGTTGAATCATATAAACGCTGCCGAAGGCAGCAGGGACCCAAAAAGTTGGCTAAAAATGGTAAAAAAAAAAAAATGCATTTTTATCATGTTTTGAGCTTTTCTACAAGTTTCAAATGTCTGGCTAATCGGGAGGTTATTGAAATAAATTTTCTGTTGAATCATATAAATGCTGCCAAAGGCAGCAGAGACCTGAAAATGTTGCCCAAAAATAGTAAAAAAATGCATTGTCACCATGTTCTGAACTCTTCTAAAAGTTTCAAATATCTAGCTAATCAGGAAGTTATTTAAATAAATTTTCTGTTGAATCATATAAACGCTGCCAATGGACCCAAAACAGTTGGCTAAAAGTATTAAATAATGCATTGTCACATTGTACTGAATTCTCCTGAAAGTTTTAAATGTCTAGCTAGTCGGGAAGTTAGTTAGTAAGGACCCGAAAATGTAGGCTAAAAATGGGAAAAAAAAAAAACGGTTGCACTTCGGGAGTGCCGACAGAAGTGAAAACGTGAACAATTACGTGTGTATTTCTTGAATCGTCAGGAAATATTTTATTGTGTAGGAAATACTTTTAAATGAAGTGTTTTTTTATTCATTAATATATACTACTACTACAAAAATTATATTACAATTTTATTTAATGCGCTAACTGCAATAGAGACAGCATCCGGAGATCAGAGAAGTCGTGTAGAGTCGCACCAGATTGTAAAAACGTGAGAAAAATGGCGGCTTTGGCCTTTGTCACGGCTTTGTGAGGCCTAACTGCAACGTTTCCGGCTGCAATCTGTAAGAGACAGTGTCCGGAGACGAGAGAAGTCGTGTAGAGCCGCACCAGATTGTAAAAACGTGAGAAAAATGGCGGCTTTGGCCTTTCTCACGGTTGTGTGAGGCCTAACTGCAACGTTTCCGGCTGCAATCTTTAAGAGATAGTGTCCGGAGATCAGAGAAATCGTGTAGAGCCGCACCGGATTGTAAAAACGTGAGAAAAATGGCGGCTTTGGCCTTTATGACGGTTCTGTGACGTCTAACTGCAACGTTTCCGGCTGCAATCTTTAAGAGACAGTGTCCGGAGATGAGAGAAGTCGTGTAGAGCCGCACCAGATTGTAAAATCGTGAGAAAAATGGCGGCTTTGGCTTTTATCACGGTTTTGTGAGGTCTAACTGCAACGTTTCCGGCTGCAGTCTTTAAGAGACAGTCCGGAGATGAGAGAAGTCGTGTAGAGCCGCACCAGATTGTAAAAACGTGAGAAAAAGGGCGGCTTTGGCCTTTCTCACGGTTGTGTGAGGTCTAACTGCAACGTTTCCGGCTGCAATCTTTAAGAGACAGTGTCCGGGGATGAGAGAAGTCGTGTAGAGCCGCACCAGATTGTAAAAACATGAGAAAAATGCGGCTTTGGCCCTTATCACGGTTTTGTGAGGCCTAACTGCAACGTTTCCGGCAGCAATCTTTAAGAGACAGTGTCCGGAGATGAGAGAAGTCGTGTAGAGCCGCACCGGATTGTAAAAACGTGAGAAAAATGGCGGCTTTGGCCTTTATGACGGTTCTGTGACGTCTAACTGCAACGTTTCCGGCTGCAATCTTTAAGAGACTGTGTCCGGAGATGAGAGAAGTCGTGTAGAGCCGCACCAGATTGTAAAATCGTGAGAAAAATGGCGGCTTTGGCCTTTATCACGGTTCTGTGAAGGTCTAACTGCAACGTTTCCGGCTGCAGTCTTTAAGAGACAGTCCGGAGATGAGAGAAGTCGTGTAGAGCCGCACCAGATTGTAAAAACGTGAGAAAAATGGCGGCTTTGGCCTTTATCACGGTTTTGTGAGGTCTAACTGCAACGTTTCCGGCTGCAATCTTTAAGAGACAGTGTCCGGAGATGAGAGAAGTCGTGTAAAGCCGCACCAGATTGTAAAAACGTGAGAAAAATGGCGGCTTTGGCCTTTATGACGGTTCTGTGAGGTCTAACTGCAACGTTTCCGGCTGCAATCTTTAAGAGACAGTGTCCGGGGATGAGAGAAGACGTGTAGAGCCGCACCAGATTTTAAAACAATATACAGTATATAATTATTAACACTTCACATTAGCAAGTTAATTGTATGATACATTATTTGTATCATACAAGGATGGAAAGCGTTTGCTGACGATGACGCGGATTCAATGATTTTTGTTCACCCAAAAGTTTTCACTTCAAATGGAAAAAGTTTGTAAAAATGGATTGCAAGATTTGTACTGGACACACAAACAAACAAACAAGAATCGAATTTAATAGAAACATGATAATAAGTACTGATAATGACACAGGTCTACAAAAATGATGTTGAAAAATTTTGATTTAATAATTTTAGCTGATCTTTATATTTTTTGGCGAGTTGAAACCAAAAATGCAGCCAGTTTTTCTCTGTCACATACAGATTTTTGTCAATACAAGGTGTTTAGTGACATAATGTCTTACATATACCATCATAACAATAGGTTGGTTGATAGCGTTTTGTGTCGCACTAGTGCTGCACAATAACAACATTAGGTACTCATGACTAATTAATCATGAAACATACTATAAAACTTACCATATAGTTACAGTGGTGGAGGAGTAATGAAAGAAATTATACCGGCAGGCACCCTGTATTACCAAAAATCTATATGTGATAGAGAAAAACTGGCTTCATTTTTGGTTTCAACTCGCCAAAAAACATAAAGATCAGCTAAAATTATTAAATCAAAATTTTAATGTAGACCTGTGTCATAATATCCTGAAAGCATCCTGTAACTATCTCAAAAAGACATCCGGAGGACGCGCAGCGATGTATTTTTCTACTTGTCACTGGATCTCCTCTGAATAACAACTCCATCCTGAAATTATCAGATAAAAGACATCCGAAGGACAGGCAGTGGTGTCACCTTCTGGAAACCACTGAACATCCACCGGTTGGTGACGGGATATTTCAGAACAGCCAGCGGATAAGGTATTATCCTGCATGTGATAGTCTCCGGATGATCGCTGGATGTAATTTGGTTGTATGGGGTTATAGTTCGCTCATTAAATTAAATAAACGCTCTTTTATATTTTCCAGTAGTCAAAAAGTGCTAAGTTGACAACTATGATCATTTCCTGTGCGGCTGCGAAAGCTTCACCCTTTTGGAGACATAATCTCGCTTTTTGATTTACTCAAATACAGGCTCACTGTTTAAATATTCGCGAAAACCTCAGAAACAAGACGTGATAGGAACACAAGGTAATTACTGTCAACAAACTGTAGCTAATAACAATTTATTATATTAGCAATCTGTTTTATAGATACCAATATAGTGTCAGATAATGTAACTATTGCAGTTTTAATACGTATATCAGGGATCGTACTCTACGCATCTTTTCAGAACACTCTCAAAGATATTTCCGCTTTTTTCGGCACCAATAATATCAAGCAAATCTTTCTGATATATTTTTACAGGATTTGTACTCTCCGCCCATTTTTGAGGACATTCACATACATAAGAAATTTCTACTTTTATCGTTGCCACTATTTTTATACAATAATGTCTACCCGGAATAATCGTGACATATTACTATAAAAATACACAAAGTTTTCTGCAAGAAATTATTGGTTGGAAAAAAAGGCAGGAATTTCTAATCACCAAGAATGTCCTGAAAAAAGGGCGGAGAGTACGACCCCTGCACAATATCACATTCAGTGTATTACTGGAAAGACAACAAACCAGTCCTTACATGATTTTACTCCTTTTCGAATTATTCACGAGTTTTTACTTCCCCATCATATGTTAGGTATGAGGAACTTAGGTAATCCTGAAAATTTTCGATGACTTTTTTTTTTGAGTATTTTGCACTTTTTGAGGAATTAGGAATGTGAAAATCACAAAATTAATATGGTGACCGTCTGAAGAGTGAGTTAATCTGTTAGTTTGTGAGTTTGTAAATCTGCTAGTTTTTCAGTTTGTTAGACAGTGTACATGATATCACAAGAACAAATGGTCACAGTGAGGTCGGAATAGGTTTGAAATATCACTTGAAATCAGCGTTCCCAACTTTTATAATTTATTAATAAGCATTTTTAGCTTCGCCTCTTTTTCATACCGGAAATTTTGAAAAATGATTTTCTTCTTATTTAATCGTTGTCACATACTAATGAGAAATAATCTACAAAATTTCTGGTGCGAAAAGAAGGGGGGCTAAAAATGCTCGAGAATAAATTATAAAAATTGGGAACGCTGCTTGTGATAGTAATAAGAACCTTCTTGACTTGCAACATTCCAATTTAAAAGTTTCGTAAAATTTGAAATTTACGATTTGTATAACATGGGAAAATAGAATAAAATTTTGCTTAAACATGTATGAAAGCAATACTTGAACTGTAAAGTTGTCAGACCAGCTTTAAAATATTGGTTATGATACTGTCGTAAACATAATTAACTATGAAAATCAACTTAGAAAATTTCGAATGTTATTTGAAATTTACATATTACTTAACATGGTTAATGTGTGCCTATATATAGGGATTAAAGCCTGTTGTTTGAGCTAGGGACTAGGCCTCCAGGATCATAACACGAAAACAGAAATGTAACATTTACCGTAGTATTCGGCGTATAATCCGCAAATGATATATGTAAGTTTAGAACCAATTTTTCTTCATCTTCTTCTTCTTTTTTTTTTTTTTTTTTTTTTTGTCAGATAGAGTTTCTTCGAAAAGTTAGATTTTTCTGTTAAATAAAATTTTTGGAGGAGAAATGACCTATCTCATCTGCGGATTATACGTTGCATATTACAGTATATTTGATAGGAACTTCTTTGTAACAGAGTAACGTTCCTGTAATGTTTCAGAAACATAAGCTTCAAAAACTTTGGCGTTTAGTACAGGTATCTGAAAAATTCTTGCAGTCCTAACAAAATAGCTTGAATATTACAAATACAGTGTGAGGAAATCTTTATATAAAAAGCATTTCTGGAGTATTAAAGTATTGTTGTAGATTATTTTCATTTAATGTAACAACAAACCTTATAAAATTTCATATGAGCTGCCTTAAATAACTCTTTCGAAAGCTGCATGAGAACTACATCTAATTAATTAACGACATTAAGCAAAAGCCTTTGCATGTTATTTGTTTCGCATAATTAAGCGAAGCATGCAGCAAATTATCCACATTAAGACAATTTTTTTATGCATAAAAATATATAGTTGTTTTAAATAAAGTTGTTAAATTAATACCGAAGATCAAAGAATTGGACTTTGAATGTCGTGAGACGGAAACTCCTGCATGAATTATACTCATGTGTCCATGCATAAGAATGGTTGCTAAGGGGGTAAAATCATAATTGCCAATTTTAGTATTTTTGGTTACCGGAATCTTTTAATAGAAATTTTTATCTTATTTAATCAGAGAAAACTGATATATAAATAAAATTTCTAGTAAAGTTTTCCGGTAGCCAGATGTGCTTAAGATGGTAACATTTTTCTAAGACGTTGTAAATGGAAACTAGTTGCCAAATGGGGAACAAAAAATACAAAACAAAACACAAACACAAACACATAATCAACGATGGGAATTTGTTGCAGAACTCATACCAGTGTTAATGTACCTGGTAGCATTTATAATTTATTCTGGTGTATTGTTAGCCCCGCCATTTTTTCACACCAGTATGATTTTAAAGAAATTTTCTCAATGTCCAATTACGATGAAATAAGATGAAAAATATTTTTAAAATATACTGGTGTGGAAAAAGGGCGGGGCTAGCAGATCTCTGGTTATTAGTATAGATATAGTTAGTTTATTAATCAGTTCTAAATATTACCAGGTATGATATTGAAAGAATTTTTTTTTCTTTTTTTTTTTTTCATCCAATGACTTTATAAATAAAGATTTTTTTTTAATCAAATACCGGTATAAATTCTTTGCGAAATTTCTGTCCCTGCATAACTAGGCAACGCAATTTTCCTAAAATTTTACCCTCATTTTATTGTATCGCCATCACTACATTAATTCAACACTTTCTTACATAAGATTGTCAGATATAATTATAAAACATTCAAAAACATTCAAGAAAAAATTATTATTGACGATAATGGTTAAAATATAATAAAATGTGAGCACACTTTGTAACATATTACTACTTGCCCCAAAATTTTGTTTGAACTTGCCCAATCGTACGATTTTGGACATTTTGTTTATTTAAAAAAAATAAATAAATAAAATAAAATACGATTTATACAAAAAATTAAACATGCATTTTATAACTTAACACACAGACTAAATAAATAGCTAGAAACACTTCTTTAAAATATAAATTAACATAATTTTAATCAAAGTTTACAAAATACTTTTTTTTTCACTAACTAGCTATAATGACGCACATGTACAGAACCTCTAATTAACTTTTTTTGCAGAATACTGATTGTGCTTACCTAATAAAGCGCGTCATTAAAATTATGATATCAAAATATCTAATCAAAAATTTTATAAAATATTTCCTGAATTGTGTGTTACGTCCTACCTCTGTTACAACTAAATCCACGCTTCCTATATATATATATATATATAAATTTTCGTATGAACTTTTTAATTTTAAATATCATAATTTTCTAGTGAATAAATTCTTTATAAATAATACTTAGCAATCACACTCTTTAATGTAACTAAATCATACATAAAGAGCAAGGAAAAATGGTATTACTCTCAGAAATTTTTTATAAGCGATTTAATTGGACTTTTATTGTTAAAAATCTGGAGTGCATATATTTTAATATTCTGCGTAACAGTTATTTAATTCAAAAATTAAGCAAAGGTATTGGAGGTAATTCATGTTAAAAAAAAAAAAAAAAAAAAAAAAAAAAGAGTGAGTTTTCTGTAGAAAGAGATCAGGAAAAAAAAAGACCTTTAACCTAAAAGACCTTTATGCAGTTTAAAATGTCTGTAAGGTACGGAATGTATAACAATATAACATATTTAGCAATATCATCAAAAAGTTGTGTTTTCGGAATTTTTTTTTTATATTGTCCAATTTTTTATCATAACATATATTTCAGGAAAACGCATTAATAACTTAGCAATTTTAAATTTAAAGATTTTGAATCGGATGAATGCAATTAAATTTTTTTTATATTAAGACTTTCACGACCGCTAACGTAGATTCACGTCATTTCAAAATCTATAACTCCGCCAGTGGGCGTTCCTTTCGTAATTAGTACGTTATTTATTTCTTAAGAATATACCCAATGTTCATATTTGTACAATCAGTATACTGTGGATACAAATCCTTTGATTAGAAAGGGTATAATCATAATGCATATCCATTTGTACTATAAATGTGAATATCAGAAATGTTGTTCTGAAATAATGTAACTTAGGAGAATAACACCACAGGTGGACTTTACTGCCGAAAAGACAAAAACATGCGATCGCGAAAGTGTTAACACATTCTGGTCAGGACAGTGTTTTGAATATAACGGTAGATATTTAATATCCTTTATAACGATATATCCTATATACCTTATATAACGATACATTATTTATTCAGAGTATTT
The DNA here is from genome assembly GCA_963930645.1 of Salticus scenicus. Classification (NCBI taxonomy): domain Eukaryota; kingdom Metazoa; phylum Arthropoda; class Arachnida; order Araneae; family Salticidae; genus Salticus; species Salticus scenicus. The sequence goes on along the minus strand of OZ005660.1, from coordinate 222,510,084 downwards.
TACGTATTCGTACTTGAATCAAAATATTTTATCATCAGCTTTCGTTGCAGTTTATTTTACCGGTGTACGCGATTTAATTTACCGCTCTACGCGGATAATTTAAAAGAAAAAAAAAAAAAATAAGCAAAATCCTTAAAAAAAAAAAAAAATAAATAAATAAATAAAAGTATTATTTTTAGAAAAATGCCTGTAATAAAGCGCTAATTATTTTTCATAAAACGAAAATTATTCGTTTACTGCTTAAAATTGTTATACTAACCTTTTAGTAAAATGTGTTTTTTTTCTTCCTTTTATGAAATTGTTAATATAAATCATATCTATAGAACACGTTTTTACATTTTCTTCATAGATTTTTCTCAATTAATGTAGTAAAATGTTATTTATTATACTTTTTACTTTCCATAAAAATTTTTTTTTTTTTTTCTTTTAATTTTTACCACGGGTCATTTTCCCATTCTGTTACAGGACAGTTTCATGGATGCACATTTCTTGCTACCACAATTTTCACAGAGAAATATTTATCCTGTGTAATGATGATACATTGCCATAAAAATACGACAGAGGTTTCGGAATCGAAATAGAGATAGCAAAAATGCGGAAAATTCTTAGAACAGAAATTGTTCCGAAAATATGGCGGGGAATACGATCCATTCCTGCTACCAGAGATTCCAAATTTAAATTAATTTCGGAGCATTTTTAGTCTCGCCTTTTATGTCACGCCACTTTATATTGTAGAATAATTTTCTCCCATATATAACGATGATGAAATAAGAATAAAATTACACTTTACAAAAAATGGTATGAAAATGAATCGGGACTAAGAATGCTCCTGAAAAAATTATAAAAGTTGACAACTTTACTGCATATAATTCTGCGAAAAATGAATCCAGACATGCAAAGATTTTAATTCATTCCAGAGCAATGTTAGTTCTAGCTCTTTCTTGACAGCTTTTTATTTGAAGTAAAATTTTCTTCAATATAAAATAACGATTAAATGCAAATAAAATTAAACTTAAAAAAAAGTGGTATGAAAATTAAAAGCGGGTACTAACAATGCTGAGAAATAAATTAAAATGTTGGTATTCTCTGAATTGAATTTTTTGAAAAAATTACATTCTCAAGGAAACAAAAATAACATATTTAACCCGGAAATAATAATAAATAAAACATTTACATTAAAAATGAAGTTGATAGCAGTTCATCTTGGGTCTTCTGAATAGATTTCATGTTATCGAGTTGTCCAAATGACGGCTTGATTTGTTGTGCTAAGTTGATTTCGCGTTCGCACTAGAATGTTGTAGTGCTACAGTCTTCGGAGTAGTCGATACGAGAATTTTAATGAAGAAAGTGAAGCACACCATTGCTCCGTTTAGTTTTCCTCTTATTTTTATACTACATACGGAATAAATTAAATGCTACAAAATTTCAGATGACATTCTTATGCAATTCCAATGCATTGAGTTGAACTAGAATTTCAACTGAATGCATATATTAATGTTAAATACATAGATGAGTGTAAGATAAAGTAATTATTAAATAATTTAAATTTCAGTTATGCAAATAAATGCCTAAAAAATCTGCAACTACCAAAAAGAAATTTTAGGATATTTAAACATTTTTCACACGTAACTTTACAATTTAAAAATGCAAAATATGTAAAAGTGGGGAAAATTACCTTTTTCTTTTAGATTTGTTTCCTCATTACATCAGAATTCTATCCAACAAACATTTACATTTTGTGACATCTATAACAATATTAAAAAAAAAAAAAAAAAAAAAAAAAAAAAAAAAAAATATCTGTCCGTCCGTTTGTCTTTACATCTGTACGTTCAGTTCAATCATAAAAAATGACATATTGGTGTTCAGAAGCTTTCCGTAGGTTATAGTGAAAATGTTTTTCTAAATTTTAATTAGTTGCGGAGTCATTAATTAAAACGTTAACGCATGTCAATTAATAAATGAGTTAATTCTAATCTTAAAATGATTCGTTTAAAGAGCGCAAAAAGGTCAAACAAATTAAGAATATGAGTCCGATAATTTAAATTCGTTGCAAATGAGAGGAGTGATTTCTCTGAATCTAGTGGCGCGAAAAGTAGAATGCCGCGGACGGTGCGACAATTAGAATAATTTTAATTAACTTAACCCATTATAAACATTTGAATAGACTATACTTTTCAGCATATCAAACTATTTTTAAAATATCTTCATATTCCAAAAAAATCGTTAATTTCTGACGTTTCGATTAATAAATATTAAATTTTTAATCATCTTCAGGGAAATGATGTACATAAACTATGAACATAAATCAAATCAAGTCATTCTTCGATATTACAAACACTATTCATAAAGATATTAAAACGTGATTACATATCTTATATAAAAAACACTCTATATAATATTAAAATAAGTTAAGAACATCTAAATAAACCACCATCATGCACATTATAAGAAAAATAAAGCTTTTTAATAAACGGAGTCAAAGGATCACATCGCAGGGTTGCCAGAAAAACAACAACCGGGTTACCTTAAATTATTTTAAGCCTAAGAAATGAAGTCAAATAGAGAGGGTGTTATGGATAATGTATCATTATAAATTTCAGATTTCCTTTTCATAATTTAAAAAGATTCACAAAGTAGTGCTTTGTTTCTATTGTTAGTACTATAAATTATACGGGCATTTTCAAAATCAGATTCAATGGGATTAGTTTTATAAGTACGTGAAAAAACAGTGCAGGATCTGATATATGTTAAATCTGTTATATGTTCTTTCATTCTATCACTAAAAGGTCTAATGGACATTCCTATATAATAGTTAGTTTTATCATTAATTTTATATGGGATTTCATAAACACCTGATTTTAATTTGGAAGGAGGGGGATCTAATTTCTTAGAAAGTAAGGAATTTAATTTTAGGGGAGCTTTAGCGTCAATATGAAAATTATTATTAATTAATTTAGAAATTTCTTCATGTAGACCAGACCAATATTGTATTTTCTTATATTTATTATTAGAGGATTTATTAGAATTAGGAGAAATGGAAGAAGGGGACATAATATGATAAATTAATTTATCTATAGTTTTGATTTTATATCCTTAATTCAAAGCTAAACTATAAATAAAATCCATTTCATGGTCTTAAGCCTTCAAAATAGAACAATGAATATAGGCACGTTTAACCCGTTAGTAGTCGCTATCAACAGCGCCACCTATTACAGATTGCGAACTTTTTATTTAACTGTCACGAATAATTTTAAGAAGTGATGTGATCGTCTTTAAATCGATTTTATTCGCGTTTTACGTATATCAAATGCCACTTCCAAAAATCTTTGGTGGCTATTGAATAAAAAAATCTGGAAAAACTGAAGGATGGGCGGCAAATCGACCAACTAGCGACTACTAATGGGTTAATTAAAAACCTAATATTAGCAATTTTAAATGACCAAGGTATTCGATAATTACTATGAAATGTACAAGGAACTATATTGGGCTTTCTATAAACAGAAGTCTCTGCATACTGATTAAAACGGGAAACTTCACTATCTTAAAAGGTTAATTCTTTTGCATGTTTTTCAATTTCTAATGTAAATTTAAAGTTGGGTTTTATGTTATTGATTACATTCAAAAAATCATTAAGATAACCAGATGGATTATACCATATAATAAATATATCATCAACAAATCTTTTTCAAAATTTAATACAATGCAACTGTTCATTAATAAATTCACTTTCAAAATCTCTTAATTCTAATTCAGCCAACAGTCCTGATATAGCTGAGCCCATAGGGGCTCCATTAAGTTGTTTATAAATATTACCGTTGAATATAAAATAATTATTATGTATTACCAGTTTTATGGCTTCTTTTATAGCAGTTTTTTCAGATTCTGTATAGTCAGAGGATAAATCAAGTCTATTACTTATTAATTGAAAAACATATTCTATATCAATTGAGGGAAGGAAAGAAGTTCACAATAACATTGTGAACTTATTTCCCTCAATTAATATAGAATATGTTTTTCAATAAATAACATTCTGATAGCAGTGAACAACAGTTCTATGCTCAACTCGACATTCTTACCTAAAACTATCCCTATCTAACGCTGGTTCCGACAGGGAACATTAAAAATACCAACTCAATACATCTATGCTCAGCTCGACGCTGTCACTGAAACTACTACTGTTCAGCACTAGTTCCGACTGGTGACCTTCACTCTTCCAACTCAACACATGTCGTACCTTACAGACTCAAATCGAAAATTATGCCCAAATAAAAGTTTAACAAATTAAGTTCTGAATCAACTTCTTCTTTTTTTTTTTTTTTTTTTTCTTTTGCATTGAAAGTATCAGTGTCAAAAGTTGATTTCAGTGTTAAGGGGGTATTCTGGTCTAGAAGCCTGAATTTTAGGCATTTTTTAAAGTAAGATAAAAAAAAATGAAAAACATTTTTACTATCAATTTTTTTATATGTTTTTTATTGACATTTTGAGAATGTAAAAAAAAAAATCACAAAAAAAAAAAAAAAAAAAAAAAAACCAAAATTCGCCGAGATACAGGCCGATGGAGTGGGGGCTTCAAAAAAAAAAAAAAAAACGGTGCGTCCTGGTTGACATGATTTCAACCCTTGTAGTGATCTAAAACAAAAATATCAAACAAATTCTTCATTAATAAAGATGTCGCTATCGGGTTGACCATTTAAAAAAAAAAAATGACAAAATGGCGTCGACTTGAAAAAAAAAAAAAAAATTTTACCCGACTTTTTTCGACCTTTTCGAATTTTTTAAAAATATTGAAAATCAAAATTTTTTAAAATCCAAAGCAGACGCGATAGAGAGTTGTATAAACAAGATATATACCAAATTTCAAAGCAATCGGTTCAGTAGAACTTGAAATATCATGTCAACCACCTCAAAAAAAGTAGTTTCGAGAAAAACGCGTTTAAAGTTTAGGAAACAATTCAGTGATTCTTTATTATTTTGTGTTTCGGACCCCAAACATCGATGTAATAAATCATCAGATGATAGGCTGGTATAAATAGGCTTTATTACATCCAAAACTTTTACATCCCAACTATATTACTTAACATAAACTAGTACATCCCAAACGGCCGGCTCGGACGCCACGTCACAAAATCGGCTGTATCTCCGAAAATAATTCGAATTTTGAAAAATCCTTTTAGGATCATATTTTTGAAAGTCTATACTTTCAAAATATGCAAAAAAAAAAAAAAAATCGATTTTTTTAAATTTCTAGACCAGAATACCCCCTTAAATGACGATGGTTTCGGTGAAAGTGTCAGGTTTAACAAAAATTAGTTTTAAGTTGTCGTCTTCAATTCACTCTTTTACACACTTCTTATTTAAGATGGGAGATAATCCACACGTTGAGGTTGTAAACCAGCCTCCACAAGTCGGCTTGCGTCTATAGGAGCTCTAAGCCGAAGACTCAGTGGGAAATCTCACGTCATTAGTCTTGCTCAGGTAGACACATCACAGTTGTTTTCTCTTTTCTTCTAGCGCTGGCAATTTTCATGCTACAGGTACAGTTTCAACGCTATTTATGTTTTTTTGGTATGGAGATCCCATTCCATAAAAAAAAGTAGGTGTTGCCATTTGAAATTTTCGAAATTTTGTCACCGTAACCGTGCCTGTTAGAGTTTAACTATTATTTTTTATATGATTATCGAGCGCATACCTCAAAATACCTTACGCCAAATTTTTTTTCAGTTACTGTGAACGGTATGATAGCTATGGTCTCATATATCGGGGTAGTTTTTTTATAATCACCCTGAATGTATATATATCATACAAAAGTCGGTTTCAACAGTTCACGCAAGAAAAATTCGTATTAATTTTAAAGTTATTGAAATAAGTTTTAGACTTCAAAGACTTTTTACCTAATTTTTAAAAATTTCGATTCTTGTTTGTTTGATCGTCCAGTACAAATCTTGCAATCGATTTTTCTCTAACTTCCCCACTAGCTAGACATTTGAAACTTTCAGAATAGCTCAGAACACGGTAACAATACATTTTTTTAACACATTTAGTCAACTGTTTCAGGTTCCTACTGCCTTCAGCAGCGTTTATACGATTCGACAGGAAATATATGTAACTATCTTCCCGACTAGGTAGACATTTGAAACTTTCAAAATAGTTCAGAACACTATGAAAATACATTTTATTAATACTTTTAACCAACTGTTTCAGATTCCTGCTGCCTCCGGCAGCGTTACCAGTATAAGGCTTGCAATCAATTTGTAACTAACTTCCCGACTAGCTAGACATTTGAAATTTTCAGGATAGCTCAGAACACAGTGACAATACATTTTTTAATACTTTTAGCCAATTGTTTCAAGTCTATACTGCCTTCGGCAGCGTTTATATGATTCAACAGAAAATATATTTATCTAACTTCCCGACTAACTAGACATTTGAAACTTTCAGAATAGTTCAGAATACGCTGAAAATGCACTTTTTAAATACTTTTAACCAACAGTTTCTGGTCCCTGCTACTATCGGCAGCGTTACCAGTACAAAGCTTGCTATCAAGTTTTAACTAACTTCCGTCTAGCAAGACTTTTGAAATTTTCAGAATAGCTCAGAACAGATGACAATGCTTTTTAAAAATATTTTTAGCCAATTGCTCCGTTATTCCGCAGCCTTCGGTAGCATTTATATGATTCAACAGAAAATTTAAAAACATGGTATATGAAAAGTTCTTTTTATCTTGTAATCATTTAGACTTTAGATATTTGTAATTATACAGTAATACAATAAGTTTTTTGTAATATACTATTTATGTAGAGTTCAGTTTAATATGCCCGTTATTGATATAATTAATACTTTCTTGACCGCATGATTTTGACTTTTTGACAGTAAAGTCCGCCTGTGGGCGTTATTATCCCAAATTAGAATATTTCAGAACAAAATTTTCTGTATTCACATTTATATTACAAATGGATATACATTATTCATTTTATTCTTTCTAATCAAAGTATTTGTATCCATAGTATATTTTCTTGTAAAAATATGAATATTGGGTATATACTTAAGAAATAAATAACATATAAATTGCGAAAGAAACGCCCACTGGGGAAGTTACAGATTTTCAATTGACGTGAATCTACGTCAGCGGTCGCGAAAGTGTTAAGCAGCTTATATTTAAATTTTGGCTTAAATAAAAATAATAATAATAAAACATTTTCATATAAAAGTGATTTATGACATGCCATACGTACATTTCTTTCATTTAAATTACATAAAGAAAAAAAATTAATAATGATTATTATTATTATTATTATTATTATTATTTTGTTATTCTCCTTTTTAAATTTGTTTATACTAACATAAGCTTGTAAAAGAATATTTGAAGCCCATTATACCGAACAAACAATGTCAGAAGAGGTTAACAGTTACTCCTCAATTCTTGATGCAGAGAAATGAAATCTAACTGTTTTTTTTTTTTTTTTTTTTTTTTTTTTTTAATCTACTTTGAGGCTGTTTTAATATTTTCCCCAAAAATAAAATTAAATATACGCAGCGTCACCAAATTTAGGGACTCTTTTATTCAATATCAACTACTACCTTTTAATTGTAATAGTTGCCTAAACACTTCGAAATCTAATTGTCTATTAAGTATATCACATATTACTCCACAAAATTGTTGGTGACATTGAATAAAAAATCCCTAAATTTGGCAACACTGAATATATGCATCTAATAGTCTAAGTTTGGTGCATTTATAAATCATAGAAGCTGACATATTGCTTTCACTTAATCAAAAATAAATTCTAGCATAGAAGCGGCTGCATTCAAATCAAATGCACCCAAACTGGATTAGCATAACTTTACATAACAGCCATCTGTCAAATTTGGCGCATTAATGCACTAAAGAAATTTAGCTTCCCTTTAAATTAAGGAAATCACAGCATAGCAACGCTATATGTTGGGAGATATAACCTAAAAAAATTATATTTAATTTAAACAAAATATCAAGTTTAATGAAATTACTTTTATTTGTTCGGGAGATACAGCGACCACAAAATTTTGCTAACACTCCCGCATAGACAGATATTGACATTTTCTAAAAGTTCTCAAATCACGTTCGGGAAATCTTAAAACGTACAATTCTATCGAAAACCAGAAGTCAGAATTTTTCATGAAACCAATGCTTTCTTCCTATGTATATAGAAGCACGTAAAATAATGTGTAGAATGTATAATATTACTAAATAATAATATAAATCTATCGTATTTTTTTCAAAAACCTATATTTAATTTTGCGGAAAAATATATTGGATTTAAGAAAGTTCTTAAAATTAAAGTTTTCATGTAGTTTTTAATTTATTTTTTTGATTTGATAGATGAATCATAATAGAGTTAATATATTTCATAAGATCTGACAATTATTTTCGTGAAAGGATTAGTGTTTAAGAACTGCTAAAAAATGGCTGAAAAAATTAAGAGAAAATGTACTCTTTTTTACCGGAAAAAATTATGATAAAGAATCGTATACGAGAAATTGAATTTTTTCATCGAAGTGTTGGACTGTTGTGTTAAAGTTCAAGGAATCTTACTGCCCCCCCGGAGTGGTAGTTTGAGAGTTATAATGAATGCGAAAGCTAAAGTGTGAATTTTTAGTTGCGAACATTAACACACGTATTTTGACATTTGTTTTTTTTTTTCTGCCGTAGAAAAAAATACATAGAGAGAGAAGATCCGTGTACCTAGGGCCATCATGCACCTAGGACCACCCCACCTTATTTGAATAATATTTAATTTTAACTTTTAATACTCAATTGGGCAAGTAACAATACCAATTGCTACTTTTACATCTACTTTGGAATTTTTGAGGAGAAAGTTTTCACAAGTTACACGTAGAAAACGAATTTACATGGTTTGAAGTAAAATTTTGCAGCTCATCTCTTTTGCTATTTTACAAAGGTAAGTCAAATATTTTTCTTTTATTTCTACTGTATAATTTTGCTTTTTATATTGAGCAATAAATGAGATATTTAATTAGTCCTTTCTACCTGTGGATTTTTTATTGGACAGCATTTTGAATGAAGTTGCGTAAACTTGTACCTAGGGCCACATAGCTGCCTTGTACCTAGGGCCAGTGTGTTTGGACCTTTTAACACTTTCGCAACCGCATGTTTTTGTCTTTTTGACAGTAAGGTCCGCATGTGGGCGTTTTTCTCATAAGTTACAATTTTTCAAAACAAAATTTTCTGTATTCACATTTATATTTCAAATAGATATGCGTTATAATCATACTCTCTCTAACCAAAGTATTTGCACCCATAGTATACTGATTGTATAAATATGAATATTATGTATATTTTTTTAAAACAAATAACATACAAACTGCAAAAGAAGCGCCCACTGGCGGAGTTTTATATTTTCAAATGACGTGAATCAACGTCAGCGTCGCGAAAGTGTTAAGAAACACAGTACTGTCTGTAGTAATTGGATGCTGGCAAACCCTGGTAAACCAATCACTATACATGACGTTGCTGAAAATGTTGGCAAGTCCTATCTGTCGGCCTTTACTCCTATAAACATTCTATCAGGCTTTCGTGTATCCGGCATATGGCCAATGAATCAAAAAACATTCACTGAGAATGAATATTTAAGTTCAAATGTGACTTCAAGACAAGAAAAGATTTTCCAGGAAGAAAGTTAACTAACAATGATAGAACTGGATGTCTCTGTTTCATGTGCTGTTGAAATTTCGAAACCTTCAACATCTAACTTTTCGTGTGTCATGCTTTAACAGGTACGAACCTAAGCAAAACCTTTACCTAAAGCAAAACCTCCCACATCAAAGAAAAGATGTGACCGAAAACCAGAGAGATCTAGAAATCCAAGAGACACCCCAGAAAAAAAAATTGAAGGAAAAAAAACATTCTGTTAGAATATCCCGAAGAAAAAAAATAATAAAAGGCGGGGAAATTTCGTGTTTCAAATTAAGGCAACAAGAAGATAATTATTATATGATAAATAAATATATTACTTTATATTGTTTCTTTTATAAAATACATGTTTATATGCTTATTTTCTATTCATTACAGAGTGAAATCTAAATCTGAGAGAATGGCCTTAGATACAATGAGGTCTGGGCCCAGGTACAGTCAGTGTGTTGTACCTAGGGCCACGAGTGAAGTTTTTTTTTAAAAACCTTCTATTTATCGGAATTTATTATTTTAGGTATTTATATTAATCGCAATTGGAAGTAATTAGTTCTAAAGATATGTACATATCAGTTTGATAATTTTAAACAGGTCAAGCGTTCTTTTTTTGGGCATTGAAGAAAAGCGGCCCTAGGTACACGGGTCTCCCCTATATACTTAGTTATCGAATATCCAAAATATATATTAACTCTTAAGAAGGCCATTATATAGCCATTTGGTGGTATATATTTTCTCCTCAAAAATCATTCATTTTAAGTGAGAAAGAAGCGGTAAGCTACATCATTACATTCGCGACTGCTGACGTAGATTCTCGTCATTTGAAAATCTGTAACTCCGCCAGTTGGTGGTTTTTTTTTTCGAAATTTGTATGCATTTATTTCTTAAGTATATAACCAATATTCGTATTTTTACAATGAAATATACTATGGATACAAATACTTTGATTTGAAAGAACATAATTATAATGTATATCGATTTTTAATATAAATGTGAATACAGAAATTTTTGTTCTGAAATATTGTATCTTGGAAGTTTAACGACCTCAGGTGGGCTTTACTGTCAAAAAGACAAAAGCATGCGGTTGCTGAAGTGTTAATACGCCGGACTGTTTTACTGAAATAAAATACACGAAAGAATAAAATAAAAGAATAACGTGTCACTTTTTGTGTCGATTCCTTTTTTCTGAAATTCTCTTTCTGAGATCGTTGTAAGAAATTTATCGAAAAATTGGTTTTAGATTAAAAATAATTGGCGTGGAAAAGTAATTTACTACGCCTTTCTCATTTAAATTTAATGAATTTGGTGATAAGTATACTTCTCACGATCTTAAAAAAGACTAAAAATCAAATTATTTTTATGTAAATATATTAAATGTATTTCTTTCCTTAAATCGATGTCATTTATTAAGGTATTTTAATATGCCATCAATAGACAGAAATAGCCCATTAGAAGGTCTAAAGTATTCAATAATATTTAAGAATCAAAAGAAGTGTATTATGATGATTAAAAAATAAATAAAATAAAATAAAATAATTGTAATGTTTGAGAATAAAAAATAAATGAAATGCAGTTCTTAAACATCAGATTGCTAAATAGAATGTTTACTAAAATATACCGAAATTATTTTGTGAGCTGCAAGGGTTTCATAAAATCATATAATAAATTAGTTGTTAAATTATTTATTTACTTAAATTATTTATTTGCTAACTGCTGATTTACCTGCCGAAATATATTATAAATTTCATTTTTCAAATAGTAGTTCGAAAAGGATAAAAAAAAAGAAAAGAAAAGAACCAAGTCGCTTGTGGCAGCCCTGAATATATATATATATATATATATATATATATATATATATCATACTTGCTAACGTCCTAATTAATATTCGGTAGTGTTGTTAGTCCCGCCCTTTTTTCCACACCAGTAAATTTTTAGAGTAATATTTTCCAAATGCAATTGCGATTATATAAGAAGAAAAAAACTCTGAAAAGATAGTAGTGTGAAAAAGAAGGCGGGGCTAACAATACTACGGAGTATTAATTAGTATGTTGGCAAGTAGGATATATATAATCCGTAAGGTAATACATTTAGAAATAATGAAAATCTGACTTACGACATTAAATTTCCAATCTTACATTTGTGAAGAAGAAATTAAATACAAAAATTCATTGACCTTGATACATCAGTAAATAATTCATATATTTGTTCATTTTATATATCCTTATAAAATTGGAAAAAGGTAGCATTTCATAACCTTATCAGCATTTAACTGTCACTGAAAAAAAAAATCATTTTTCTCTAAATATATCATTTAATAACTTTATTTTGTTAGAAAGCGAATAACCACAGAATCCTGATTAAACACACAAGTGGATGAATTTTTCAGATGGATTATAAATCACCATTAGAAATATTTGAAAAATACAGTTGAAAGGGTAGGAGATTTTGCGCTTCGAGGTTTTGTTACATCTTTCAAGGGCGGTGGTTGCACAGTGCAACCACAAATTTTAATTCAATATTGTAAAAACTGTCCAACGAATTCTTTTTTTCTTTTATAACTTAGACGAATAACTTCATTTATTTCTTGTATGCAAAAATTTCTTATCTCTGAGAATGTCCTGAAAAGAGGGTAGAGAACACGACCCTTAGTTATATAAACGTACTTGCCAACATACTAATTAATATTCCGTATTATTGTTAGCCCCGCCTTCTTTTTCACACCAGTATCTTTTTAGAGGTTTTTTTTTCTTTTCTTACTTAATCGTAACTGAATTCGGAAAATATTACTCTAAAAATTTACTGGTGTGAAAAAAAGGGCGGGACTAACAACACTACGGAATATTAATTAGGAGGTTGGCAAGTATGCAGGTATGATAATGGAGAGTTGACAACATTTTAATATATTCCGGAGTGTTTTAGCCACGCATATATTTCAGACCAATTAAATTTTACGAGCAGACTTTTCTCATTTAATCATAGTTATGTATTGGAGAAAATTATTGTATAAATAAAATTGTGTAGAAATAAATGCGGAGTTAAAAATGCACCGGAATAAATTAAAATGTAGGCAACTCAGGACAATGGTATGAACTTATTTTAAATTTTAGTAACTTCGCACCTCCTAGAATTTCTTCTAATTATTTTCCTTATTTGTCCTCACGGGGCTGCTGTGAAGTTACAATGGTCCTTGTTCTTTTCAATAATTGGGAATATATTCTGTTTTTATAGCAATACCTCTTCTGTTTTGATAATAATAATAAATAACCTTTACAGTAATACATGAATCTGTATATTTTGTTAAGTAACATAATTAGGAGAAGAGTGCATTAAACAGTAATACAGAATGCCTTCTAAAACAAAGTTTTTAAACATGTTATTGATTTTGAGTTGAAAAGCCATTGAAAAATCCACCAGTTTAACAGTTTTTAAGGCATAATTATCTAAATTTTTATGATTAATGAAGGTTCTTATATTACTTATTTTCAAATTAAAAGAGGAAGGGATATATTAGCAGTATTGGAACAAAATTTCAGATTGCTCACCATTTTTGTAGTAGTTTCTCTGGTGTGTACTTCTTTAATCTTAACTGAGTGACTTGCATTAGATTTATTTCAGTTAGACGTTAGAATGAACTTCAGATACACTCGTTTCTTTGCATTGTTTTATCTCAAAGTTAACTGTATTTTATTTATGTTCAAGGAGGACCAGTATGTCCATGTCAAAAAATTCCGCCACTGGTCAGGATATCCAGGAAAAGTAACTTCGAATTACATCTGGATGCTTATTATCATATGATTTAGCTTTTTAACATAACTGCCAAAAAGTGTTGCCAGATCTGTCAGATTTTTTATTCAATATACACCAATAATTATGTAAGTGATGTTTTATATACACAGTAGACTAGCAATCTTCGAAATGCTTAGGAAAACGTTGCAATTAAAAATTATTGGTGTCTACTGAATGAAAAACCCGCTAGAAACCTGGCAACACTGCCGCCACCATTTTAATTTATTCTGGAATATTTGTAGCTCCACCTTTATTTTGCTGCACTTAATTTACAGAAAAAGAATTTCTAATATATATATACATACTTACAATAAAAAAAGGAAAAAAAATACGCTTAAAATAAAAGTGGTATGAACTAAAGGCAAACCCTAAATATTGAATAAATGACGATATTAGCAACTCTTCTTTTATATTTCAGTGATTGGATTCTGAAAATGCAAATTGACGGGCGTCATAAAGCTCAATAGTCCATTTGGTCATATTATTAATTACTGGTTTGTAGAATAATATGATATATAAAAAACATTTAAACATATATAAATATTTATATACATATATATATTATTCAGATTATTAAAACGAGAAAAGATTAAAATATTAAACTCACTTCTGCATAACAATTTTCAGAGTTTTCGCTCTTCAATGTGTAAAGAAATATATAGAAAATATGTAAAATAAAAATAGTGAATGTCGATAAAATTGTAACTATAAATGTAAAGCTATCGGTTTAATATCTTAAAACTAATTTTATGACAAGTCATGCAGAGTTTTTTAAGAAACATTTGGCATGTTTTTGAGGGTTGTGTTAAACGGGCGTGTTTCTCCAATTATATTTAGGTATCGCAACTCCAGCCAATGAATTTAATTTAGAACCATATTTAACACATTGTTGTCGAGTATATTGTACAGTCAGCCAAAAAAAAAAAAAAACGCCACCCCCAACCTAATTTCGCCGTAAATTACCGTAGAAACATGTGGTTGGTACCAATCGATTTGTAATAATGTCTAGTTTATAATGATATAGTTAGATTTTGCTTAAGGGGTCGTCTACATATTAAAATTGGCATCAACTTCATTTTTTTCAATAGTAACCCCCATTTTTTATAATTTATTTGAATTCTTTGGACAAAATCATCGCGGAAAATGGTATAGTTTATATTTTTTGCTCAATTCTTCACAGAGTTATAAGCTGTCAAACTATGAGGGCGCTAATGTTAAATGAATGTGACAAACATTAATTCATATCTTCCAAAATAATTATGATATTCAAATTCTGTTTTTTTTATATGATAGAATGAAGTGACCCAAACATATTCCATACATATTTTTGATAATTTTTTTTTTTTTTTGAAATATGAAAATTATTAATAATTTCATATTTGAAAAAATTATGAATTATGACCTATGTTAATTTTTGAATAAATAGAACGGGCATTATCAAAAACGTAGGTTTCCAAATTTACAACTCGTTCTTAACATTATTTTTTGAGTTACAGTGATATTTTATTTTTTAGTGTTGTTAGGGGGCCGTCACTTATAATATTTTGTATCCTTTGTGAGTAAATATCTGTATATATTTTGACGAAAAACTATTTTAATTTACCTTAATGTTATTCTAATTGTTTTCTAAGCAACATTTCGATGTTTATGATACAAATTGGATCATTTTTATAAAATTATCGCAATGCAAGCGAGAGAATGTGAAAAAATTTCCAAAAGAAATGAAGCCCCGCCTTTATATTGCGGAAACATTAGTAAAAAAACTAGTTTCTGTATTCGTATATGACTCTCTATGTGACGCTGGTATGCATAAATGTCAATGGCATTTACTACATCGAATGCTGAAGACAAAACTTAAATGATTTAATTGGAAGTATGTAAAATAATTTTGTTTTATAATGTAAAGTTGTAGAAAAACTGTGTAAAGGCGTGGCTTCCGTCGCAAAGAGGTTTATACTCGATTCTGAAATGTTAAGTCTTTGTTCTTAAATATTACATAACGCTTCCCAGTTTCTCACTGCTAAAATTCTATTTTGTCCTTTTGTCTTTTGTTTTTAACTTGAATATTCTAAGATTCGTACACCTCTAGTTAAGTATCATGACGGTAAAAAAACGCAGTAAGACGAGGACTATTATTTTAAAAAAGAGCAATGCGCTGTGAACAATACTTTTTTTCCCTTTTTTTAAATTAATATAATTGACTTTTATTGATTTTTATCAGATTTTTTAAAACAAATTTTCTGTTTTAATCTTGTTGTGACATTTTCGCATTCGATTACTCTACCGTTTATGCTATTTAAATTTTATCGCATGACGTAACATAATAAAATATAAAATTTTTATTAAATGTTTTTTTAATACTGAATAATAAAGTGTTTTTTTTTTTTTTTTTTTTTAAGTTTTTAATATCTATTATTGAAACAAAGCGCAATATTATTTATTTTCTATTATTCTAATCACGGCGTAAAACTGGCGTCACATTTATCACGGAAAAAGAATTTAAAATAAAGTAACATGTCTTATTACTTTTAAAGATATAGATTTTACGCATTTAAAATTAAGAATTCAAGTACAGTAGACGACTGCAGAACGGGGAATACTCGTTCTAGGCAATAGGAAACCGTTTTTTCCTATATCCATATTTCTTTTCATATGGATATACATAATAATTATACTCTTTCTAGTGAAAGTATTTGTATTCATACTATTTTGTTTGTTTATATATGAATGTAAGGAATATTCTTAACAAATATCGTAACACACAAATTGTGAAAGAAACGCCCACTGAAGGAGTTACAGATTTCAAAATGACGTGAAACTACATCAGTGGTCGCGAAAATGTTAAATATCCTTTCTCAGATTTTAGTTTAAATCTTGTTATCTATATTTTTGTATATTATCTATTGTTGGTTTGCACGCCTAAAATTAAATGTAAATCTTTATAGTAACACTTTCATGGGAGGCTTACTGTATAAAATAAAAATATATCCAATAAGAAGTAGATAATAATTGTTAGTTAATAGATTTTAATTGTTTATATATATACATATTTTATTATATATGTATTTTAACTTAAATTTTTGTCTCTTAAATAAAACAGTTTATGCTTTTAAGAAGTAGATAATTCTTTTTCTTAAATATTAAACACTTCTTTTTTTTTTTTTTTTAACCGTTATTAATATTATTATCATTATTATCATTATTACTATTGTTCTTTTACCTTGGTATCTAGATTTTTGTAATTAAACATTGTATGGTTCATATGATTCAAGCTATAAGTGTTGTATTAAACTATTCAATGTTTAATAAATTGAAACCAATAAAAATCTTTTAATTGATAAGCTAACTGAGAAAGTTCTGCGAATTTGAATCGTTTTTTATTTTATAACTAACATTTCTGAACTTTTTTTCCGGTGTGAAATTTAATAAATAATGCATATTGTGTGGTAGATCACGATGTATTTTTTCTAAATGTATAGACGGTCCCCTAACACGTTTTCACGTGTAACTCTGTTTAAAATTGATTTAATGTATATAAATAGGTATGTTTTTCGAACTGCCTTGATCTCAGAAATCTGAATATAGGGTCAAAAATGGGGGTCGTCATTGAAAAAAATGAAGTTTATACGTGTTTTAATATGTAGATGAACCCTTAAGCAAAATCTGACTACACCATTAAAAACTAGACGTTATTATAGATCGATAGGTACCAGCCGCATGTTTCTACGATAATTTATGGCGAAATTAGGTGGGGGGTGGCGTTTTTTTTTTTGGCTGACTGTACTATTTTGGAATGATAACCCTATGTTTGGGGTTTCTCTAAAACATTATATTATTTAACGAACGAATTTTACGTATTTGGGATTAGATATTAAATTTATCCCCAGCAATCGATGCGGTAAATGTCAGCGATGTATAAATACGCCTGATACTAATAAATTGTTTAACACGAATACAAAAATTCGATTTTTGGATGAAATTATTATCAAACTGAAACATTAAGTGGCTTTACAAATGTTTGCTTAACTCTGCTCTACTTTATCACTTTCTTAATTAACTGATGTTGCATTTACAAAAAAAATAAGTTAAGTTACAGTGTCATACCAAAATTTGGCGTGTGCTTTAAGACTGAAACTCTACTTTTAAAAATAAAATTTGTCAATGTTTTCAATTTTATTTAAATTGAAATACTTATCTCCTTGCTCAGAAAAAAATATTCATTTACATTAATTGAATCCGTAAAATAGGCTCTTGAATGGGGTGGGTTATCGGGATTTATTGGGTGCCACTGTGAGATGACACTTTGAACGCCTAATTGTATATGCTGATAAATGATAGGAAACAATAAACAAAGAGAAATTAAAATTTCAACAAATATATTCCAAATTTTACTAGGCTATGAAATATGATTATCCCAAGCTATTAAATATTCAGCTATGATATATGTTCTATAAAAATACCTGGAATATGTACAGGACTAAAATCAGGGGATCGTACTTTTCACCCTTTCTCAGGACACTCTCAGGGATTAGATATTTCCGTCTTTATTGCTACCATAATTTTTATACAATAATCTTTATCCTATTCAATATCGAAACATTATTATGAAAATGCTATGAATATTTCTGGATGAAATCAGTGGTATGAAAAAGGCAAAAGTTTATTATGCATGACAGTGTCCAAGAAAAGGTGGAGAGATTTCAGCTGATGACAAGTGAATTTTAATCATAGAAATAACGTAACGCGTATAATTTTAAGAAACTCCAAGAGTCATTAACATTCTGGCAAAAACGTGGTTTTGACAATGTACAGCTCTTATGTAAAATAAATAAATAAATAAATGACAAAATAAATAAATAAATAAATAAATGCTGATGACAAGTGAATTTTAATCATAGAAATAACGTAACGCGTATAATTTTAAGAAACTCCAAGAGTCATTAATATTCTGGCAAAAACGTGGTTTTGACAATGTACAGCTCTTATGTAAAATAAATAAATAAATAAATAAACCCTCTATCGAGTTTCTATCGAGCTCAGTTCTAAATATTACTCTCAATTTCTGAAATTAAATTTCTTTATCTTGAAAGTCTTCCACTTAAAAAACTGATTACTCGATTGTCACTTCAAATGAAACTGTCTATAAGAATCTTCTTTGAAAATACTTTCGATCCAATCATATATGAAAACTTCATCGAAAGCTAGAATTCGCAAATACCACGGTAACTAAAACTGCAGATTTATCCGAAACCATCCATTTTCAACTCATACCTTGATTCTACTGACTAAACCATTCGAAATGAGTAAATAATTTTTAGAACTTTGCAAATGCGAAATAGTGCTTTGAGCGGTCATTTTTGTTTTCTTTATAAGGAAAAAAAAAATCTGGTGTGAAGCAACCACACGATTTCCATTACCCACTATTACACGTATTATATTCATTTTCGAGAGATAACGTGATCAGAAAACATAAAAGTGGCCTACAGAGACAATCGTGAGAGCCGTTTTTGAGATACCAACTTTTACAAAAAATTAATTATTGACCGGAAAACAATAATTACATACAAAAGGATATTTAAAAGTGAGTTAATATGGCGAGTTTGAAAAAAATGTGTACAGCCGTGTTTGAAGGAACGCGCTTGCAAGGCCTGAAATTGATTCATTTAAACAAGACGCGCCTGTTAATTTTCCCGAACTCACCAATTATATCATTCGAAAGGACATCTAATAGAGTGTTCATATAGCAAATTTGAAAAAAATCGTTTCAGCCGTTTTTGAGATACGGACTTAAGGTCCCACTTCCGGTCTCCGATGTCCTACTTCTGGTTTTTCAATTTTCACCAAAAGTTGTAAAATTCCTCTGTACACCAGACCTATCTTAATTCTGAAGTTTTGTAGTTCTATCTTTATTAGTTTCGGAGATATGATAGACAGAAGATTCCACACGTACATACACACATACACACACACACACTGACCAAAAATAACTTTTTTGGACTCAGGGTACCTCAAAACGTGTAAATTAGTGAAATCTCGATATCGAACTTTTGGACCAAATGCAACACTTTCATTACCTACGGTAGTAGGGTAATGGAAGTAAAAAAAGGGAGGGGGGATTTACTTTTTCGAAACAAATAACCAACTAAGGTTATACGTTCATGAAAATTTCATATGTTCGCTACAAAATATGAAAACGAATTACAACTGCCACGTTTACTAAAATTAAGCTTACAGTTTATTTGTAAAAAATAAAAAAGTGAAATGAAGGTTTTAGTTTATTGACTTTCAAAATCATAAAAAAAGACTTTAGTTCAACTAATTTCGCAATGAGGTCTTTTTCCTTCCGAATGGGACATAATATATCACCCCCTTTCATATATAACAAAAATACATTTTTGATATATTATGACACTTATTATAACAAAATATCATATGTAAATGAAATGTTTTCACAGTACAAATAATTAATTAAACAAAATATAACAGTTCATTCGCTTAACGAGACAGTTTGAACGATTTTACAAGCATTTATTAACATTTGTTCCTCAGCAATATAATATCATTCCACTTTTACATTCTTCTCACAGTTTCCATGACGAAAAACTACTGCTATCAACATAATTTCCAACATCCTAATCATAATCCTTTCGTACAGGCCTCTTTTTCCCCTCACTAGTATATTTTTGTAGTAATTTTCTCCAAATTTAAAAACGATTAAGCAAGAAGAAAAACACTCAAAAAATATATTGGTATGGAAAATAGGCGTATTCTAGAAAATTTTTGGAATATAATTTACGTGTATTTTTTTTTTTTTTTTTTTTTTTTTTTTTTTACGAATCTGTTAGAAAAAATACGCAACCAAAGACTTCCCGTGGCTGCCAATATTTTAACCCTTATCGCTCGTATGTCCCTTCTGAGGAGACATTAAAAAATCGATCCACGCCTTAAGGGCCCTCTTCACTCACCGCCGCCGGAAGCCGAAACTAATGCTATTCTATGGGAAATTTTTCTTTACAAATAACTTATTAACTAATACATATTTTTAAATTCTGTTTTCACATTCAGAAAATTCCCAACTGTTAAATTGACGGACCTTTTTTAAAAATGTATTTTTTTAATTTTTAATATTTTATTTCGAAATTGCAAAATGAAAAAATTTCACATATTGAAAAGTTGTATTTTGCAGCTTCAAAATAAAATATAAAAAAAATATATAAATGATTTTTTAGAAAAGGTGCGTCAATTTTACAGCTGGGAACTTTCAGAATGTGAAAACAGAATTTAAAAATATATATTAGTTAATAAGTTATTTGTAAAGAAAAATTTCCCATAGACTAACAATAGCTTCGGCTTCCGGCGGCGGTGAGTGAAGAGGGCCTTTAATGTATTCCTCTGCAAATGAAATGTTTTTTTTTTTTCTAAAACGTGTAATATAGGCTACCTTTCGGCAATCCAAAAAAAATTTAACAAGAAGATTTATTTTATTTAATGATGAAGTAAAATAAAACAAATTATTAAAATTTTTCGGTAGCCAAAAGCTACTAACTTGGAAACTATACGTGTGACATTTTAAAGGAACGCCAAAAAAGCGTGTCTTACTGTTCAAAATAGGAAAATACGCCGAGCGTTAAGGTTTTATTTATTCCAAAGTATTTGTAACCCCGTCTTTATTTCACACCATTTATTTTTTTTTTAAGTAATTTTGTCTTATTTTATCAAAGTTATGTATTGGAGAAATTTTTTTCTGAAAATAAAGGGAGGGGGGGGGGTAAAAATACTCCGGAATAGCTTAAAATATTGGCAGCTATGAATTCCGCATTGAAAAAAAAAAATCATTAATTTTAAATTACAGGAAATCCTTATCATATTTTAAGCGGCGTACCCATAGTTGCTAACTTAGAATCTTCTGACTATCGGAAAAATTTAATAGAAATATTTATTTTATCTAATCAGTGAACTACAGCGGTTTCCACTCATAATGAAAATGAAAAATTTTATAAAAAAATTCCGATAGCCGAAAGGTGCTAAGTTAGCAACTGTACTTATAACTTCTCCTTCGATATTAGAAAAGTTTCATCAGCCACTTATTAACTGAATAGAGCTTTTTAACACTGAAATGTATTTGATACAAACTTTTTTCAGAAACAAAAATCGAGGATACAAAACTCGAGTAATGCTATATCTATTCAAATTCCAATAACTATTTATAGTAACTTTGTTTTTGCCCCCCAGGTAATAATATAATGTATATATATATATATATATACTGCTACAAACTCATTTTTCTTACAAACACTAAGATTTATCTACGGCTTACAAAATACACGTGATATTTGCCAATTTGGTTTTTTCAATGAAGTCGTAGGTATTATTATACTAATGCAACCATAGCTTAACCTTTCACATGTGCCATTCGAACGAACCTTAGTTAACTTCCTCACCAACTGGCAACGCCAAAGAGTGATTCTTGATACATTTGTTGTAAAAATGAAAAAAGGAAGAAAACGACACTAAACAATGAATTTATAAATAAGTTTTTGGTAGAAACGTTTTTGGTATAAAACTTTTTTTTTTTAATGTAGAAACGGTTAGAAAGGTTAACCATTTGTTTCGCCGTAGTTGTCAACATTTACAGTTTTAAAATAAGCACTAAATTTTTAAAGAAACTCCTTAATTTTCGAAGATTTAACATCTTTAAGCACACTATAATAAAATTCTGATCTAAATTATCCGGAAATTCAGGAAATTTCGGCAACTGTGTTCCATGCGTTTGGATCCTACACAGAATTTAAATAAATAAATAAATAAACGTGCTAGTCAAGCATAATTCGTACAGTTTTTTCCGCAACTACTTTCGAACAAAAATACTTTGTTTTTTAGTAAAGAAAGTATTTGCAATTTTGCTGTTGAATTAAAAGAAATGTGTCCAATTCGAAATGAATTTTATTGTGTAAACTAACAACGGCGAGCTGCACTTGCAAATAAATATTAATTGTTAGTATTAATTAATAATTGTAAATATTAATTGATTTTTCACTAATTAAGTTTTAACAGTAAGTTCGTATGCATTACCCATAGACTGCCAAGTTCCAACCACCAAATTTATATTTTGTAGTATTATTGTTAATGCCTGTCTCTTTCTTTACATCATTGAATTTTTTGAGTAATTTCATCAAATGTAATTACAATTACATAAGAAACTACTCGAAAAAAAAAGCAGGAATAAAACTATGCAATTATAGGAATGGAACACGGGCGCAGAATTCATACCTTTATTTTTAATTTCTCTAACTGTAATATCGTTGATATAAGAAGTAGAAATTTTTTTTACATTCAAAGTGGTATTAATTAGGTACCCGAGTCCCATCCCTTCAATTAGATTGTTGGAAACGATGCATTAATCATGATGTTGCATGCAAAAAATAAACAAAATGGAATGCATCAATCATAACACCACTTTAAATTAACACACTGTTTCGGCAACGCCAAATAGTGTTTCATGATATACAAGACATCATGATATATAGAGACAACACATAACGGAAAAATCAATTTATAAATCAGTTTTACTAATTAAAAATATTCGTATAAAACTTTTATTAAAAAAAAAAAAGACGCAATTAAGATGTCGAACAACAACAACAATAAAAAAAGATCAGTCAACCTCGTCCTGAATACTACTGAGTAAATAAACAATAAAGAGTTGCACTCGCAAAAAATTATAAAATGTTAACATTTTCTTTTTCGGCTTTTCTCCTACATCTTTCATAGGAGAGGTATGTTTTAAGCAGCTAATGACAAATTGAGTTAAACTTCAAATTGACGTATTAAATTGTCTGGTGACAAGAAAAACAAAATCCTGCAACCAATAGAAAGAGTAAATAATATTTGTCAAACTTCCCCCCCCCCCCCCTAATTGATTAATAAACCAGTTCCTTTTTTATGATTTGTGTGAGCTCTAATTTTAAGACATATTTATAGTTAGACATATTTTAAGTTAAACAACTCCATTTCAAATAACAGAAATTATTATTTTTCAGAAATTGGATTATCTTTTTTTAAAATTACTGGAACTTCTTCTCCTCTTCCTTCTTCGTCTTCTTTTTTTTATTTTTTTATTGTATTTATTACTATGATGTGTATATATAAGAAGAAAGTATAAGATTTAAGAAATAAAACAATACACTTTTTAACTTATTGATTGTATTTATTACAAGAAAAAAAAAAAGGCCTTTTAACTTTAATGAAAATTTTTGAAATTACAAATAACTAACTAAACACATCATATTAGTTCATTCACAGTATGGTATACTTTGAAGCTATTTTCTATTCTTTGTTCATTAGCAATATAACTCCTGTGATCTTCAAAATATAGGAGGCTGCAATAACTGCGTAACAATTAAGTTTTAATGAAACTTCTGTGTAACAGAGAAAAATGTATAAAAGGCGGCTGCTGAAATATTAAGGTTTTAAATTCATTATTTCTAATTTTCAAATTCAGCTATTCTACAATTCTGTATTTTAAATTCAACTATTTAAAAAATGTTTTCTTTCTCTTATTTAAATAACGAAATTTATGTTCTAAATAAAGCTATATTTCTTTTAGTTAAATCGAGTTATATATAACGCATACAATTGGGCAGCTGAAGAAAATTAGCAATCAAAACAAAATAACACTGATAACGGACGTTTTATATTTAATTATTTATTTTATTCTTTTATTTTATTGTATTTTCTTCTTTAACACGCGCTTTTGAATTATTACAAAATCGTGAGAATATTAATATTTACATTTCTTAAGATAAGTAATCTCCGGAAAATTACCTACCGGTTACTTTGGATAGCCTTTCTTACGTAAAATATACAGCTAAAATATCTAATGCTTAACAGATTTTATTAAAAAAATTAATTAATTTAAAAATTAATTTGGTAAATTTCCTACTGAACTGGATCTAGAAAGCTTATAACATCTTGCTGTGAATTATTTTTTCATATTATTTAGATTTAAAAAAAAAATAGTGAAAAATTCTTTCTTTTATTGTATTAGTTTGCCATTATTTGTGAATATCATGTCTTGGCATACGGCTGGGCATTTTTCTTGAACTTCGCGTATTTGCTAAGTTTAAGCAACATTTTTGTTTTGTTACACACATTTTTTTTTTCGTTTTATTCCCCTGTCAGCTTTTTTTTGACAACTCACACAGTTGATTAAGGCATTCTTAAAATTAGAGGAGGATTGATTAAGATGAACAGGGATGGGAACATGGATGCAGAACTCATATCACTATCAACATAACAAAATTTTTTCCTTCTTAGGTCAACGATATTATGGACACAGAAATTTCTTAAACGAGTACCGGTATGATTTCTGCGCCCTTAATCCATCCTTGGATGAATACTAAATGATTGCCACTACTAATTCTATTCATAATTTACAGTTCTCGCTGAATTCAAGTACATTTTACATTTTACATTTTCCTATTTGCTTTTCTTCGCCGTTTAAGTTTCCTACGCAATCAAATAGGTTAAGTATTCCTTTAAAGAAGTATTTACACAGATGCAAACATTTTAATTTAATCCGGAGAATTGTTAAAAACGCCTTTTTTTCGTACCACTTATTCTTAAGAATATTTTTTTCTTATTTTATCGAAGTTACGTATTCGAGAATATTTTTCTATTAATAAAGTGGTGAGAAATAGAGGCGTGTCTGAAAATACCGCGGAATAAATTAAAATATTGACATCTGTGGTGTTTAATTCATTGAAAACGCAATTCCCACACTAATAAAGATGAATGTTTAAGATTATTTCTTTTAAGATAATAGAAAATTGAGAAAAAAGCACAGATTGTTTTAAACGCTTACAGAAAGAGCTTCAGTACAATGTCTTAATTTTTTTCTGTGTCGCCTAAATATGTTAATGTAATGTTTCAATCTTAAAAATGCATCATTCATGCAAAAATAAACATGAATAAGTAAGGTAGTTTCTTAAAGAGTAATAAAAATTGAAAGAAATCCATGTCTTCACTAAATTCGTGCATAAGGCCTTCAGTCTAGGGTTTTAATTAATTTCTGTATGGGCTAAAATTTATACTTAAAATTTAAAATAGCTCAGAAAACTTTCTTATGCATCAGATAATGAGTGCAATTTTTTTCTCCGGTATTTTTGCACTTTCAGGAAAGGAGATAATTATTTTTTCCTCTTCAGAAAGTCGATTTAAAGTCTGAAGCCTTTTCTGCACGCAGTGATTAAAATGATGCTATGATATGTGGTTGATTGTTATATTATAAAAATAAATAACAAATAAATGTAACAAATAAGTTTAACCAAAAAAAGTAATATTATTGCATGTATATTGGTTACCAAGAAATCACATAATACACCATTCATTTTGGCATCGCGTTGAAATTTCTGAGAACTGTGAAATACGTATTCTATTAAACTAAGTGCGATATCGTTCAGAAGAAAAAAAAAAAGTCTCTGGAGGCACATATGGGACCAATGGGTGGTAAACATTAAAATTTCGAATGGAAACAAAGAGGTGAGGGTGGGATATTTAACAATACGTTGAATCCCACCCTCAAATGAATCTCTCTCTCTTCGAAACAAACAATTAATGAACACAAAATATCTTCTTCCACTATATAGTTTTCGGACGTTTTCGTTAAAAGCCCTCCTCCCCTGTGTCTCGAAAAGAACTTGAAAATTTGGAAAGAGTCCGTTTGGTTACGTTACTGAATACTGCTTTATGCAGGGTTCGTACGGTCCTTATTTTTCCCTGAGTCTTATACCAGTAAATGCTTTAGAACGATTTTCGTTATAAAATAAGTCTTTCTTATTAAGATGAATTTTATTGTTTCAGAATACTGGTGTGAGACTCAGGGGAAAAATAAGGCCCGTACGAACCCTGTTTATGGAATAAAATTGCGTATGAAAAACATTTTTATATAAAAGTATAATAAAAATAAGATTCAAATTATTAAAACGAGAAAAGATATAAATATGCATCTGACGTCTGTATAATAACTTTCAGAGTTATCGTTCTTCAGTGGTAAATATTTAGAGAAAAAAAAATATGCAGTAAATATGAAAATAAAAACGGTAAATCTCAATAACTTTGTAGCTATTAATAAAATTTTATGACATGTCGTGCAGAGATTTTTAGAAAAAGTTGGTACTTATTTGTGAATATATTTTTTCAGGATTCTGCTATGTAACGCGTTTTTCCAATTTTATTTAGGTACTGCAACTGCTGCTATTGAATTTAGTGTGCGAGCTTGTATAACAAACTGTTGTCGGAAATATTTTCTTATTTTCAACTCGTAACACCCACATTTCAGTATTTCTCTAAAACGCTACTTTATTTAACAAATTATGATGCGGTAGATGTCATCGACGTTCATGAAGGCGTGCGGCAAATAAAATGTTTAATATGAATGCGCAAAATCCATTTTTGAATGAAAAGTATTATCAGACTGAGTCATTAAGTGACATTAAAGTTCGTGGCTTAACGGCCCTCTTCACTTACCGTCGCCGGAAGCCCGAGCCATTGTTATTCTACGAGGAAATTTTCTTTAGAAATAACTTATTAACTAATACATGTTTTTAAATTCTGTTTTCACATTCTGAAAATTCCCAACTGTTAAATTGACGGACCTTTTTAGTTCCCCATCATACTATAGGTATGGGGAACTTAGGTAATCGTGAAAATTTTCGACCTCGGTTTTTTGACTTTTTTACACGTTTTCAGGTATGAGGAATCCGAAAAGGACAAAATTTATATGGTGTCTGTCTGTAGGGTGTCTGTTAGTGTATCAGTCCGTTAGTGTGTCAGTGTGTTAGTCCGTTAGTTTGTTAGACTGTTAACACGATATCTCACGAAGAAATGATCGCAGAGAGGTCAGATCAGTTTTAAAATATTACTTTCGATACTGGAAAGAACCCTATTCTTTTGCAACATTCGAATTAAAAAACTTCGTAAGTTATGAGAAATTTACGATTTTCTTAACATGGGAGAATAGGAGAAAAATTCACTTAAACGTGCATTAAATGGAAACTTTTTACAGTAAAAATGTCAGACCAGTTTTAAAATATCAGGTTTGATGCCGGAATGAACATTAGTAACTAAAAATGTGCTACTTTGAAAATTTCGCAAGTTATTGGAAATTTGCGAATTTCTTAGCATGGCAGTATAGGGCAAAATTTCACATAAACGTCAATTTTGAGAGATATTTTCATCGTAAAGATGTCAGACTACTTTTGAAATATTATTTAGAACACTGGCATGAATATTAATGACTATGAATTTTCCAATATAAAAATTTCGTAAGTTATTGGAAAATTACGAATTTCTTAACATGGCAGCATAGAGCCAAATTTCACATAAACGTCAATCTTGAGGGATATTTTCACCGTAAAGATGTCAAACCACTTTCGAAATATTATATAGGATACTGGCATGAATATCATAGATTATGATTTTTCTAATTTAAAAAATTCGTAAGTTATTTGGAATTTACGATTTACTTAAGATGTCAAAATAAGGCAAAATTGAGCATAAATTTCCATTTTGATTATCATAAATACATTAGACAACTTCAGAATTACATTTATGGTATTTCTTTAAACATGATGAAATACAAATATTCTAATAGGAAAATTTCTTAAATCATTCGTAATTTACGATTTTATCAACATAGCGAAATTGTAAATTTTTCATATAAATATGAATTTTGAGGATTATTGCATTGGAAATAGTAGCATGAAAACTAAACAACGGAATTGACCCTGATAAAATAAATTAATAGGTTAGAATAAGATATATATATCGAAGTTAACAGTGGATAGCCTATTAGGCGGGGATTTCATTCTGTCATTATATCAAGCTTTGGTCAAATTCATTTCTTTTAACTTGATTATAATATGTCTCTCACTAGAAATTTATGAGAACATAAATATGATGGGGAACTGAGCAGAGTCCACCTATGCCAACTAGTTTAAAAATGTATTTTTTTAGTTTTTAATATTTTATTTTCAAATTGCAAAATGAAAAAAACTCACATATTGAAAATTCGTATTTTGCAGCTTCAAAAAAAAAAAATTATATATATAAAAAATAAAAATAAAAAATATTTTTTTTTTTTTTAATGTCCGTCAATTTAATAGATGAGAATTTTCAGAATGTGAAAACAGAATTTAAAAATATATATTAGTTAATAAGTTATTTGTAAAGAAAAATTTCCCATACAATAACATTAGCTTCATCTTCCGGCGGCGGTGAGTAAAGAGAGCCCTTAAGTTTGCCTTATCATCTTCTAAAGCAGCAACGATTTCATTTTCAATAAACGTTAAATAAAGTTACAATGTCATACCAATATTTGACTTGAGGTTTAAGACTATTCTTTAAGACATTAAATATGTCAACTTCTCTATATTGTTTAAATCGAAATACCCAAAAGGCTGCGCAATAAAATAAAATAAAATAAAAATAAAGAACAATTACATCATTTGAACCCGTAAAAGAAGCTCTTAACACTTTCGTAGCCGCATGTTTTTATGTTTTTTTGGTAGTAAAGTCCGCCTGTGGGCGTTATTCTCCCAAGTTACGATATTTCAGAACAAAATTTTGTGTACTCATATTTATAAAACCAAATGGATATATATTATATTTATACTTTTTCTAATCAAAGTATTTGTATCCATAACATATTGATTGTTCAAATGTGAACATTGGGGATATTCTAAAGAAATAATTATCATACAAATTGCGAAGGAAACACCCACTGGCGCAGTTACAGATTTTCAAATGATGTTAATCTACGTCAGCGGTCGCGGAACTGTTAACCTAAGAAGAAATGCAAAATTCAAGAAATTTTATTCCAGATTTCACTAATATATGAAATATGACTATCCTAAGATACTAAATTTTCAGCTAAAATGCATGCCCTATATGTGGAACGTATAAGACGCCTAAAATAACTGATGACAAGTAACTTTAATTAAACAAATAACATATTTCGTATCCTTTCAATAAACTCCAAGAATCATTAACATTCCTTCAAAAAAGCGCCCGAGACAACGTACAGTCGATCTGTGAGAAAAAAAAACTTTTTTAAATTTCTAATGAGCGAAAGTTTAAATATAAACTCCCTGAAATTCAATTTCTTTATTTTGAAAGTCTTCCACTTAACCCTTTCAGGGGCGGTGATGCCACTACAGCATCACCAAATTTTAATAATATTTTACAGGATTTTTTTACTTTTATAACTTAAAAGGAGAAATTCATTTATTTCTTCTGTTATAACATTGATCGTAAATTCCAGTGGCTGTTGATTTTAAATGAATAAAATTACTCTGCCCTTTAAAGGGAACCCTTTCAGGGGCAGTGGTATGTATTTTATACCACCTAATTTCAGTTCTCAACTGCAAAAATTCATCCCAGAAATTTCATATAAAATTTTACTTTTTTACCTTATCTGAAAACATTCATTTATTACTTTTCTTCTAATCTTTATCTCAGACTCTGGTGGCATTTGATTTTGAATTAACTTAAATTCAATGCCCTGAAGGGGTTAAAAAGCTGATTACAGGATTGTCACTTCAAATATATGCTGTAACAATCTCATAGTTGCCAACATTGCTAATATTAAAATCAGATTTATACACCAGTATTTTTAAAAAGGATTCCGTCGCAGATATTTTTGACGGATATAAAAAATTAAATAAACTGAAAACGTTTCTAAAATCTTTCTGGTAAAAAGTCTCCGTTGAAAATAATGGAGACTTGGAATCTGTGCAATCTTCCTTAAAAATACTTCCGATCCAATCATGTATGAAAACTTCACCAAAGGGTAGACTTTTTAGATATCACAGTAACGAACCAGTGTTGCCAGACTTCGCGACTCTTTTATTCAACAGTCACCAATAATTTTAAGAAGTGATATTTTATATATCGAATAAACTATTCGAATAGAAAAGGTCGTCTATTATGTATATCAAATAGCACTTTTCAAAATTATAGGTGGCTGCTGAATAAAAGGTAGTAAAGTCTAGCAACATTGTAACAAACACTGCAACGTCATACGGAACCACCCAGTTTCAACTAATATTTTGATTCTACCGACTAAACCTATCGAACTAAGTAAATATTCTCAAAACTTCGCAATTGCAAAATAGTGCTTTGAGCTCTCAGATTTATTTTGCTTATAAAAAAAAAAAAAAAAAAAAAAGAAAGTTGCTTTTCAAAATAAATAAACAACTAAGGTCATTTGAGATACGTTATGAGTACGGCAGCGAATTAGAACTGCCATGTATACAAAAAAAAAAAAAAAAAAAAAAAAAAAAAAGATTTACAGGATTTTTATAACAAATAAAAACTAAACTGTGGGTTTCAGTCCATTAACTTTCAAAATTATGCATAAACTTTTATTCATTTTTTTTCAGAATGAAGCCAATTTCCTACGGAATGGGAAATAATATCATCCTATCTTCAATAATTATAGAAATTCTTTTTTAACATATTGGTTGTATTTATTAAAAAATATATATTTTATAATCTATATAAATAAAGAGAAGTGTCTGTGTATATGATTGTCTACACACTGGTGCTCACACTACCGATCGCAGAGCTACAAAACTTGGCAAATGGGTACCTGGGACCCTGTTGTTGTGCCACTCATTAAGATTTTTCGAATTGGAAATTTTTTAATTATTTCTTTTTTTCAATTTTAAATATCCGCGATTGTAATGAAATGCTCGCCCTCTGGTGGGCTAAGGTGAAATTACAATAAACATGGTTTAATTCGAATTCCATACAGCCGCCATTGCTTGCCGATATTTAGTTTCACATATATTTATTGAATAAAAATGAATAAATACGGTAAAAAAGATAACACATACTTTTGTGTGCCACAGTGAAATTCCAAAGGATCAAGAAATCCAGAATTGAGCTTCCATTTATTTCCAAATGACAAATTTAAAATTTCAGTTGCTTCGGCTAATGGAAGTAAAGAATTAATCAGATGATTTGAAATTGATATTTGTTCAACTTCAGTTAAAAATCTACTTCCGATCGAACTTTGAATAAACTGAAGTATTTTTTCCAAAAGCAATCAATTTTCCATAATGTAATGGCGGAGAAATTATAGTACGAATATTAAGTAGAATAACAAAAAGAACACTAATGGAACACACGTGGCAATGTTTACTAACAACTGCAGTGTTCACAAAGCGCCGTCTATCGATCATTACAAACGCGGATTGGCTTTTATGCTTTTTTTTTTTTTCATGAATTTATTTTTCCATTGTAATCGTCTGCGTATCTGCAAAGTATTTTTTTATTTAATACATTCACTTGAAGGTGAAACCTTTTTCTTATTTTTAATGTATTACAATATATTGAAAATAAAATGGCAATGCAGTAGAAAAGATTAAGTATATAAAATTAAAAAACTTATTTATAACAGTCATGTTTATGTATAATTTTTTATAGTATAACAACTTTTTACTTTTTTTTTTTTAATTTAATTCCTTTTAAAAAATATTTCGCTTTCTCTGGCTTTATTTATTTATTTATTTTATTTTTTTTCTTTATAGTATTTATCGGTTAAAAATGGTATAGTAGAAACGATTATACTGATTAAAATTTATTTATCTTTATGCATTTAATCCCTTTTTAAAGAAGATATATATTATTTTTTATTTCATTTGTTATATTGCTCGGAATGATATGATAATATAGTGGAAATAGCGGGGACTATAAAATACATGTTTCATAAACTAAAATATTTAATAGATGTTGAGATACAGCCATCTTTAAAATCGTGGTTTCTAAATAATAGCAGATCCCTCTGTCGTAGATAAATACCGAAAATGAAGTTGCTTTGAAAGACATTTCTGCAGGCAGAGGAAACCTGAACCCACTGTAGTGAGAGTGGAGAAAGAGCTGTCGTAGAGAGCGGGTACCCGAAACGAGGTTCACAGCGATTTCAATATACATTTTTTAGTTTTTATTTATGATGGGATTTAAAAAATAAATTCTTATTCAATTCTTTTGAAAATTCATTTAAATATAATGGCCAGAGAAGCGGGCGTAGATTGCTAGTATTTAAAATGTAAATGAAATGTCTTGAACTTACAAATAATAAAATGTATTGGTATTCCTTTGAGATATCTTTCTGGTATGAAGAACTATTTCGTCAAATCCAGTTAACAGGTAAAAATCTTTTGTAAAGTTTATAGTTTAAATTTTATCGCTAGTTTTACTTTATCTGTACTCAAATAAAAGTTTCACTGCATCGAGTTGTGAAATTATTATAATAGCAATACTAACGACAAAATACTATGTAATTAACCTGCTCAAAAATATAACCAACAACATAAAAAATTCTATTCGTCAAAGATAGCCAATCGTCTATGGAATATAAGTTACGTATATAAAGTCTTTTTTTTTTTTTTTTTTTTTTTTTTTTTAACGAATCTGTTAGGAAAATAGTACGCAACAACATACTTCTGCATTGAACAAAAAAATATTAGTTTTAAATTACAGAAAATCATAATCATTTTTTAAATGACATATGCGCATACTTGCCAACTTAGTACCTTTCGGCTGCGGGAAAAATTGAAGAGAAAAATTGTATTTTATCCAATCGATGAATTGTAACGGTGTTCACTGATAAAGAAAAAAAAAATTATAAAAAATTTCCGAAATCAAAAGGTGTTAAGTTGGCAACTATATCTTATCCTACGATATTCAAAAATTTTCATTAACCACTTATTGATTGAATAAGGGGTTTCTAACACTGAAATGTATTTGGACAAACTCTTTTCAGAATCAAAAATCAAGGATATAATACACGAGTAATAATCTATACTAATATCAATATCTATCGTAGTAACTGCGTTTTGTCGCCAAGCCAATAATATTAAAAAAAAAAAAAAAAATGTTGCAATAAATTTATTTTTTCTATAACGTATGGTATTTGCCGATTTGGATTTCTCAATGACGTCATAGGTTTTTACTAATATCATTGAAACAAAGAGCTTTGGGTTTTGCATGTATTACTCTACCTGACAGTAGTTAGTTTCCCTCTATTTGGCAACGCCAAACAGAGCTTCATGATGCATTATTGAGTTTAACAAGTCAGCACACATAGATCAACAATCAAATTATAAATAACTTTCCTTAACAAATGTTTTTTGTATAAAACATTTTACTTTAAATTTTGAAACGATTACAAACGGTTACGTTTTTTTCATCTTAGTTGTCAATATTTACAATTTTTAAGTTCGGATAGTCAACACTATATTTTTAAAGAAACTCCTTACATTAATTTTTTGAGATTTAAGATCTCCAAGAACGCTATAATAAAATTGTCTAAATGTTTCAGAAATTTAGGAAAATTTGGCAGTGATGATTCATGGATCTAATATAGAATTTGAATATGCTTAAAAAAAAAAAAAACAATGGATGAAAATCTGTCCATGACAGAATTTAATTTAGTACGACAGGACTAATGATATTTGTGTTTTAACACCCTTAAAAAAAGAAAAGAAAAAAAAAAAAAAGTAATAGAGGGCGTTCAGTAAAATTCCTAAACACATATTCAAATAGTATATTGATTTTTAATTCCAAATAAATTATTGGAATTTGAATGCATTGATTGTATAGTATCTTCCCTTAATTGCCAAATATTTATTTACTAAATATTTTAATTTTTAAAATAATCTTTAATACAATTTCGCATTTAATGTAAATAATTAACAGTGTCAATTTCTACAGAACAAAACATAATAATAAATATATAGGGGAGACCCGTGTACCTAGGGCATCATGTACCTAGGTCCACCCCACTTTATTTGAATAATATTTAGTTTTAAGTTTCAGTATTCAGTTGGGCGAGTAACAACACCAGTTTCTACATTTACAATCACATTAAAACCATTCAGGAGAAAGTTTTTACAAGTTACATGTACAGAAAGAATTTACATGGTTTGAAGTAAAATTTTACAGCTCATCTCTTTTGCTATTTTACAAAAGTCAGTCAAATAATTTTCTTTTATTTCTAGTGTATAATTTTTCTTTTTATATTGAGTAATAAATGATATACTTAATTAGCCCTCTCTGTGTGTGGGTTTTTTAGTGGAAGGTATTTTGAATGAAGTTACCGACACTTGCACCTAGGGCCATATAGCTGAATTGTACCTAGGGCCATCCATGGCTCTAGGTACAATTCCAATATTATTCTTCATGTTGTTACAATTTAATTAAAAAACTTTTATAATTAAAGGAAGGATAATGTTGTATGAGGAACTATGCTTAAACCCACCACCAGTCATAAGCTTCAACCGTTGGACAGAGGTGTGTCTGGACCTTATAAGATAAGCTACAGTACAGCCTGTAGTAATTGGATGCTGGCAAACCAATCACTATATATGACGTTGCTGAAAATGTTGACAAGTCCTATCCGTCGGTCTTTACTCCTGTGAAAATACTATCAGGTTTTCGTGTAACTGGCATATAGCCAGCGAATCAAAACATATTCATTGACCAGGAAACCATCCCATACTGTAATCATAAAAGAAAGAAATCCAAACAAGCATTAATCGAAAAAGCTTATATATATATATATATATATATATGTTTCTTGACGCGTAAAACATTAGCCCTCGTCAGCTCGTTTTCGAGTTATAAATTCTGAAAGTTCGCTAATAATCGGTGAAACCACGCCTAAATCGATAACACCCCGCCTTACTGAAATGATAAATGAAATCCAAAACAAACAGAAATTGAAAGAGCATGGACAAACTTGTTCTTTGATGCATTCATCAGGTGCTTATTTCAGCTTTGAGATATAATGCCTTAAAATTCGCTAAAATAGAATCTAAATATTGATAAAAGTCATGGTTCTAGCAGATTTTGATGAGACTCCTCCCACTTCTTTCTCGTTACTACATTTTTACTCAAACTTAAATATAGATTTCTCGAGAACGGGTAACGGTTTGTCGGATAATCAACACTATATTTTTAAAGAAACTCCTTACATTGATTTTTTGAGATTTAAGATCTCCAAGAACGCTATAATAAAACTGTCTAAATGTTTCAGAAATTTAGGAAAATTTGGCAGCGATGATTCATGGATCATATACAGAATTTGAATATGCTTAAAAAAAAACAAAGAAAAAAAACTATGGATGAAATTCTGTCCATGACAGAATTTAATTTAGTACGACAGGACTAATGATATTTGTGTTTAAACAACCTTAAAAAAAAAAAAAAAAAAAAAAAAAAAAAAAGTAATAGAGGGCGTTTAGTAAAATTCCTAAACACATATTCAAATAGTATATTGATTTTTAATTCCAAATAAATAATTGGAATTTGAATGCATTGATTGTATAGTATCTTCCCCTAATTGCAAATATTTATTTACTAAATATTTTAATTTTAAAAATAATCTTTAAAACAATTTCGCATTTAATGTTAATAATTAACAGTGTCAATTTCTACAGAACAAAACATAATTTTAAATATATATATATATATATGTATATATATAAACTGATTACTCGATACTTAAATTATACCCAAAATTAATCACAGATTAATTAATATAATCCATTGACATTCAGCCAAGACCCGTAGGCTATGTGGTCAGAGAACAGAACTATGAACCCGAAGACTGTGAGTTCGATCCTAACTGATGGTAAGTAGAAAAAGAAATATATATATATATATAAATGTTTCTACGGATTTCACAAAATATTTTAAGATAGAGTTGGTTTAAATCAGAGAATTAAATAGTAAAATTAGAGAGAGAATATTAGAGCATTAGAGTAAGAGAGAAAATAGAGATAAAGTAAGAGTATTAGAGAATTAAATAATAAAACTGGATATTAGCAGGCATTTTTAAAGTGGGCACTATAAACTGGTAACTACGTAAAATAGCAGATTGAAAGAAATAGTCTTGTCGTACTAAAAATACTTGAAAAAACTAATCTAAATATTCAGAAATATTTAGTTAAGAACCGTTGGCTATGTGCTCAGAGTACAGAGCTACGCACCCGAAGGTTGTACGTTCGATCCTCACCGATGGGAAGGGAAAAAAAAAATACATATACAGGTTTTTACGGATTTCACAAAAACTTTTAAGATAGAGAAAGAAATTAAATGGTAGAACTGGATATTGGAAGGCGTTTTTGAAGTGAAACACTATAAATTGGAAACGACGCAAAATCCAGATTGAAAGAAATAGTCCTGTTGTACTAATAAAAAGACGTGCTAATTATAATTAACATTTGGAAACATGAGCCAAAAATGAAAAAAATTAATATTTAAAAATTTGGGTTTTTTATTCAAATAATGGAATAGGAGTAAAGAAATGTATCGTTAAATTATTTATGAAAATTTGTTTCGGTACGAATTCCACAAACTTCTAGATGTAGAAAAAACTGCTACTTTTAATCACTCTCACTGGAAATTAAAATCTCGAAAATCGTAAGCAAGATTAAAATCAAAAAAGAATTTACAATGGTATTTTAAAAACAGCAACTACAACTTTGCTATTCAAAAATACGCGGAGAAGTATTGTTCTGTTAGTAAAATCATATTCCCACCACTAAAAATGTGTTAGTTCAAATTTGACTATAAATATCGACATTTGCAAAATTGCGTAGGTGTTTTTGAAGTGGAACTCTATAAATTGGTAACGAAGTAAAATGCCAAACTGAAAGAAATAGTCCTGTCGTACTAAAAAGCTTAAGCATAACTCGTCTAATTTTTCCCGCAACTACATTCGAACAAAAATATTTTGTTTTTCAATTGAGGAAGCAATTGCAATTATACTTTAGAATTAAAAGAAATGTGTCCAACTCGATATTAATTTTATTGTATAAACTGACAACGGCGAGTTTCATTTGCAAATAACTATTAATTGTTAGGATTTTCGATTCCTGGTCCTTTCCTACAGATTTCAAAGGAGTCGGTGTATTTTATGCAGTCTAGAACATTTAGAGCTACTGGTAAAACTTGAAACACACCAACTACAGCGTGTGGTAACAGGGAAAACGAAAGCAACTAGCAAAGAGTAAAAAAATTCTCTCAAGAATATGTGTAGTAGTTTCGCAGAAACCCATTTTTTTGTAAGGACCCTTCAACATTCCTCTATTATTTATGTTGGAAGTGGCGAACGATTCCTTTTAATAAAACAGATGCGCCTTTAATTGCGCATGCGCGTGAGAGAGCGCTCTCCAACTGCTCCGGCTGCGAGTGCGCCAGTTGAAAGAAAATGTAGCTAAGTGCGCCGGCCTACATGGCTGTTACCTGTGTGGTAGAAAATTAAGATGTATGAAGTTAATATACACTTAAATATTTTTTAATTCTTCTTATTTTCGAATGTGCGTGTGTATCGTAATTCATCATGTTTATTGTCTTCAATAAATGATTTTGTCGTATATTCAAGTATTTCGATTTCATGGACCTCTGATTACAACACTTGGTAGCAGAGCGTGGTTACGAAGGAAATTCTTAAAATCAAAAGTTGTTGAAATTATTATTGCAAAAGAAAAGAATGGATAGAGTCAATATACTAGAATTGAATGGAAATAATTATTTCATCTGGGCTATGAAAATGAAAGCAGCTCTATCAATCAAGCGACTCGATTCTGTTATTACAACGGTGAAACCAGAAGGTCTGAATGCAACAGAATTTCAAGAATGGGACCTGAAAAACTCCGATGCTGTAGCCTACATGAAGCTTTCTCTATCCGACGAACACGCACTCGCACTACAATTTTCTAACGAAGAAAATGCCAAAATCTTATGGGAGAATATTAAAAACACATTTACTGGCCAGTTAGAGAATAGAAGAATCGATGCCGGAAACGAACTAAAAAATTTACTGATAAAACAAAATGAACCAGTCAGTGATTATATAGCACGTTCAAAAGGCATAGCTGTAAAATGTCAATCTTTAGGATTGGAAATTTTTACCAGATAATTGGTGTATTACACAGTAAGAGGTTTATCAGGAAATTTCATTAAAATCAGAGATGTGATGAAAACACAAAGGGAGAAAACGATGGAGGAGGTTTTTGAAATTTTTAAGAGAAGAAGAAGCAAATACGAATCCGCGTAATAAACAGAATAAACCCGAGGCGTTCTATTTAAAAAAGGACAATAACAAGAAACTTTGCTTTTGCTATATCTGTAGAAAGAATAACCATCTTGCCAAGAATTGTTTTTATAAGAATAACTCTCAAAAACATTTAGTAACTCTTATGGTTATAGACAGGGGCAGAAAAATAGGAAAAATAATTCTCACTTTGATAAGAAGGAAGAAAAAAATTAATTCTGTTTTTAGTGCTTCAATTAATAATTTATTGCATGATAATGTTTTCATTTTAGATTCCGGTGCATCCGATCACA
Source organism: Salticus scenicus (assembly GCA_963930645.1). NCBI lineage: Eukaryota > Metazoa > Arthropoda > Arachnida > Araneae > Salticidae > Salticus > Salticus scenicus. The sequence continues at coordinate 222,471,197 of OZ005660.1, read as the reverse complement.
TGGTAAAAGATCAAATGAGGTTTGATAAGTTAAGACCTGAAAAAAAGGATATACATCTAGCAGGTAAGGATGCAAAAATTATGTGCCATGGCACCGGAAGCGTCAAAGCAAAAACCGTAAGTAAAAATACTATTTATTTAACTATCAAAAATGTGTATTATGTTCCTGATCTCAGATGTAATCTTTTGTCTTTCACCTCATTAATGGATAAGGGTTGTCATATTAAATCTACTAAAAATTCTGTGTTAATTTTTTATAGTAATAACAAGTTAGTTACTAAAGCATATAGAAATAATAACAAACTTGAAATTAATTTGGAGCCAATTTCTAGAAAAGAATAAAATGTTATGATGAATGACATTGATTATGAAATCTGGCATAGTAAATTATGTCATTTAAATCCTAATTATATGCTTAAAATGAAAGATTATATAAACATAGATATCATAAATTATTTTAATTGTGAAATTTGTGATATAAGTAAGGTAACTAGAAAAACTCATCCACCTGTTAATATGGAACAAAGTTCCGAAATTCTAGAATTGATTCATATAGGTTTGTGTGGGCCTATTAATTCTGTATCTTTAGGGGGTGCTAAATATTTTATGATAATAGTGAATGATTTTTCTGGCATGTACTTTACTTATTTTTTGAAAAATAAAAGTGATGTGTATGAAACATTCTGTAACTTTAAGAGCAAATATGAAAGTTTAACTGGTATAAGAATCAAAAGGATCAGGTCAGATAATGGCCTGGAGTTTTTAAATGTAAAATTGGATAATTATCTAATTAATTCTGGTATATCACATGAAAAAACCGTCCCTTATAATAGTGAATCAAACTGTAAAGCGGAAAGTGGAAACAGGGTATTACTAGAAAGAACTAGGACCATAATATATGAAAGTCAGTTACCATTATATATTTTGGGCAGAAAGTATAAACTTTAGTACACAAGTTTCTAATGTAACACCGCGTAAAGGAAAACATCAAATACCCCTAGAAATTTGGACTGGTAAAAAAACCTAAACTGAATTACTTAAGAAAATTTGGTTGTGTGGCATATTTCCATATCCCTAAAGTATTAAGAAATAAATTTGAAATCCCAGGGAAGAGGGGAATTTTTCTAGTATACAGCCGTGAACGTAGGGCGTATAGAATTTATGATCTAGAAAGTAAAAAAGTAATTGAGGAAAGAAGGTCAAATTCAACGAATCGTTAAAGGGCAATTCATTTTTTGAGAAAAATAATGACGTCTGGGATATTCAATCATTCCATAGTTTTTCTTTTTTTTTTTTTTTTTTTTTTTTTACATGATAAAAATTAATGCAATTTTGAGAATTCATTAATTATAATGATTCATTTAAAAATAGTGACCAGCGAAGCAGGCGTAGCCTGCTAGTAATAAATAAAAATATCAACCTTTACACTCCAATTTGATTTAAATAAATAGTAACTATTCCGTGGTTCATACACTTAGGAGTAAAAAAAAATTCAAGGAGTTTTCAAGCACTTCCCAGGAATTTTTCAAGCACTTTCAACCAGGATCGTCCTATTCGTCCACACTTTTGTTTTTGAGGGGGGGGGGAGGGTGATGATTACCTACATAAAAAACCTAGTATCATATGTGTTTATTATTTTTTTAAAACATAACTGGGGTGGGGAGGGGCTCCTGCCTCCTCACTCCACTCACCAATCCTTGACTCACTTTGCTTTATTAACACCTGCAGGGTTCTTCCTACCTCTTTGCTGCTTTTCATGCAAAAAATAAGAATATAAATAGTGCGTTTCATAAGACAAAAGCAGAAAAATATTATAGAAATCCCCATATCCAATGCTGGATAGAACAACATAACATTTAATAGCATTTAAAAAATAATAAAACAAAATAAAATGTGTTAAAAATCAGTAACTTATTTTTTAAGAATAGAAGAAATTTTTTTATATCTAGACCACTTTGTGCTGCAGATTTAGTATGATTCCCTTTGGCGACATTTAAATTTTTTTCACTATTTGACGATGACTTTTTTGATAATTGTTAAAAAAAAAAAAAAAATCTAGTACATACTTTTTGTAATGCTTATAACTTTCACTATTGAATTTTTTAGTTAATTTAGGGCAATATATAACACTCTATATGTATATTTCTAATATACAGTTAGGAAATAATTTCATTATTTTCATTTAAGTTGCAAAAATGCCCCACAGCTTCAATTTTCAATTCTTTCCTGCTTGTTTCTCAAAATAACGAAGGATACTCGAGGAACAGATTATTGGAAGAACTATATGAATGAAGGCATGAATTCGCAGCTTCCTCAAATTAGTTATTTCAAATATATTTTATAACAAATAATTCTTTATTTGAAAAATCAACAGTCATATAATTAAATAAAGTTTGACTTACCTGGGTTGTCACAGGTAATCATATATGCCATTGGTGAAGAACAATCCTTTTAATTTATCATCAGATTGTACGCTTGAAATTAGATGAAAAAGAAATGCATAGATATATATATTTTATGGAACTTCTGTTTTAAAACATAACTACTTCTTTTCCTATAATAAATGTAGATTAGTCTGTGAAGTCTTACATAATATGTAGATTAATTACTATTCACGATAATTCAGATATTGCTGCATAATAAAAGAATGCCTAGATGTTTAGCTTTTAAATTTATTCATCTTAGACAAAAAAAAAAAAAAAAAAAAAAAAATACGATTAAATAGAATAAGAAAATGGAACGTCAGTCCCGAATAACAAAAGTTACATGATTGAAAAAAAAAAGTATTAGAGTGTACTCGTAGAGAGACGCGACACATCGTCACGTGATGCGGCAGGTGCACCAAACAATCAGTTGGCGCGGCGGGAAGCAAAAAAAAAAACAAAAAGAAAGTCCGGAACATGAAAAACGAAAGTTAATAAAAATGTTCTGAGGTTACATATCACAACACCCCCTCTTAAACTCAGAAATTTTTCAATTGTTCATTAATGCATTTCTATGTCTATTAAAATCAGTTTTTGGCAGAGCTTTTGTTAGGGTATCGGCGGTCATTTCTTTGGTAGGTTTGTATTGAAGCTTGATTAGGCCTTCCTGTATTAGGTTTCGCAGAAGATGAAATCTCAGCTGTAAGTGTTTTGTTTTAGAGTAGAATTTATCATTTTCAGCAATCTTGATGGTAGATTGGTTGTCCTGGTACAACACTATAGGACATTGTTGCGGCAAATTTAAATCATCCAGTAGTTTGTTGAGCCACTGTATTTCAAGTGCAGCACTCGCAGCTGCGACGTACTCAGCCTCTACTGAAGACATGGACACACAGGACTGTTTCTTCGAAGTCCAAAATATTGGATTTTTATCCAATATAAATAAATTACCTGAGATGGACTTTCTATCACTTGGGTCATTGGCCCAATCCGAATCCGAATATGCTCTAAGAACAGGTTCACCAGAGTTACAAAGTTTTAATTTAATATCTTGGGTATTTTTCAAATATCTAATAACCCTTTTAACTGCCTCCCAGTCTTTCGCTCTAGGATTTTCGTTTCTACGGCTTAAGATGCCAACGGCAACACTTATATCAGGTCGCGATACTGTAGAAATGTAAAGTAACGCGCCTATAGCCTGTCTGTACATTGTGTTGTTTGGTAAGAGATTGTCATTATCAGTTAATTTTATATACCCTGGTTCCATCGGTGTGTCAGAGGGCCGTGTGTTATCTAGCCCAAATTTGGTTACAATGTCTCGTATTTTATTATTTTGATCAAGCGTAATTACTCCTTTACAAGGTCTTTCTATATTTATGCCGAGGTATTATTTGGCTTCCCCAAGGTCGGTTAATGGATATTCTTCCCTAAGTTGATTAATTAGTATGTCAATATTGTGATTTTTACCAGCTATAAGTAGGTCATCAACATACACAAGAATGTAAGTTTCTGTGTTATCTTTGTTACGGATATATAAACACTTGTCATGCTGACTTTGTTTAAATCCTAATTTACACAATGATTCATTAATTTTCAAATTCCACGCTCTAGCGGCTTGTTTCAAGCCATATATCGCTTTCTTTAACTTACATATTTTATTTTCTTCGCCCTGGACAACATAACCCTCGGGTTGATGCATGTATACATCTTCTTGCAAATTTCCATGTAGGAAAGCAGTTTTGATATCTACATGCCTTAGATTCAAATTTTTATATAGTGACATGGTCAAGAAACTTCTTAGAGTGGTATGCGATGCAACTGGTGCAAAAGTTTCGTCATAGTCCACCCCGTATATTTGAGAAAAACCCTTGGCAACAAGCCTGGCTTTATATTTCTCGACTTGTCCTTGGTTTTTGTATTTGGCCTTGAACGCCCAATTACACCCTACTACTTTGGTCCCTGGTTGAGCGTCAACAAGTTCCCAAGTATTGTTTTGTCTGAGTGAATTCATTTCGTCGAGTGTGGCGTTCAGCCAATTTTCTTTTTCAGCTGGGTTTTGAATTTTTAGTATATCATCAAAACACTTAGGCTCATCAATTCTTTTGTCATTTACTGCAAATGCAAATCTGTCGGGCAGAACACCTTTATTTAATCGTCGTGATCGTCGCGGCAGAGTTTGCGTGTCATCCGGACTATCGTTATCGCCCGCTATATCTATATTTATATCAGTATCTAATATTGGTAATTTGGACACCGGAATTTCATCATTTGAATTTTCATTCTTGATTTGTGATGTTTCATTATTGTGGGATTCTCTATTCTCATCTTCCAAGAATTTTACTGTTCTGCTAATTAATACATTTTTATTATTTGTGCAAATTCTGTAGCCTTTGCTACGATTATCATAACCCACAAAAATTCCTTCTTGAGCGGTGCTATCCAGTTTTCCCCTATGTATTTTATGTACATATGCGTATGCGCGACATCCGAATGTTTTTATATTTGATAAATCGGGTTTACGGCCGGTCCATTTTTCGTAAGGAGTTGAGTCGCATGAGGAGGTCGGGAGCCTATTTTGTATGTAATTTGCAGTATTTACGGCTTCCCCCCAAAAGGAATTCGGTAAATTACTGTCTTTAAGCAGACAGCGTGCCATTTCGGTCAGCGTACGATTTTTACGTTCTGCCACGCCGTTCTGAGCACTAGAGTAAGGAACGGTAAACTGGTGCTCAATTCCTTCTTTATTCAAAAATTCATTTACTTCCATACTAGTGTATTCACCCCCGTTGTCGGAGCGAATTGCTTGCACTTTTCGGCCAAATTTGTTTGCGGTCATAGTCACATATTCCTTTAACTTAGAAAATTCCTCAAACTTATTTCTTAGCAAATATATAATAGTATAACGACTGTAATAGTCGATAAATGTAAGAAAGTAATATTTTCCACCTACAGTGGGGGTTTTCATAGGGCCACATAAGTCTGTGTGGACCAGTTCGAGTGGTACGGAGGCTCTAAATTGTGCAGCTTTGGGGTAAGGTGAATCAGTTAATTTTGACATTATGCATGTTTTACATTCAGTATTATGTTTGCAATCATTTAATTTTATACCCACAGCCATGTCCTTGTTAACTAAATCTTTAATGTGGTTAGTGTTTCTGTGGCCAAGTTTCACATGCCACTTGTTTATGCAATTTTCGTTATCACAAGTTTGTATTACAATGTTCGCTGTGTGTTTGTTTTCAGAATAATTTAATTGAGATTCATATAAGTTATTTTTCACATATCCCTCAATGCATGTATTACCCTGATTTACAATTTTACAGGTTTTATCATCAAATACAGCGATACAGCCATTCTCTGTTGCTCTTTTTATAGAAATTAAATTAGTTTCTATTTCAGGGACATAAAGAACATTTTTAAGTGTTATTTTGTTCTGTGTGTTTTCCGAATTTACGGTATACAAATCCACAGTACCGGAACCCAAAGATTTTAGTTGCGTGCCGTTCGCGATAGTGACGTTAGAAACGTTATTTTTAAGTTCGCGAAATTTTAGTTTATCATTGCAGATATGTGAAGACGACCCTGAATCAACCACCCAATTTACAGTTTTATCTCCAACATAAAAAATACAATTTACCAGCTTTTGGTTTATTGCTCCCCTCTGCAATTCGAGCGCTATCTGGCTTCTTATTGTTCTGAGAGCATATGTTGGATCTGAAGTTGGGTTTTTTGTTGAAATTTTTACTGTAATTTTTAATATTAGAATTATTTTTATTTTTCAACTTATAACAATCTTCGATGTTGTGGTTACTTTTCTTACAGTATTTGCAGAATTTCTCCGATTTGTTATTGTTTTGGACTTTTAACGCTGAGTTGTGAACAGTTTTGTTTTAAAGACTTTTGGCATATTCATCAGCTAATTTGTTTCGTATATATTCAGGTGCCAATTGCGCTTCGTCTCTCGATTCGAGACTTGTTATGAGAACGTCATACGAAGGAGGGAGTGAGCATAGCATTAATGCAGCTAGGTGCGATTCATCTATGACTTTACCTATGGCAGTGAGTCTGTCGCGTGTTTTATATATATCAGCTATATGTTGGTTTACATCACCACCTTCCATTAATTTTATGGAATAAAGTTTCCTAAGTAAGAAAAGCTTACTAGTGAGTGATGATCTTTCGCGGACTTGGCGCAGAGCATTCCAGCACTCTCGTGCTGTATCTAGATTCATAACGTACACAATCTGATCATTATCAATAAGTAAATTAATAATAGCTCTGGCTTTTCTATTTTTTGAACGCCACTGATCGGTTATTGTGTTGGGAGGATCGTCAGTAATGACTGTAAAAAGATCCTCTTTTTGCAAGTACATCTCAATACGAAACTTCCACACATTATAATTTGTGGAGTTCAGCGGTTCTATTTGGATGTCTTTTGTTGCTGACATACTTAAACAAAATTTTTGTAACAGTTTTGTTAATATTTGTTCAATACGTAAACATTTATTTAATATTTTAAATCAACAGTTTGGATAAAATAGTACTTGAAGAAGAAAATAAAATTAAATAGTTTTCATAAAATTAAGCACTAGAAGAAGAAGATAAACTTAAATAACTTTCTAAGTACTTTTCAATACTTTCGATTTAGTGTCACTTCAGTCCTCATGATCTATTGGAAGAACTATATGAATGAAGGCATGAATTCGCAGCTTCCTCAAATTAGTTATTTCAAATATATTTTATAACAAATAATTCTTTATTTGAAAAAACAACAGTCATATAATTAAATAAAGTTTGACTTACCTGGGTTGTCACAGGTAATCATATATGCCATTGGTGAAGAACAATCCTTTTAATTTATCATCAGATTGTACGCTTGAAATTAGATGAAAAAGAAATGCATAGATATATATATTTTATGGAACTTCTGTTTTATATCATAACTACTTCTTTTCCTATAATAAATGTAGATTAGTCTGTGAAATCTTACATAATATGTAGATTAATTACTATTCACGATAATTCAGACATTGCTGCATAATAAAAGAATGCCTAGATGTTTAGCTTTTAAATTTATTCATCTTAGACAAAAAAAAAATTACGATTAAATAGAATAAGAAAATGGAACGTCAGTCCCGAATAACAAAAGTTACATGATTGAAAAAAAAAGTATTACAGTGTACTCGTAGAGAGACGCGACACATCGTCACGTGATGCGGCAGGTGCACCAAACAATCAGTTGGCGGGAAGCAAAAAAAACAAAAAGAAAGTCCGGAACATGAAAAACGAAAGTTAATAAAAATGTTCTGAGGTTACATATCACAACACAGATTTCATATTTGTAGTCCTTGTTAAAAAAAAAAAAAAAAAAAAAAAAAAAAAAAGAATATCTAACTCTGTAAAGTTAAAAAATTATCATTAGGATATTAAAAGATGCTTCAAATGAGTTTGAATTTGACTAAAATGTTTTTATCCCAAAATATATTATCCGAAGTTTTTCCGAGGTAATTTAAAATGTTACATACTGATGCTCTGGAGCCTTTCCGAGGTCCTCCTGAAAACAGAATTTAAAATTTTTAATTAGTTGTGGAGATATTAATTAAAATGTCGACTCATGTCTAATCTCAAAGCGATCTCAATGAATGAGAATTCACCGCCATTGCATAAAAAAAGATATTTTAACGGAGTTAAAAGCAGAAAATAAAAGAAAATAAATTAGAAATATTTTTTCGATCGTTACGATTTCGATACCAAATGAAAGGGGAATTTTTTCTGAATCTAAGTGTACAAGCGGCTTATCGGTACAACAGTTAAATTTTTTAAAATTAACTAAAGTATGAATTTTTTGTGGCAACATCATTTCAAATGCCAGACGACCGTCTGCCATGAAAAAGGAAATGATTGTAACAGATCAAGATGTCACGTGTTTTATAGTGGAGGGGAAAATTGCAATTTATAAACTTTTTTCAAATTTTCATTCACGTTACATTTGAATTAATATTCGGCCTAGCATATTATAAACCTAGTGTTCAATTTCTATGAAAATATGTGGACAAACAAAAAAATTAGATTAAATTGTTTTATATTTTGCAGTACATATTTTAAATTGAGATATGCCGTTGAAATTTCACAATATTTGGTTTTAATGCCCGATAATTCGATTCTGAATATTTTTGAAAGTGTAGAATTATTAGGAAGGGCTTGAGGGGGGGGGGAGGGGAAAAAAAAGTTACAGCGTTTGAAATTTGTACTATTAGGTTTTAAGGAAAGATAAATCGATTGCGGATATTTTCAAGTGTAAAATTATTAGGAGGGACGGAAAGGTGGGAGAAGGGGCGAAAACGTAGAAAAAGAACGGTTGTTTTGGAGAAAACAACGAAAACCAAAACGCCTTTATTCTTTTATATTTTGCAGAGTTTAGAATTCTGATACTCCTTTCACATTTCATACTATTGATTTTTAACAGTATTTAGCCTGGAATTGCACAAGTTTCGGAGAAAACCACGAAAAAGTCAGACATAAGTCATTTTATAATGGTGTTTATATCATTTTTTTATCTCAGCTTCTAATTAGCATAATTTCAAAAGTAATATGTCATTTTGAAACTTATTTGAGTTGAATTTCAAGAGTAGACGCCACAAATTTTTGTCACCTTCCGTTAACCGACTACTGTAACTAATGGAATTCGAGATTTCACGTTATTTCCACGTTTTAAGGTGTCCTGATTAGGTTTTTTTTTTTTGTATCTCAGCTACTAATTAAAATAATTTTATAAGTAATACATTATTTGAAAGCTTTGTTGATTTGGAATTGAACAGTAGATCCTACAGACTTTTCTACCGCCAGATGGCGCTGAAATATATTAAAATTTCAATATTTCGAATTCTGAATATTATTAATTTTTTTTTAATACTTCATTCGAAAGTTATTTTAAAGTACTTTTATATTATCGAATAACCTACATTAAATTTATCCAATAGAGGGCACTAATCGCAATTATTTGAGATTTCACCTGATTTATATGTTTTAAGATGTCCTCAAGGGGGCCAAAAAAATTAGAAATTGAGTTAGACCGTTCGAAATTGGTATATATAGGTTTTGAGTGCCTACGAGTTGAATCAGGATATTTTCGAAAGTGTAAAATTAAGGAGGGACAGAAAGGGTGGTGAAGGAATACGCGCGCGCAGCGAGCATATATATGAACTCGTGAGCACTGCGCACACACGGGTCTACGCTGACGAAAGCAGAGGTGTGACTTTTTACCCGATTAGAAATGTTTTTTTTTTTTAATTCCTTTTCTTAAGAATAAAAGTTTATGAGTAATAACATGGAATTTTGAGAAATCATAAGGATGGTGAAGGAATACGCGCGTGCAGCGCTCATATATATGCATTCATGCGTGCGCATCGCGCACGGGTCTACAATGCTGAAGGCAGTGGGAACCCGGTGCGACATTTTTTCCGATCAGAGTTTTTTTTTTTTTTTTTTTTTTCACAAGATAAAAATTAATGCAATTTTGAGAATTCATTAATTATAATGATTCATTTAAAAATAGTGACCAGCGAAGCAGGCGTAGCCTGCTAGTCTTTAAATAAAAAGATACAATTAAAAAAAAAACATAGAAAAAATACAACATAAGAAATTGCTATACCAATAGAAAGGTTGACATTTCATTTTTTTTGTATCATTGATCACATTTTAATTTTCCAGTGGAAAATGGAAAAATCATAAAAAATGCTGCCTGACTATATATTTTATTATACAAATCTAATATCCTTGTGACAGAATACTTTTATGCTTTCTGTGACAAGCATTGTTTGTGGAAACATTTTCATTCGGGGTTGGCAAGTTTATGTCGAGGTGGTTAAAACAAAACTACTGGTAGAAACCGGCATGGCGAAAACCCCTTTCTGCCACATTTGTGGCAGAAACTCAGAAAATGACATAAAAGTAATTACTGACATACAATAGATAATGCATAGGAAAATCAATTAAATGTTAACCAAAATATAATTTATTTACAATGTTATCGCCATTGAAAATCGAAGTTTACATTGTTTACACTATTGAGCCTTCTATAACAAAAGACAAATTTTGATGCGGTTTCTAAACTTAAACGATTTTTAAATTTGTGATGCACAAATGAGAAATTTGAGAAGATTCTCTCAATTCCAGCAGATCTAACAGGCATTGCCATCAAGGAACAAACAAGATTTGTGAAAGTTTCATCTATTGCACATTTTTTAAAACTGGACCACCATGTAAATAGTAGCCAAAGTAGCTTAATTCAGTTATGTTAAGAGTTAAATGAATGAATTTTAGAGTTTGAAATAATACAAAACTAAAATCTAGTATTTATGTTCATTATTTTATTTTATTCATTAATTTATATAAATATTTGATATGCTCTTTATATTTAATACTAGCAGGCTACGCCTGCTTCGTGGGTCACTATTTTTAAATGAATCACTATGATTAATGTATTCTCAAATTTGCACTAATTTTTATCATGTGAAAAAAAAAAAATCTGATCAGGAAAAATGTCGCTCTGGTTCCCCACTGTTATCGGTAGCGTAGACCCGTGTGCAGTTATTTTAATTAGTATCTGAGATACAAAATAAAACCTTACCAGGACACCCTAAAACAGGTGAAATCTCGAATTCCACTTTCAATAATATAAAAGTACTTTAAAGTATAAGTATCTTTCTTATGATGTATTAAAAATAATTTAGTCATAATTAAAATTTAAAATCTATGTGCAAAAAAAAAAGGATTTCTCTCTTAAAAGATTTTGAGTTATGAAATGATTTGTGAAAAAATCGATGTTTCATAATGTCTGACTTTTTCGTGGTTTTCTCCGAAACGTGCATATAATTCCGGGCTAAATACTATTAAAAATGCATAGTATGAAATGTGAATGGAGTATCAGAATTTGGATCTCTGCAAAATATAAAAGAATAAAGGCGTTCTGGGTTTTCTGCCATTTTCTCCGAAACAACCGCTCCTTTTTTACATTTTTGCCCCTTCCAATAATTTTAAACTTGAAAATATCCGCAATCGATTTATCTTGCCTTAAAAACTAACAATATCAATTTAAAACGCTGTAATTCTTTTTTTTTTTTTTTTTTTCCCCCTACAAATCATCACAAAGCAGTTTTTAAAGAAAATTTGGTATTTACGTGTTAACTGCATGTCATTGGCAGGCCATTTATATGCATAAATACAAATATGTAAGAAAGTACAATATATTTTATAGGATTACTTCTATGATAAGCATATGTAAATATATATATAAATATTTAAATACATATGTAATATATATTTTGTATTAACCACATGCCAGCAGTTAATCTCTGGCAGGCGGTTAATACATAAATACTGAAATTTTCATTTAACTAGTATGTTGTGGCCACTACAAGACTTTCTTCTATATTTTCCTATACAAATTCACTCAGTAACAATATATATATATATATATATAAATCCCTTTTCTTTTTAAGTTAAAAGTAAAAATATTCAATAACTTTGTTTTGAAGTATCACAGATTTATAGTTCAACCATTCCTTTTATAGGTATTGACGAGTCCTTTCGAAAGATACCCATCTTGAAAATTTACTCCCCTCGAGGGGAGACTTCCCCCCGGGGCGGGGGCGAGGCTCCTACACATACAAAAAAATTTTCCCAGTTGACTATCTCTGTTATAAATAATTCTTGTAAATTTCATAATGATTACTAAAAAAGAATTCTCTTTATGCACATTTATACAAAATTTTTTCCTATGTATCACAATGTTAAAAATTTAGAAAAAGCGTTAGGCAATGCAACCTGTCAGACAATTTTTACCGAAAGTTGATAGGCACTAATTTATGTCAAGGTGCAACTACATACCAATTAGTATGAAATTCTGTGCAGTAGTTCCTGAGATACAGTTGCCACTAAATTTTGTCTCTCACACACACACAGACAGACATTTTCTAAAAATGGTCAAATCGTGTTCTACAGCTCTAAAACCGTGTAAATCCATCAAAAACCTGAGGTCGAAAATTTTTACGAATCCAATATATGTGATTGAACAATATAAATGCACAAAATCCCAGTATGCAGCATTTGCTATTATGCATGTATCTATGCTCCATGTACATTAAAAAGAAAAAACAACATTGGTTACTGCTACCTCACTCTGCATGAAATGTTCATAAAATGCATCAAATAACATACTGCAGTAATTACTGTTACATATGTATTAGTGCCAGGGTTTAACCTGGCAAAAAAATTACTTTAGCATTTCAGCGAAAATAGGCAAGCACTATTTTAGCTTTTTCGAAAGTTTATTCTTTGGATACCATTGATTTCTTTTACTTAGCTTTGTTATCCTCAGTTTTGTTTTCTATTCTTTTGTTCATTGATGATTTTAACCAAGCATCCATATTTGTGACTTTAAAAATATGAATCAGGGAAACTATGTTTTGATTTTAACAATAGAAAAAAGAGGTACTCATATCATATGTGTAAAATGAAAGGGCAATTGAAAAATTAAGTAAAGTGTAGTGGTAGATAATCGTGAAATACTAGTGTTAAGAATGCTTCTATGAATCAAATTCTGACATACTTTTAAATATTTTTGCTTTGAAATTCAATCATTAAAAATTACTAAGGTACCTGTACCCAATATGGACACTCTAAGGAAAATGTATTTTTTTCACACCCGTGTACACGTCATAGGACTCCAAAAATGTATGACCACTATCCCTGCACTATTGACTATCATTATTGAAATTAGCGATCTTGTAATTATTCTGGTTTAATTTAAATGATAAAAACAAAAAATTTTTATAAGTGTCCATATAAGGAACCACCTGTCCCTATTATGGACATGCATGTCCATATTAGGGATATGTGGCTCCTTATTAACCTACTACACAGGGTGTATGGAAGAGCCACTCTTCCAAAGAATTTTAGAGGAGAGGGGATAAAAAAAATATATCTTAAAGTATTGCGGGGGAGGGGGGGGCAGTAAATATTTTCAGAACATGCACTTTAGAAGGGAGGGGGGACATTTTCGGTTGTGGCTCTTCGAAGATCCATGCAAAGCACCTCAGTTATAAAAAATATTATGAAATAATATAGTTGCTTTTGCTTAGCTTTATTGCATCTGTCTGCAGAATTTACATCTGTTATTACTCAGTCCTCACAGGATGAACAAATAAAAACTTCTTCATCATGGGTGCTAAGTCCCACACAGTCCTCATGGACATATCTGCCGCATTTGATGCATGGCCGCATGTCTGCAACAGCATCAATACTGCATAAGAAGCAGTACCAGCTCTCCTTTGTTGAGGAAGTGATACCGCTGGTACCAGCGATTTCGCTAACAGATACCCTACTGAGGGAAGGCTTCTTTTGATTTTTTTGCAAGGGCTTTTTGGAGGATTTTTTTCTTGGAGGATTGTTCAGATGGCATCTTGTTGAACAAGGATTTTACCCCTTTGATGCCTTTTGCGTTTATCGCCTGGCGACGTTGTGTCTTCTTCCTTCTTACAGTTGGAGTTGATAACACGCTGGTGAAAGAATTTTCTATGGAAAGTGATCTCGCACGTGATGAAGGTGGGTCAATAACGGGAGAAGGTATGTTGTTAACAAGAGCTTCAACATCTGTACTTCCACTCTTAATTCGTAATGTGATTCATTTGTTCATTTTTTGTATGGATACTATAATTAAGATTAAAACAAAATATATAAACATTAATTTATTATGAATTAGCTAAATAAAATAACATTAAACAGATATTTTACAAATTTGTGAATCTGAAGATTCACTTGCTGTACTTCCAATGTAGACATAAGGTGTCCATATTGAGAATCGGGCGTAGTTTTACTAAAACTTGTAATAAATAAACAAAGAAAACATTTTTAAGCAATATGTAAAATAGCAATCGAAAATATGTTTTATCAGCTTTCTAAAACACTCTACTTTTCAATATTTAAAGTAATTTTACCATATCTACTAAGAATTTAAACTTACCTGTAATTACGATCAGCACACCACGTAAAAACAAGTTTCCTTCAAAATGGCGAACAGCACGTTTTTTTACGCTTTCCAGGCTAAATTATCTTTTCAACTGCTTTTCTTCACGGACATGTAGCGCTATCTCTCGATCACATTTGTTATTTTTAAAGATATTAGGGGTGTCCATATTGAGAGCACTGTCCATATTGGGTACAAGTACCTTATATAAATAATCATTTCCAAAAATTTCAGTCCTTTCGTAGTTTTTGCCTGCAAATATTACAAAAAAAAAAAAAAAAAAAAAAAACCGAGTAATTATATAGAGATATTTTATACAGTTATCCAGTTTTAGCTTTTTAGCGAAATTCTGACCAACATGTTTTAGCAAAATATGATACCTTTTAGCAAAATGCTAAAAAAACTAATGGCAGTTTAAACCCTGATTAGTGCTTTGTGCACATGAAAATCAAAGCGCCCATTACAAAAAAAGACAGATTATACAGATGTAAAAAATCACCTTTTAAATACAGAATACATGTACAATAATATATGATAATTTAAAGCAACGGATAATTTCAATATTAATTTATATTTGTATATAATCTTCCCCTTTCAAAATACTCTTGTTCCAAACACACACATCTTTAAAATGTAAAATATCTGTTATTTACACAATATTTATTTAAACATTAATTTTAATTCACTGAATAGAATAATTAATATTATTAAATAGGGATAAAAATTCATATAAAGAAATTACCTCTAAAATATTCCATGTTCGCAGTTATGACTTTTCAAATTACTACTACAAAATTCCACAGTAAAACAAACAAATATCTAAATAATTCAAATTTTCATTATATTTCTGTTATTTACCTCAAAATTCTCATTTCAGTAAAAATATAAATCAAATCAATTTATGTGAAATGATTGTTCTCAAAATATTTTATTTACTTTTTACAAATATCCAAATAAACTACATAATAAAAATCAAGATATTAACGCCGGCGTTAAGAGATAAAGTTGATAAGAAACAGATTATTTCTTCAATAATAAAAATATATACTAATTCAATAATAATTAAATTAATGAATCTCTTTAACTCACCATTGAAGGTTATGGTTAGCATCTATTTTTTCAAGTAGTGGCTAGAATTTCCCTCATAAGATGCAGGTGGATACTTAGATGACTTAGTGGATACTTAGACTCATTAGATGAAGTCTTCAAGTTGTTGTTTTCATAGTAACCGAATCGATAATACCTTTGTACGTACATTTTTAATAATCACATACATAAGGCAATATTAATTCAGTTGAAATAAATGCTTGGATTTTGTGAAATAAAATATGAAGTTTATTTTCTTAGCTAAGCATAGATATATGTAATGATAAATGATTGTACACACATAGAAAGGAAATAAAAGTAATAAACTATAAAAATTTAAACACACAGCCTGTATAAGTAACACTTTCAAACATTAACAGCCACTAACAGCAGCACAAATAAAAACTTCATATGCAGCAACTAATTACATTATATTAAAATTTTGATAACACAAAAGCAAATTTTATCTCTTATTGCAAAGAAACACATGGATATTTTTTATCCCAATTTATCTATTCAGAATCTTTAAATCTGAAATAACGCTAAATTATTTTTAAAACATGAATATATTCGTTACAAAACAAATGTATATTTACATCAACGTTAATTTTATAAACGTGGCAAACAAATTTCGAACATGTTATTTATATCAGCAGGTAATGACATTGATATCTAATTGTATAACTAATTCATATCTATAAATCTCGAATGCAGTAAGTAATTTCTATTGTTTACCTTTGTTTTGCACACGGATTATCCTAATCCGTGGTTTTGCATTTACATTGCACAATAGATTCGTCGACTGCAAGTCTCCATTAAATTAAGATGGACGTTCGCGCTTGTTTTCGATGTTCTATGTATATAAAACGAGTAGATTAAGAAATTTAATGTTTAAAAATAAGCTTACCAGGAAAAATAAGTGAAAATACCTTTTCTATCGAAGTGCCCATTATTGATTACATTCCATAGTTCGTGAATGGTGATTCATTCAACATAAACTCCTCCTTCGGTAGTGACGTCATCAAACCACACCTCAAATGGTCGTAGCTAGGAGTGTTTCATAAATCGCGGCTATGGACTCTTCGACTTCAGCTATAGTAAAATCCATACGTGTATTCATCTTTTATAGATTACTCATTTTAAAAATGAGGTCTTTTACCATGTAAGTAAAATTTATAATTATATTCTTACATGTACAGTAACTTGTCATAATTCCTTATTAAAAAGTTTAAGTTATTTTTGTTAGTTTTTTTTTTTTTTTTTTTTTTTCAAAAAGTTTACAAAACACTATCTTTATAAATAAATAAAAATATTTTTTTAACTAACATAATCAAAGTAGACATCAAATTAAATCTTGTGAAATTCTCTTTAAAATGAGGAGTCCGAAATTTCTCTATCTCTTATAAAACATAATGTGTTTATTTAAGCTAAAAAATGCCCAATTTTCAAAATCAAAAGATATAAAATATTTTTAAGAGCATTTTATCATTTATTTCAAAAAGAGGAATGATTCCTGAATGTTTAAAACTAAAACACGCTTGGCATGGGTTGATTTTACAAACAAAAAAATTTGTATAGCATGTGTGTAGCACAAAATAGCCTGCCTTTAACTAATTCAATAAATATTAGAGATTACATTTTAAACAGGGCTTTGCACAGTACTTTTAAACTCTTTAATGCATAATTTTCTGCAAATTAACCTTTATTTATAGATACTGCATTAAAAATTAATTTAAATACAAGTGGTAGATGATAAATTTGCGATTAAGCTTACTTTTATCTGTTTACACTGTATTTCAATAAAACAACGATAATGCATAATCTAAACGTTTTCTACTTCTTTTTTAATTTAATTTAACAGCATTCAGCTACAAATACGTTAAGTAAAAATTAATATTTACAAGAAGATTATTAAAGAGTAAACTTTTGACAAAATTGTTACATCATCATTCTTTTTTTTTCTTTTCCAAAATAAAAAAGCCTTAATTAAATCAAATACAAAACTAATCTGTCTTTCTTTCCTTTTTAATTAACAAAAGATATATACATAATTAAACAGTTAAATATTTAAAATTATACATGTACAAGTAACAAGCAACATACTTAAGCATTTTATGCAAGTCCGTTTCTTAAATATCCTAATCTGAAAACACATGCAGGGATGGAACACGGGCGCAGAATTCATACCACTATCAATGTAAGAAAATTTTCTACCTCTTAAATCGACGATACTATAGGCAGAGAAATTTCTTAAACACATTCCGGTGTGAATTCTGCGCCCGTGTTCCATCCCTGCACATGGACGAACCCATTTTTACAAAACAATTTATATAATTCAAACTTCACGCTACTAAAATATACACCGTGACCAATAAGTCCTCATACAACTTTTGAAGCACGTTAAAAAGTTGTACATATGTGTTACTGTAGTCCCAATTATTTTTCAGACAATTTAGTGTAAGGTATAAAGCTATTGCAAGTGTAAATGTTGTACTAATTATAATTTTTCTAAGCCTAGGTAGAATGAAGAAATTGAGAGAAATTGTGATAAATAAATTCATCAAAAGAGAGCAGCCGCGTGAAATTTTCAGAGATTTGAAAGCTCTGGGGCTAAAGAGAGATTTCATTTACAGAACTATCAGAAGGTATAATGAGACGTCCTCTGTCGATGACAGAAAAAGATCTGGCAGACCGATGTCCGTCCGGACAAAAGAGGCTGTGAAAAGGGTCAGGGAAATGATACGACGAAACGGACGAAGATCTGCTAGAAAATAAGCGCGAGAGCTCAAAATATCGAACGGATCAATGTTAAACATCCTAAAAATAGACCTTGGATGCAAGGCTTATAGAAAACGTAAAATTCACTAAGTTTCGGAGTCTGTTAAGATGAAAAGGAAGCAAAGGGTGGAAGCAAATTTTGCTTGGCACGCTTGGGATGAATTTGTCTTTTCAGACGAGAAACTATTCATTTTACAGCAAAGTCTCAATCCCCAAAATGACAGAGTATGGTCAGCTTCTATTGATAACATCCCTGAGAGCCAGCATTACGTTCCGCGTTATCAAAATGCTTTGTCTCTGAGGGTTTGGGCCGCTATTTCCAAAAGAGGAAAACTCCCGATAGTCTTCATTCATAAGGGGGGTAAAAATCAATGCCCAATATTATAAAACTGAGGTTTTAGAAAAAGTTTTACTTCCAAATTTCCAGAGAATGTATGGGGCAGAATATTTTTGTTTCCAACAAGATGGTGCCCTTCTCATACCGCACATGTTGTTCAGGAGTGGTGCAGTTAAAATTTAGCTGATTTTTTGCCAAAGAACGAATGGCCTCCCAACTCCCCCGAATCTGAACCCGCTTGATTATTTTGTGTGGTCATATATGCTCTCTCAACTGAATGACTATAAAACCATCGATTTGAGCAAATTCAAAAATGTAATTCAAAAGATATGGCAGGAAATGTCAATGAAAGCCGTGCGTGCCGCATGTGATAGATTTGAAAAGAGATTTAAGCTCGTTAAGAAACTAAAAGGCGAAATTATTCCAAAGCATTCATTGTAATGATACTCAATGATAGCTACTTTAATTTGATGCTAAACGTTTTTGTATGATTTATTTTGTGTTACTGTAATAAAAATTTGGAAGTGTATGAGAACTTATTGGTCACGGTGTATATTACAAGCTTTTAAAATATGCAAGTATCACACTCAAAATTTTGTTAAATTTGAAATATTGACGTTCAGGTTGACATTTCCGTGGAATTGCCTTATTACGAATCAACAGCTATATAGTAAAATGAAATTCATGTCAGGCACGCTTAAGATTATATATGAAAGAAAAAGATATACATTCAACTTATTCAAAAAATACTTCTATGTAGATTTTTCATTTTAAAATTTATAAATTTAATATATGTTTACAATAAATTTTGGTGAGTATTATATAGTAAGACGATTAAAATATATATAGCAATTAAAAGTAGTCTTAAAGATACAATAATGAAGTTGCAGCAATCTTATAAACAATACACCCGCGAGATATTCATCAAACAAAATCTATTCAATTTCAAAGTATCCAAATCAAAAGAAAAGGAATAACTTTAAAAAATATAAATATATTTTAAATGAATAATAAAAATTTTTTCTCTCAAATTTTTTCTTTCACACAAACAAAACAAACTATCCTTCCAAATACGTTTCGGAATTCGTATTTGTCAGCAAAGCTGATTGGTTCCGTGGTGTAAACATTCCATGACGTACGCAAATCGTCAAAAATGAGAGTTTTATTTCTGAGAGTGTTACATAAAAATGTTTGTCAATATCCTATGAACATCGGCCAATATTTTGAATGGCGCTGAATCTCAAACTTCGAATTTACAATATCTATTGATATTCACAGATGTAATTCGTAATTATTATTGAAACATAAAGCATTTTACAAAGTTGTTTTCATTACATACAACATTTTATTTAGAAGTAAGAAGAGATATATCTCTTTATAAAACGATATAAAATGAATGACGTACATATGACATAATACTGACATGACTTATTCATAACATATACTAATAAACTATACTGATAACATATAATTTTTTTTTGTATCTTGAGAATTCTCAAGATATAAAAAAAATATTGTTTTACTAATATCAAGAAATATTTCACAATGTCTGAAAATGATATCATTTTCAAGAATATCAAAAGATATCTCTAGATGTCACCAAAGTGATATTGTTTCAACGAATGTCAACAAATATTGCTGAATATCGTATAAATGATATCATTTTTACGACATTGGCCAATGTAAATCAGACATTTAAAAAGAAGATGTGAAATATTATATTTCTTAAAAAGGGACAAACTTCTAAAATTATATACTTTAATATACTTATTTCTACATGTAAAAGTTATAAGTAATATAAAAAACTTTGTTAAATGCTTTTTTTAAATAATAATTTTGAATTACATCTGTGAATATCAGCAGATATCATAAATTCGATGTTTGACATTCAGAGGTATTGAAAATATTGGCCAATATTAGCAGGATATTGGCCAATATTTTTGTGCTACCTGGGAATAGAAAAAATTAGATAAAGTATTGTTAGGTGTGATGAAACCTCGTAATATGATACATGCAAAATGTAATGCTATACAGCAAATACTGTATTCGGATGTTTTCATATTTTAGGTATAAAGCAATCGAATCCTTAAGTATTAGGATTAAATTATGTGATGTCATGAATAAATTTTATAAAAATTTTAGTACATTAATCATACGATTTATGGAATGGTGATTTTTTGACCGATCACTTTTTTAATTTTTAGATGTATCTTTCTTTTCAAGCACACTCTGAAATATCTGTTTAAGCAGAACTAAATATGAGCGATTTTAAATATCTATGAGAAAATACAACCATCATCCAGCGATTGTTTGTTTACAAACAAGAGTGATTTTTCTCTAGCTGCTGATTGGCTTGAGCGTCTCAAAATACGTCACTTCCTCTCGAATGCCTCGGAATGATTTCGCATACGGAATTCAGTGAAGGGAGAATAGAAGTTTCTATACGGATCGGGATTTAGACTAGATTCCGGCTAGTGTTCATTCCGATTACGTTCCATTTTCCGGTTTAGGGAGAATACGGCTCCTTCTAAACATAACTTAACAATTCTATTATGACGCAGTATGGAGAGATTTGATTGGTTCATTTGTTTTTTATTGATTTGAGTGTATTTTACATTGCACTAGAGCTACATTATGGGGAATTAGGCAATATTTAATTGGTTCATTTGTTTCGAGTGCATTTTACTTTGCACTAGAGCTACATTATGGGAAATTTTGGTCTTAACATGCGCGATAGTGATTGCCGCGGAGCCGAGTTACGTGCGTTTTCAGATTCATAGCTTTATACAGCCATGTTTCTTTGTTGGTTCATATACCTTAGGGGTATGTCCCAATTCATCCTCCGTCGTTACAGTGGCCGGATCCGTGAACTTTTAAAACAGAGAAGCTTTAATTTGTTACAATTAACTAATTATGCATGTATTTTTTTTTTTTTTTCATTTTTAATTAATAAGCACTAAAAATAAAATTTTAATATTAAATAGTTTACTTTGTATAATTTTTTTTTTTAATTATAATAATACGAATAAAGTAAACGCTGTCTGTAGAAAATGGGGATATTTGGTTGCCGTACTCATTGCCCACAACGTAGCACTAGTTCGACGTAAAACTCACTCACTTAATCACTTGTTGGTCCAGCTTATGAAAACTAAGGAATTTTCCCCTCCGCTGAAATGTAAGTGTTAATGAAAAATTCGAAACGATATGTATCTGGAGAAATGAAAGTGTATCCGCGATTGTAATGAAATGCTCGCCCTCTGGTGGGCTAAGGGCTAAGGTGAAATTATCACACCACTGATAGCTTTCACGCTGAAACAATGATAGAACGAGAAAGAACACTAATAAAAATACACGTGGCTATTATATTTACTAACAACTGCAGTTGAGAAAGCGTCATCTATCGATCATTACAAACGCGGATCATTTGATAATTTGAAAATAAGTTTTTTATTTTATTTGTATATTCTCATAATTTTTATACCGATGTGTTTCGATTAATTTGAATGCGGTTTTAGAATCTTCGAATGTTACGAATTAACTGAGCGCGAAGTGAAATATTTGATATGTAATTTACGTATTATGGAGTCAACAGAAATTTCAAAATGGAAAAAAATAAATAAATAAAATTCATGTTGCATATATTGTAAGTTTTCATGCTTTTTTAATTACTTTTAAAGTTATATTTTTATTCTCAATTTTCATTTATTTGATTACATTTATTGTGTTGTTGAAATTAATTTGCTCTTAAAACTTCGATGACAAAACGTGCATTTTGTTAAGTATTTGCTAATTTATTAAAATATTGTAGTTAAAAAGTTAATTAACCATCACCATTTTATGAAATTTGTTCGATAATTTTATTTAATTACGTTAAATAGTCGTCTGCATTAGTATTTCTTTCATTTCCAACGTAAACAAACGTTTTGTAAGGTTGCCATAAGCTAAATTCATTTCCTTGGTTCGTTGAAGCACGGATAATATCGCCAAAATGTAAACAAACGCCAGTGAACCTCTGTTCTACAGATCTGCCGCGGATTTTTGTTGGAGAATACCGATTTTTGTATGATCGAGCGATTACCACTGATCCGAGGTTTAATCCGAGTGTTAAGAAGTTGGTGAATAAGGCCCTAATTGTAACTTTAGTTTCAGTGACATCCTTGGAATATTTGTACTAATTGTTAAAAGGTACACTCGAATAAAAGAATAATAAATAAAGTTCGGTAAAAGAATAATAAATAAAGTTCGGTAAAAGAATAATAAATAAAGTTCAAAAGTAACAGAATAATAAATAAGAGATTAAAGTTCAAGTACACTTTTGTATGCTTTTCTGAAAAAAAATCATTTTGAGATACATTCAACGATTTTTTTTTTCAAGGCAAAATATGAATATGCAAAATTTTGCAGGGAAGAATTCTAATTTGGATGAAATATGTGCTAAAGCATTTTCCAAACAGGAAAATCCAAAAACACATCTACGCACCCATACCGGAGAAAAGCCACATGTATGTGAGATATGTTCTAAAGGATTTTCTCAAAAACGCAACCTAAATATACATGTACGTAGTCATACCGGAGAAAAGCCACATATGTGTGAAATATGTTCCAAAGGATTTTCTCGAAAAATGACTTTAAATGATCATCTACGCACACATACCGGAGAAAAGCCACACACGTGTGAAATATGTTCCAAAGGATTTTCTCATAAAGGTACTTTAAATGATCATCTACGCACGCATACCGGTGAAAAGCCACATACGTGTGAAATATGCTCTAAAAGTTTTTCTGATAAAAGCACCTTAAATAAACATCTACGCACGCATACAGGTGAAAAGCCGCATGTGTGTGAAATTTGTTTAAACGGTTTTTCTCTGAAACACCAATTAAATGTACATCTACGCACACATACAGGAGAAAAGCCACATGTGTGCGAAATATGTTGTAAAGGATTTTCCCAAAGAGCACACTTAAATGGACATTTACGCATTCATACCGGAGAAAAACCACATACGTGTGAAATATGCTCTAAAAGTTTTTCTGATGAAAGTACCTTAAAAAAACACCTACGCACACATACAGGAGAAAAGCCACATGTGTGCGAAATATGTTGTAAAGGATTTTCCCAAAGAGCACACTTAAATAGACATTTACGCATTCATACCGCAGAGAAGTCACCTCGTGTGTGAAATATGTTCTAAAAGTTTTTCTGAAAAGTGTACTTTAACTGTTCATCTACGCACCCTGCCGGAGAAAAGCCGCATGTGTGTGAAACATGTTCTAAAGATTTTTCTCGAAAACGATACACATGTACCCACTTATACTGGTGAGAGGATACTTGCGTGAAATGTGTTTTATATGATTTCTTTAACCCTTTACAGCGCACTACCCTTTAAAGTTGGAATTTGAACAAAAAAAGTTGTAGGCTATCTACTTAGGTCTAAAGGAGTACACAGGTATAATTTTGTAAAAGTTTTGAATCTGTGGGTGTTCCAGCCGCTGGAACACTGCGCCATTAGAGCTCTGATAAGTGCATCTTAGAGCATCGCAGTGAAGCGCAAAAATGAGTCGAAGATTTTGCATGTGAATTAAAAAACACTGCATTATGCCTGTGGTGCATGACCCATGGTGGATCATGGGGAGGCCTGCTCCTCCCCCCCCCCCCCCAAAAAAAAAAAAATTTGGTTATATGATTTTTTTAAAAATAATTGGATATTAACAGTAAGTACACATATATACAAGTCCTGTGTGCAAAATTATTTACAATTTGTCTATTTTTTAGCTTCAGGAATTTTTTGGAAGCACGTCACACGCTGTTGGTAGAAGCACAAACTAACATTGCAGTTTTTGCACATGAAACTAGTTATGTGCGGTACTTTATTTTTATAAACAACCATCCCGCCCTCGCCGCATCCGGTAGCTTGATGTCATTCCCTCCAAACAGAGCACGTAAACACAGCTGTCTTCTCTCATCATTGTTTTCGGTTGCATAATATGAAAAGCGCTAGTGTCGCAGCGTTCCAGGAGATGGGACACCTCATTTTATTCAACAATTCCTCGTATGTTTCTTGTATAAAAAATAATATAGAATAAATAATTTAGAGTACAGCCAACGATATAACATAGAAATCTTTCTTGTATCACACAATATATATATATATATATATATATATATATACAAAATTTCTTGTAAATACGAGGATTTAAAATAACGCGTCTCAGCTAAATATCATGGATTGCCTTGTGTAGTGATGCCATCTACCCACACAGCACATACGTTCAAATTTTGTTGATTTCTCGTCTCGTACGTCCAAAACACATCCCTCCAGAGAACTGACATCCCATTTTTGTCAGATGCTCACATAAATTCAACCATCATGTTGAAAGTATGTGTCGTGAGTAACCAAATTTGGACATACATTATTAGAAAAATATCTTGGAAGTAATGTGTTCCACAATTGAGCGAATTCATCCCCAATGAAGTGTCCTTTTACGTTGAATTCAACAAGCATGCAGCGTACTTTTTACTAAAACGGAACGAGCAACTGGGCATGCGCATTCAACCAACCATTCCACTTTTCCTCTCGTCCATCGCTTCGCTCGCCGCCATGTTATTTTTGTAAAATGTGAAAGAATTGCGCTGTTTAATTAATATTGTGATTGTCACATTACCGTAGATTTGACGAACCATTCAAGCATGCCTTTATTTTAAGCAGAAATGAAATTATATTACAAGTAAACATTATACTGTAAACTTAATCAGAGTTTCCATTGCATTTTACCCATTCGAAATCGTCACATTTGACAAACATCTGAGATGTGCATTTCATCCTAATTATGTGTTTCTGAAGTGAAAACAATTTTACATTATCGTTCTGTACAGAATACGATTTGATAATAATTATCATGTAAGTATATAAAATCATTTAATTTTATTTTCATTTCTGATATTTGACTTTAGTGTAATAATGCATATTATCCCTGAAAAGGTTTATTATTTGTAAAATTTAATTTCATGGGTGGTTTTAGTTTTTGCTTGTTGTGTAATAATTTCTTATCCGTTGATTTATAGTTCCATAAATATTATTACATGGCCAAATGGACCTTTCTTTTATTTTAAGCAGAAATGAAAATATCGGTACGGTACAAGTATTTTATTGTAAACTTAATCGGTATTTCCATTGTATTTTAACCATTCAAGCATGCCTTGATCAGTTGTTTACCTTTAATAAACAATCCAAAAATGTGTTCATAAAAGCTTAAATTTATTTTAAAACTGTTGTAATTTTATTTAACTCTCTCAAATTATTAAAAAAAATAAGATTGATTTCATTAATGAAAGGTGTTATTTAAGTATGAGAAATTCAGTGATTCCGAAGTTAACTTATATGAATAACAACTGTAAAATTTTCTAACGAACAACGAACCATAGAAAATGAGAATAAACAAAGATTTCTCATGAGCTGCTTGTACTGGTTTGGATTCTCTTATCTAGAATATATGTATACTCTTTAACTTGTTTTTCACGAGTAATTTTTTTCCTAAATATTGTAAATATTATATATTTATATATATTAAATTTTATATATGTGCAATTTACAATTAGAAGCCAAACCATTAATTTCTCTTTCTCTTATCTACAATATGCATACGTTTTAATTTATTAAATTTAGTTATGTTTTTCTCAAGAGTAATTTTTTCCTAAATGTTGTAAAAATAAAATATTTGTATATATTAAAAATATATGTGCAATTTACAATTAGAAGAGAAGCCAAACCATTAATTTCTCATTCTCTCACTTTTTATTTAATGATTTTAAATTGATATTTTTAGTCTTCTGCTATTTATGTGTTAATACCAATAGCAGAAACAGTGCAGCTAACACTGCAGTTTAATTTAATAATCTATAAATGAGATACGCTTAGCAATTTTTCTCCTGAATGTTGTAAATATTATATATTTATGTATATTAAATATCATATATATGTGCAATTTACAATTAAAAGAGAAGCCAAACCATTAATTTCACTTTCTCTCACTTTTTATTTAATGATTTTAAATTGGTATTTTTAGTCTTCTGCTATTTATGTGTTAATACCAATAGCAAAAACAGTGCAGCTAACACTGCAGATTAATTTAACAATCTATAAATGAGATACACTTAATAATAATAATAAATCAATGTCGTAGCTAAAGAGTTATACTTTCTCCTTTGTACAAGCAAATTTTGCACATTTTATGAATTATATTATTTCTTTTTATTATACCAGACCTGATCCCAGATTCTGTGATTGCAGAATTTTGTTTTATTGTAGATATATATAAAAAATTCTTCCTGTGCACATGTGTATACGCATATTTATATAAAGTCTAAAATTACAGTTAACATTACATAAACTATGAAAATTGTAACTTCGTGTTGATGGTATTTTTTGATTAGGCATAATTTTTGTTTTTAAAAATTTGATTTCTCTTGGAGGTAATTATTAAATGTAAAATATTACTCATGATATGTTTTTTTTCCCCTCTAAAGTTGGAATATAAACTTTGAAATGTTTTTTTTTTCTTCCTGTACTATGCAGTATTTATAAGCTATTTTTTTTTTTTTTTTAATTTTGGCCTTTTGTATTTTTCTTCCCAGATTATTTATTTAAGAAGTTTATGAAGAATATGTAAGGAATCTAGATTTGGCCTGCAGTTTCCTAGCAACCCTTCAGTTTTAAAAGCTTGCAAATTAATGAGTAAGATGCTTACTTTCTGCATAATTATAACATAACTCACTACTATTCTTTTTTAATTCACGATTCTCAATGTTTCTTGAAAGTGGCATTTTGGGCTCTCTTTATATTGGTGGCTAATAACAATACATTATAAATGACATTTATTTCTTTTATTGATGAATTTCAACAGTCAATGAGATAATGAGCTTTTTACTATAACAGATAGTTTTTAGCCATTCACGTAGAGATAGATCAAAATGCTTTATTTATTTAAATGTTATTTTACAACTATGTATATAAGCTTTTAAATTATATTAATAATGTTTCTGTAATTTAGTATACTGGTTATACAACTATATTGATTTATACAACAGATTCTTTTTTTACATATGTTTAAAATTATTTTAGACATATTTATCAATGTACATGTATGTAGTGTGCACCTATATATATTCATTCATGTTCATAAAAAAATCATGTATGTATTTTGCTTAAAATCAAAACAATCTTTCAAGCTATTTCAAAATTTTGTAGTAAGCATGACTAATAATCAAGATTACTAAGTATTGTACTAAATGCTAATAAATTAAATTGTATTGTATACACTTGTGATTTAAGTTATACAGTTATATAAAACGTTACTTATTTTTAACTGTTAACTTCAATACTTAACTTTAAATCAAAGAAAAGTTCAAATTAAAGCCAACTATTTTATCTTTATTTCGTAGTAAAAATAAACTGTAATAACAATAAATGGTTTTATTTATTAAGGATATAATAAAAAAACTAAATGTTTAAATTAAAATACAAATAAAACTGAAATATTTTTAATTGGTAATTGCAATACTTAACTATGAATCAAAGAAAAGTTCATATCAAAAACATAGTATTTTACCTTTATTTCACAGTAAAAAAGAAACTGTAATAATAATAAATGGTTTTATTTATTAAGGATATAATAAAAATGTATGGTTGAAATAAAATATATAATAAAATTAGGACAGTAATGCTATGTACATTATGCTTTTAAATGTTATAAAGCGTTTTGCCAAGAAGTTTGGATGAAATTTCAAAACAAATAAAAATAGTAAATTAAATATGCTTATTTAAATATATATATATATATAATTAAAATCAGGTTTATGTTAAAAATGATATAATTTGTAGTCCAAATTAATCAATATAGAACAAAAAATGTCCTGATCCGTAATTCCCCCGGGGTCAGGGTGTGATCGATACTTACCCGGTTGCTGGGGTAATTACTGATCAATGAATTTTTTCAATTAATCAAACTTTTGAAACATTTTAATCAAACTCTATATTTTATTGAATTGACACATGGTAAAGCTTTAACCATGCTGAATTTGGTTAACATCAATTGTGATATTTTTAGAGTTATTTAGATGTTTTTATTTTTTTGATCGGGAATTACCCTCGTCCACCCTAAAATCTTATCCATGCTATGGAACTGATAAAATAATTTTGAAAAAGGGTAATTTATTAGGGAAAATGACATCATAATCTGAAACAATGTATTAAGAGGAAACTTTTACTCATACTTCCCAAAGAAAATAGAATAAAGAGTTAAGAAAAATAAAAGTAGGATATCTTAAAAAACTTATATTTAGGCTAAACTAATATAATTTGAATCAAGAAAATTTTTTCACGCTATACCCATTAACAAAATTCACATTTTCATTTTCATCAGCAGTGACAGCTGACTTGAACTGTATGTAACTGATTATATGTAATTAAATGGGTATGGAGTTTTTAAAAAAATTTTGGAGGCTTCAGCAGGGACCGTTTTATTCCTGTGGAGCACTGTGGCACTCATGTTTAATGGACCCCTCCTTCTCAAATTTTAATATTTATAATCTTATATTCTATTAATCTATACAGAGAAAATATTTTAAAGGTAAATATTTTTTTCTGCACATGATTATACAGTTTACGAAAGGATTAAACACTGATTATCTATATTTAAATAATTGATAACATACTATCATTTTACGGCAAAGTATCTATTGTTCGAAAAAATACAAACAACGTTCAATCTTCCATAGTGCACACAATGGAAATATTCACAATTAGTAAAAAAAATTGTATTTTATGTTATAGGATAAAAAATCAATAAACAAAAAAGTGTAACTTATGATGAAGTGTAACTTACAACTATTTTAATTATAATTAATATGATAGTTAATGTAAGATTTATTGTTCTGATTTTGTTTATTGTGTGTACATGTATGCAATCAGATTTAACATTATTTTTATTATTGAATAATTTATATTGTGTCAGTTGCATGTTACCACTTTTGAGAGGGGGGGGGGCATGAAAAGTTCAGCCTTTTTTTCTGTAAGCTTGTACCATGTCTGAAATTTGAAAATTTTATGGATTTTAGTTTTTTTTTTTACTTTTTTTTTAGTATAGACAAATAGTTTTTTTATTCGTTTTATTTTTATTCTTTGAAATTACTTTTTATTTAAGCACAAAAACTTTTTTATAAATTTCATTGTTTACTTTGGTTGTAACTTTATTTATAATTTTAGTAATACATATTAGGGTATTTATTTGCATTGTATAATTTTATATTGCTACTATTCAGAAGTTCTTAAAACATTGTTTTTATCATATTAACTAGTATGCTGTGGCCATCACAGGTCTTTCTTCTATATAATCCTGTACATATTTACACAATATAAATTATTTGTTAAATTATAATTTATTAAAATTATTTTGCATGATGGATGCAGACGATTTTTATCTGAAAGTAGTTTAATATTAAATGCCAAAAGAAAATCAGTTTTGTTCAGACATGAGAAGAAATGAATTTTCTTCCCATTATTTCATTTATTTATTTTTTCATTAAAAATGGAAAAAATCAATAACTTAGTATAAATTATCACTGATCTATTGTTCGATCATTCATTTAAAAGGTGTTGACGAGTTCTTTCGAAGATACCCATATTGAAAATTAACGAAAGGGGGATGGAGCAGAGCAATGCTCCTACATGCACTTACCTTTTTCCCCTAGCTTACTACTACTGTTAGCAATAATTCATCCAAATTTTACAATCATGCTTAAAATAATTCTCATCATGTTCATTTATACAAAATTTCGTCTTGTATTGCCATGTTAAAAATTTAGAAAGAATAGAATAACAGCACGGCCTGTTGAGTGTTTAATCCCCAAATCTAATCATTACCAGTTTAGGTAAGGCTCCAACTAAATACCAAGTTTTGTTCAATGGTTTTGAGATACAGTACCTACAAAGTTTGTAACACACACACAGACAGACATTTTCTAAAAGCAGTCAAATTGTGATCAGGAAATCTCAAAACATGTAAATACATCAAAAACTGTTTAAAAATTTTCACAAAACCAATATTTCCTTCTTACATAGAAGACAGTAAAAATAAGATTTTTTTTGCTAAGTTTTTTATGGCAAAAATGAAAGAAAAAACCGATAATGTTGTTTTAAATTAACGCAGATCAGTGGTTCAGCCATTTGTTATTTTTTTTTTCTTTTTCGTATGTATATAAAGAGAATGTATTGCATTAGTAAAAAGTTTCAAACTCCAGTTTTGATGGATTTACACGTTTCAGGATATTCTGACTTCTGATCACGATTGAACTGATTTTAGAAAGTGTCTGTCTGTCAGTCTTTCTCTCTCTGTGTGTGTGTGTGTGTGTATCACTAATGTAGTAGACACTGCATCTCATTAACCAATTAACAAAGTTTAACCAAATTTGGAATTTTGTTGAAACCTGACATAAACTGATGCAGATTTGATTTGGCGCTCAATTGTTCAACAGGTCGGGCTGTAAATTTTTAACGTGAACAAAACAAAATTTCATATAACTCTAAACAATGTAATTATAAAATTAATTGTTAATTAATAATTGTTAATCAATGATTGTAAAATTAATATAAATAATTGATAATAGTAGTAATAAATTAGGGGGGGGGGATGTGCATCTGAGAACTTCGTTTCCTGTAGTGATGTAACTCTGTTAGATAAAAATCGTCTACATTTATATGGAAAATAATTTAATAAACTTCTATTTTATGATTTTGGTGTATAATTAAAATTATACAGAAGAAAGTCTTGTGGTGGCAATATCACACTAAAGGTATTGATAAGCTCTTTTGAAAGATACCCATGGTGAAAACTTGTCCCCTCTGGGCAATAAATGTAAAGGAAAATATATTCCATAGTCTGCAGAACTGCTTTTCTTTTTCTGTTTTTTAGTAGCTTTTAATATAATTTATATATTTTTTTCCATACATTTGGACAGTGATCATTGTATTATGTGATCTGTATAAATCATTGTAAAAAAAATCACCTAGGAAGATCTATAAATAAAGCTTATAAAATAAAATTTGATTCGTAGAGTTTAGAGTGCTATTCAGTCAAATGTGATATCATTGACAGTTTATTATCTACAATTTGACAGTAAAAATATAAAAAATAATTATAATAGAACTAACCTTTAATAGCTATTTGTTTTTAGCATCATGAAGTATATATATTAACATTTATCAATAATTGTTTCAAAATTTTTAAGTTATAATGATGTTCTATTATTATTATTATTCACGTTTAATTTTAATATGTTTGTCAACTAATTTAAAACTAATATAAGGTTATTATTATCATGTTTCAATTAATTAAAAAATGATGAAAAATTTGAAAAATCGGGCTTTAAAATGCACTAGGATGTCTCAGTAAGCATCTTCGTGTTGAATCACATGACTGTCTTTATTACCATTTTAGTGCTATGCTGTCTGGAGACACACGTCCAGACACTGTCTTTTTTATATATGAAGATTTACTCGTATTATTGAAAAATCTAGTACTTATTGTAGATGAGAAAATTCAAAACTGATTGGTTTCAATTAAATAATCATACAAAATTGTTTCTTATAAATACCATAACTTGCATATTGTTATTGAGTATAATTTTTGGTTTATGGGAGGACATAACTGTCAGTTTTTATTTATTTATTTATTTTTCCTTTTGAAATGTTTTTTATTTTCTCTCTCTGCAGGTGCTGCGAGAACTTGTCTATTACAGAGAAAAACATTAGATGTTGAATTAAAATAGTAATGTTCAATTAGCTTCGCTATGCAAATAAAGAAATTTTATGTAATTTTTAAAATAAAAATGCATAAATACATATTGTTTCTTTTGATTCTTTTTGAAATTTGAATCTCAAACCAATACAGGTAGGTTGGAAGTCAGTCCTTCATGGTATCTTGCCGAACAGTCTACAATTTGTAGTAGTTAAAACAAATTCAGCATATGGAACAAAGCACAAGTTTGATTAATATGTTTAATCAAATAGAAAATACGTATGTATATATATATAAAAAAAAACATATGTTAAAAAAAAAAGTTAAGCAAATCACTTTTGATAAAAATATGTGTGTTTTTAAGCTACGTAAGTACTTTCTAATTTTTTCTTTTGTTTTTATATTTTATCTAAAAATTGCACTGAGTTTAATTTTGTTTCTAATTTTGACATTCACTGAGACTTGATTCTTGGCTTTTTCTTTTTAGCTGCATTTCATTGATACAACCTGTCGTCCGAAAAAGTGGGATCATATTAATTATAGTTTAGTGATTACCTCTACAGTTTTACATCACAACCATCATTATGCATCACGATGTGAAAACATGGAGGTAATCAGGAATTTAACTGCCTGTAATTAATGTGATCTAACTTTGTTGAATGCCAGGTGGTATGAAATGCTACTAAAAAAAAAGTCAAGAGTCAAGTTCTTTGAACGTCAAAAGGGGATGCAACTTACTTGGAACAATGAGAATGAATATGTTCATAAAGATAAAATTTATATGGTGGTATTTAAAATATTTGAAAATTGTATATACAGTACACTTATTATGCTGCTATTGCACAAAAACTTTTTGCACAACATTTGAACCGGTTTTTGCTCTAATTTCTGGAGACTGAAAAAAATTTTTGGTTCAGAAAGTTCTCCAAAATACTTCAGATCTCAGTGGATGGTGTCACATTCAGTCTATGCCTAGAACCGGTTTGTAGCTGCATCTATAATGAACCAGTTCTGGTCCTAGACTGAAAGTGGTGCCATTTACTCAGATAAAAAAAGGAGAGTGACAAAAAATCAGTTTCAACTGTCAACATCACCTAAAACATGTGCTGAGGAAGTTCTGGATGGAAAGAATGATATACATATAAGCTCTGAATAAAGCTATTAAGTTTTATCTTTAATTACAGTATAAAAGTTTCATGTTTTTTAGTAATAGTAAAATGTGGAATTGATTCATTTTTCTAATTTGGATTCTGTGTCTCCATTTGACATATTTGTGATCCATGTTAGTTAAATGTAAATTGGAAGAATGTAATGTTTTTATTATAAGCTTTTAAGACAAAGTTGTAGCAATTCAAAAATCATGAGAAAGGTTCAAAAAATTTTATTTAAAAAATTGCTCAAAATTATTTACAAGGAATTAGGTGAATAATAATTAATGTTCATTAGTTGTTAATTAAAGAAAGCACTATGTTATTTATAGACATAAATTTTACTATTAAAGATGTGATTCTTTTAGATTAGGTTATGCTCAGTGGGTGATCCATGTATGCTAAATTAATTTTATATTAAAAAATCTGGAGTGACTCTGTTTGACTTTCTGATAAATTAAAGTAAGAGAAGAGAAAATTATAATAGGGCATTTGAGTAATTTTCTCCATATAGTGTGTTCTTTAACATTATTGCACTTTAAAGAATTTGAGCCTGTAGATCATAATGTTAAAAAATTTCACATTGTGTCACTATAAAATAACTAAGCGCTAGATACTCCAAAATCAATAGGTCTTGTGTTACGGTGACCTATAGCATATATACCAACATTCAGGTAAATTCATCAATGCATTCAGATGCTATCATGTTTACTCACACATATATACTACACACACATGCATATAGTACCATGAAAATAGCAAAAATGAACTCTGAGACCTCAAAGCCTATCGAAATACCAAAATCTCAAAGTAAAATTTTTGTCATTATTACAATATTTTCTTTACATATTTGTAGAGTATAAGTAATATTGCTATTGCTAGGGGATAAGGCTGATTATCTTTTTTATGAATTTAAAACTGCAGGGATACTTTTTTATATTTGTGTGTTGGCGGGGGGGGGGGGATTCACTCCCCAACAGACAGAATTTTCTGTAATGATTTGCAGACTGCAGTATAGAACTGCTAAACTAAGTTTTAAATCACATGAAGCTATTAGCAATTAATAAATTAAGTAATACCTGCACATAAAAAGAAAACAAAGAATGTACAAAAGAACAGTAATCTAGAGACATGATGTAAATTGTATTACTTTTCTTATCTCTATACCTGATAGAGAAAGTTTTTTTTTTTTTTGGATCAAATAGCTGAAATTGAGTTTTTGTTAAATTTAAATGTTTTGAGGTCCCCTGAATCTGAAAATCATGTTTTTAGCAGTTAGTCTGTTATCAACATATCTCTAGAACAAATAGTAGCAGAAAGTCCAAACTGTAATGTACAAAATGTGCATCATATAGGGATGCTACACTAAACTTTTCTTTGAGATCAAGCAAGTAGTTCGTGTACAAGGGCATCCAAGAGAATTCAAACGTATTATCCTTGGAAAAATTTTGAGTAAGTACAGTGTAACAGCATTAAGCTGACTTAAACATTTTTTTTTTTTTTTTTTTTTTATGCATAAAAACATGTCTTGTGTATATTGTGATATGGAAATCTTTTGTTTACAGGGCTACCCAAAATATTTTGATATTTGGGGCTATACTTATATTGACCAAACGTCCCCATTTCCTGGGGACAAATGGGGATTTCCTTTTTTTTTTTTTTTTTTGAAAGCATTTTTCTAAGTTTTAAATAATTGTAGAA
Organism: Salticus scenicus; assembly: GCA_963930645.1. Classification (NCBI taxonomy): domain Eukaryota; kingdom Metazoa; phylum Arthropoda; class Arachnida; order Araneae; family Salticidae; genus Salticus; species Salticus scenicus. Next base: position 222,435,906 of record OZ005660.1, on the reverse strand, counting down.
AGTAAATTATTAATCAGTAATACTTTATTTTTAGTCCTTATTTATTAGGAATGAAAAAATACACCCATAATTGGATATTTGTAGCAATTTTTAACGCTTCTCTATTATAAAGGTATTTTGATCTGGACAGCCTAGCTATACTTGAAAATTGCTGGAATAGTAATTCATTTTTTGGTAGGTGTTTTTTGATTGGGACTAAATTTAAGTACACAATATTGTTTATAGACAATATGACAACAGAGCTACCAAAAATTGAGCTAAATGTTCTTTTATATTCAATGTAATTGATGGGAGTGCTTCGATGCACGTTACTGTGTCGACAAACACTGCTCAGAAAGAAAAATTAGTGTTTCAAATTCATACTGTAAAAAAAGTAATTTTTGAAATTTAACTTTGTTTTTTCTTGTATAATATCATGTTTTGAGGTACCCTGATTACAAAAGTCCAATTTTTAGTGATTAATCTGTATGTATTCATATTACCATATCTTAAAATATCTAGTGTGTCACACACATCATTTTCTCTTACCCTGCATTTCAATATTATAATGATTGATTGCATATTAAATTTTAAGTTCAATAGCATAAGATAATAAAATTCAATATACTTTTAGAACATTCTAAAATAGTTTTAATAAAATTTTATAAAAGTCTTTATAAAATTTTTGCCGGTAACCTAATATGAAATTCAAAGTGCTAAATTTGAATTTCCTGCAGTTATTTACTATTAAGTTATGCGATAACAGACACACATACAGATCAACTGCTAAAAATTGGACTTTCGTAATCAGACCACTTCAAATCATGATATAATACAAAAAACAAAGTTGAAAATAAAACTTAAAAAATTACTTTATTTGCAGTAGGCATACGAAACATTAATTGTGCAGTGTCCGGCACCATAGTAAAATATACAAACCACTTCTGTTAATTAGATTCAATAGAAAAGAACATTTTGCTTAATTCTGAGTATCCCTGTATATTGTCTATAATCAATATGCACTATTAAGAATACTTTATATTAAAAATTAGTCTTCTTTGAAAAGCATTTAATGCAAAAGGAATTATTATTCCTCCAAGTATAGCCCCATCCAAATACTTTAATTGGCCTTGTAAATGAATGATGAATAATTTTCATACCACAATCTACACAAAACATGCTTTTAAGAATTAATATATATATATATATTCCATTTTGGTTAAGTCAGCCTGTAGATGTTACACTGTATTTGCCAGATATTTCCCCTTAGACAATGTATTTGAATTCACTTGGATGTTCCTGTACACAAACCATTTGCTTGGTCTCAACGAAAAGTTTACTGTAACATCCCTATATGATACGCATATAGAATACTAAGTTTGGACTTTCTGCTATTATTTGTTCTTGAGATATGCTGATAACAGATACACACTCAGACTAACCGCTAAAAACATGGTTTTTGGATTCAGGGGACCTCAAAATGTGTAAATATGATAAAAACACACTTTCAAAAATTTTGACTGATAAACAATACGTTACCTATGTGGGAAGAGAAAGTAAAAAAAAAGTAACCGCATGAAATTCGAATTTGATATTTTGAAGTACGTTTTAAGTTGCCACTTAAAAGTTTGATCAAAATAGGTAAGTTTGAAGTCAAATTAATAACAGCCCTTTTTTTTTTTTTAAATAACTCTAAGCACTACTGTTGAGCGGGGCTTGAGGGGTTGGTATCCCTCTCACATACAATTATATGTCAAACAACTATTCCTAAACCAATTTTAAAGTATTTTTGAATTACATTGAACTTTATTATCCTACGCTATTTATCTCAAGACTTATGCAATCTACTTATATAATATTAAAATGCAGGGAAAGAGGAAGTCGTGTGAGTGATACACCAGATTATTTAAGTACTTTATTGAAGCCTGGCATTTTTTTTTTTTTTTTTTGTGTGTGTGTTTTTAAATTAATCTGCAGAGCTCTCTGCTATGCTGTACTATTTTTGCTACTAGAACCTGCTCTTATATCAGATTTTTTTCCTTTTCTTTTCAAAAAAGAAAAAATTATAAATTTAATGTTGCAATTAAACCGTCTGTTATTGCTTTACGACATTTGATTTTGTAATATCTTCACTTTTTTAATATTAAGAATAAATGCTGTTAATTTTCATAGCAGGTAATCTTCAAAAATATCAACAGATTTTCAGAAAATATGTCATTTTAAAAGTGCATGATATTACAAGTCAACAAGAAATAGATTGTTAGGCTTTGCATACAATCTCCTGTTCCCAAGATTAATTTCAGATTTTATTCCACCAATACTGATCTTGTACTTCTGCAAAAGAAAAAAACTGATGTGGACACCACATGACTTCCTTGTACACCTTTAGAAATATATACATAATGTTAAAAAGCATTATCATTAGACCCGAGACAGTTGGCTAAAAATATTTAAAAAATGCATTGTCAACGTGTTCTGAGCTTTTCTGAAAGTTTCAAATGCCTAACTAATCAAGAAGTCAGTTAAAAATTGATTGCAAGATCTGTACTTGTAACGCTGCTGAAGGCAACAGGGACCTGAAACAGTTCTCTAAAAGTATTAAAAAAATGCATTTTCACCATGTTCTGAACTATTCTGAAAGTTTAAAATGTCTAGCTGGTTGTAAAGTTAGTTAAATAAATTTTCTGTTGAATCATATAAACACTGCTGAAGGCAGCAGGTATCCGAAACAGTTGACTGAAAATAATAAAAAAATGCATTTTGAATGTGTTCTGGGCTTTTCCGAAAGTTTCAAATGTTTAGCTAGTCAGGAAGTCAGTTAAAAATCATTTGCAAGATCTGTACTGGTAACGCTGCTGAAGGCATCAGGGATCCAAAACAATTGGCTAAAAGTATTTAAAAAATGCATTTTCACCATGTTCTGAACTATTCTGGAAGTTTCAAATGTCTAGCTAGTCGAGAAGTTAGTTAAATAAATTTTCTGTTGAAACCGTATAAACGCTGCTGAAGGCAACAGGGACCTGAAACAGTTCTCTAAAAGTATTTTTTAAATGCATTTTCACCGTGTTCTGAACTATTCTGAAAGTTTCAAATGTCTAGCTGGTTGAAAAGTTAGTTAAAAAAAATTTCTGTTGAATCATGTAAATGCTGCTGAAAGCAGCAGGTATCCTAAACAGTTGGCTTGTTGGCTAAAAATAAAAATTAAAAAATGCATTTTCAACAGGTTCTGGGCTTTTCTGAAAGCTTCAAATGTCTAGCTAGTCGCGAAGTCAGTTAAAAATCATTGCAAAATGTGTACTGGTAACGCTGCTGAAGGCATCACGGATCCGAAACAATTGGCTAAAAGTACTTTAAAAATGCATTTTCGCACTGTTCTGAACTATTCTGAAAGTTTCAAATGTCTAGCTAGTCGAGAAGTTAGTTAAATAAATTTTCTGTTGGAACCATACAAATGCTGCCGAGGGCAGCAGTGACCCAGAACTATTTGCTAAAAATATTTAAAAAATGCATTGTCACTGTGTTCTGAGCTATCCTGAAAGTTTCAAATGTCTAACTAGTGGGGAAGTTAGTTAAAAATCGATTGCAAGATTTGTACAGGTAACGCTGCCTGAGGCAGCAGGTATCTTAAGCAGTTGGCTAAAAGTATTTTTAAAAAATGCATTTTCACTGTGTTCTGAACTATTCTGAAAGTTTCAAATGTCTAGCTAGTCGGGTAGTTAAATATTTTTCTGTTGAATCATATAAAAGCTGCTGAAGGCAGCAGGTATCCGAGACAGTTGGCTAAAAATATTTAAAAAATGCATTGTCAACGTGTTCTGAGCTTTTCTGAAAATTTCAAATGTCTAGCTAGTCAGGAAGTCAGTTAAAATTCGATTGCAATATTTGTCCAAACAGTTTTTGAGTTAAAGTTTTTTGTTACATTATGGCCAAAACCTTTGTATTTTTGGTCATTATTAACCTAATTTTCTTAAATATCTCCAAAACGGAAAATCATACGAAGTCCAAAAAGGGAGGTGCACAACTGGATGTTATAACAAACCTATGTACCAATTCGCAACTTTCTACGTCCAATCGTTTTTGAGTTATGTGACATACACACACATGCGTACGACGTCACGAAAAACCGTGTAAAGTCGCTTATATCGCTAAAACGAGAGCTCGTGTTAAGACGACACTTGCAGGTGTACAACTAGACATCATGAGAGTCACACATATAAATTGGCAACATTCAGCGATCATTCGTTTTCGAGCAATGTGAAATACAAAATCCATTTCGCAAATCGGGATTACTATAATTCCTTATACTTTGTATGAGGAAGTAAAAATTGGTGAAGAATTTTATGAAACCAACTAGAAATTTTCAAGGAGTTTGAAAAAATAATAATTGTCGCCTGTACAAAAAAAAAAAAAAAAAAAAAAACAGTATTTTGCAATGAGTAAAATATGTCTCATATTCTAATAAGATGATATACAAAGTTTTATCTGAAAAAAAAAAAAAAAAAAAAAAGCTATCTTGCCAAATTTTCTGCCTGGGTAATGAATTCCATTAAAATCTACCAAAATTGGATGTGGAATATACATTTAGATTTCATCCCCAAGTTTTATAGAAGTTACATAAAATCAGCATAACTGATGCATTTTTCTTTTTTTTTCTTTCTCTTTTAAGCATTTTAATGCACTTATTTTAAACAGGGAAGCCAAAAGCATTGGTCTTGCTTTTTATTATGCAAATATTAATTTTAGACAAAAATATACAGGTATTGATTTTAAGCATATATTTTTAAATCCTGATGTTGAAAATCAATATCACATTTATGTTTAAAATTAATCTCTGCATTATAAAAAACAAGGTCAATGCTTTTGGTTCCCCTGTTTAAAATAAGTGCATTAAAATTTTTAAAAGAGAAAGAAAGAAGAAAAGAAAAATGCATCAGCTATGTTGATTTTACGTAATTTCTATAAAACCTGGATGAAATCTAGATGTATATTCCATATTCAATTTTGGTTGATTTTACATGATTTAGATGAGATCTGGATGTATATTTTACATCCAAATCTAGTTGATATTACATGAAATGGCTGAAAACACAATGTTGCATTTACATCCAAATTTGGTTGATTTTACATGAATTGAACAAACTCTGGATGTCTTACATAACAAGTTGGTTGATATTACGTACCAACTAAGTCTCATTTGGGGCCATGTTACAACTTTGCTTGTGACATTTCAACCAAAAATCAACCAAAGCAGATAGGAAATTTCAACGTAATGGGACGTAATATTTGATCGCGATTACGTAATATCAACCTAATCGGGATGAAGTGTGTTGTGTGGGTATGGATTAAAAGGAAAGTTCAAAGTAAAAAAATAAACCTATTTTTATGCATTTGCAAATTAATTTAACGGTTGGAGAAGCCAGCGAAGTCCCACACAACACACTTCATCCCGATTAGGTTGATATTATGTAATCGCGATCAAATATTACGTCCCATTACGTTGAAATTTGCTATCTGCTTTGGTTGATTTTTGGTTGAAATGTCACAAGCAAAGTTGTAACATGGCCCTTAATAAGACTTAGTTGGTACGTAATATCAACCAACTTGTTATGTAAGACATTCAGAGTTTGTCCAATTCATGTAAAATCAACCAAATTTGGATGTAAATGAAACATTGTGTTTTCAGCCATTTCATGTAATATCAACTAGATTTGGATGTAAGATATACATCCAGATCTCATCTAAATCATGTAAAATCAACCAAAATTGAATATGGAATATACATCTAGATTTCATCCAGGTTTTATAGAAATTACGTAAAATCAACATAGCTGATGCATTTTTTTCTTCTTTCTTCCTCTTTTAAGAATTTTAATGCACTTATTTTAAACAGGGGAACCAAAAACATTGACCTTGTTTTTTATAATGCAGAGATTAATTTTAAACATAAATGTGATATTGATTTTCAATATCAGGATTTAAAAATATATGCTTAAAATCAGTACCTGTATATTTTTGTCTAAAATTAATATTTGCATAATAAAAAGCAAGGCCAATGCTTTTGGCTTCCCTGTTTAAAATAAGTGCATTAAAATGCTTGAAAGAGAAAGAAAAAAAAGAAAAATGCATCAGTTATGCTGATTTTATGTAACTTCTATAAAACTTGGATGAAATCTAAATGTATATTCCAATTCCATATCCAATTTTGGTAGATTTTAATGGAATTCATTACCCAGGCAGAAAAATTGGCAAGATAGCTTTTTTTTTTTTTTTTTTTTTTTTTTTTTTCGGATCACACCTGGAACTTTTTCAGATAAAATTTTGTATATCATCTTATTAGAATATGAGACATATTTTGCTCATTGTAAAATGCTGTTTTTTTTTTTTTTTTTTTTTTTTTTTTTTTTTTTGTACAGGCGACAATTATTATTTTTTCAAATTCCTTGAAAATTTCTAGTTGGTTTCATAAAATTCTGCACCAATTTTTACTTCCTCATACAAAGTATAAGGAATTATAGTAATCCCGATTTGCGAAATGGATTTTGTATTTCACATTGCTCGAAAACGAATGATCGCTGAATGTTGCCAATTTATATGTGTGACTCTCATGATGTCTAGTTGTACACCTGCAAGTGTCGTCTTAACACGAGCTCTCGTTTTAGCGATATAAGAGACTTTACACGATGTTTCGTGACGTCGTACGCATGGCTCTGTATGTCACATAACTCAAAAACGATTGGACGTAGAAAGTTGCGAATTGGTACATAGGTTTGTTATAACATCCAGTTGTGCACCTCCCTTTTTGGACTTCATATGATTTTCCGTTTTGGAGATATTTAAGAAAATTAGGTTCATAATGACCAAAACTACAAAGATTTTGGCCATAATGAATCAAAAACCTTGTTTGGACAAATATTGCAATCGAATTTTAACTGACTTCCTGAGTAGATAGACATTTGAAATTTTCAGAAAAACTCAGAACACATTGACAATGCATTTTTTAAGTATTTTTAGCCAACTGTTTCGGATACCTGCTGTCTTCAGCAGCTTTTATATGATTCAACAGAAAATTTATTTAACTACCCGACTAGCTAGACATTTGAAACTTTCAGAATAGTTCAGAACATGGTGAAAATGCATTTTTTTAATACTTTTAGCTAATTGTTTCGGATCGGATCCCTGATGCCTTCAGCAGGGTTACCAGTATAAATCTTGCAAATGATTTTTAACTGACTTCCTGACTAGCTAAACATTTGAAACTTTCGGAAAAGCCCAGAACACATTCAAAATGATTTTATTATTTTCAGCCAACTGTTTCGGATACCTGCTGCCTTTAGCAGCGTTTATATGATTCAACAGAAAATTTATTTAACTAACTTTTCAACCAGCTAGACATTTTAAACTTTCAGAATAGTTCAGAACATGGTGAAAATGCATTTTTTTAATACTTTTAGAGAACTGTTTCAGGTCCCTGCTGCCTTCGGCAGCGTTACAAGTACAAATCTTGCAATCGATTTTTAATTGACTTCTTGACTAGTTAGGCATTTGAAACTTTCAGAAAAGCTCAGAACACATTGACAATGCATTTTTTAAATATTTTTAGTCAACTGTCTTGGGTCTAATGATAATGCTTTTTAACAATATGTATATATTTCTAAATGTGTATAAGGAAGTCATGTGGTGTCCACATCAGTTTTTTTTCTTTTGCAGAAGTACAAGATCAGTATTGGTGGAATAAAATCTGAAATTAATCTTGGGAACAGGAGATTGTATGCAAAGCCTAACAATCTATTTCTTGTTGACTTGTAATATCATGCACTTTTAAACTGGTATGCTAACAGGTAACTACTGGTAGACAACTTGATATTCTAAATGCGTATCATATAGGGATTCTACAGTAAACTTTTCATTGAGATCAAGCAGGTTTGTGTACAGGGACATCGGAGTAAATTCAAATACATTGTATATACATGTATAGGAGGAAATATCTGGTAAGTACAGCGTAACATCTATAGGCTGACTTAAAAAAACAAAATAAACCTCCCCCCCCCTATTCATAAAAGCCTGTTTTGTGTAGATTGTAGTATGAAAATCATTTATTTACTGACCAATTGAAGTATTTGGATGGGGCTATACTTGCAGGAATCGAAATTCTTTTTGTGTTGAATGTTTTTAAAATATGACTAATTTTTTAATACAGAGTATTCTTAATACTGCCTATTGATTATAGACAATATACAGGGCTACACAGAATTAAGCAAAATGGTCTTTTCTATTGAATCTAATACAAGTGCTTTGTACATTTTATTATGTCACTGAATACTGCACAATTTTTCATACCCATACTGTAAATAAAGTATTTTTTGAAGTTCTGTTTTCAACTCTGTTTTTTGTATTATATCAAGTTTTGAAGTGGCCTGATTACAAAAGTCCAATTTTTAGCAGTTGATCTGTATGTGTATCTGCTATTAACATAACTTAAAAATAAATAATTGCATTAAATTTAAATTTGGGAATTTGAATTTCGTATTAGGTTACCTGCAAAAACATTTATCAAGACTGGTTAAGTTAGAAGGCAAATTAATAATAGCTTGGATTTTTTTTTTTTTTTTTTTTTTTTTTTTTTTTTGAGGGGTTTGCCCCCTCACACAGACTTACACATCAAATAGAACTGTTTTTAAAATGATTTCAGAATGTTTTAAATGTACATTGAATTTTATTATCTCATGCTATTGATCTCAAAATTTAATATGCAATCTATCATTAATAATACTGAAATGCAGGGTAAGAGAAAGTCATGTGAGTGGCACACAAGGTTATTTAAATTATGATAATAGATATACATACAGATTCATTAACCGCTAAAAATTGGATTTTCATAATCAAGGCACCTGAGAATATATTATATAAGAACAAACAAAGTTGAAATTTAAAAAATACTTTTTTTATAGTATGATTATGAAAAACTAATTTTTCTTTCTGAACAGTGTTCGTCGACATAATAATGTGAATAGAAGCACTCCCATCAATTATATTCACAATTTTGTAATTCACATTTAGCTCAATTTTTGGTAGCTCTGTATATTGTCTATAAACAAAATGCAATATGAACAATATTATGTACTTAAATTTAGTCTCAATTGAAAAACACCTAACAAAAGATGAATTATAATTCCAGCAATTTCCAAGTATAGCTCCAAATATTTTAGGTAGCCTTTAAACAAGTGATAAATGATTTACATATCACAATCTACACAAAACATGTTTTTATCCATTAAAAAAAAAAATGTTCATTCCATTTTGTTTAAGTCAGCTTATTGTTGTTACACTGTAGTTACTCGAAAATTTCCCAAAGACAATGTATTTTAATTATCTTGGATAACTTTTCACAAACTACTTACTTGATCTCAAAGAAAAGTTTAGTGTAGCGTCCCTATATGATGAATATTTTGTGAGTTACAGTATGGACTTTCTGCTACTATTTGTTATTAAGATATGCTGATAACAGACAAATACACAGATTAACTGCTAAAAACATTCGGATTTCGAAACATTTTCGGATTTATGGGACCTAAAAATGTGTAAATTTAACATAAACTCAATTTTCGATATTTGATTCAAAAACAATACTTTCTCTACACTGTTAAAAAATGCAGAAAAAATACAGAAATTCTCTGTAATTTCAGAAAAAAAGTCGTAAAATACGTTTTGTCTACGTAATTTTTCCGTAATTGACGCCTTTTTTTCTGAAATTACAGAGAATTTCTGTTTTTTTTTCTGCATTTTTTTAACAGTGTACTACACATACAAATAAGAGAAAGTAATAAAACTTGCATTGTGTCACTAGATTACCATTCTTTGTTTTCTTTTTAGATGTAGGTATTACTTAATGATTTTAGACTTAGTTCAGCAGTTCTAGATCACAGATAAATTTTCTGTAAATCATTACAGAAAATTTTGTCTGTTGGGGAGTAAATTCTCTCCCCCCCCCCGATACTCAAATATAAATAGGATCCCTCCACTTTTAAATTCACAAAACAGATAATCAGCCTTATTTCCCACAAGGAATAGCAATACTACATATACTTTCCAAACATACATTTGTAAGGAAAATATTGTAATTATGACAAATATTTTACTTTGAGATATCAGAGTTCATTTTTGCTATTTTTACGATGATATATTCATGTGTGCGCATATATATATATGTGCATCATAAAAAAAAAAAAAAAAAAAGTCCTGTTTGCTGCCAGAAATTTTCTGTAATGACAGAAAATACACAAAAGTTACAGAAAAATTACGTTTACAGAACGTATTTTTCTGCATTACGGAAAATTTCTGGCAGCAAACAGGACTTTTTTCATAGTGTGTAAGTGAACACGAAAGCATCTGAATGCATTTATTAACTGACCTGAATGTTTATATATATGCTATAGGTCACCGTAGCACCTACAAGGGAAGTATGAATCAGTAAAATTGTTATTGAAACCAAACCAAGCTTAAATTAAAGAGCATGGTCGAAAACATTGGGTACAGTACAAATTTGCTGAAACAACCCCCATGGGGGCGAGATATAACCCCTAATAGTTTTAGTTATTTCTATAAAAGCCGACAAAGCACAGGTTATAACAAGAAGGAATGGTGCTGTGGTAGCGTACTTGACTTCTGATGCGAAGGTCCTCGGATCGAGTCCCCGCAAGGGCGTTTTGTATTTTAATTTTTTATTTCAACTAAAATATTTGTGTTTTACATTTTTAATTAAATTAAATCATTATTTTAAGAGAAAATATTAATTATATTAAAACTTTTTTTTTTCCTTTTCAGCGTGGGCAATTTAATAATCTTTTTAATTTTTAACCATTGTATTTATTTATTTATTAAATTTAAAGAAATTAATAATTTAATGGGAAATACTTTCATTCAGATAAAATTTTGTTAATGATTACATTCCGATAAAATTTTGTTAATGATTATGTTTTATATAAATTTCTAATTACTATTTTAACGACATTAGTATCCAGAGTTATCGTCTGCTCTCAATTCTATTATTTATTCACGCAATTTTTGCACGAAAAATCCTGAATGAACAACAGCTGTTGCTTAACTATTCGATGTTGCATTTAAGTTTTATTTCAAATGTTTCATTAAACAACTGTCAAATTTAGTGGTGTTGGAAGAACTGATAATAATATTGAACACGGTGACAAATTTTCTCAAAATGATTTTAAATTCATAATTAGTTTACATCTCAAAAAATTCAAAATCTGGGTAAATATAGATTTTACAAATCTAGTAATCTCGACGAAAAGACAAATATTTAACAAAATGTTCGTGATGAACAATAATTGACAGTGAACAAAATTGTAATTCAAATAATTGTGATCAATCTTTTTGTATTTCTTTTTCTAATTGTGAAAAATACTTATGGTTTCATGATTTTTCTACTTTTAATCATAACTGTTATAAATTAGAAACTATATTCGTAGCTTTAAATATTATTTTATTTTTTATAAATAAAAAAAAATAAAAATATATATTTCATAAATTCATGGTCAATACTTTATTAACTGGAATACTTAAAATGTAAAAAATAAATATTTTATTTTAAATAAAAAATTAAAATACAAAACGCCCTTGCAGGGACTCGATCCCAGTACCTTCGCATCGGAAGTCAAGCATGCTACCACAGCACCATTCATTCTTATTACAATGCATGTTTTGTTGGCTTTTATAGAAATAACTAAAACTATTAGAGGGTCATATGTCACCCCTCCTGGAAGTTGTTGCAGCAAATTTCTAATATGCCCTATGTTTTCGACCAGGCTCTTTAATTGAAGCTTGGTTTGGTTTCAATAGCAATTTTACTGATTCATACTTCCCTTGTTAGTTAATTTACAGTGACACAATGAGAAATTCATTAACATTATGAGCTACAGGCTCAAATTACTTTAAGTGAAATAATGTTAAAGAACACACTATATGAAGAATATTACTCAAACACTATTATAATTATCTCTTCTGATCATTTAACAACTTCTCTTACTGTATTCATACAACCATTAATTACTTAATAGTACTCAGAAAGGCAAATAGTCACTCCAGATTTTTGAATATAAAATTAATCTAGCATACATGGATAACCCACCAAGCTTTAACCTAACCCACATTAACATGGTTGAAGTTGAAATGAAGTGCCCATATACTATCCTGAAACAGTACAATAAGAAACGATTGTCATGAAATTTCCTTTTAATACCATATGAAAATCACATTTTTAAAAGTAAAATTTATGTCTATAAATCTGTAGTGATAAGTATAAAGGATTTAAGTCCAAAAATGTTGATTTTGAGTTCAGTACATTGTCAGACTCAGAAAAAAATTCTCTATCGATTGGTATTAAGGATTTAAATCCATGTCATTTAGTCTTTGAGAAAATCCATAGGTAAAAAAAGATTCAAGTCAGAAATTTAGCATAAATCTTTATATAAAATATTTAATTCAATTTTTTCCGTTTATTAAATGAAGGTTGACAATCACTGAATGGTATAAATCAACATAAACCCTTTTTCCTAATCGATTCTTCTGATTAGTTTTTAGCTAGCTTAACTTTATTTTTCGTCTCCTGAAAAATCAAGAATATGGACTTAAATCCTTTATACTTATCAGTACAGAAACATACTGCTTTCTTAACAACTAATGAATATTAATTATTATTAACCTATTTCCCTGTAGAAAAATGCATCAATTCCACATTTTATTATATTTTAAAAAACATGAAAACTTTATATTACAATTAAAGATAAAACCTAATGGCTTAATTCAGAGCTTATATGTAAATCATTCTTCCCAAATCCAGAAACTCCTGAGCGCATGTTTCATGTGATGTTAACTGTTGAAACTGATTTTTTTTCACTCTCCTTTTCTGATTCCAGTAAATCACACCACTTTCGGTCTATGCCCAGAACTCATTCATTATAGATGCAGCTACAAACCGGTTCTATGCATAGACTGAATGTGACACCATCCACTGAGATCTGAAGTTTTTTGGAGAGCTTTCGCAACTCTTTTGGTATTCGATCTCCAGAACATAGAGCAAAAATCGGTTCAAATGGTGTATGTGAAAAGTTTTTAAGTGTAATAGCAGCACAATAAGTGTATTGCATATACAATTTTCAAATATTTTAAACACCACCTCCACTTTTCTTTTTAGCAGCATTTCTTATCACCTTGCATCCACAAAGTTTGATCATATTTGATTACAGGCAGTTAAATTCCTGATGGCTTCACATTGTGATGCATAATGGTGGTTGTGATATAAAACTATAGAGGTAATCACTAATTCAAATGCCTGTAATTAATATGATCCAACATTTTTGGATGACAGGTTGTATATGAATGAAATGCTGCTAAAAGGAAAAAGTGAAGAATCAAATTTCTGTGAACGTCAAAATCAGAAACAACTCACGTAAAGAATGTCGAAAGCAAAAATGTTTATAAAGTTCATAAGATATTGTTAAAAATATTTGAAAATTGTTAAACAACTATATTGCTTATTGTTACATATTATGCAAGTTTAAAATTAAACTTTGTGCAATTGTTAGATAAAATATAAAAATATACGAAAAAAAATCATAAAGTACTTATAAAGCTTAAAAACATACATTCATTATTTTTTTATCAAAAGTGATTTGCTTAACTTTTTTTTTTTTTTTACATATGCTTTTTATTATGCATATGTATTTTCCATTTGATTACACAGATTAATTTTATTTGGGCTTCGTTCTATAGGCTGAATTTGTTTTAATTACAGTCGAACTTCATTAATGTGAATCTCAAGGGGGATAAAAAATTTGTTCATGTTATCAGTAGTTCAGGCTATCAATAACTAATCTTCATATAACTAAACTAATCTTCTTTTGATAAGGGTTCTAGAAACAGTTCATGTTAAAAGTAATTCACGTTAATGAGGTTCGGCTGTACTATAAATTGTGGACTGTTTGGCAAAATATCATGAATGAATGACTTCCAACCTACCTGTATTGGTTTGACATTAAATTACAGGTTAAATTTTAAAAAGATTTCCAAGAAGAAATAATATGTATCCATACATTTTTATTTAAAAAATTACATTAAATTGCTTTAACTGGTGTATTTACACAGTGACACTAATTGCACATTACTTTTTAAATTTAACATCTAATGTAAATTTTGTAAATTCATGGTTGCATGGCTCACTTGTGGTCTAATGTCGTGTAGTCCCCAGCAGACCTAAATGTTGACATAAATAATGTGGAAATGGCCTTGACTGAAGGTGAAAATAGTACTATTGCCAATGATAATCAAAATTTTTTACATTCTTCTGCTCCGATAACCCACACAGCACATAAGTCCAGATTTTGATGTAAATTCTTGGAATATTTCTACTTTTCCTGATGTGCATTTTTTTAATGATTAAAATATTGCAGAAAATAGTACGATTTCTGAAATTGATTTAACTTCTGACTATGTATAAAATCGTAATTTGCCAGATAATTTTCTCCAGCGAATCTGAAATTACAAAGTTTGAAACATTTTTACAACCATCAACTATTTCTTTTACTGACAAAATTGAAAGATGAGCTGTCGAATGCGGAATGCTTCATGAACACTTGAACATAACTGCTTTAGTGATTTACACAGATTCATAGACTCTTCTAAAAACTTCACGTGAAGCAATAACAAAACCTGTATTTCCTGGCATTGATTGTAATTTTGTTTAGCAGCAGGATCAGAAAAAATACTAAATTTGAAAATTTCATTTCCCACCGAACTAAAATTGTTTGTTAGTATTGACGGCTTGCCTTTAGCAAAAAGCTCTAACAGCCAATTTTAGCCCATTCTTTGTTTAATTTCTAATGCGGTGGAAATTTGTTTTTCCTGTAGGTTCATATTGTGGGAAAACTAAACCCAATGACACAAATGTATTTCTATCAAGTTTTGGTGGTGAATTTAAACAGTTAATAAATAACAGTGTAACAGTTTCTGGTAAAAATTATATTGTGAAACTCAAAGTCAGAATCTGTGATGCATCGGCTCAAGCTTTTGTTTCTTATTTCAAAGGGTATTATGGGTATTTCGGATGTGGCAAATGCATTCAGGAAGGAGAATTTATAAAAAATAGTCTGCTTTCCTGAATTAAATTCTCCTGTTCGAACAGGCATGTCTTTTAAAGGTCGTTTGCAAGAACATCACACTGGCACGTCAATTTTAGAAGACAATTTTGAAATGGTCAGTCAAATACTTTAATACATTCATCTTGTGTGCCTGGGAATGTTTTGAAAACATTTTAATTTGTGGATTAAAGGAGATTTTAAGAATCGTATTCCCCACAGCACCATAAATAGGATATCAGAATTATACGTTGCCTTGAAATTTCTCTATATGTTGCCTTTTCTCTTTAACAGGCAAGGTTTTGCAGCACCTGCAGAGAGAAAAAAAAATTATTTCATAAGAAAAAAAATAAAAAATAAAAAAAATAAAATAAAATAAAATAAAAACTGACATTTATGTTTCCCCATAAACTGAAAAATTACATTCAATAACAATATGCAAGTTATGGTATTTATAAGAAACTAATTTTGTATGATTTGATTATTTAATTGAAACCGATCAATTTTCTCACCCTACAATCAGTAGTGGATATTTCGATAATTAAATAAATCTTCATAATCTAAAAAAGACAGTGTCTGGGTGTGATTCTGCAAGACAGCATAGCACTAAAATGGTAGTACAGACAGTTATGTGAATCAACACGAAGATGCTTCCTGAGATGTCCTAGTGCATTTCGAAGCCTGATTTTCAATTTTTTTTTAAATTAAAATATGATAATGAACTTTTACTCATCATTTTCTCTACTGTTTTTGAAATAAACCATTCCTTAAAAAATGCCACTCACTCTGCTTGATAAATAATTGATTCAACGCAGCATTTACTCCAGAGTCACCCTATGTGGGTAAAGGTCCATTCACAGAAATATTCATTTTATGGTGGGCTGTTTCTTTACTAATATGTCGTCTGTTATTACTGTGATACTCTTATTTTGATGTTAATGACTCACACACTGATTCCACAGACATAATAGTAGCTACAGTTACAGCCTGTGAAACTATTTCTATGTCTTTGAAAAGTGCTGTTTTACTGGAGAGAATTTTTTTTTTAATTATGCAGGAACTTTTTAATCTTATAAAATCTTTGGAAAGCATAGGTTTCATTAGTTCTTCACTTTTCTTCATAAATTTTCTATACTGAAATTTTAATTCAGTTTCTGACACATTCTTAAACTCAAAAACTAATTTTTGAGCAGAAATCACAAATTTATCTGTTACTGAAGCAGCTCTAAATGGAATTCCTTTTAATTTTATTTTTGTGGCTAAGAGTTAAAACTTGAATATCATGTAATAATATTCCAGAAATGAGATTTCGCTACATGTATATATATATATATATATATATATATATATATATATATATATATATATATATATATTTTAAGAAATGTTTAAAAAAAAAAAAAAAAAGTCAAAACTGTCTGTAAACTTCGAAAATTTTCTGTGAATGGCATTCGTGTGTTCGTCTACATTCTCTGAGTCTGATTATAATTAAAAAAATGTGATACAATTATTGATAAATGTTAATATACAAACTTTATGATGCTAAAATAAACAGCTCTTAAAGAATTAATTTTTTCCAATTAATTTTTTATATTTTTACTGTCAAATTGTAGATAAAAAAAACCTGCCAATTATTTCACATTTGACTGAATAGCAATCTAAACTCGACAGATCATAAATTTTCTTTTATAAGCTTTATTTGTAGACCTTCCCCCAGTAGCAGAAAGTTTTGTAGTTGTCTGCAACAGGTTTTTAAAATTTCATAATTTGTCTGCGAAATTTGCATGTAATCAGGGGTAAAAATGACTTACGCTCAAAAAACCTGAAAGCTGATAGAGGCAATCATGTTTGGGGGGGGGGGGGGGGGTCGGGAGCTTAACAACAGTGGAATCTCGTACAACAATACACGAATACAATTTTACTACAGAACAATACAATATAAACAATAAAAAATAATTTGTTAAACTCATTTAATTAAACATTTTATAGCAATGTTTAACACAACACAATATAAATAATAAAAAGTTTTAGTTTTGATACAAAAATTTTTTATAAGTGGATTTTGAAGTGGAGAAGTTTTGGAGCAGTTTTAAATGAAATTAGCACTTTTCTATGTTCCCATAGAATCTCTGTAACAGGTAACAGGAGAAAAGAATACATGCATAATGCTATCTATCAAGGGAGATCTAGGCTCCCTAGGTCACCGTTGTTAAGCACTGTTTTGTATGTTCCTACCAAGGCACCTATAGGAGGGCTCTAGAGTTCCTACCAGAGAGCATCTAAGACGTCATACATCAGTAGCGCATTGTCGCAGGTGAAAAATGTCCATTAATTGCAGACAATTTTTTTTATGACTGCAGGCAAAGAGTGTCCGAAAGTTGCAGACTAATTTTTTTCATTAGCGCAGTCAAAAACTGTCTGCAAGTCCTTTTTTTGTGTCCGCAACTATGTCGCCGTGTCGCGATGTTTCTGCCACTGGGGACCTTCCTAGGTGATTTTTTACTTCCATTACCGACTACCATAGGTAATGGAAGTACTGTATTCGGTCTAAAAATTCAATATCGATTTTTCACCTAATTTACACACTTTAAAGGTCTCCTGAGTCCAAAAAAGCAGTTTTTGGCAATTGGTCAGTGTGTGTGTGTGTGTGTGTGTGTGTGCACGAAATCTTCTGGCTATCATATCTCTGAAAGATAGAAACTACAAAACTTCAGAATTGAGACAGGTTCGATACACAGATGAATTTTCCAAATTTCCATCCACAGCATAATTGTCAATATTCATTTTAAACACACTTTATTAAATTCTGGAACCAATAAAGAGATAGAACTGCTCAATATCTCTCACTCATTTAATTTTTTGTGACCCCCCCTTATGCCTATTAGCGATCAGTCATCGTTAAATGATATCATTATCGTAATTTGTTATATGAAAAATTAGTTTAACAAAATATAGTTTATAAAAATATTTTGAAAAATAAATAAATTGATATTCTTAAAATACATTGTTATAACATTTTGATTAATATGTAAAACAAACTCCAGGCTTTTAAAATTTCTCCAATAGCAGAATTTTCTGTATCAATCCACAGCAAAACAACATTTGGGTTCGAGCTAGGAATGGCAGACACAGTGTGGTGTTTCACAAGTATTACCAGCAGTTTATAAAATACATAAAATTTACACCTACAAAACAAATAAGTTAAGAATATACAAGAAGTACAATGATCGAGATAATGTAAATTATAATTACATATTTAAACCTGGCACTTCTTTTCAGAGATGTAAAATTAATCTCAGAGCTTTCAATAATCTGCAGCGCTTGTTGCCGTGCTGCCCTCAGTTTCTGCTACAGGAAAAAATTTCATTAGGAATTATGGTCATGTTCATTCACAATATGCTATGATACTTTCATATATTATTATTACTATGAAATTTATTTACAACAATGCTCAATAGTATATGTTAAAATTTTCAGTTAGTGATACTTTAAAAATTTAGCTATTTTTAATAAGATATTATTTATAAGTACGTTTTAAAAAGTAAACAGATTAAAGATTTTGGAGAAACATTATTATAACATTTTGATTAATGTAAAAACAAAACTTTAGGCTTTTAAAAATTCATTATGAAGTATTAATTTCCATGTGCATTTAAAATAAATAAATAAAATAACAATGATACTTTTATATCATTCAGAAATTAATTTGTAATTAAGTTTAATATATTATATTAAAATTAGTTAAGAAAAACATTAAACATTCATTCGGGAAAATACAAATTTGTGTCATTCACAATCTTATCAAAGAACTAGAAGGATCCCAGTCAACATTCTTTGTTCTAATCCCCCAACTGTTGCTTTTGTATTCCTAGAATCCTATCTCCCCTTACTTTAAACTGGAGGCCCCTGTTATTAGAGAACCAAATTATGATGTGGTAATCCACAATTTACATATTTTATTCTTATGCAACATTAACTAACATAACTTTTTAGGGCATATAATCTCAACACGTATCTATAAATAAAAATGTTCTCAAATCACACAATATATATAATTAAATTTTTATGAATTATCATCTAAAAATTGTTTTAAGATCTGTTAATTTACAAACAACATAATATTTAGTTGTAGACTATATATGACAAATATTAAATTTCTATTTCTAGCCAGATTCTACCTCATATACAAATTTTGAGGTTTGATGATAGAGTTTTCTGACAGGATTTTGACAGTTTAAACCCTTTTCATGTTAAAAACCACTTTTGATATCAAAAATCCAACCCTGGCTACAGGCAGCCAAACAGTGGCCACTGTGGTGGCCAAATTTATTAGCAGCTAATTTTTTAGTAGTAACTGACCATGTGGCCAGAACTAATTTTGCCTTGTAAAGCTAATGAATAAAATATTTATAAGCAAACTAACACTACAAATTGAAAATCTTGCAAAAAGTTTGTAATAATTTAAAAATCTATTGATTTTTTTGAAAAAAAAAAAAAATCACTGATTTAGATCACTTTTAAATATAAAAGATAATGGCTTTAATGGAATGAAACTGTTTATTTAGCTTTAAAATATATGGTTTTTCTTATAAAAATATAATTTGTAAAACATAACAAAATATTTCATTAAACAAGCTAATATTTCTGACATCCTGACTTAAGATTCATCTCTACTAAGCAACATTGATAAACACAGAAATAAATTATACCTTGATTTTTTAATTATTTATACATTTTAAATATTTATTATATTTTAATTATTTATACAAGCACAACCTTATGATTGGTACGTGAATTATAAATATTTAGTTAGTGTAAACTATAATTCTTTGATTGATTGTACATGCTAGTGTTGCACCTAGTAGCCCTTTGGCCGAGTAACTGAGTACCGAATAGTTTAAGAAAGAATAACTGATGTACATATGAAGAATTTTGCACATCTTGAAATTTAAAAAAAGGCCCTTTAAACACAAAATTAAGTTAAATGGCAAACAGCATGTTTTCATGAAATGTTTCAGAACTTTTGTATATACACAATTAGGTTCATTGTTATATTTGATACTTCCAACTTAGTGGATTATTAAAACCATAATAAATAACTGATGACTTCATTCTGCATTATATGGTTTTTCTCAGATATGCGAATCATTCTCAGATAATTCTTAGAGAATATAAAAGTTCCTATACACTCAGGCTTAATTTAAGTTGCATGAAATTTACACATGAAATGAGAACATTAAAATAAATATTTTATCATTTCAAACATGATAGACTTCATTAATTTTCAAATTCTAGAAGAGTAAAAAAGATAGGTGGTTTTGGGCTAAAATTTGACAAATTTCATTATTAAGATATATTTTTAATATCTTGTTAGTGTATTTACCTTTTTCATAATTATTATTTTTAAAATTAAAAATCAGTCTTTTCTTATAGTTTTAAAAGTGTCTTACTTTTATTTGCACAAACATGTAACTAAAATTTTACCTACTATATTAGTATTATATAAGGATTCTCATATCTGAAATATTTTTTTTTTGTGTTTTATAGATGAAATTTTATGTACTAAGTTTTTATAAAAAAAAATTGCATATCACACTCATACAAGATGGTTATACTTAATTCTTGTAACTAAAATAGATAAGTTCATATCATGAATCGTCTCTATACAGAGTTTGGTGGCAATCTACTCGCCCGTTTTAACTGCAGAAAGCTATTTGCAGCGAAAGTTTGACTCAATATTCATATTTTCATAATTTTTTAGTTATTAATAAACAACTCTTATGAATACATTTCTTTCAATAATACGTTAAAAATAATGAAATTCTTACAACTACTCGGTACTGGCCGAATACTTGGACCAAATTTGGCCGAGTACCGAGTATATACCAAGTACTCGGTACAGCTCTACTTGTTACTGATATTTAGAAAAGAAAATATTTCCTTGCTTACTTAACTCTCATACCAGTTTATATCATTTAATAATGGGTCACATGATAATTTAAAAGTAACAGAATATTTTTTTACTTTGTAGTATTTAAGAAGCCCTGAAGGCTCCAAAAAGTTTTAAAACCATAACCTTTTAATTTAACTACATATATAATCAGTTAAACACAGTTCGAAGCTGCTTGTCTAATGAACTGTACCCATAAAAAATATAAAAAAATAAGTGAAAATATCATGATGGTAATGAAAACATGAATTCTGTTAATGGGTAAAGTGTGAAAAAATTTTGATTCAAATGATATACATTTAGTCTAGTCATAATTAAATTATTTTAATTTTGTTTGGAAAGTACGAGGTAAAAATTTTTTTCTTAAAGCATTGCTTCAGTTATGATGTAATTTTCCCTATTAAATTATCCTTTTCCAAAATTATTTTATGCATTCCATATACCGTGGATAAGATTTTATGGTGGATCAGGATAATTTCCGATCAAAAAATGAAAAAAAAAAAAAAAAAAATCTATCTAAATAACTCTAAAATTATAACAATTCATGTAACTAAATCTAGCATTGTTAAAGCTTAACCATGTGTCTATTCAACAACATGTAGACTTTGACTAAAATGTATTTAAAGTTTAATTGAAAAAAAATCACTGAGGAGTAATTATCCTGGCAATGAGGTAAATATCGGTCACACCCGGTTCAATTACCAAAGAGGACATTTTTTGTTCTAAAGATAACTACATTGATTAATTTAGACAACAAATTATCATTTTTAATATAAACCTGACTTTAATTATATATTATATACGTTTTAAAATAGAAATTTGCATAGTTAATTTACTATTTTTATTTGTTTTGAAATTACATCTAAATTTCTTGGCAAAACTCTTCATAACATTTAAAAGCATAATGTATGGCATTACTGTCCTAATTTTATGATACATTTTATTTCAACCATACATTTTTATTATATCCTTAATAAATAAAACCATTTATTGTTATTATAGTTTATTTTTAACTATGAAATAGAGATGAAAAACTTTTCTTTGAGTTATAGTTAAGTATTGCAATTATCAGTTAAAAATACTTAACTTTTTATATAACTGTATAATTTCAATTACAAGTGTGTACAATACAATACATTTTAATTTATTAACTGAGTACAATACTTAGTGATCATGATCTTAATTAGTGAAGCTTACTAGAAAATTTTTGAAATAGCTTGAAAGATTGTTTTGATTTTAAGCAAAATACATATTATGTATTTTTGATGAACATTTAAACAGTATTACTTAATTAGGATGTTGGGTGGGTAAACTTTCAGGTGAAATATTTTAACATTTGCTCGAGGGATTGTTTTCATCGGTAATGAATATAAATAGATACATGCTACATATGTGTACATTCATAAATATGTCAAAAATAATTTTAAACATATGTAAAAAGAAGGGGGGGAAATCAGTTGTACATTTATTCCTTTATTAAGTAAAAAAAAAAAAAAAAAAAAAAAAAAAAATCATAAATTCTATGAAATATCATTGATCAGGAATTACCCTGGCGAACTAAGTATAAATCAATATAGTTGTAGTATAACCAACATACTAAATTATAACAAAAGTAAGGTTAATTATAAGATTAAATAAAACAGTTCGAGCTATATCTAAGTGGATCGCTAAAAACAAAATAACAAACTATTAAGGCCAGAAGCCTTCAATTCTTTTACATTTGATTCACATATCACCTGGATAACAAATGAGCAAAAACTATAAGTTCCCATGAAATTAAATTTTAACAATAATAAATCTTTTCAGGGATAATATGCATTATTACACTAAAGTCAAATATCAGAAATGAAAATAAAATTAAACGATTCTAGATACTTACATGATAATTATTTTCAATTTCAAATACTATTCTCTTTCTAATCAGCCGTAAAAACATGGCGGCGGCGGCGACAGACCACAAGAGGAAGAGAGAATGGCAGGTTGTTATGTTGAGTGAGAATGCGCATGCTCAGTTGCTCGTTTCATTTTAGTAAAAAGTACGCTGCATGCTTGTTGAATTCAACGTAAAAGGACACTTCATTGGGATAAATTCGCTCAATTGTGGAACACATTACGTCCAAGATATTTTTCTTATTATGTATGTCCAAATTTGGTTACTCACGACACATACTTTCAACATGATGGTTGAATTTATGTGAGCATGTGACAAAAATGGGATGTCAGTTCTCTGGAGGGACGTGTTTTGAACGTACGAGACGAGAAATGAACAAAATTTGGACGTATGTGCTGTGTGGGTAAGTTAAATAAAACGAAACAATCTTGATTGTCCCTATAATTATCAGGGCCTGACTTAGACTACCTGGAGCCCCGGGGCAAGCCTATTCTGGGGGGCCCCCTTGCAGTGGCATAAGAGGTCTTTAGGTTGCAGAATTTATGCATTCGACTGTAGGGGGGCCCAGGGCATTTGCCCCGTACTCTGCCGTAAGTCAGGGCCTGATAATTATGACCATCTAAAAACGTGGAGAAAAAAATATTTTGCATTATTTTTTATAAATTTTTTTTCATATTAAAAAAAATATAGCAGTTTTGGTTTTTAGAATACTAGATATATTAAATGCACTTAGTATAATCTTGTTCACAATTATTTTTACATTAGATATTTCAAAACATAAAGTGTCCTTATAAATATGAGAAGGAGTGTATGTAATATTGCAAGGAAAAATAATTTTTCGACATATCAAGGTTTTCGAGTTATCGAGAGTACACTGTATATGTACTTAAATGTAAACGAGATATTTTTAAAATTATGTTCTGTTTATGTTCAAAATGAAACAGATCTTTGATAAATCTGTTTAATTTTAAAAACTAGTCTTTCATGGTATGAACAGACTACTTGATTACTAGGATGTGCTCTGCTGTATTTTCTCCTGCAAAGGAGCGTGTAAAACACATTTTTTTTCTTTCTTTTTTTGTATAGCAGTTCTACTCTACCAAAGTATTTGTGTGTAGCAATTTATAATTATCGAGTAAATTTAAGGTCACTTCCAATCGCAGTCCCTTAATTTTTTTCGGGTGAAATATTAATATTTGAGAAACATCCCTCCCCCCCCCTACACCTCCAGTACACTTCTTTATTTTCCCAAGTATAGTATTTACACACATTATCAATTAATTATATAATGTATTGCATTACAATATTAAAAATGCTGCATATAGCTTTAAAAACATTTAACTGGATAAATTTTGAATATACATAATAAAGGCTACTAAAAAGTATAAAAAATGTTGACTCTCTTTATTGGCACTATTACCATATTACTTCTTTTTCAACAAATAACAAAAACCACTCACTAAAAAAAAGCTTTTTTTTTTACATTTCAATCGTTCCACGCACTTTGCGCATAAAGAACACGATATTTTAGTAATAATATTGCCATTTGCTTCATATTTCAGCCATTCATTATTTGGATCCAAAGATATAATCCAGTTCTTTACAGTTCGTACCTGAACTGCCATTTTTTATTTTCGCTGAATTTCACAACACAAATAATGGGAAATGACATCACGTGCGTTTATTCAGATATGCGGTTGACGAGCTAAGAAGGAAAAACCATAAGACACATGAGTTTGCGCTACAAGCGTCTCCATCGGCGATGATTGAGGTGCATGCGTAGATCAGGTATTAACTTCAGTGTTGGTTTGGGCTTATCGGTATACTAGGCTCACTGCTGCCATCTATTGCTCAATATATGTACAATTATCAGACCAATTTATGCAAGTTCAGTCCAATAAAATAATAATAATAATTTATTTTATTTTATTTAGGGGAGTTTCGGACAAGTTGTAACAGTTTTTAGAAAATTAAACTTATTGTGTTGTGTTACGTTTTCCTCTTTATAATTGCTGTTTTAAATATCATACATAATCATTTATCATATACATAAAAAAAAAAAAAAAAAAATGTTAATGTTGCTAGATTTAGCACAAAAAATATTTTTTTAAATATTTGCCTGTTACAATTTGTCCCGGATATAAGGCTAGTTGCAACACACGTGGGTAACACACGCTAGTTGTAACAGATACAAAGGGAACCCTAACAATAAAAACGACAATATTTCTTTCTTTTTTTTTTTTTAATCAATCATTTATCTCTTTCAGCGCTTTGGTGCTCACACTACGGATCGCGGAGCTTCCAAATTTGGCATATAGGTACCTGGGACCCTGCAGGTATGCACCTCATCGAGATTTTTTCGAATATCGAATTTGATTTTTTAAAATTAATGTTTTTTCGATTTTAAACTTTGGCTTTTATGTTTCATTTTTCAGGTATTTATTCTTCGATTGTAATCGTCTGCGTATTTTAGCAACGGCTATATTATTCAATTTATTTTTTATTTAATACATTCATTTGGAGGCGAATCTTTTTTCTCTTTTTAATTTATTATATTTATTGAAAGTAAAATGGTAATCCAGAAGAAAAAAATAAGTATATTAAATTAAAAATTTAAAAACGTATTTTTAACAGTTATGTTTATGTATAATTTTTTTAGTATAGCAACAATTATTTTTCATTTGTTAATTTAATTTCTTTATTTTATTTCTTTATTTATTTATTTTTTTTATTTTTTTTTTATTTTATATTATTTGTCAGGAAATAACGGTAGTATATAGTAGAAAGGATTAAACTGATTGAAATTTATTTGTTTTTTATGTATTTAATTTCTTTTAAAAGAAAATGTACTTTTTATTTCATTTCATTATATTGGTCGGAATCAAATTGTAATATAGTGTAAATAGCATGAGCTCTGAAATACATGGTTCGAAAACTGAAATATTTAATAGACGCTGAGATACAGTTTTCTTTAAAATCGTAGTTCTTAAATAATAGCAGATCCAAATGTTGTCAATGAATTCCCATATTGAGATGTATAGGAAACAGATTTCTGCGGGCAGTGGGAACCTGCTCCCCATACAGTGCGGGCAGAGAAAGAGCTGCCGTAGGCACGGGTACACAAAGCGAGGTACAGGGCGATTTCAATGTAATTATTTTAGTTTTTACTTATAATGTGATGTGAAAAATAAATAATTGTCCAAACCTTTTGAAGATTCATTTAAATATAGTGATCAGCAAACAGAGCGAAGCCTGCTAGTTACAAAAAAAAAAAAAAAAAAAAAAAAAAAGCAATTAATAACTAATATTAAATTATAATTTTCTTTGTATAGTAAAAATGAATTACATCAAATGGATTTTAGTTAAATAAAGACAAAATTAACATAGAAGTCAATTTTAATCAGAGTTGAAATTAATTCAAGCAAATGATATTTTGTTCTTCACATGCATTTAACGTGGGCTCACATTTTGCAAATTAAGCATTATACAAATTCTTCTGCTACAGAGAGGGTTCAACAGAGCTCGAATTTTCCGCCCTTTTCTCAGGACACTCTCATTGATGAGAAATTTCTGCTTTTTTTTCTACCACAATTTTTCTGCAACATTCTCTAATTCGTGATTAAATCGTGATTATAATTCGTGATTAAATAATCACGGTACTATAATAAAAGAACATAGAAAATATTTCTGCATAAATATAGTAATGGCATAGAAGCCAAAACGTTTTCATTTCTGAAAGTTTCCTAAAAATGGGCGGAGACTTCGAGCTTTGACTGTAGGCATCGCCCCAAGCAGGGATGGAACACGGGCGCAGAATTCATACCACTATCAATGTAAGAAAATTTTCTACTTCTTAAATCAACGATATTATAGGTAGAGAAATTTCTTAAACGGATTCCGGTATGAATTCTGCGCCCGTGTTCCATCCCTGCCCAAGCCATCCTCTAACATGTTACAACTTACCCCATCGCATGGTTTTGGACATTTTGTTTATTTATAAAAAATATAACGATTTATACAAAAATTAAATATGCATTTTATAACTCAAAACACAGACTAAATGAATATCTCTAAACATTTCTTTAAAGTAAAAATTACCATACCGTTAATCAAAATTTACAAAATATTTTTACCCCACTAACTAGCGAAAATAAAGCAGGTGTATAGAACCTCTCATTAACCATTTTTGTGCAGCATCAATTGTGCTTACATTGTAAAGCGAATCATCAGAATTATTTTTATAAAAATATTTAATCACAAATGTTACAAACTATTTCATAAATTGCGCGTTACTTCTTAACCTTGTGACAACTTGCACTACGCTAGCCTACTTATTTTTTATCAATATTATTATTATTATTATTACTTTTTTATTTTTTTTATGTATGGTTTCGTTGTTTATTATACAAATTAACCTATTTTTGTAAAATTAGCATATTGCAGGCGGGAATTTTTGATGGCATTCCAAAAGAAAAAAAAAAAACTCAAATTCTGAAAAAAATATTTTGCTTTAAAAAGTTTTCTTTTTTTTTTCTTAATTTTTTTTTTTTTTTTTTTACTCCATAAACAAATGAGATTTACTGTTTCGATTGTTGATGAAAAAAGTTCAGATATTTAATAATGAACATGTTAAATAATTTGATGTTTCAGAGAAACGTATAAAGGCGTGACTTATTCTCAAAATAGGAATGCTTTTGAACAGTATCCCTTTTCTTGAATATTAAATATCCTTTCCCAGATTTTTACCATTAATTTTTTGATTAAATATTATTATCTATATTTTTGTATGTTTTTACACCTCAAATCAAATGTAACACTTTAAAAAAGAACTGCTTTCATGCGGGGCTTGCTGTACAAAATAAATATATATGCAACAAAGATAGATAATTTCTTTTTTCTTACTAAAAATTTTTCTGAATTTTTACTGCTGTTATTATTATTACCACCATTAGTACCATAATAATTTATCTTGCCACTTACATTTTTGTAAGTAACTGAATATTGTAGAGTTCATATGACTCAAGCTATTTAAATTTTAACGCACACAGTGGCGTAATAAATTATTCCTTTTTATTCCTTTTTTTTTTTTTTTTTTTTTTTAGTGCTAGAGGCCTATTTCAGTCGGTACAGTTGTCGAATTTTTATAATACATTCTTAATAGTGCTAAGGGCCTATTTCAGTCGGTTTATTGAATGGGGATTTATTGAATGAAGTCCCCCCAAGGCACAACTTTGACATGAGTCCCCCCCAAGGTACCCCTATTTCAGTCGGTACAGCGTTGTCGAATTTTTATAATACACTCTTAATATTGCTAAGGGCCTATTTCAGTCGGTTTATTGAATGGGGTGTATTGAATGAAGTCCCCCCAAGGCACAACTTTGACATGAGTCCCCCCCCAAGGCCCAACTTTGACATGAGTCCCCCCCAGGCCCAACTTTGACATGAGTCCCCCCAAGGCCCAACTTTGACATGAGTCCCCCCAAGGTACAACTTTGACATGAGTCCCCCCCCAGGCCCAACTTTGACATGAGTCCCCCCAAGGCCCAACTTTGACATGAGTCCCCCCCAAGGTACAACTTTGACATGAGTCCCCCCCAAGGCACACCTTTGACATGAGTCCTCCCCAAGGCACACCTCCCCCTCATTGGGAAAAAGAGAAGAAACTTTGTTTTGCGGCTATAAGACAGTTTGGACTTCCAACGTTATTTGTTACAATATCTGCAGCTGAAACACATTGGTTTGATTTAATGAAAACTTTATCATGGAATTTAGATCGTCACGAATTAACTAAAGAAGAATTTGTCGATATTAACAAGTTTAGCAGTAGGCCTCTGGCATTAAATTAAAATCTGTTAATGTCAGATTTTCATGTTTTTTATTTTTTTAAACTATCAAATATGAGTCATTTACGCCTTAAAGGAATCTAAAATTTGGTTAACTGTGTGAAAATGCAAATTTGTTTTTCGCGTTGTACGGTACTGTTCATTGCCCTGTAACGAGTACTAGCGATTAGTAATTTTTTTGTCGTGTTTTATGGTAGCGCGTTATGCTGGATTTAATCTTATACTATTAAGTGAGCAATATTTGTATATGTATATTTGACTGTTCTCGAAAACGGTAGCTCGGACAGTTACGTGAGTTAACACAAAGGTGCCCTCCGAAGCGTCATTTTGCACATCGAAGTCAGATTTTCGAATTTTTGATTAGTTTTCTTTTAATTAATAAAAATATGAAAATAAAACTTTTCATTTCTATAATGACGCAGAATGGAGAATCTTAAGAGAGATTTGATTGGTTTATTTGATTTTCATTGAATTGAGCATATTTTACGTTGAACTAGAGCTACGTTTTGAGGAATTACAAGAGGTTTGATTGGTTTATTTGATTTTCATTGATTTGAGTTGTATTTTACGTTTAACTAGAGATAGGTTGTGAGAAATTACGAGAGATTTGATTGGTTTATTTGATTTTCATTGATTTGAGGAAAGGATGTCCGGTGATGTCTTTTGGTTTTAACATGCTTGACAGTGACTGCTGTTAAAACGAGTTTCGTGCGTTTTCAGATTCATGCACAGCGAAGTAGGTGTGTCCAGTTATTTTTTTTTTCTTATTTCTTTTAAACATGCATGATAGTGATTGCCGCGGAACCGAGTTACATGCGCTTTCAGATACATTGCACAGCGCGGTAGGGGTGTCCAGTGATGATTTTTTTTTTTTTTTTTTTTTTTTAACGTGCGTGATAATGACTGCCGCGGAACCGAGTTTCGTGCATTTTTAGATTCATGCACAGTGAGGTAGAAGTTTCCTGTATTTTTTTCTTTGTTTGTTTGTTTGTTTTAACATGCGTGATAGTGATTGCCGAGGAACCGAGTTTCGTGTGTTCTGAGATTCATGCACAGCGAGGTAGGGTTGTCCAGTGATGTTTTTTCCTTTTTTTGGTTTTCATTTGCGTGAAGCGTGCATACATGCGTTACAGTGATTGCTGCGAAAACGACTTACGTACGTTCTTTTATTCAACCATTTATCGAATAGTGACTTTTAGTGTACGAGTAACAGCTTCAACTGTTACCAGAATATTCGAAGAATTAACATTTCTATTCGACTGTTTTCGAGAATATTCGTTTTAATAATAGTTTTGTTGCACAGATTCGAAAAGTTCAAAAAATGTTCGATATTGTCAAGGATATCCCATACTGAAACCTTGAAGAAAATAGTCGCCAATCGAAATATATTTATTTAAACGTTTCAAGTATTCAATTAAAAAGAAATCCCTTAAGTATAGTGCCCAGCGAAGCGGGCGAAGCCTACTAACAGTGCTGCCAGATCGAAACTTTGAAATTTCCCACATTTCGCTGGAAATATTCTAAAAATTAATTGGATCGAAATAAAGGCGGGGCTAAAAATTATCCGGAATGAAATAAAATGTTGGCAACTGTGGAATTCATAGCATGAATTCCATGTGAAAGACACGTATTCATATTATAACTTTTAAAGTTTTAACAATTTGCAGCAGTATATCAAAAACAAAAAATATATTTATAAATAAATATAGTGAAATCATTTATTTACTCACACCGTTTCGATTTTTCGGATTTTCTTTTATAGATTTTCACTACGACGGGTTTTTGACCACCTGTACTGTTTATAGATATATAATCATGTCAT
Organism: Salticus scenicus; assembly: GCA_963930645.1. Classification (NCBI taxonomy): domain Eukaryota; kingdom Metazoa; phylum Arthropoda; class Arachnida; order Araneae; family Salticidae; genus Salticus; species Salticus scenicus. The sequence goes on along the minus strand of OZ005660.1, from coordinate 222,405,275 downwards.
ATCGTTTGCGTCTCTGCGGGCAGCAAGCGATTTGTGTGGATATAATTTCTCGGTGAAAGGGGTCGAGGTGATTCTCATATGTTTTTTTTCTCCCAAAAAACTGTAAAATTGCGTGAAAGTTAAGTTAAATTTAAGTAAAACATGTTACTTGACAAATGATGGCAACATCTGACAAAATGCTGATGTGATCTAAGGCAAAATCTGACACGATAATATTCATCGTGGCTATCCTAATCTAGACTACGATCTATGCAATTTTAAACTTCTCTTAACTAGTTTCCAATAAAATAATAAAGCAAATTGTGTTTTTTGAAATAAATCCAATGCATTTACAGTAAAATTACGAGTTTTGAAAAATCTCACGTGAGATATAGGGGAGGGGGGAGTTTCCGAAAAGTGTCAAAACCGCCTGCCGTAATTAATGGATGCCCCCTTAGGGCATCGTCTACATATTAAAAAAATGCATCGACTACATTTTTTCAATGATAACCTCCATTTTTGATATTAAAAAAAAAAATTATTTGGATCAAATCATCGCGGAAAATGGTATAGTTTATATGTTATACTCAATTGTTCATAGAGTTATAAACTGTCAAAGTATATGGATGCTGATGTTAAATGAATGTAACAAACATTAATTCATATCTACCTGAAAAAAAAATATATATATTCAAGTTCTGTTCTTTTTTATGCCTTAGAATGAAGTGCCCCAAACATATTCCATGCATATTTATGATTAAAAAACATTTTTTTAATCATGAAAATTATTAATAAACTCATATTCGAAAAAAAAAAATACGATTTATGACATATACTAATTTTTACACGAATATAACAGGCAACATCAAAAACACGAGTTTCCAAATTCATAGCTCATTCCTAACATTATTTTTCGAGTTACAGTGATATTTCATTTTTTCATTGCTGTTAGGGGGCCGTCACATATGAATATTTGTATTGTCTAAAGAAAATATCTGCATATAATCTGACGGAAAACTATTGTAATTTACTTTTATGTTAATCTTATAGTTTTATAAGCAACGTTTCTATGTTTATTATACAAATTCACTTATTTCTGTAAAATTACCGTAATGCAGACGAGAGATTGTAGAAGAGATTCAAAAGGAAACAAGCTCCGCCTTCTGCATTGCTGAAACAATATTAAAATAAAACTATTTTGCTTATTGGTATTTGACTCCATATGTGATACTGGTATGCATAAACTTCAACGGAATTAACTGCATGAATTACTGAAGACAAAATTTAAATAATTTAATCGTGAATATGTAAAATCATTTTGTGTTTTAAAGTAATAGAAAAATGTGTAAAGGCGTGGCATACTTTACAAGACTTACATACATTATATTTTTTTTTTTATCTTGAAACACTGTGTCATTCTTCTTAAATATTAAATAACTTTTCCTAGTTTTTCGACGCTAAATTTTTGTTTTTAACCCTGTTCAATATTGTACTGTTCGTAAATCTGAAGTTAAATGTGATGTTTTTGAAAATGTGAATTATTATTTGAAATAGGAAAATAAATTCGATAATGGTTTTAATAATATTATTATTTAATAATTTTTATAAGTTGTTTTTACCGCGATTTTTCTGCTTTAATCTTGTTGTCACATGTTTCCATTTGTTTACTGTATGGTTTGTGTACATTATGTTATTTAAATTTTATCGCATGATGTAACATAATAAAATATTTATTTTTTTTTTTTTTAATGTAGAATCAAATGTTGGATATATATATATATATATATATATATATATATTCAACTTATAAAATCTATATTGAAACAAAGTGCAATGTTATTTATTTTGATTAATTCTAATCACGGAGTGAAATTCATATTTTTTATGGAAAAACAAAGTAATAGTAATATGTCTTATCACTTTTAAATCTATAGATATTGATTTTACACTTTTCGTAATTAAGAATTCAAGCACAGTAGACTCTGTATAACGTGGGAGAAACGCTCTGCGCAGTAGGAAAATCGTGTTATGTGGAATGTACATTATCAGACTAATTTATGCAAGTTCAGTCCAATAAAATAATAATAAAAAAAAAATATTTTATTTTATTTAGGGGAGTTTCGGACAAGTTGTAACAGTTTTTAGAAACTTAAACTTATTGTGAAATGTTACGTTTTCCTGTTTATAATTGCTGTTTTCAATATCATACATAATCATTTATCATATTCATATAAAAAAAAAAAAAAAATTGTTAATGTTGCTAGATTAAGCGCAAAAAAATTTTTTTTTAATATTTGCTTGTTACAATTTGCCCCGGATTTAAGGCTAGTTGTAACACACGTCGGGCAAATTGTAACAGATACAAAGGGAACCCTATCAATAAAAACGACAATACTTTTTTTTTTTTTTTAATCAATCATTTATCTATGTCTGCGCTCTATAGTGCTCACTCGACGGATCGCGGAGATTCCAAATTTGGCATATAGGTACCTGGGACCCTGCAGATAAGCACATCACCGAGATTTTTTCGAATATCGAATTTGAATTTTTTAAATTAATGTATTTTCGATTTTAAACATTGGCTTTTATGTTTCATTTTTCAGGTATTTATTCCTCAATTGTAATCGTCTGCGTATGTTAGCAACGGCTATATTATGCAATTTATTTTTTATTTAATACATTCATTTGGAGGCGAATCTTTTTTCTCTTTTTAATTTATTATATTTATTGAAAGTAAAATGGTAATCCAGCAGAAAAAAATAATTATATTAAGTTTAAAATTTAAAAATGTATTTATAACAGTTATGTATATGTATAATTTTTGTAGTATAACAACAATTATTTTTCATTTGTTAATTTAATTTCTTTAATTTTTTTTTTTTCGTTTTTTTTTTTTTTTTTTTTTTTTGTAATTTATAGTATTTGTCAGGAAATAATGTTGGTATATAGTAGAAAGGATTACACTTATTGAAATTTATTTGTTTTTTATGTATTTAATTCCTTTTAAAAGAAAATCTACTTTTTTTATTTCATTTCATTATATTGGTCGGAATCAAATTGTAATATAGTGTAAATAGCGTGAGCTCTAAAATACATGGTTCAAAAACTGAAATATTCAATAGACGTTGAGATACAGTTTTCTTTAAAACCGTAGTTCTTAAATAATAGCAGATCCACGTGTTGTCAATGAATTCCCATATATAGATGTATAGGAAATTGATTTCTGCGGGTAGTGGGAACCTGCTCCCCATACAGTGCAGGCAGAGAAAGAGCTGTCGTAGGCACGGGAACCCGAAGCGAGGTACAGAGCGATTTCAATGTAATTATTTTAGTTTTTATTTATAATGTGATGTGAAAAATAAATAATTACCCAATCCTTTTGAAGAGTCATTTAAATATAGTGACCAGCAAAGCGGGCGTAGCCTGCTAGTTAATTTAATAATAAAAAAAAAGGCAATTAATACCCAATATTAAATTATAATCTTCTTGGTATAGTAAAAATGAATTATATCAAATGGATTTTAGTAAAATAAAGATAAAATTAAAGATAAAATTAACATAGAAGTCAATTTTAATCAGAGTTGAAATTAATTCAAGCAAATGATATTTTGTTCGTCACATGCATTTAATGTGTGCTCACATTTTGCAAATTAAGCATTATACAAATTCTTCTGCTACAGAGAGGTTTCAACAGAGCTCGAATTCTCCGCCCTTTTCTCAGTACACTCTCATTGATGAGAAATTTCTGCTTTTTTTTCTACCACAGTTTTTCTGCAACATTCTCTAATTCGTGATTAAATCGAGATTATAAATCGTGATTAAATAATCACGGTATTATAATATAAGAACATAGAAAATATTTCTGCATAAATATAGTAATCGCATAGAAGCCAAAACGTTTTCATTTCTGAAAGTTTCCTAAAAATGGGCGGAGACTTCGAGCTTTGACTGTAGGCATCGCCCCAAGCCACTCCTCTAACATGTTACAATAGCCCCATCGCTTGATTTTGGACATTTTGTTTGTTTATAAAAAATATAACGATTTATACAAACACTTAAATATGCATTTTATAACTCGACACACAGACTAAATAAATATCTAAAAACATTTCTTTAAAGTAAAAATTAACATACCGTTAATCAAAATTTATGAAATATTTTTTTCCCCACTAACTAGCGAAAATAAAGCAGGTGCACAGAAACTCTCATTAACCAATTTTGTGCAGCATCGATTGTGCTTACATTGTAAAGCGCGGAATAAGAATTATGTTTATAAAAATATTTAAATACAAATATTACAAACTATTTCATAAATTGCGCGCTACTTCTTACCCTTGTGACAACTAGCACTACGCTAGCCTACTTATTTTTTTATCATTATTATTATTATTATTATTACTTTTTTATTGTTTTTTAAGTATGGTTTCGTTGTTTATTATACAAATTAACCTATTTTTTGTAAAATTAGCATATTGCAGGCGGGAAATTTTGATAGCATTCCAAAAAGAAAAAAAAAAAAAAAAAAAAAAACACAAATTCTGGCCTATTCTGAAAAAATATTTCGCTTTAAAAAGTTTTCTTTCTTTTCTTATTTTTCTTTCTTATTTTTTTACTCCATAAACAAATGAAATTTACCGTTTCGATTGTTGATGAAAAAAATTCAGATATTTAATAATGAATGTGTTAAATAATTTGATGTTTTAGAGAAACGTATAAAGGCGTGACTTATTCTGAAAATAGAAATGCTTTTGAAAAGTATCTCTTTTCTTGAATATTAAATATCCTTTCCCAGATTTTTACCATTAATTTTTTGTTTAAATATTATTATCTATATTTTTGTAGGTTGTAGGTTGTAGGTTTTTACACCTCAAATCAAATGTAACACTTTAAAGAATTACTTTCATGCGGGGCTTGCTGTACAAAATAAATACAGTGCGTTAAGAAATTATAAGACCACAAGCGTATTGGTGCATTTCTGATAAAGTGAGCATAATGTGCAAATTTTTAGTTACGTATTTAAAACTGATAAGAAAACGCATCCTATACTAATTCCAACTTTTAAAATTAAATTAAATTTCATTAAAACTTATTCATTTTTCTAAAAATTAAAGACTGTGGCTGTTAAGAAATTATAAGACCACCTGAGAAAATTAGCATATTATAAATGACGTCAAACTCAATATAAAGCGTATGCGTCAGTATTTCGTAAAAGCATTACCTAAGAAGCAAAGGCTTAGGTTTTGAATGTGTTATCTACGATTAATTTGACGATGCCTTGAGGGAAAGAATTATTGGAGTGCGAAGTAAGAAAAATTTTATTTTATAAAGGTTCTGGTAAATCTGAAAGCGATATTGCGAGGTTAGTGAACCGTTCTAAAACTGCCATTCATAATGCCATATTTAGAACAAATTATTCAAACAAAATAAAACGATCTGGTAGAAAAAAATATTTTGACAGCACGTGATAATAGACAAATTTTTCGACTGTCAACTAAAAAAGTCTTTCAACTCGTGAAATTTCGAAACGTTTCAGCAAGAAAACTTCACATGTAACAGTCTGGAAGAGTCTTAAATTAAATATTAATATGAAATTTATGAAATTGAAGAAAAAAACAAAGTTATTGAAATGCCATCGAGAAGAAAGATTAAAATGGGCTAAAAATGTCATCTCATGGAATGATGAGTGGAAAAAAATATATTTTCTGATGAAAAGAAATTTAACCTTGATGGTCCCGATGGTTACAAACACTGTTGGCATGACTTAAGGAAGGAACCAAAAGAATGCTTAAGTAGACAAATGGGTGGAGGATCAGTAATGATTTGGGGAGTTTTCTGTTATTAGGGGTTGTGTGATTTACAGCGGATTTCGGGTCATATGAACTCTACGCAATATTAGTCTATGCTATATGATCATATGATACCGTTTGGACCTTTATTAGGTGGTGCTAACTGGATGTTTTAACAGGACAATGCTGCTTGTCATACATCTAAATCCACACAGGAGTGGTTTAAAAAATAATAATAATAATGTTTTGCCATGGCCAAGTCGAAGTCCAGACTTGAACCCCATGGAAAACCTAAGGGGTATATTATCTAGCAAAGTTTATGCTAATAGTAAACAATTTTCATCTGCCAATGAACTGGAAGTAGCCATTGTAAAAGAATGGTACAATATTTCTATAACTGAACTTAACCACCTGGTTACTTCAATGAAAAACAGAGTGTTTGATGACATCAGGAAAAGTTTAGGACAAATATCATATTAATTTTTTATACATTTTTTTTTCTTTGTTTGGACAAGTGGTATTATATTTTATTAACAGATTATTTTTCACTTATTTCTTATATATATTTCAATTAAACATTTATTGCATTATACCAAGTTATTGCAAACTAATTATAAAAAAATATAGAGCAATATGTTATTTTATGTATTTAAATTATGATTAGAATCTTTATTTTTCTTATAATTTACAAAATTAAAGTGGTCTTAAAATTTCTTAACGGACTGTATATACGCAACAGAGATTGATAATTTCTTTTTTCTTAGTTAGTAAACATTTTTCTGAATTTTTACTGCTGTCATTATTATTATCACCATTAGTACCATAATAATTTATCTTGCCACTTACATTTTTGTAACTGAATATTGTACAGTTCATATGACTCAAGCTGTTTAAATTTTAACGCACACAGTGGCTTAATAAATTATTCCATTTTTTTTTTTTTTTTTTCCCTTAACTATCAGATATAAGTCATTTACGCCTAAGAGGAATCTAAAATTTGATTAACTGTGTGAAAATGTAAATTTGTCTTTCGCGTTGTACGGGACTGTTCATTGCCCTGTAACGAGTACTACTCGCAATTTTTTTGTTGTGTTTTATGGTTGCGCGTTATGCTGGATTTAATCTTATACTATTAAGTGAGCAATATTTGTATATGTCTATTTGACTGTTCTCGAAAACGGTAGCTCGGACAGTTACGAGAGTTAACACAAAGGTTCCCTCCGAAGGGTCATTGTGCACATCGAAGTCAGATTTTCGATTTTTTTAATTAGTTTTCTTTTAATTAATAAAAATATGAAAATAAAACTTTTCATTTCTATAATGACGCAGAATGGAGAATCTTAGGAGAGATTTGATTGGTTTATTTGATTTTCATTGAATTGAACATATTTTACTTTGAACTAGAGCTACGTTTTGAGGAATTACAAGAGGTTTGATTGGTTTATTTGATTTTCATTGATTTGAGTGTATTTTACGTTGAACTAGAGCTAGGTTGTGAGAAATTACGAGAGATTTGATTGGTTTATTTGATTTTCATTGATTTGAGGAAAGGATGTCAGGTGATGTCTTTTGATTTTAACCCTTTGCGGCTCAAAACAATTTGGACCATTTAAATTATACTACCACCGGAATTCATGAACTAAATTAAACTAAACGAAACTTTTAATTTTAAGGATAAAAAAACCGGTCTTTTCTGCTACGTTATAAACATAGATTTTTGCTAAAAAATTTCGGGGAGGAATTTTTGCAGCTGGATCTTAAATTTTGCGTCCTCGCAGCGAGGCAGCGCGCGTTAAGGGGTTAACATGCTTGACAGTGACTGCTGTGAAAACGAGTTTCGTGCGTTTTTAGATTTATGCACAGCGAAGTATGTGTGTCCAGTGATTTTTTTTTTCTTTAAAGATGCGTGATAGTGATTGCCGCTGAACCGAGTTACATGCGCTTTCAGATACATGCACAGCGAGGTAGGGGTGTCCAGTGATGATTTTTTTTTTTTTTTTTTTTTTTTAATGTGCGTGATAATGACTGCCGCGGAACCGAGTTTCGTGAATTTTCAGATTCCTGCACAGTGAGGTGTCCAGTATTTTTCTTTTTGTTTGTTTGTTTTAACATGCGTCATAATGATTGCCACGGAAACGAGTTTCGTGCGTTTTGAGATTCATACTCTGCGAGGTAGGGGTGTCCAGTGATGTTTTTTGGTTTTAACGTGCGCAATAGTGATTGCCGATTTTCGTGTTTTCTGAGATTCATGCACAGCGCGGAAGGGGTGTCCAGTGATGTTTTTTTTTCTTTTTCTGGTTTTCATGTGCGTGAAGCGTGCATACATGCGTTACAGTGATTGCTGCGAAAACGACTTACGTACGTTCTTTGATTCAACCATTTATCGAATAGTGACTTTTAGTGTACGAGTAACAGCTTCAACTTTTTCCAGAATATTCGAAGAATTAACATTTCTATTTGACTGTTTTCGAGAATATTCGTTTTAATAATAGTTTTGTTGCACAGATTCGAGAAGTTCAAAAAATGTTCGATATTGTCAAGGATAGCCCATACTGAAACCTTGAAGAAAATAGTCGCCAATCGAAATATATTTATTTAAACGTTTCAAGTATTCAATTAAAAAGAAATCCCTTAAATATAGTGCCCAGCGAAGCGGGCGAAGCCAGCTAGTTTTACAGTGCTGCCAGATCGAAACTTTAAAATTTCCCACATTTCGCTGGAAAATTTCCCTTTTTGACATAAAATTTCCCTCAATTGTTCAACATGCAAGGCTTTGAAGCTGTTCAGGGTAAAATAACTTGCACTGAATATAGTATTGTGTAAGGGTTAAGGTATATTATCCACAATTACAGGGCGTCTAGCGGTCTTTTAATTAAATGCCACTCTTTTTTTAACCATTTAACGTTCACTACTTAATTTATTTAAAAATTACTAAACTAATTTTAAAAATGGCTTTTAGACACATAGCTGATCATAAATATTTAAGAAATAAAAAATTAGCATTGTTCCTTTTCGAGAAATTTTCGGTTTGAAACATTTGTAAGTAAACCTTATTAAATTCAAATAATATTTAATTTCATAAATAAATCACTTTATAAGTAAACATTATCGACAACATAAACTCGTAGAAGTTGCATAGATCCCAACATTTCAATTTATTCCGGAGTATTTTAACCCTTTGCGGCGCAAGGTAATTCGGATCATTTAAATTACTCTGCCACCGGAATTTACGAACACAATTAAATTAGAAAATATTTAAAATTTTCAAGTTAAAATAGGGGGTCTTTTTTGCTATGTTATAAATGGAAATTTTTGCTAAAAAATTACCGGGATGATTTTTTGCTCTTGAGAATTAAAATTAGGTGTTCTATCAGCGGGAACACTGCGACTGAAAGGGTTAATCGTAAATTTCATATTATTCAATCGAAAAAAATGTCAGCGAAAGGTTACTAAAGTTCAATATTAAAAATGTATGTCATTCAAATAAGAGTTGTCTAAAAGTTCTGTGCGTCGGACCTAGGCCTGGGTAAAATGCCCTTCATAAGTATTTTCTAAGGAATCCTAGTCAATATTCGCGCGTATTTCTGAGAAAATCAGGGAATGCTTTCAATGATTAGGACGAATAAAACTAAAACAATAATTTTTTTCAGGATATTTTAGATTATTATTACAAAAGTTGAAAAAATTGCATTGATCAGCTTTTAAGATCTCAGCAAAAAGAGAAATTGGTTCGAATAGTTTGAGTTGGAGGGAAAAAATGCTTCAAAACTGACAAAGTAAAATTTCCCTTTTTGAGGAGAAATTTCCCTTTTTCCCTCAATAGCTGAAATCGCATCAAAATTTCCCACTTTGAGGGAAATTTCCCTCATTCTGGCAGCCATTTGTTATATATAAGTTTCCAGGCAAACACATTTCTTTTGGTAGTTTAACTTCGTTTTATATCATAATTTAAATTTCAGTACTTTTTTCCCGGTATGAATTTCTGAACCGCCTTGATCTCAGAAATTTGAATATGCGGTCGAAATTTGGGGTTGCCATTGAAAAAAAAAGAAGTTGAGGCCTGTTTTACATAATATGTAGACGACCCCTTAAACAAAATCTAACTATACTATTATAAACTAGACATTATTACTAATCGATTGACACCAGCCGCATATTTCTAGGATGATTTGTGGCGAAATTTGATTTTTTTTTTTTTTTTTTTTTTTTTACTGACTGTACAGTGTTAAGCGGTTCAACATAATACAAAATGTCCGTTTACTGCAGCGCCAATTGCTAATAGTGGTCGGGCGGCAAATAGAAACAAACGTAGGAAAGTATTACGAGTAATGAAAATATGCAGACCAAGCGACTGAATATTTCCACTATATTCATATCATTTGGCAGGTTAGCATCATTTTAAATCGCCAAGACAAATATATATTTCGTTGTTGTTGTTATGGTACTGGAATATTCTTTCATTCTCCATGCTGTCGTATGTCTGAAAAGTCTCATTAATATAAAAACTGTAGTGAAATAAATAAATAAATAAATAAATAAATAAAATATGGAATAAAGTAAGGCTTTTAGAACAAAGTTTAATTTTGGCAACGTGTAAGCATATACTAAGAAAACTGATTAAATATGAGATATTTCTCAAATGACAGCTATTTCTGAATCTATTAGGAAGATATTATTTATTCTATTTGACAGATGCTTTAATAATACAAAAAAAAAAGTTTGATTTATTATTTATTAATTTTACACATTTTGTGATTAAAAGAAAAAGGAATACAAATTTTATTTTTAAATGTTAGTATTTTGGCTCGTAAGATATGTTTTAAAAAAATTTTCTTCTTTTTTTTTTTTTTTTTCCTGAATATGAGGAATTTTTGGAAGGGTTTATTCCTATATTCTATATTTGCATATATTCTGCAAAATCTTCATTAAAATAATCAAAATTTTATTTGACGCTTCAGTAATAAATATATATGCGTTTCTTTTATCTTTCTTTCTTTTCCATCAATCAAAAATATTTAGGGATGCATTAAGCTTAATTGTATATATAAAAATTACCAGCTTTATCTACGTGTAAAAAAATGTTTTGTTTTTTCTATATAATTTGCATTTTCTCTTGGTTGTGTGTTTCATGTATGCCTAAGCATCCAAGTTAACTTTCTTTTTTTTTTTTTTTTTTTTTAACATAAGTGCTAAAATTTTATTAATATTTCTTTTTCAAACAAAAAAATATTACTGATAAAATCATCTGCCATTACTAAACTGCACATATCTAGAATTAGACTCTCCCTCTTCCTTATCTTCTCACATTGCTGGTATAGATTAAGAGGGGCAGTTGCTTTTAGCATTTTAATTTTTAAATAAAAACAGAGTAATCTCTTACAAAAATAAACATATGTTTCTTTTTTTGAAGGAAATATAATTTGTTTGAATGTAGAGATTCGTTTATAAGCTTCTTTTGCAAGTACGCTGTAGTTTGCTAACCACTATTTCTGAAAACTGATCTTCTTTGTTATTTTTTAGTTGAAGAGCATTACTAAACCAGTGTATGAAAATTATGGAAGTAAACTGTAGAAGACGCCTGCATTTCAATTGTGGTAATCAATTCCCAACCACAGAAACAGCTCTCGGACTTATTTGCATACAAGAAGAGTTTCACCACAAGCAAATGCTAAGCATCCAAATTAGCTGCTTTTTAAAAATTAAAAAAAAAATGCTAAAATTTTATTATTTTTTCTTTTGCAGACATAAATCGTTATTGATAAAATCATCTATCAATACTAAACTGCAAATATCAAAAATCAGGATCTCCCTCTTCTTTCTCTTTTGACATTGCTGGCTGGAGTGAAGGGGGGGGGGGGGCTGTTTGGAAACAAAAATAGAGTAATCTCTTAATAAATAAATAAATAAGCAAATGTTCCTTATTAAAACCCGAACAAGCTACTACGTCATAAACGCCAAAGAAAAATATTTCATTTTCATCTCAAATATCTTTCTTTGCCGTTACTGACGTACTAGATTATTCGGGTTTTAATTTTCCAACGCCAATATCTACTGTTATTAAATGTTCCTTATCTTTAAGAGAATATAATTTATTTGAAATATTCTTTCATATATATATTATAAGTTCAAGTTGTTATTTAATCAAAACCATTAAAATATTTATTACTTTTTTAAAAACAATCCTTATTTTAACAGTATGAAGTACTTTTTTTTTTTTTTTTGTTTATGCTAATAACATTAAATAGTCTAATACCATAACTTCAAACATTTACTTGTCGCAAAATCTAAGGGGGGGAGGGGGAATGTAGAAATTTAAAAAGCATACTTAAGAGATTTTTTTTTTAAATGGAATATTTTGTAACAACTTTTCCATTAAATTAAAGTGTTTTTAATCATTGTACTTTATGCTAATAAAGACTATTTTCTCTCTTGTATAAAATTTCTTATACAATTTTTCAGGTTGTTTTCCTCGCAGATTAACAATAGTACTAAATATTTAAAGTTTAAAACTTCTTCACACACCTTAAAATTAATACAATCACTATAACTATTTGTTTTGAACAGCGTGGCCTTTCTTCTTCAAGTGTAAAAATCATGTGCTATTACCTTGGAAGCAAAAGTAAGACTGCTTTCGCCTTTGTCTCCCTGGCAGTAGCACATATTTTTTGCACCTGAAGAAGAAAGGCCACGTCCTTTCCAAACCGGTAGTACTTGTATTGATTTTGTGATCTGTGAAGAAGTTTTAAAGTTTAAATGTTTATTGTACGCCAATTCTTTAATTTATAATTCAATAAATGATAATAAATGTTTTGAGGAAATATTGTAGATCCTTTTAAATACATATTGGTACTCATGTTCTTGTTATGCAAACGAGGAAAATAATCTGATAAGCCACTCACACAAGTTTTTCTTACACTGCATTTCAGTATCATAAAAATAGATAACAGATAATGTCATGAGATCAATATTGCAAGATAATAAATTTCTATCTACTTTAAAAAAATAATCTAAAATAGGTTTAGGGGACAATCTTGTTTGACAAATAATTCTATCTCAGTCTACCTCCTGTTCAATTATAGTGCTTTCATTTATTAAAAAAAAAAAAAAAAAAAAAAAAAAAATGGCTGCTATTAATTTGCCTTCAAACTTGACAATTTCTATCAGATCTTTCAAATGGCGACCTAATTCAAGCTTCAAAATACCAAATTTCAATTTCCTGCAGTTATTTATTTTTAAGTTATACTGAAATCAAGTACACATACAGAATAACGCTAAAAATTAGATTTTCGTATTCAGGGGACCTCAAAACATGACATTATAAAAAGAATGAAAGTTAAAATAGAATACATATTAAAAAAAAAAAAAAAAAAAAAAAAAAAAACTTTGTGTATAATATGGATATGAACAATTTATTTTTTCCCCAGAGTCGGCTTAATAAAATATAACAATACACTTCCTTCAGTTACTTTAGGTGGCCCTGTAAATGAAATACTAACGATTTCCATACCACAATCTACCCCAAAAATTTATACATATAAAAACTGTGTTCATTCCATTTCGTTTAGAGCAGCCTGTAGATGTTACACGTACTTACCAGAAATTTCTCCATAGACATAATGCATTTGAATTCTCTTGGATGTCCCTGTACACGAACTATGTGCTTGATCTCGGTAGTGTAGCATCACTATATGATGCAAATTTAGAATACCTAGTTTGGACTTCCTGCTACTGTTTGTTCGTGAGATAGGCTGATAATAGACAAAACAGACACACAGACTAAAACTAAAAGCAGTTAAAAGCGTGTTTTTCGGATTCAGAGGCTCTCAAAACGCGTAACTGTAAATAATCTCAACTTCGAAAATTTGACTCAAAGATAATCCTTCCTCTCCCCTATATATGGGTAAGAGAAAGTAAAGTAATGGCTTTAAAATGCCAAATTATAAATTTCATCATGTTTTGTATGTTTGATATACATGAGAACTTTTAGTAGTTTTAACATTTTAACCGAAACAATTTTTTTTTTTTTTTTTTTTTTTTTTTTTCAGCTGCTGTAAAGTGTATATATTTTAAAAAAAAGGATAAGGTATGTATTTTTTTATGTAAATGTAAATTTAATTCTTTTAAAATAAATTAATATATAATTTCTTATATTTCCCGTTATTAATTTTTCTACATAGTAGGAGAAAAAGTAAGTTTTTAGTGAAAATTTGAAATGAGTTTTTACATACTTTACATGTTTTGAGGCCTTCACAATCCGAAAATTAGGTATTTAGCAGTGTGTCTATGGCACCATATCTCAATAAAAAATTGTAGAAATAAGAACAAACTCAGTATTATAAATGTGTATTATTTAGAGCTGTTGTGTACTAAACTTTTCATTAAGATCAAGCAAAAAGCTTTCGTTGAGATCCTGTGGAAGTGCATTCAATATAATTCAAATACATTACATCTATATGAGAAAATTATGCTAGGTGCAAATTAACACCTTTAGACGGCCCTAAACCAAATCAAATTATATATATATATATATATAAAATATCATTTACGATTCATTTACAGATCCAAACAAAATAATCCGGATACATTGAGACTATGCTTTGAAAAGTACTTATGCTTTACTAAAATATGCTTATACTATGCTGAAACTGCATTTAAGCTTTGTTATGTGATTGTTTTGCTGTTCTTAATTTAAGCACAGCGTGTGGTTGTATATAATTCATTGACAATGTGCAGGCATGTAAAAATTCAGTGAATACATTCTTCTGTATGGAATATAAATAATGGAACTAGTTTGTTGACATTTTCCAAGTTCAGGAAAATTCATGCCAGATGGTAATTACTTTCTGATATCCAACTATAAAAAATGTACTAGTTTAGAGTCAAACTGTGCGTTTTAAGGAAAGGTAAAAAAAAAAATTCCTTTGCAACGTTTTATCTCTCTAATTGCTTTTTAAGAATAATGTAAAAATGTATCATAGCAGAAAATACAAATTGGGTATTTTGAAAACTAAAGGAGATTGCTATTTGAAATTTTTGACCAACATTGGTAAGTTTAAAAGAGTTATGCAGGTAAAATTTGTCTGAATAACTCATAATGAACTTTTTAATTTAATAACAGTTTAATTTTTTTTTAATGTATAAAAGAAGTACAACCAATGTGTTGAGGTTACTGTAACCCCATTCATATAAATATATATATCTAATAAAACTGTTTCTAAAACAATTTTTAACTGTTTTTAAAGTTCGTTTATATACATTACTTGCCATCTTACCCTTTAATAAAATACAGCATTCAAATGCATAAAAAAAAAAAAAAAAAGAAAGAAAGAAAGAACGAAAAGTTCTGTGAATGACACACTAAAATAAATTAAATTTCATTACGCTTGAGTGTGGAGGAAGTAAATAATTAGATTACATTTTAGTTTTCTTGTACTTTAAATAATTAAATTAATTTTGTGTATTTATACTTTTTGAGTGGAGATTGGAATTCTTATTATTAATTTATTTAAAGGTTTGAATTGAAATAACAATTGCATACGTTTTATAAAATACATTTTGTCAAAGTAATTTTTCCGTAATTTACGACTTTCTTCTCGAATTACAGAGAATATCTGGTCGCAAAGTTACCTATTTTTAACAGTGTACTTACGGTAAAAAACTTCTCGTTCTTGCAAGTTTCTCTGTTTCGATAAATTCTTTGAAGCTTCTCTGTAAAAGAACTATAAGTGAAACGTACATTGTTTTTCAGACATCTTAATCTAGTGTAATGTCTAGATATTTTAACTAATTTAACGATAGTTCATAATGATGAAGAATTTTTCTTTGTGTCCCTAGAAAATAAGTTGAATGAAACCCTGGGTGGTGCCAAGTCAAAGTGACAAGTTCCTTTGAAGGGTTAAGAAGCAGAGGGAAGTCAAATAATATTCTAGTTATGATTATCACAAATTAAGTTCTCTAGTATTAGATTGTTACTTGAAGTTCGCATGTATTGGGCATTTTTATCACGTTAAACTTTCACATTCCACTTTTCCATCAAACAGACAAAAAACAAATAATTTCGTGAGTGTCATATATCAACGCAAGCATTGTTTCATTAATCACAAAAAGTATTTAAAGATAAACCTTACAATTTTTTTAACGGACAGTAAGCTGGAAACTTTTTATTTACACTACATGTTTAATTGTAACCGTGCTTATCAAATTTTCAAAATTATATAATGCGATCTTTGTATATTACGAAAACTAGAATGGTGTGGCATCACAAAATTTCTTCTTTAAGTCGTACAAGCAGTGTTGCCAGATCTGGCGGAATTTTTATTTAATGAAAACCAGTAATTTTTAACTGTTACGATTTCCTAATCACTTCGATGGTCGATAGTCTATTATGTACATCAAATATCACTTCTCAAAAATATTGATCATTATTAAATAAACCATCCGCTAGATCTCGCAACACTGCGTATAAGGTGTAATACATTTAAAACATGAATTAACTGTGTATACACTAAAGGGGGTGTACGTACACCATATAAGAGTTGTTCCCAGGGCCTCCAAAATTCAAAGTTTGGCCCTGCTCATGCCTGGAAGTGTCCTGAAAAAGGAAAGAGAGTACGACCTGTACTATTAGAAATTGTTCAAAAGTAATTTAATGGTATTCGAATTATTTTTAATTTTGCAATATGTTCAATTATACCTAAGTTCGGTCTCTGAGTGAAAAGAAACCATAAATATATATGCAAAGCTCGATTATGCTTTTTGAAGACCGCAAGGCAACAAAGCAATTTGGAGTCACTCCCCTTTCGATGCGGAACATGCCAAAAATTGGGCCATTCTAATTTTTTAAAAATTCAACTATAAAGCATTTTGTATTCATTTGTAGCAAATATTACGTAGTAAATATTTTAAATTTCATCTTCTGTTATAATTCGTATTTCCCCAATTTATATTAAACAATAATAAAATCATTAATTGTATGTTAAAGAAACTGAAAAATTAAACCCACTGATCATTCAATACAAATGCTATCGTAGTTTAGAGAGCTAGAGGCTAAATTTAACAGTTGTTTTAAACTTAATGTAATATAAAAATAATTTAATCAACTTTTGTTTTTACTAGACATATCATGTAAAAAACTTTACTATTAGCTGACAATTTTCGGAAATGAAACTGAAAAAATATGGGCCAGTGGCCCGTACCAGATTTTGGCCCTTGTTGAATGCACGTAAAAAAAAAAAAAAAAAAAAATCAGCCTACGCAAATTTTCTTTGAAGGACTGTAACTCATCTAAATGAATGATTTAAAAAAAAAAAAAAAAAAAAAAAACATTAAAAAAAATATCTTTCAATAAGAAATGGTAGACGGTACCCAATCATAAACAACCATATACTCTAATTGACATAATCTGGCTAAAATATTTTTCGTCAGCATTTAAACGGGTGATATCATTCGACAGTGATAACTACAGTACAAAAAACATTGCAACAAAGTAGGTAATTGGTTTAAAAAAAAAAAAAAAATCGTTAGTTAGCATAGTATGAAAGCGATCTTCTTACCCAAGTTTTAAAATATTATCTAATATTTCAAAGAATAATTTGAGAATATCAAGAGCATTCTCTCCCTGTGTAAAATGTTAAAAATTTATAAATTTGAAACTTTACTGCTGAATAAGTTTATCAACAGAGATTTTTTTGCTTTTTAAGATCTCCTACACCTTCTTTTTTAAAGGTCGGCCCAAGGCTCTTTACTAATAATAAAATCCTATAAAGTCTGTATGCTAAAATAATGAAGTATGCATATTAGTTTTAAAAATATTAATTCAAGCAACGAGTATCCAAATGAGTCCGACTGATAATTAACACTGCTTTCTTCAGAAATTTTTAGATATGAAATATGAGCCTGAAATACTTTTTAAAAGATTATGTAAAATTCTATATACTTTTTTTTCATCAAAATATTCATTTTTAATATTTACATTTTTGTTCTGTTTTTAAGCTAAAATAGACTTTATAAAAGTAGTTTGGCAGTTTTTCCTTTTTCTTTTTTAATTCCTCTGCTAAATCCTCTTAAATCGTATTTTAGCTTTCTTTTGATATCGGCTTTAGGTTAAACATGCAGGGTGTGCCTGAATTCATGGGCCAAACTTTATGGAAAAATAGGGCATTTTACAAGAATTCAGAATTACATAGAAAGTCACGTCCCCAAACGTCATTCTAACCCTTTAAGAATCGGGTGATTTTGCTTGGATATGGGCGTGGCTCGACAATACTTCATTTTTAAAGAGTTTCTACATGATAATATTTACATAAATAAATAAATTCTGCTTTTATTGATATGTTTTATCGCAATGATTGCAATAATACGTACATTGTGCAGAGCTGCCAACCTAATCCGGCAAATTGTTAACGCCTATTGAAAAACGCCCCTTTTCTACACCACTTAATTTTTAGAGCAATTCTCTTCAAATGTATATATGATGAATTAAGTAGAAAAATACTCTAAAAATTTAATGGTGTAGAAAAAGGGGCGGTACTAACAATTTGCCGGATTAGGTTGGCAGGTCTGATTGTGCGAAAATACGAACATTCAGAATGGTGCAAGCAAGCTTATAAATTTATACAGTAGGCGGAGTTAGTAGTACAATGTAGCACAAAACATGCAGTCCTTAAAGGGATAAAATGACGTTTGGGGACACGATTCCTACGCAATTCCGAATCCTTATAATGTGCCCTATTTCCCCTTAAAGTTTGGCAAATGAATTCAGGGACACCCTGTATATATACTATATATATATATATATATATATATATTATGTATATATATTCAGAAGTACTAAATACAAAAGAAATTTCTCAAAGAAAGAGGTTATAATTTATAATTGCATTGAAATTCATGTGTATACTTCGTTTAGTACAGTAGAGCCGCAACTATACGCGCCGCGATTAACCCAGTTCCGGGTGAACCGATACAGTCCCGAAGAGACCACGCCTCAAAGAAGACGTGGCTTTCGACAACTGGCGCAGATAAATTTAACAAATTTTACATAACAGCACTGCATTTTATACTTTATATAAGTATCTATTGTCTTGCATTTTTAACTGACTACTTTTAAATATTTAATATACGTATTAATTTACTTCATTGACTACGTTTACATCTATTTTAAACTTTGGTATATGTTTCCCCTTCGACTTACTATTATCCGAGGTACCCTCGGTCTACTCATAAGAATTTCTACTGTATCTAGTTTTATTTATTTATTTATTTATTTATTTATTTGTTTTTTATTTATTATTTGACACACACACACACACACACACACATATATATATATGTGTATACCAAGTGATTCAAAATAGATGTTAGAGAGATTATTTCGTAAACTAAGAAAGATATAGACATACTTCCAATTACGAAATTGGTGCAAATTAAGAGAAGATTTCAAATATGGCATTTTTTGTACAAGGGGTTCTATACATATTAAAATACGATATTTACCTAATATACAATACCTAGTATCATATTACTTATATTTAGAAAAATATTCTTTTTGCTCTAAGAAGAAAAAAAATCCTTTCTCTAAGTCATAATCTTGCTGACTTATTGTAATTTGAAAATGATGACTTATACCACTTTATTTTCAATTTTTGCATCTATTTTTCGACGCCAAAGTTCTCACTTTAGGGGGTTATCTATGAGATGAGAAAAATTAAAAAGAGATCCTTCATTTTAAAATACCAACTAAAATCATAACACATCAATTCAACAGTTTTAAGAACGTAATGCAAATTTACATTATTCCGTATTGTTAAAAAATTTAATAGTTAAATATCTTAGTGGGTCACCTGCAAATTAAAACACGTTAAGAGAGGAAGAGAATTAAAAGGCTCGCAAAAACGTGAGAAAGTTTCGCACTTTAATTCTTTTTACCACTTTCCATCATCGTTAAAAAAATTTTATGACTTCGGCTCTTTAACAATCCCAACAAGTTTTAAAAGTGTTAATGACTTGGTTTGTCTGTCTGTCCATCCGTCTTTCTGTCTGTCCGCGCTCTAACTCCCGTGAATATTCATGGAATTTCTTGAAACTGATATATGTTATTTAAATTCATAATCGGATGTTCTTTATTGAAAATGGAGTGAATACCTCTGCTAACGTGTGTACAGGGACACCCGAAAGTATTCCAAAGCATTGTGTTATATGAGGGGTATTTTTATAAACCATATTTTAGCACCTTTAATCTACGCATACATTAATAAAATTGAAATATGTTATTCAAGTTAACTATAGGAAATTTTCTATAGAAAATGGAGTAATTACCATAACTGGTTTGTATACAGGGACACCCGAACCCGAAACTATTCCAAAGCATTGCGTTCTGTGAAAGATATTTTTATAAACTATATAACTTGCATAAATCTTAATGAAATTGAAATATGTTATTTATATGCACAAAAGAAGGCTTTCTATAGTGTAGAGTACGATTAGCATTAGAATTTACAGGACACACAAAAACATTCAGTTACGTTGAGGATTATTATTGGATATTTGCTGGAATTGCATTTTCGTTTACATTTAGCGTTTTCTAATAATTTTTATCTGTGAATATGATTTCAATTTGCATATATATATATATATATATATATTTTCTGACTGTCCATATATCTATCTGTCCGTCTTCCCACCCCGAGCGTCGGTAAATATCTTCAAAATTAAAAAAAAATGATCGATGTTATTCAGGTTTACAATGGAAAATTTCCAATTTAAAATGGCATTAATAAGTCCTCTAAAATTGGTTTATGTTCAGAAACGCACAAAAAATGTCAAGTATTGCGTTTCTGAACAAACATTCTTATAAATTACATTTAAATAACTTTCTACTGTAAAATTCATAAAAAAAGTTCATATTTATTGTTAATATTGTAAAACAATCGTAAAATAATTGTTTGCGTAGAATATGATATGGTATTGATGTATAATTCTATGTCAAGGGGTTACTGACTTCTGTTTAATTATATGGTCTACATCTATTAAAACAAAAATCAAGTCTGTTATTAATTACCTTGAAACTTACAAATCTTGATCAACTTTTCAAGTGGCAACTAGATATGGAATCCAAAGTACAAAATTTGAATTTTCTACATTTATTTGCTTTTAAATTATACTGAAAATTCATATATATAAATATAAACCACTAAAAGTTTGACTTCCGTATTCAGGAGGCCTCAAAACCGTTGTACATTACACAGAAAAATATCGATCTCCAAATACTACTTTGTTTACAATCTGGGTATGAGAAATTAATTTTCCGTTCTGTGGCAGCAGTTTTCTTCAACATAAATAAATAAAAAATAAAAATAAATAAATAAATGCAGCAAAGCACTTACATCAATTACAATTAATTAAAAAAAATGTTTACATTAATTTGGAGTAACCCTGTATATTGTCTATAAACTGTATACACATGACTTTGTGTACGTAAATTTAGTGTTATATGTAAAACACGCAACACAAAATGAAATACACTTCCAGCAATTTGCAAATGTAGCTCCAGTATATCCAAATACTCTGAGTAACGCTGCAAAAGAATGATTGTTGTACCACAAACTACACAAAACCTGCTTTTATGCGTATAAAAAATCTGTCCTTTTCATTTTGTTTAGGGCAGCCTATAGATGTCACACTGTATACATGAGAAATTTCGCTCGCATACGTGATGTATTTGAATTATCTTGGACGACCCTGTATACAAACCTTTGTCTGATCGCAACGAATAACTTAGTGTAGCATCGCAATATGATACAGATTTAGAATATCAAATTTGGACTTCCTGCTACTGTTTGTTCTTGATATATGCTGATAACACACACACAGAGTGTGAAAGAGAGAGGCCAACTGCTAAAAACATGATTTTTGAATTCAGAGGATATGAAACCGTGCAAATATAACAAAAACCAATTTTCGGATATTTGACTCAAAAACAAAACTTTCTCTATACCGTGTATGGTTAAGAGAATGCATAAATGAAAGGAAAGAAAAACGAATTTGAAAAATCCCTTTTAGTATATAAATTATCAAAAAAAACTTTTGTTAAATTATTAATGAGTATTCTCGTGTATTCACTCGGAGAAAGAGAGACATTACAGGTTAAAATAGCCGTCTTTCCCTGAATGAATTTTTTTTTCCCCAAACACTGATCAATCTATGGCTTATTACAAAAGCTATAGTAATTACAATTTCTCACTTGTGATACAACCCCTTAAGACTTGTCGAAAAATGCTAGAATTTTCATTTTGCATTAACTCACCGAAAATCCCACCTAGAAACATGATATATTTTTATTTTTATTTTTATTTATTTATTTATTTATTTATTTATTTGTTAAACTGAGGAAAATAATTTTCTAAGTATAAGTCATATGATAGGAGGGGCCGTATAAAAATTAATTTTCGTATTTAATGTGCATACAGCCCCTTGTACTAAAAAATACTATACCTGAAATCGACTCTTAATTTGCACAAATTTTGTAATTTGAAGTATGTTTCTATCTTTCTTAGTTTACGAGATCATCGCTGCAACACCTATTTTGAATTACTCGTTATATATATATATAGGAGACCGTGGAGCTAGTTGTCACAGGAGTAAGAAGTAACACGCAATTTATGAAATAGTTTGTAAAATTTGTGATTAAATATCTTTAAATACATAATTCTTATGACTCGCTTTATAATTTAAGCACGATAGGTGCTCCACAAAAATGGTTAATCAGAGGTTCAGTACACGTACTTCATTTTCGCTAGTTTGGGGGGGGGGATATTTCGTAAATTTTGATTAAAGGTATGTTAATTTTTAATTTAAAGAAATGTTTATAGATATTTAGTTAGTCTGTGTGTTGAGTCATAAAATGCATGTTTAATTTTTTGTAGAAATCGTTATATTGTATTTATAAATAAACAAAATGTCCAAAATCATACGATGGCGCAAGTTGTAACATGTTAGAGGAGTAGCTTGGGGAGATGCCTACAACCAGAGATCGAAGTTTCTGGACATTTTAAGGAAACTTTTAGAAACGAAAAATTTTTGGCTTCTTTGCCATTAATATATTTATACAGAAATATCTTCTGTGTTTTTATATTAAAGTTCCGTGATTATTTCATTACGAATTATAATCACGATTTAATCACGAATTAGAGAATATTACATAAAAATAGTGGTAGAAAAAAAAAAGCAGGAATTTTTCATCAATGAGAGTGTCTTGAAAAAACGGCTGAGAATTCGAGCTCTGCTAAACCCTCTCTGTAGAAGAAGAATGGGCATAATGCTTAATTTGCAAAATGTGAGCACACATTAAATGCATGAGAGGAACAAGATATCATATGCTTGAATTAATTTCAACTCTGATTGAGATTGATTTCTATTTTAATTTTACCTTTAATTTTATCTTTATTTTACTAAAATCCTTTTGATATAATTTTTTTTTTACTATACAAAGAAGGTTATAATTTAATATTAGTTATTAATTGCCTTTTTTATTAAATTAATAAATAATTGATAACAAAATTTTTTTTGAAATATTGTCGTTTTTATTGTAAGGGTCCCCTTTGTATCCGTTACAATTTGCCCCACGTGTGTTACAACTACCCCAAATCCGGGTCAAAATGTAACAGACAAATAATTAAAAAATGCATTTTTTGTGCTAAAACTAGCAACATTAACGAAAGTTTTTTTTTTTTTTTTTTTTTTTTTTTTTTTTTTTTATGAATATGATAGATGATTATGTATGCTACTGAAAACAGCAATTATAAACAGGAAAACGTAAGCACATTTCACAATATATTTAATTTTCTAAAAACCGTTACAACTCGCCCAACGCTGCCCTTTATATACATAATAGATGATTTGCAGTCCTTCAAAGGGAATTCTAGCGTTGCCAACATTTTAATTTATTCCGGAGCATTTTTAAACCGGCCTTTATTACATACCACTATTTTTTGAAGAGTAAATTTTTCTTATTTCATCTCGGTTATATATTGAAAATAAATATTATAAAAATTAAGTGGTGCAAATAAAGGCAAAAAATTCTCCGGAAGGAATAAAAATATTGGAAAATATGGAATTCATAGCATAAATTCCATTTAAAAGACATATATTCAAATTATAAATTTTAAAGTTTTAACAAATAACAGCAGTATGTCAAAAACCAAAAATAAATTTATAAATAAATATGTGGAAATAATTAATTTACTGTCACCGTTATGTTTTTCTTGGGTTTACTTTTATAAATTTTAACTACGAGATGCTTACTTAGTATCTTTCTCCGGTAGTAATCTTGTAGTGTCGCTTGCGTCTCTTCGGGCAGCAGGCGATTTGTGTGTAAAAGTTGGTAATCGAAATTCTACTTGCTCCCAAATGCTATAATTTCGAAATAAATTATCGTAGGAACATGCGGCTGGTAACGATCGATTTGTAATAACGTCTACTTTATAATGGTATAGATGAATTTTCCTTAGGGGATCGTCTACAAATTAAAAAAAGCAACTTTATTTTTTCAATGGTAACTCCCAGTTTTGATATTTTTTTTGGAATTATTTGGATCAAATCATCGCGCAAAAATGGTATAGTTTATATATTATGCTCTATTTTTCATACAGTTATAAGCTGTCAAAGTATGGGGATGCTAATGTTAAATGAATGTGAAAAAAATAAATTCATATCTTCCAGAGAAAAAATTATATTCAAGTTCTGTTCTTTTTCATGCCTAAGAGTGAAGTGACCCAAACATATTCCATGCATATTTATGATTAAAAAACATTTTTTTAATCATGAAAATTATTAATAAATTCATATTTAAAAAATATATATGAATTATGACCTACACTAATTTTTGCACGAATAGAACAGGCATCATCAAAAATATGAGTTTCCAAATTTACAGCTCATTTCTAGCATTGTTTTTCGAGTTACAGTGAAATTTCATTTTTCATTGCTGTTAGGGGGCCGCCACACCACATGTTACCATTTGTATTGTCCAAAGAAAATATCTGCATATAATCTGACGAGAAACTATTGTAATTCACTTTTATGTTATTCATATTGTTTTATAAGAACATTTCGATGCTTATTATACAAATGGACTTATTTTTGTAAAATTACCGTAATGCAGACCAGAGATTGCAAAAGAAATTCAAAAGAAAACAAGTCCCGCCTTCTGCATTGTTGAAATAATATTAAAATAAGAGTATTTTGCATATTCGTATTTGACACTATATGTGATGCTGGTATGCATAAACTTCAATGGAATTTTGTACATGGATTTCTGAAGACACAAAATTTAAATGATTTAATAGTAAATATGAAAAATCATTTTTTTTTTAAAGCAAAGTTTTAGAAAAATGTGTAAAGGCGTGGCATACTTTACAAGACAGGGAATATTTTTTATCTTGATGCACTGAGTCTTCTTAAATATTAAATAACTTTTACTAGTTTTTCAACGCTAAATATTTCTTTTAACCCTGTTCAATATTGTAGGGTTCGTGCATCTGAAGTGAAATGTGATGTTTCAGAAAACCTGGTATTATTATTTGAAAAAACAAAATCCATTCGATAGTCGTTTTATTATTATTATTATTATTATTATTATTATTATTTATTAACTTTTATAAGATTTTTTAACCGCAAATTTTCTGTTTTAATCTTGTTGTCACATTTTTGCATTTGTTTACTGTATGGTTTGTGTACATCATGTTATTTAAATTTTATCGCATGATGTAACATAATAAAATATTAAATTTTTATTACTTTTTTTTACGCTAAATATTTCTTTTAACCCTGTTCAATATTGTGTACATCATGTTATTTAAATTTTATCGCATGATGTAACATAATAAAATATTAAATTTTTATTACTTTTTTCAACGCTAAATATTTCTTTTAACCCTGTTCAATATTGTAGGGTTCGTGCATCTGAAGTGAAATGTGATGTTTCAGAAAACCTGGTATTATTATTTGGAGAAACAAAATCCATTCGATAGTCGTTTTATTATTATTATTATTATTATTATTATTATTTATTAACTTTTATAAGATTTTTTAACCGCAAATTTTCTGTTTTAATCTTGTTGTCACATTTTTGCATTTGTTTACTGTATGGTTTGTGTACATCATGTTATTTAAATTTTATCGCATGATGTAACATAATAAAATATTAAATTTTTATTACTTTTTTTTTTTTAATACACAATCAAATGTTGGATATATATATAAATTTAATATATAAAATCTATTATTGAAACAAAGCACAATGTTATTTATTTTGATTAATTCTAATCACGGCGTAAAATTCATATTTATTATGGAAAAACAATTTAAAACAAAGTAATAGTAATATGTCTTGTCACTTTTAAAGCTATAGATATTGATCTTACACTTTTCATAAATAAGAATTCAAGTACAGTAGACTCCTGTATAACGTGGGTGATCCGTTTTGCGCAGCAGAAAATCGCGTTACGTGGATTATACATTATCAGACCAATTTATGCAAGTTCACTACAATAATAAAAAAAAAGGAATAATAATAATTTATTTTATTTTATTTAGGGGAACGTGGGGCGGGTTGTAACAGTTTTTAGAAAATTAAATATATTGTGAAATGTATTTACATTTTCCTGTTTATAATTGCTATTTTCAATAGCAATCTATCATCTATCATATTCATAAAAAAAACTTTCGTTAATATTGCTAGTTTTAGCACAAAAAATTTTTTTTTTTTTTTTTTAAATTATTGCCTGTTACATTTTACCCAGGATTTGGGGCTAGTTGTAACACACGTGGGGCGAATTGTAACGGATACAAAAGGAGCCCTAACAATAAAAACGACAATATTTAAAAAAAAAAAAATATGTTATCAATAATTTGTTAATAAAAAAAAAAAAAAAAAAAAAAGCAATTATTAACTAATATTAAATTATAACCTTCTTGACACAGTAAAAATAAATTATATCAAATGAATTTTTGTAAAATAAAGATAAAATTAAAGATACAATTAACATAAAAGTCAATCTTAATCACAGTTAAAATTAATTCAAGCAAATGGTATTTTGTTCCTATCATACATTTAATGCGTACTCACATTTTGCAAATTAAGCATTATTCTCATTCTTCTGCTACAGAGAGGGTTTAGAAGAGCTCTAATTCTCCGCCCTTTTTCCAAGACACTGGCATTGATAAAATATTTCTGCTTTTTTTTCTACTACTATTTTTATGCAATATTTTCTAATTCGTGATTATAATTCGTCATTAAATAATCACGGCACTATAATATAAGAACACAGAAAATATTTCTGCATAAATATAGTAATGGCATAGAAGCCAAAACGTTTTCATTTCTGAAAGTTTCCTAAAAATGGGCGGAGATTTCGAGCTTTGACTGTAGGCATCGCCCCAAGCCACTTCTCTAACATGTTACAACTTTCCCCACAGCATGATTTTGGACATTTTCTTTATTTATAAAAAATATATATAACGATTTATACAAAGAATTGTTATTCATTACATTCATTACATTCATTTTATAACTCAACACACAGAATAATAAATATCTATAAACATTTATTTAAAGTTAAAATTAACATGCCTTTAATCAAAATTTACGAAACATTTTTTTCACTACTAACTAGAAAAATGAAGCACGTGTACAGAACCTCTCATTAACCATTTTTCTGGAGCCCCAATTGTGCTTACATTATAAAGTGCGTCATAAGAATTATGTTTATTAAAATATTGAATCACAAATGTTGCAAACTACTTCATAAATTACACGTTACTTCTTACCCCTGAGACAACTAGTCCCACGCTCCCCTACTTTTTTTTTTTAATCATTATTATGACTATTACTTTTAGTTTTCTTATTGTTTTCTAAGTAAGGTTTCGTTGTTTGCTATACAAATTAACCTTTTTTTTGTAAAATTAACACATTGTAAGCGGGAAATTTAGATGTCATTCCAAAAAAAGTAAAATAAATAAATAAATAAATAAATAAATAAATAAACCCCACTTTCTGGCTTATTCTGAAACAATATTTCGCTTTAAAAAATGTTTCATATTTTTTTTTTTTTTTTTTTTTTTTTCTAATTTTATTTTGTTTGACTCTTTGTAGGATGCCAGCATCTATAAACGAATGAAATTTACCGTTTCGATTGTTGCTGACAAAAATTCGGATATTTAATAATGAATATGTTAAATAATTCGATGTTTTAGAGAAACGTATAAAGGCGTGATTTGTTACTCAAAATAGGAATGCTTTTGAACGCATACTTGCCAACCATCTCATTAATAACCGTACAATTGTTAACGCCCCCTGAAAACACGCCCCTTTTCTCACACCACTATATTTTTAGTGTTATTCTCTCCAAATGTTGCGATTATATAAGACTAAAATTACTCTAAAAAATTGTTGGTGGAAAAAAAATAAGGCGGGTACTAAAAATTGTACGGTTCATAATGAGATGGTTGGCAAGTATGTGAACGGTATTTATTTTCTTGAATACTAAATATCCTTTCAAAGATATTTACCATTAATTTTTTGTTTAAATCTTATTATCTAAATTCTTGTATGTTGTATATTATAGTTTTTTACACCTCAAATTAAATGTAACGCTTTATAAAAACACTTTCATGCGGGGCTTGCTGTACAAAATAAATATATACGCAACAGAAATACATAAATTCTTTTTTTATTAGTTAGTAAATATTTTTCTTAATTTTTACTGCTTTTTGTACTATTATCATCACTATTACCATAATAATTTATATTGCCACTTACATTTTTGTAACTGAATATTGTAGGGTTCATATGACTCGATCTATTTAAATTTTAACGCATACAGTGACGAATAAATTATTCCTTTTTTTTTTTTTTTTTTTTTTTAAACATTAAATATAAGTAATTTACGCATTAGAAGAATCTAAAATTTGATTAACAGTGTGAAAATGTAAAATTTGTCTTTCGCGTTGTACAGGAGTGTTCATTGGCCTGTAACGAGCAGTGCTGCCAGATTGAGGGATATTTTTATTTAATTCCCATCCCACCACTGAATTTTAACTGATACGGTTTGCCAATAATTTCGGAACATTTTTCACAGAAATCATCCATGTAATTAGGTAACCGTTACAAGTAAAATTAAAGGTGGCTGTTCAATAAAAATTTCCCTCAAATCTGGTAGCACTGGTAACGAGTACTACTCGCAATTTTTTTGTAGTGTTTTATGGTAGCGCGTTATACTGGAGTTAATTGAAGTTTTTCAGATAAGTTTTCATGCAAACACATCTCTTTTTGTATGTGAACTTCGTTTTATTTCATACTTAAAATTTCTGTACTTTTTTCCCAGTATGAATCTTAATAAGTAACGTATTTTCTATGGTGAATCATAATTTATTTTTTTAAATATATAAATAGACCCCTAATACACTTTCGCTTATAACTGTATAAAAAATTCATTTAAAGTATATAAATAGAACGTTTTCTGAACCGTCTTGATCTCAGAAATTTGAATATGCGGTCAAAAGTTGGGGTTTCCATTGAAAAAAAAAAAAATGAAATTGATGCCTGTTTTAATATGTAGACGACCTCTCAAGAAAAATAAAACTATACCGTTATAAAATTGACGTTATTACTAAGCAATTGACACCAGCCGCATATTTCTAGGATGATTTGTGGCGAAATTAGATAGGGGGGGGGGAGGCTTTTTTAAAAAATTATTTACTGACTGTATTAAGCGGGTTGACATAATACAAGATGTCCTTTTACTGCAGCACCAATTGCTACTAGCGTTCGGGCGGCAAATAGAAACAAACGTCGGAAAGTATTCCGAGTAGTTCAAATATGCAGCCTAAACGACTGAATATTTTCACTATATTCATATCATTTGGCGGTTAGCATCATTTTAAATCGCCAAGAATTTTTTTTTTTTTTTTTTTTTTTTGTCTGTTGTTGTTGTTGTCATGGCATTGGAATTTACTTTCAATCTCCATGCTGTCGTATGTCTGAAAAGTCTCATTAATTTCAAAACTCTGTAGAAAAAAATATATGTATCAAATAAAGTAAGGCTTTTAGAAAAAAGTTTAATTTTAGCAACATGTAAGCTTATATTAAGAAAACTGATCAAATATTAGTTCTCAAATGGCAGCTATTTCTGAATCCATTAAGAAGACATTATTTATTCTATTTGACAGATGCTTTAATAAAAATAAATAAATAAAATTGATTTATTATTTATTAATTTTACAATTTTTGTGGTTAAAGAAAAAGAAATACAAATTTCATTTTAAAATGTTGGTATTTTGGCGTGTAAGATATGTTTTAATACGTTCTTTTTCTTTCTTTTTTTTCTGAATATGAGGAATTTTTGGAAGGGTTTATTCATGTATTCTATATTTGCATATATTCTGTAAAATCTTCATTTAAATAATCAAAAATGTATTTGACGCTTCAGTATTAAATATAGGCGCTTTTTTTTTCTTTTGCATCAATCAAAAATGCTTAGGGATGCATTAAGCCTAATTTTATACATACAAAATTACCAGCTTTATCCACGTTAAATATAGCATTTTAATAGTTGTAGTATAGACTCTGTTAAAAGTAAAAAATTGTATTGTTTTTTCTATATATATATTTCCATTTCCTTTTGGTTATGTGTTTCATGTATGCAGGGATTCAAGGATGCTGTAGTTTACTACCGCTATTTTTGAATACCGATCTTCCTTATTTTTCAGTTCAAGAACTTTATAAAAAAAATCAAAGTTTGAAAATAGTGGAAGTATATTGGGGCAGACTCCTGTATTTGTAACAATTCGTAACCATAGACAATAGCTTTTTGACTTATTTGGATGCAAGAACAGATTTCCTACAGGGCAAATGCCTAAGCATCATAGTTAACTTTATATATTTATTTATTTTATTTATTTATTTACTTTTTTGAAAAACGTAAGTGGAAAATTTTATATTTCTTTTTCAAACATAAAAATATTACTGATAAAATCATCTGCCACTACTGAACTGCACATATCTGGAATTAGAATCAACCTCTTCTTTATCTTTTCACATTGCTGGTTAGAATGAAGAAGGGCAGTTGCTTGTAAAATTTAACTTTTAAACAAAAGCAGAGTAACCTCTTACAAAAATAAACATATAGTGTAACCACGTTTCCTACGCCTAGCAGTGAGGACGAGTTGAAAATCTTGGAGGTTTTCCAAGTTGACCAACAGGTTTGAATTTAGTAAACATCCAGTCATTCGGTATTCCCTTGTCCCTTTTAAACAAGAATAGAGTAACCTCTTACAAAAATAAACATATAGTGTAACCACGTTTCCTACGCCTAGCAGTGAGGACGAGTCGAAAATCTTGGAGGTTTTTTCCAAGTTGACCAACAGGTTTGGCACATCCAGTCATTCGGTATTCCGTTATCGCTTATTTTCTCTCAACGAAAAGCTTGTCTCCCCTATTTTACTAGTTGAATCCGCACTTGCGCAGTGGCTTCCATGGTCGCAAGAAATGTAGTTAAAGAGTATGTTTTTTATTTTTAAGGAAATATAGTTTGTTTTAATGCAGAGAACGTTTATAAGCTTCTTTTGCAAGTACGCTGTAGTTTGCTAACCACTATTTCTGAATACTGATCTTCTTTGTTATTTTTTAGTTGAAGAGCATTATTAAAAAATCAGAGTTTGAAAATTATGGAATTAAATTGTGGGAGACGCCTGCATTTGTAATCAATTCACAACCCCAGATAACAGCTCTCTGACTTACTTGCATACAAGAAGAGTTTCACCACAGGCAAATGCTGAGTATCCAAATTAATTGCTTTAAAAAAAAAAAAAAAAGCTACAATTTTATTTCTTTTTTTTCTTTCGATAAATTTTTATTATTTTTTCTTTTGCAAACATAAAAGTGTTATTGATAAAATCATCTGCCATTACTAAACTGCAAGTATAAGAAATTAGGATCTCCCTCTTCTTTCACTTTTGACATTGCTGGCTGGAGTGAAAGGGGGGGGGGGGGCTGTTTGGAAACAAAAATAGAGTAATCTCTTAATAAATAAATAAATAAGCAAATGTTCCTTATTTAAACCCGAACAAACTACTACGTCATAAACGCCAAAGAAAAATATTTCATTCTCATCTCAAATATCTTTCTTTGCCGTTACTGACGTACTAGATTATTCGGGTTTTAATTTTCCAACGCCAATATCTACTGTTATTAAATGTTCCTTATCTTTAAGAGAATATAATTTATTTGAAATATTCTTTCATATATATATATTATAAGTTCAAGTTGTTATTTAATCAAAACCATTAAAATATTTATTACTTTTTTAAAAACAATCCTTATTTTTATAGTATGAAGTACTTTTTTTTTTGTTGTTTATGCTAATAACATTAAATAGTCTAATACGATAACTTCAAGCATTTACTTGTCGCAAAATCTAAGGGGGGGGGGGGGGGGAATGTAGAAACTTAAAAAGCATACTTAAGAGATTTTTTTTTTTTTTTTTTTAATGGAATATTTTGTAACAACTTTTCCATTAAATTAAAATGTTTTGAATCATTGTACTTTATGCTAATAAAGACTATTTTCTCTCTTGTATAAAATTTCTTATACAATTTTTCAGGTTGTTTTCCTCGCAGATTAACAATAGTACTAAATATTTAAACTTTAAAACTTCTTCACACACCTTAAAATTAATACAAGCACTATAACTATTTGTTTTGAACAGCGTGGCCTTTCTTCTTCAAGTGTAAAAATCATGTGCTATTACCTTGGAAGCAAAAGTAAGACTGCTTTCGCCTTTGTCTCCCTGGCAGTAGCACATATTTTTTGCACCTGAAGAAGAAAGGCCACGTCCTTTCCAAACCGGTAGTACTTGTATTGATTTTGTGATCTGGGAAGAAGTTTTAAAGTTTAAATGTTTATTGTACGCCAATTCTTTAATTTATAATTCAATAAATGATAATAAATGTTTTCAGGAAATATTGTAGATCCTTTTAAATGCATAGTGGTACTCATGTTCTTGTTTTGCATACGAGATAAATAATCTGGTATGCCACTCACACAAGTTTCTCTTACACTGGATTTCAATATCATAAAAATAGATTATAGATAATATCATAAGATCAATAATGTAAGATAATAAATTTCCATCTACTTAAAATAGGTTTAGAAACAATCCTGTTTGACAAATAATTTTATATTAGTCTCCCTCCTGTTCAGTGCTTTCATTTATTAAAAAAAAAAAAAAAAAAAAAAAAAAAAAAAAAGCTGTTATTAATTTGCCTTCAAACTTGACAATTTTTATCAGATCTTTCAAGTGTCGACCAATTCAAGTGTCGACCAATAATTCAAGCTTCAAAATATCAAATTTGAATTTCCTGCAGTTATTTGTTTTTAAATTATGCTGATATCAAGTACACATACAGATTAACGCTAAAATTTAGACTTTTGTATTCAGGGGACCTCAAAACATGACATTATACAAAAAATAAAAGTTAAAAATAGAATATATATATACATATATAGTTAAAAAAAAAAATACTTTGCATATCATATGGATATGAAAAATTTATTTTTCCTACAGAGTCGACTTAATGAAATATAACAATACATTTCCTTCAATTACTTTGGGTAGCCCTGTAAATAAAAGATTAACGATTTCCATACCACAATCTACCCAAAAAAATTATACATATAAAAACTGTGTTCATTCCATTTCGTTTAGAGCAGCCTATAGATGTTACACGTACTTACTAGAAATTTCTCCATAGACATAATGTATTTGAATTCTCTTGGATGTCCATGTACACGAACTATGTGCTTGATCTCAGTAGTGTAGCATCACTATATGATGCAAATTTAGAATACCGAGTTTGGATTTCCTGCTACTGTTTGTTCGTGAGATTCCCTGATAACAGGCACAACAGACACACATTCCAAAACTAAAAACAGCTAAAAACGTGTTTTTCGGATTCAGGGGATCACAAAACGTATAAATATAACAAATCTCAACTTCGAAAATTTGACTCAAAGATAATCCTTTCTCTACCCTATATATGGGTAAGAGAAAGTAAAAAATAACGGCTTCAAAATGCCAAATTATAAATTTCATCATGTTTGGATGTTTGATATACATGAGAACTTTTAGTAGCTTTAACACTTTATCCGAAATATGTTTGTTTCAACTGCTGTAACTGCATATATTTTTAAAAAAGGATAATTTATATAAGGTATATTTGTTATGTAAATGTAAATTTAATCCTTTTAAAATAAATTAACATATATATTTTTATATTTCACGTTATTACTTTTTCTATATATAGAAGGAGAAAAAGTATGTTTTAAGGTGAAATTTTTAAACGAGTTTTTGCATACTTTACACGCTTTGAGGCCTCCACAATCCGAAAATTAGATATTTAGCAGTTTGTCTATGGCACCATATCTCAATAACAAATTGTAGAAATAAGTACAAACTCAGTATTATAAATGTGTATTATTTAGAGCTGCTGTGTACTAAACTTTTCATTAAGATCGAGCAAAAAGCTTTCGTTGAGATCCTGTACAGGTGCATTCAAGAGGATTCAAATACATTAATCTATATGCGAAAATTATGTTATGTGCAAATTAACATTTTTAGAAGTCCCTAAACCAAATCAAATTATATATATATATAATCATTTACGATTCATTTACAGATCCAAACAGAAGAATTCGAATACATTGGGTCTATGCTTTGAAAAGTACTTATACTTTACTAAAATATGCTTATACTTTGCTGAAACTGCACTTAAGCTGTATTATGTGATTTTTTTGCTGTTCTTAATTTAGGCACAGCGTCTGGTATGCATATAATTCATTGACTATATGCAGGCATATAAAAATTGAGTGGATACATTATTCTGTATGGAATATAAATAATTGAACTTGTTTATTGAATTTTTCCAAGCTCAGGAAAATTCATGCTAGATGATAATTACTTTCTCATATCCAACTGTAAAAAACGTGCTAGTTTAGAGTCAAACTGTGCATTATGAGGAAAGGCTTTAAAAAAAAAAGAAAAAAAAAAAAAAAAAAAACTTTTTTTTTATTTTTTTCAACTTTTAAATTTTTTCTCTGTAATTGCTTTTTAAACACTGTAAACGTAAATGTCTTAAATTCAGTTTAAAAAGTGTCTTAAATGGATGGTCATTTTTTAAGCGAAAAAAAATGTCTTACTTTTTAAGACATCTTTTTGCATATGAAATTAAGATATTGCAATAGTATTAAAGCGCCGCCATGTTAGGCTTAAAAATGCTACCGTTTTAAAGGCTTTTTAATAAATATATACATAAATAAATATGGCGTGCGATTATGTTTTTCTGTTAAAAATATATTTTAGAATTGTTTAGAGCATTAATGAAATATTTATATATATATAAAAAAGTCCAATTTTCCGGCGTTGGGATTTGAACTCACACAGTCTAAGGAAACCGAAACCTCGAATTAAGCACCGTGTTAAAGATAATAGCATGCAAATATCATTCAAATCCTTGGAGTATTATTCCATAAAAATATAATTTCATAAAGCTACCATAATTTAAGTAGTTTAACTGCTTATTATATAAAATAATAATATATTTATTGAATGTGGAAAGAAGTAGGATAAGCATGTTTTCTTAAAGTAGATTCCATATCCATATGAAAAAATTTCTAAGTAATGCAAGTGAGTAGATGGAAAATGAGAGTTCAACGCCATGAGGAGCAGGAGGAGCCGAGCAGCCGAGGAGCGAGCAGTGCAGGCAGAGGAGGAGGAGCCGCGTGATCTTGAACGATAGGTTTGAGAGAGGAGCGTTATCTTGAACGGTAGGTTTTTCGCGATAAGAATTTTTGACTGATAAGAAATTTTTACGAGATATTTTTTTGAATAAGGGGACTTAGAAATTTTTCGGTAAGAATTTTTCGGGACTTTAAAAATTTTTTCGAATTTTTGCGGGGGGTTAGATGACGTCACGATCTTTTGAGACTTAACCTGAAAAGAGATACATACATACACAATTTGAGAAGTAAGTGAAAGAAAAATGTATAGAAAAAAGTTAGAAAGAGAATACAAAATTTAAGAAATGAGAGTTAGAAAGAATAAAGTTAGAAAAAAAAAAAGAGAAGAAAGAGAAAGAGAAAGAAAGAGTTCACCTTGAGCGCCTGGGAGACTGCCCTCCCGAGGCCCTGCGGTGCCCCTTTTCGTTCCGTAGAACAAGGCGGGAGTTAGTTCCTTTAAAAAAATAAATAAATAAATAAATAAAAATAAAAAATATCAACCTGATGAACTCATCATATAGTTTTCTGGGGTTGTCTTCCAATGACCGTGCGCCAGTGTTGAGCATCCATCTTCTAGTATATACCTCTTGTCATCAAATGCACTTAGTGCAAACTTATTAATTTCTACAGTTTGCAGATGATGGTGTTTGCTTGTAATTCTTTGTTGTATTTCTCTCGTGATATTTTGTTTTATTAAACATGCTTTGTAATCATCATGCTGTATTTTCTTCTGTACGACGCATCTTGCCACCCCCTTCGCTGTTTTCTTTTCCCCTTTTGTGGACAATATTGAGTACATTTTCGCTCGAAGACCGATGAATTCTAAAATGATCTCCCCGTTGAGCTCGTCTTTAAAGCAGCCTATCTTCTTCTTGTTTTCTTCACTGAATAAGGGATGATTTGCCGGGTAATCTGATGTATCAAAAATGTGCTTATATGCTTCAAAATCTTTATAAACATCTTCCGTTTCAATCTCATACGTCAACGAATCAGTATCTGTAAATAATAATTGTGCTTTATCCCCATATTTCGTTTTTATAAATCCATAATGGAAATCGTACATTAAGAGTTTAGAGAGCTCCAATATACAAAATCCTAAATATATTGGTCTGTTTAGAAGTAAGCTTTGTTTGGTACGTTCCACTGCTACCAATTCATTATCGAAAATTTTGAACCTTTTGAAGGCTGGATCAGCTACTAGTTTCTTTGCTCTTTTTTCACAATTGACGAGCTCCACATTTTTTCTCTTTCTTGTATTCTCCAAGGACTTCCCATAAACTGCGTTGTTCATCAGTTTGAAGAAGTCCTTTTCGAATGCTGAAGCTGCCTTTTTCCTTTTTTCAGTGTTAAAATCTATGTATGATTTTAACCATGTTTTTTGCTTAAATTTCAAAACTTTGTGGATAGCTTCCAACTCTAACCCGCATCTTAAATAAAATTGTAAATTTTTATAATGGCATACATGATTTTTTTTATCGTGCAAATTTGGTACAAGTTTTGTTGTCGCTATATATTTTTCTTGGGGAAGATGTTGTCTTGAAAATGGGGATAAGTCTTCATAAGTGATGTTCATTTTTTCGGCAGCTAAGGGATAATCATTATGTTCATCATGCAAATGATCGGGATATTTTAAGTCAACTTCAAATATATATCCGTCAGGCCCGTCTTGAGGAATGGCTAATATTTTTTGCACGTTGAAATTATCAGCCGGCTGCCATTCAAATTCACCATAGGGTAAGGGCTGACTCATTGCCCAGCCGTACAAGTTGTTGGCATCTAAATACATTATGTACTTACTAGGCTTGGATGCATCGAAACTGGACATGTATTTGTTGTTGGCTTCACCCTTTCTTTTTGTTATGACCGAAATTCCACCGCGAATACCCTTTTCAATTAAGAGGTGCATATCAGGATCACTGAAGAGTTCTAAAGGCTGATCCGTCATCTTGAGGCATCCTTCCCATGCAAGGCCTGGCGCAGTTAAAAGGTGGACGCAGTCAATTTTGTAATAACTTTTGCATATTTGTCGGAAATTTTGAAACACGTCGGCTAGCTGTAAAACATCTGTTTTTACATATAGGTTATGATAATCACCTAAATTTTTTATTGAAAACACCCGCCAAACGTTTTCAGCATGTTGATAATCTTTAGAGGATATAGAGTGCCCAGTTAAAGTGCTGTCGAAAGCTTTTGGGGGTGGCAAATGCGTCTCTTCGAATTTCTGAAAACTATCCATGTATTCGTATGGATAGATTCCCTTTCTTAATATTAATTCTGTGTTTTGAGGAAAATGTTCCTTCAAAAGCTTGAAATCTTCTTTTGGAAGGTTTGTTACTAATTTTTCTAGGGAAGTTGACAAAAATTGGAAGCTATCCAAAAACGTTAGGGAGACTCTACATTTATTAATTTTCTTCGAAATTGTGAATGATACGTATTTTTCCATGGTACATGGTATGACGAATAAATCGTGATCTTTTAGTCTTCCTAATTCTTGCATGATTAAGTGTCCATCATAATGTTTCAAGTTATGAAAAATGACAGGAATTTTTTTTTCGAGTCTAAATTTTATGTTGCATGAGCTGTGGAGTGCACCTCGATATTGTCCTGTCATGTGATCGTGATCACGAACACGATCATTTCTTAATTCTTTTCGGCAGAGGTTGCATATTTTTGCTGATTTGAAGTCTAACTCATTTTGGGGAGTCATACATATGGGTACAATGTTTGTTAATTTGGCAGCCAACTCTTCTTCTTCTTTTAAAATAGCACTAAGAAAATGTTGAACGGTATTAGGACCTCTGTACACTGAAATGGGTTTATAGGCATTTCCCTCTGCTGTCACAATAATATAAGCATACCCACATGGAATATGCTCAGCAAGTGTTTTAGTGTGGAGACCGACAGTTTCTTCTTTTTTTTCAATTAACGCCTCAAAATCGGCGTATATAACAAAGGGAACTGGATGCTCATGATGGTAATTTTCAAATTTTAAAATATTTTCTCCTTCCTTGGGCATCTTGATTTTTTGTGGTGCTTGATCCTTGCAATAGGGGATATGATCTTCAAGCAAATCTGCTCTGATAAATCTGTGAAGACAACGATAGCAATAATGCGTTTCTCCATTATGATTGGTTCGGTCACTTAAAAGTCTGGAAAAGTTCCTTATCAAACAATAATGGCTTGTAGCTTCATTACTTATTAGTAACAAGTTTATACAGTCTTCATCTGTGCGAGGCGAAATGTAAAGAGGGAAGACTTCTTCAGCGTAACCAAATATATTGATTCTCAAATTATTCAATTCTTCAATTTTTGAAATTTTATTTAGAGGAACTGGACACTCTATATCTCCCAACTTAATTTCTTCTTCGTAGGGAATATAATGTGATACTCTATCAGGATGATCCTTCCAATGAATCTTCATTTTGTGGGCGAGAATGCACCAGAGTAAACATTTGTGATCATCGTTCTGGATATTGAGTACTGCTTTTTTTGCAGCAAGCTTAGGGGGTAATGGGATGTGGCTAGATGCTGCTAACGGATGATATTTTGCTACATTAAGTTGAAGATCATTGAGTTTCTCCAACACCCATCCAGAACCTTGTTGCGTGAACTCTTCAAAAGAGGTAATGACTTTTTGAAATGCTTCTTCTAAATGACCAGCAATTGTTTCCTTTGTTAAATCAATGAGTGCTTTTGATCTGAAATATGGTGTTATGTACTCGATTTCACCGTCTTGTGCCATTCTCGTGAGTGTAGCCTCTACGATAATAAACCATTTGATTGATTTTTTCTCTTCATGTTGAAATTTTAATTCTTCGTTAAGAGGTGTTCTCAATTCGTCAAAATATTTAATGAAATCCATTTCATTTTCTTCATTACATTTAAAGCGAATTGTGTTGAATACATTTAGAGCATGAGATTGACGGACGTGTTTTGAACGTTTGGCGGGTGGGTGAGGTGAACTTTTTCTTTTTATGGAATGAGAAGATTGTGGATGAGTAGATTGCTGATGCGATCTTAAGTTAGACTTATTTATAAAAACTAATGCACATTGATTGCAAGGATGAAGATTTTCTATTCTATTGTGAGATTCAAGATGTTTTTCAAAATTCGTTTTTCTTTCAAAAGTTTTGTGGCAGAGGTCGCAGGTCTGAAAAGACCAAAAAAAAAAAAAAAGGTTACAATTTATTTTTTTAATTTCCTAATATTAACTTTTTTTTTTTTTTTTATTAAGAATTTAAACTTAAAAATCAACTTTAAAAAAAAAAAATCACTAACCTAAAAACACTTCAATTTAAAATATACATAAAAATTTAAATAGTGTGGACCTGAAAATACTTTAATTTTAAATATACATAAAAATTTAATTTAAATATCGCGAACCTGAAAATACTTTAATTTTAAATATACATAAAAATTTAATTTAATTTAAATATCGCGAACCTGAAAGCACTTAAATATATTCAAAAAAGTAATTTCTATTTTAAGATTCAAAAAAAAAAAAAAAAAAAAAAAAAAAATCATGCGCGAACCTGAAAACACTTCAATTTAAAATATATATGAAAATTACTTACCAAGGATGTGGAGGGTTTTGGCTCATGTTCTTTTTGATGCCTCTCTAAATTGAACTTTGATGAAAATGTTTTGCTGCAGAACGAGCAAGTCTAAAAAGAATGTTTAATTTGTTTACTCTTTTTTTTATTTATTTTATTTATTTATTTTTTTATACCTGAAACAATTCAACTGAAAATACTTCAAAAAGAATCTTACCCAAGAGGTGGTTAACTTTTCATTATGAATCTTGAGATGCCTATTGTAGTTAAATCTTTTGGAGAAAGTTTTGTGACACGTAGAGCAGGTGAATTTCTAAAAACAATACATTACAATTTAAATATGTTGAAAATAATTAAAAAC
Organism: Salticus scenicus; assembly: GCA_963930645.1. NCBI lineage: Eukaryota > Metazoa > Arthropoda > Arachnida > Araneae > Salticidae > Salticus > Salticus scenicus. Next base: position 222,364,766 of record OZ005660.1, on the reverse strand, counting down.
CTAAATTTTGTTTAGACATTTTAAAGGGGGGTAGTTTATTTAAACTTACCTTATTTGAAGAAGGTCCAGGCTGCACAGAGGAGGGTCCTGGCTGAGATTCGTCCCAAGAGGGGTTTTCGATATTCCATTCGTCTTGCATCTCAACGGCCTTTAGGATGGAATCTAACTCCACGGGATCGTTCCAAAAGGATAAACCAAACTTTATTGGGAAAAAAAAAAAAATCGCGAAACGAGCGTTTAAAATAACGTCTAAAGTTATTTTTAAAAATTTTGAGCCATTATTCACATAGATTAATTTAAAGTTTTATTGCACTAATCGTTTTTCAAATAACTAATCATTTCATGCAACGGTACAAAAATTACTTCTTAAGAAATATATAGATTCACATGTAATTTCTTATTCGAAAAGAAACTAATATTATAAATGAAATTTGCCTTTTAGGAAATAGAAAACTAAATCTATTTTTTCAATAACAATTGAATTATATGCATAAGCTTAGTATGAATCAACACGCAATGACTAAAATACATAAACTTGAAAAAAGTTATCAATATCTCATTTATGATTATAAAAATTAATAAATAGAAAATAAAACATTCTAGCAAACAATAATAATAAAAAAAAAAAAAAAAAATTTGCACATAAAGATTAAAAATTTGTTATTATAACGGAGTTAACAGAAATAACTTCACGAAATATTTAAAATAAAAACTTTTCTGTTAATATTTTAAAAAGTTTCTAAAACAGTCTATTTTTTAAAATTAATCTAATCATTATTATTTACACAGAATGAATTCTCTCAATAAACAATTTAGATTGTAATTTAGGTTAAACGAATAGCGATGACTCATCTAAACCGATGATTAAAGAATGAGATCTGTTGACATGCATTAATTCAAAGTTAATATTTAAAATTATTTCACACAAAAACACCTACTAAATATATTTTTAAAATTTTGCAAAACAGTCTATTCTAAAAATTAATCTAATCATTATTATTTACACAGAATGAATTCTCTCAATAAATAATTTAGATTGTAATTTAGGTTTTAAAAATTAATAAACGAATAGTGATGACTCATCTAAACCGATGATTAAAGAATGAGACCTGTTGACATGCACTAATTCAAAGTTAATATTTAAAATTATTTCATACAAAAACACCTGCTAAATATATTTTTAAAATTTTGCAAAACAGTCTATTCTAAAAATTAATATTCACACAGAATGAAAAATTATTTAGATTTTCAAACAATTATGCAATGCTAGAATGAGTCATCCTAGTACATCTACATTCATTTAAAATTTCAAAGTTATACTAACGCTAAAACAATATTTTAAAAATTAATCTAATCAATGTCATTTACACAGAATGAAACAAACATATGCATTAATTACTTTTTTAAAACTCAAAAAATATAATTAAATGTGAATATTATACTAAGCATGCAAAATAAAATATTATCGCATACGTAAACTAGCGAAATTTATTTATTTAAAAATTAATAAACTATTAAAGCAAAGAGATGACTCATCGAAACATTTAGTTCATTTGAGAAAGAGTTACACATTAATTCATTTTAAGTTATGTTATACTAAACATTTTAAACTACAGCATATATAAACTAGCGAAATTTATTTAAAAATTAATAACAATCACTCATTAAAACAAACAAATTCATGTTTGAACAAAGTGATGACTCATCGAAACATTTCAGTACTATATATCAGTATATACAGTATTAAAAATTATTTAGAACAGATACTAACGATAAAAACTATTATTTTTTATAATTATTCTAATAAATAATATATACACAGACTAAGTTATCCAAACAAACATACACAATAAATTTTTTATAAAAACTTTTCTCCTAATATTTTAAAAAAATTATTTAATAAATATAATTATTTATAAAGACTTTTATGCTTATATTTTTAAAATTAATCTAATATTTTTACAGAATAAGTCTTCCTAACAAACATACGCATGAATTATTTTTAAAAATTCAATGTTCAACTTAAATATACTTTGTGCATACATGCTAAAAATTCTCATCTTTGTAAAAACATTCAATCTCTTAAAATTATTTCTCAGAAATATTAATGATGAAACAAAACAGTATATTTTTTAAATTATGCTAGGTATTTAAGAAAAAAAAAAAAAAAATACTTTAAATAAATATTTAAAAATATTTTTAAAATCATTCTTAAAAAACATATCTGCAATGAGAATACAATTATTAAACCAATCGCAATTTTACTTTTAAATAAAAAGTTTTTCAAACGTGTTAAAACAATTTACTAAGTATTAAACAAAATTTTTTAATAAAAGTAAATTAGATTTAAACATTTTAGTCGATTTATATATTACTCAAACAAGAATAAATAAAAAATTACTTAAAGCACTTTCTTAAATTTATAAAAGTTAACAAGGAAAAATAAAATCTTATTCCAAGCATAAAAGTTTTCTTAAATTTATCATTTGATATAAGAAAAATCATTTAAAATAAGCATATTACCTCGTTATCCAAAGCTGAAGAAAATGTGCTGCTGTTGACTGAAGACATTTTTTTTCCTTTAAAAAATCCTAAGATTTGGGCACTCACAAAATAAAAGATTGAATTAACTAACGCACACGGTAAATTCGAACAAGCGAATGAGTAATAATTTTCTCGACGCACACTATATACCTTCTCCCATGACTCACTGTAAAAACCCATGAGATAAGACGATGACTTGGAGATAGCTAACGCTATGATTCATTCCCCCCTCCAAGCAACACGTGGAAAGACTAAACTAGATATTAATTATTCATCCAAATTAGTTAATTATTATCTATTCATTAGAAAAAATTAATTAAAAGGATGTCATTAAAATAAACATTCAATAAAATAGTGCGGTTTTTCTTTCTTTTTTTTTTTTTTTTTTTTTTTTTTTCTTAAAATTTAACATTCATTTCAATCTTTAATTTAAAACAATGCTTTTCTTAACATTTAATATTTAGTTTGAGAAAATAGTTAGTTTAAAAGAATACTTTTCTTTAAATTTAATTTTTATTTTAATCATTAGTAAATAAATTAGTTAATTAAATATTCATTAAGTAAAACCATTCTAGTTTGAAATATAATTTAAATTTTTTCTTTTAAACGAGTTAATCATTAGTTAATTAAAATATTCATAAATTAAAACCATTCTAGTTTGAAATATAATTTAATTTTTTTCTTTTAAACGAATTCAATAAATGAATAAAAAAAAATTTAATTTAAGAAAAATTAATTAAAATAATGTAATATTCATTAACTAAAACCAGTCAAGTTTTAATTCGTGAAAATAGATTATTTCTTCTTTTTAAAAAAGCATGTATTTATTTTTATTTTTATTCTAATATCATCGTAGAGGCTGATTCATTTGCATATTTCCCTCGGGGTTTTTCTAAGGTGAGTCATCGTACAGGTACGATATCTTACGGGAAATATGAAACATACTCATTTGCATATTTCTAATGAAGGGATAATATATACACTTTTAATTAAAGGAAAATAATAATTATTATTTCAATTTGATTATTAAAAAATATTTTTTCAAGTGGATTGTTTTGTGAATAAATGGTTTTATGAAATAAAATGTATGTTTTCAATTCAATCCCTAGAAAGTGAATCTCTTAAAAATATGCTGTTTTAAGAAATGAAATAGTCATTTCAAACTTATATCTTTTAAATAAATTATTGAAGTTTTATGAAATAAAATAGTCATTTCAAACTTATAAATTCATTAAAGATTGAATCTTTTATGAAATAAAATATTTCTAATTATATCTTTTAAGAAATAAAATCAATAAAATAAGACATACACAGATATTCAGTTTCAATCTATTTATTAAAAATTCATAAAAATATATACACACATTAGTTTTTGGATACAATTGTTTTCATAAACACACATTACTTTTTGGATAAAGTATCTTCAATATATTTTTCATACAAGGTCATATTCAATTGTTTAAAGAAATCGTCATTGTAATGACAGGAACAATTAATTTTTTTAACAATAGCATGCATATTTAATTTTAAAAGTATTTCTTCACGATATAATTGATATTTTTCAAACATAGATTTCATTAAACACTCGTGTGAATTTTGATCGTCTGAATTAAAAACACACCCGTCACATTGAAATAAATTTTCAATTCCTAACTGAATTTCATACACGATAAAATCGAGTAAGATTTCCTTAGCACTTTGCTCATTTTCATGAGAAATACACACAAGGGGTTTATTTAGAATTAACATAGGAAGTTGAACGGTGAATATTGCATCAATAATAAAATGAGTTATTCTCATTTTGAGTTCTCTAAGCCTAAAAATTTGATCCTTGGACAATTTAATGACATTCGGTTTTAAATAAAAGCCAGAAGGATTTAAAGAAAACATTTGCTGTAAAGTACAATAATCCTCATCTATGTAAGCCATTATTAATTGATTGTTAGAAATAAAACTATCATTTACTGATTCAAAATTAAAATTTTCAATCTTACTTTGAAAATAATACCATGTTTGAGCTGTCATTACAACGCCTTCTTTAGTAGGTATCCATTGACCTGTATGTAATTCTTTAAAATTACGAATGTGGATTCTCACATTAAAATTCTTTTCTATTACAATTTGTAAAAAACTGTTAAAGTTTAAATTAAATTCACCTCGTATAGGATCCCAAGATTGTTCACGTACCCATTGGTTTAACCAATCATTCACATTCAATTCTTCACACATATCTTGAGAACAGTTTTTAACAGAAGTATCACAATGAGAGTTTTTCGAAGTATCACAATCAGAGTTTTTCAAAGTATTGCATGCACTGAATGAAGCATCACTTAGATCAAGTCTTGGTTTCTTTAAAGGTGGCATGATAGGGTTGGGTATTAAGTGACGAAAAGTCAGGCTGATTCTCATATCTTTAATGTTAGGGTCGGGTGCAATGCCATGGGTAAACAGTTCGTTGGTAGGCTTTAACATACTGTAGAGAGAACCATGTTCTAATGAAATCAAAGTCGATGGTGTTTTAGACTTCTTGAATTCAATTGTTCGTTCGGCACCAAAGCTGAGGACTGTGATGGGGAAAGTTGCATCTAATCCACTTTCGTTGTCTTTATGTTGAGCTATGTAGCTGTATCCATTGCTGTAGAGGTTTAGCAGAACATAGTTGAAGGTAGAAGCCGTCCATTTTTCCACTCGGTCCCGCAGCTCCAATATCAGACGTGACCAAGGGTTAGCAGGCACATGAGTTCCGCTGAAGGCATAACTCAAAGTTGAATCGCCGTATCCCAGAACTTGTCTTTTAGGCTTAAAACTTTTTCCATGAATTCTAAACGTTGGCGTGTAGAAAGGTAAAGTTTTTAACTCGGCAAAATACCGATCTGCTTGTTCCTTTTCGATGAAGTTTGAAACATACTGGACATTCAGTCCGTTTTCCGTGAAACTCACTGCAGACATGACGAGACACCCAACACACACGAAATAAAATGGTAGACTGAGCCGTGATCGGTGATAAGCAATCTCTGATAAGATAAGACTCTCGTCACGTGACCAGAGGTAGACAATCAGATAACTCGTGACGTCACTCACCACGTGACTGAGCATAGTCAATCACAACACTCGTGACGTCACTGACCTCGTGACTGTGATAAGAACTCTCCTTATCATTCATTTCTCTCAAGGCAGCCGTTGGAGTCAGACATGTTTTCAGGTAAGTGTATTTTATTCTATAAATAATCACACGTATTGATAGATATAAATTCATTTTATTTAGTATGTTTCCCAGGTTACAGGGTTGAGTTTAACAACAGATTTTTTTACAATAAGTTTCTTTTTCGGTTTGACAATGTTTTTTCTTGAAGACAAATATCGATTCTTAATAATACTTTGGGGTACTCCCATATCTTTCAAGGCTTGCAAAAATTCACTTTGACCTGTAATAGGTGGTTTTTTATTCACAGAAAAGATGAAATGAAAGAGTTCCGCTAAATTAGAATGTTCCAATGTCCTTCCGTTGAAAGTAATCTCTCCTTTCGGGTTCCACTTAAACTTGTTTGAATGAGACTTGAGAAAATTTAATAAGGCTTCGGCTTGTTTCTTCATGGGTTTAGGTACAGATGATAACACAAAGGTTTCATAGTCTTCTTGGGGTTCTTGTTTAATAGACTCTACTTGCTTAGGTTCCACTTTTTCAGACTCTTCTTCGGGTTGTTTAGACATCCAAGGCAAATTATATTCTTGCAAATCCATTTTTCTTTTTAAGAGTTCGTAGTAGTGCTGAATTTTTTCGTGATCCGGTAGAGAACTATTTAATATTTTAGCCATAGCTAAATCAAATTCCGTCATTTGCTTTTTAGAAGGCGTATGCTTAGAAAATTCTTCTTCCGGTACCAACGCATACTTAGCTGCGAATTCCATTGATGATGCCGGTTAAAACAGACAATGCAGCCGGGATTAAAATATTTAAAAATCCGCCGTGTTGAACAATCAATTTTTTCTTGTTGAATAAACTTCCTTTCTTGGTACCAATTTTTCGAAGAGTCGTCTTATATTTCCTTAAAGACCTTTTCTGATGAGATGAGAGAGGCACGTTTCCTTTTAATACGTTCAGGGTGCATTCGCAAATAGCCTTTACAGATCGAGTCGGTAATTTTTTTAACAAGTGCTTGCGTAAGGTTTGAGGACAAGACTTTATAAGCTCCAAATCTCGAAGTTGTTTCCTCGTTAACGTCATGATCCCAACTGAATTAAAATCGGTAGGGCTTTCCTTTTAAACCTTTTTTAGGCTCGTACACAAATTGAGTTTCCCCCGGTAATATACGCGTTCTGAGTCGCATTCCTTCGGGGGTTTCATTCCTTAAATCCACCAACAAATAAGAGAAGGGTTGTTTGGTAGCGTCCTCGAACACTTCTTGAAAAAACTGAGTTGATCCCGGGTATAATTGTCTACCCAAGTGTGTAATTTGGCTCATGTCCCTACGATTTTTAAAAAGTACTAAGTATTGACTGTTTAAGGAAATACCTCTCATTTCTTTACCTTTATGAAAAAGGTTTTGAGTAATAAAAATAATACTTAAATTTAAATGGTGACTTCCTTTGGTAAAGAGGTGGGTTAATCGTTCATCACCCCCACATTCCACCATCAAATCATCTAAAATCATTAAAGAATGGGTACCTAAATATTCCCGATAATTAGAAGGAAACCCTTCCACGAACGTCACGTCGGGAATTTCCTCGTAAAGCTTTTGAGAGATGCCGTAAAACCAAACGACTTTATCGGGAGGAGGGTTAAACATACGCCGTCGTTCTGCCAGTAAATCCCGCAGAAACCAACTCTTACCGACCCCCGTGGGGCCTGCTAAGAGCATTGTAAAAGGGTGTTGAAAGCGTGGAAACTCCATTCTAAATAAACACAGACACATAGGTTTACATTATAAATAGTTTTTTATTGATAAAAAGGAGCACGTGTGCGAAATCGTTTGGATACAAAATTATAGACTCGATGGTCGTTACATATATTTTCAGTTACAAACTGCTTTAAAAAATCTTTCAAAGTTTTGCCTCGACATCGGCAATAAATATAATACACACAAAATTGTCCACAAACAGCTGTCACATGACTTTGCAGCGGAAGTGGATTAAACACCACTCGTGAAAATTGAGATACATAGTTCGATATAGGTCCTTTAAAAAAGTTCGGCTTGTTTCCATAGGAATCAAAGAATTCCGCTTCCGTAGGGGAGGATAGGTAGAATGCCACCCAGTGGCTTCCGGCTTCTGTAGACTTGTCCACGTTGCATACAAAACATGCAGGATAACGCTCGATCTTCTTAGGTAATTGATCACTGGGGAAAACACCGGAAAAGTATTTCTTGGTCACAGGATCGTGGGATAAAATAGTGTCGATTTCTATAGAATTCATTTTCAGTTGGGGAAGTCACACAACACATGTCGTGTTTTACTAATTTCTATAATGTTTTCAAATTCCGCATACACCAATACAGTCGTGGTTCTTTCTAAGGAGTCTGCAAACTTGATTTCAATTCGTAAATTTCCTTGTTGCTGTAGATTCAGATGGGGTCCGTCACACATGTCAGGGCTCAAGTCGAAAGCATACAAAGTATGCCCGTTCGCAAAGTCATCTCGGGTTAGATAAATGCCGGTATCGCGATTAAATCCAGAAAACAAACGATGATACGCTCTTATATAGTTATTTTCTTCGAAATCCAATTCCAAGGGTTTGCTGGGTACGGGTTGTCCATCCACGTAAACACTTAAAAAGTTGACCTTGTGATGATGAAAATAAAAGGGATTTAAATCATATTGTCCAGTGTAGGCACTATTTTCTAAAAGTCCAATAATAATTCTTTTCGGCATGGCTCCTAAAAACACATTGTCTTGCATAAAGGATTTACTACCGGTTGAGATCGAATAGGTCTTGCATAACACTCGATCGATGGGATACTTTGCTGTACTTTTCTCTAAGGCCTTGGCATGACCCAGTAATACACCTGGGCTCACTTTCACTTTACGTATGAAAATAGAAGCATGTTCCAAAATCACTTTGTAGTTGGGAATGGGTTTCGCCGCATCGATTTTACACATTAAGGAAAATTCAGGCTTGCTTCGGGTCATCTTAATTTTCAAGTCAACCATATTCAATAGCAATCGATTTTGTTGAAAAATATCACAATGCAAAAGTCCAATCATATCTAGCGTTTTGCTTTTATTCGTGAGTGCGTAACGTATCTTCAATCCGGGGTTGTCTCCAGCAGGATCTGTAGCAGCTAAATTCTCATCTTTGTAAAAACATTCGCAGGTCAATAAACTTTTCTTGGCATTTTCTCCATAATTTAACAGCGTTTCAATATAGGCGCGGTAGGGGTAGGTGTTACTCGACGAGGAGATCACTCTTTCGTTCAGGCTAATATCCACTTGAGAAAACAAGGCGTGTAAAAATAAATTCACGGGGGCAACTGCATCCGTTTCCGCTAAGGGTGATCCATCAAACTTGGTAATTTTCACTTTCACATACAGGTAGGAAGCTGATAAATCGATATAGTCTTCACCATTTCCGGAAATATTAAATTCCACAGGTCCTCCGTCTCGAATATTCGCAAGAGGGTGGTATTCAACAAAGTATCCTTTTTCAATAGCCGTTTGCGTGGGTGGGATCAAAAATAAATCCAATTCGGATTTCGCACAGGCAGCAGAATCTTTATGGATGAGTCCAGACATCTTTAAGCGAAAATATCTTGTACCTTCACTTTCTTGGCTTTACGTCGAATGACAGCTTTGGTAGAACGCTTCCTCTTTTTATACCGGCGGCCCGATCCAATCATCGTCTTCACTTTAGTAGCGGCTTTGTCGGTTAAGGTCTGTCCAGCTTCTTTTAATCTTCGCTTGGCGGCCATTTTAATGTCTTCTCCGCGAGACAGGTCACTTAACACGTTCACGCATGAATGAAACAACTGCTTGCCGACCGCTTTTGCACCCGATTTGAAGAGGGGTACTGCTGCACGAAAAAGGGATCGAAACAGTCCACCGAATCCATATCCCTTTTGTAAAGTAGTGCCTTGATAATAATTTAGACCACTACCCGACTGATGGGAATAGTAATCTTCAAAAGATTTCGCACAACACTGGTAAGGAACAAACATCACGAGAGGTATTTTTGACGAAAGTGAAGCTTCACGTACGAGCGCCCACGTTCAAATGGCGTGAATTCGCCGAGGTGGTTCCTTATAACGATTTCCAAAGAGTCGAACGATTTTCGGCTGACAGGTAAATAGTGCGGTCGGTCGAATGTCTCGCAAATCATTTCTCCATCTTTTCCCCTCACATTGACAATTCGTAAAAGGGGTGCTAACACATCTCCGATAATTTGGGGTTCCACAATATCCGAATAAACCAGCAACACTCTATAATGCGCACAGGGATCTGCGACATAGGTACTAAAAATAGTTTGCTCGATATTTATATCCGGCGAGGCGATTTCACCTGGTTCGAATCCTAACATCTGCGCTATCCCCTCATGCAATATCAGTTTTGTTTTATCTTTCACGTTAATACACACCTTTTTCGTGTGCGGATCATAAGTGAAAGAAATTTTATTTTTAATCTCTTCAATAGACATCGCTTTTAAAATGTCATCAACCGATTCGTAAAAGCCAGGGGGAATTCTTCTACCAAACGGAGATTTCTGGTCATTCAAATCGAAACCAAATAAATTATTATTTTGGTTCACATTATACCAGGTGTGAGGGTAAATAAATTCGACGAGGCCTACTTCCCATTCCCCTTTCAATTCAACAGGGGCGGGTAATCGCGTAATAAAATGAGAAATTTTATTCTCAGGAAAATAATTTCGGGAACTGTCCGAAGGTAACGTCACGTAGAACGACATTCTTTCAAATGATCTTTCAACAATCCAAACACTTGTTTTATAAGGCGAATAAATCAGAGGATGGAATCCATTGGTCAAATTTGCTTGGATAACCTTTAAATTTCACTTTGTATTCCACACGCTTTTTCCGTATCCGCTTATCTAAAATCTTTTCAATCGTATAATTCTCTTTCGGTTTCACTTTCTGAAGTTCTTGAGGGTAAAAGGTTCCTTTAATGGGTTCTTCTAACAGGTCCTTGATTCGATAGACAGGAGGGTCTCTTCTCACGCATTCAGTCACCACAAACACTTCTTCCGTCCAGTTCGTTTCATATCCTTTTTCGAAGGTTAATTTCTGCTTGGAAACTCGTACAACATCTCCCGGTTGAAACACGCAGGGTTTTCTTTTCCCATTTTGCATGTCACCGTATAAAGTATCCCATACATCGCTTTCATTTTCAGCGGTTACTTCGACTGGAGCTCTCTTGATACTCGAATGATAAGTATAATTATAACTGTGTAACAACTGATCCAACACGTCTAAATAGCGGTAGGTGTGATTATGGGTAAAATATTTCCACATTTTCGTTTTCAAAGTTCGGTTAAATCGCTCCACGACAGATGCTTTCGTATTGTTATTCGTTGTAAAAAACCGCACGCCTTCTTCTTTCAAAAATTTTTGAAAAAGTCTGTTTTGATACTCTTTTCCGTCATCCGATTGCAGGGACTTGGGTTTCCTCGTCGCGAAAATAGAGCGGAACGCCTTTACAATATCTTCACCTCGTTTTTGCTTCAAAGGAACCGCCCACGCAAATTTAGACAGAATGTCTATACAAGTCAGGATGTAGCGGTACCCTTGATTGAACTTTTGTAAACTGCCGAGATCCACTAAGTCGGTCTGCCACTGTTGATCGATGGAATAGACTATCACTCGATTGGTTGGGAACTTTCTTCGAACAGGTTTGTGCAACGTGTATGCATCGACTCCGCTCAGCCAGTCCTGAATCTTCTTCTTCGAGATTTTGCCTTTGGCAGCACGAAATAAGGCATTTACACCACCAAAACTTCCTGCGTGACTTGGGTTCTGATACATCTCCATCGTTACAACACAAAATTTTATTATGACTCACATTCACACGAAAGCGCATCATATCTAACAACCCACTTCACCTCACGACGAACACGCGACAAATAAGGAAATCCCACTCGTACCTTTCTTTAAATACATTCATTCGCACGGTGTAAGCATACATCGGTGGGTGAATGGTTAAGAGCAATGATAAACTAGTCACCCACTGATGTATTTTTTGCGGGATCAAACCCCGGTACAGGAAATCTTCTACAAAAGTGTTTAAATAATAAATAGTTCGAACAAAATTGCTTAAATTATATTATCCTCAACAGATGGCAGCACTACTGCGAAATTTGTCCCGAAAAATTTAGTAGGAAAAAAATATATGTATCTCTTTTCAGGTTAAGTCTCAAAAGATCGTGACGTCATCTAACCCCCCGCAAAAATTCGAAAAAATTTTTAAAGTCCCGAAAAATTCTTACCGAAAAATTTCTAAGTCCCCTTATTCAAAAAAATATCTCGTAAAAATTTCTTATCAGTCAAAAATTCTTATCGCGAAAAACCTACCGTTCAAGATAACGCTCCTCTCTCAAACCTATCGTTCAAGATCACGCGGCTCCTCCTCCTCTGCCTGCACTGCTCGCTCCTCGGCTGCTCGGCTCCTCCTGCTCCTCATGGCGTTGAACTCTCATTTTCCATCTACTCAAGTGTCTGAATTTCTAAAGTGTCTGAAAATTCAAACGCGTTTTGCTGTATGAAAATTCGCGTATTTACGTGTTTCAGACACTTTTGTGTCTGAATTGATATTTCAGACATATTTCTGTGTTAAATTAAAATATCTATAACGTCTAAGGTACATTTTAAGACATTTACGTGTCTTAAATGCCGTTTCAGTTGTTTTTATGACTTACTTTAAGACCCTTTTATTTGCAGTGAGAATAATGTAAAAATGTATTATAGCAGAAAATACAAATTTTGTATTTTGAAAACTAAAGGAGCCTTCTATTTGAAAATTTTGCCCAACATTGGTAAGTTTAAAAGATTCATTCAGGTAAAATTTGTTTGAATAACTCGGAATAAACTTTTTTATTTAATAACAGTTTTAAATTTTTTTTAAATGTATATTCGAAGTGCAATCAATGTGTTGAGGTTACGGTAGCCCCATTCATATATATATATATATATGTATAATAAAACTGTTTCTAAAACTATTTTTAACTGTTTTTAAAGTTCGTTTATATACATTACTTGCCATCTTACCCTTTAATAAAATATAGCATTCAAATGCCAAAAAAAAAAAAAAAAAAAAAAAAAAAAAAGGAAAAGTCCTGTGAGTGACACGCCAAAGTAAATTAAATTTCATTACGCTTGAGTGTGTAGGAAGTAAATAATTAGATTACATTTTAGTTTTCTTGTACTTTAAATAATTAAATTAATTTTGTGTATTTATACTTTTTGAGTGGAGTTTGGAATTCTTATTATTAAGAGCCATTTTTTTTAAAGCTGGACAAAGTCTATGGAGGTGTGATAGTTCACATTTTCAATTTTCCCGAAACTTGCAAGATATGTCAGTAGTACTGTGATAAGAAAAAGTGAAATTTATTTTTTTTTCTGAATTTCATTTGTTCATGACTCATTTTAGCACAGGGTTTTTTTTCATTTTCCTCTTTTCTTTGTAATTTATATACGGGTGTATATATATTAATCAAATTTTTTTTTTTTTTTTTTTTTTTATTATTAAATATATATATTGAACTGTTTGATTTTTCCTTTTATGAAAATTTTTAATCGTTTCATTTTAGTAAATTTGACAGTATGCAGTTCTTATTTCGCTTCAAACCTTTAAATAGATTAAGAGTCCTTTTTTTACTTTCCGAACACTATAGTGAGGAAAGTATTGTAATCATGTCAAAAATCCGAATTCGAGATTTTGATGTTTCTATACGTTTCGAGGTCCAACGAGTCCGTTTTCACTATTTTTACGATGATGTATGTATGTGTGTGTGTATGTATGTGTGTATGTATGTGTGTATGTATGTGTGTATGTCTGTGAGTGAACACGCTAGCGTCTAAACGCTTTGTTCGAATAAGCTGAAAGTTGGTACGTATATTGTAAGTCACCATAGTACGAACCCTATAGATTTTGGTGAATCTAGCACTTATAGTTTTTTTACAGGGACACAAAGAAAAATTCTTTATCATTATGGCCAAGGGACCAAAATCTTAAAAGTGCGATAGCATCTAAACGCCTTATTCAATTGAGCAAAAACTTTATACACATATTATAGGTCACAGATACTCAATCTGTATAGATTTTGGAGAATCTAGCACTTATAGTTTTTTTACAGGGACACAAAGAAAAATTCTTTGCCAAATTTTTAAAAGTGTGATAGCGTCTAAACGCCTTATTAATCTCAGCAAAGAATTTGTACACATGTTATAGGTCACATTTGAACCAACTGTATAGATTTTGGTGAATCTAGCACTTACATTTTTTTTACAGGGACACAAAGAAAAATTCTTTATCTTTATGGCCTATGAGACCAGCGATAGCATCTAAACGCCTTATTCAATTGAGCTGAAAATTTGTATGAATATTATAAATCACTGTTGCACTAACTATAAGCATTTTGGTGAATCTAGCATTTATAGATTTTTACAGGGACACAACGAAAAATTCTTTATCATTATGATCTAAGGGCTCAAAGTTCAGTAGCGTTAAATAAAACCTCGTGTGATATATGGAGAAAAATACTCAAACACTCTGTTACGGCTTTCTCTTTTTTTTTTGTTTAGCAACTCCTCTTTCTTTATTTTATCTACAAAACTGTTAGTTACTCAATGTTCGGAAAGTCGAGTGGAGTCACTCCAGATTTTTTTAAAGTTGGACACTTTTGATAGTTGACATCTTCAATTTTTCCGAAACTTTCAGGATGTGTTAGTAGTACTGTGATAAGAAAAAGTGAAATTTAATTTTTTCTGAATTTGATTTGTTCGATCTAGAGAGGGGGTCGAAGTTTGAGGCCGTAAATAAATTGTGCCATTTTAATATCATTTTACTCCTAAAGACATGAGTGACCCATGTCAATTTTTTTAAATACGGATACTACTTGAACTAAATACATTATATCATAAACAGTTTGGTGGGTCATTCATGGCTTTAAAGGCCAGGGTCATTCAAAAGTGCAGTTTTCGTTGATTTTTTTCATGTTTTCAGTCTGAATATCTGCTAAGGCCATGAGTGCCCCATAGAAATAATTATGGGGTTAATTACACACCTTAGTACAGAACTTAAAAATACTTAAAATTGCATGGGTCAATCTTGGCTTTAGTAGATAAACGGCCTCAAAGTTGAAAATTTTCAAAAAAAGGTCAAATTTGATGGTAAATAACTCTATAAGCCATGAGTCAATAACTATGAGAGAGAGTTTTAATTATACCCTAGATGGTCTAGTTTTAGACCCAGGTTACAAACCTATGGGGCTTGCAAGATTTATTTAGATATAGTTTATTTTATATCGCCAATGTGTACCTGTTCTATGTAGTAGAAAACGCTTGAGACCCAATTTTGTAATACATTAATGCTTGTTTAAAACTTCCCATTTTACATTACAGAGGTCAGCATCAAAATAAATATAAAATAAATATAAAATTAAAAAATCTGGAGTGACTCCACTCGACTTTCCGAACATTGAGTAATTAACAGTTTTGTAGATAAAGCCTATAAATGCTAGATTCACCAAAATGCTTATAGTTAGTGCAACAGTGTTTTATAATATTAATATAAATTTTCAGCTCAATTGAATGAGGCGTTTAGATGCTATCGCACTTTTAAAAATTTGGTCCCATAGGCCCTAATGATAAAGAATTTTTCTTTGTGTCCCTGTAAAAACACTATAAGTGCTAGATTCTCCAAATTCTATACAGACTGAGTATCTGTGACCTATAATATGTGTATAAATGTTTTGCTCAATTGAATAAAGCGTTTAGATGCTATCGCACTTTTAAGATTTTAGTCCCATAGGCCATAATGATCAGGGCCGGCGCCAGACATTTTGCCGCCTGAGGCGAATATTATTTTGCCGCCCCTATGATATGTGACTGTTTGTGTCATCATGAATTACTAAAACGTTTATAAGAATAAAATTAACTTCCTAACTATTATTTATTATTACGATGAAAACAAAATCTCACTGATTTAATTTTTGATTTAGGAAAATTATTTATTATATCGTAATTATGAATGTTAAAAACATTCTTATTTAGATTTGGTGAAGAGGTTAAGCATAAAAAATTGATGTATCGTATAAGATAATTGATGTATCGTTAACAAGGATTTTCTCGCCAAGGTGAGATAAAGTCACCAAATTTGTTCCTAAGGCTATTATCTGGATGGTAAAGCCTTTTACCGGGTTTTTAAAGGCTATTTTTAATCCCAAAATAAGTTAGAAATACAGAAAATTAACATTTTATAACCTGCTACCACTTTGAATGAAATTACATAAAAATAACTATTATTATCTTCAAATTCGTAACAATATTAAAATATAAAAAAAAAATTCTAGCTTCGAATCAGTATTAAATAAATTACTAATACAGAATTACTAACATTTCTAAAATATTCTATAGCTGTTCGAACCCTTCTCCTTTCCACAACACTTAGTAGAGTAATCTTCTCCAATATGTAACCAAGTTTAAATAAAAAGAAACTTACTCTTCAGGAAAAGTGGTATGGAATAAGGCGGGTACCTACTATCAATGCTCCGAATAAATTAAAAATTTTAACAATTCTGATTCGATTATATCAATAACGTTAGAGATTATAAGTCATACGGACATGAAATCATTTATAATGTAATATATAAGAAAAAATAAAGTATAAAGAATAATGCAAACTTGATCCGATTTCCTTTAACAGATTGTTTATTATAATATTTAACTAAATATCATTTTAAAAAATCCACATTTTAAGGAGAAGAAAACAAGAAAGAAAAATCATGCAGTACGCATTGGTTAGTAACACTTTCCAACTGTACGCAATTGTTGTGTTGTATCGAATAACTTTTAATATTTTTTGCCTACGTTATCACACAAAAGACAGAAGGACTGAAAAACATACAGATAGACTAATTGATTTTAAAATTACTCTTAGGCATTTTGGAAAGTGTTAAAAAGGCTTAACGTAAAAGAAAATGCAGCCGTTAGATTATAATTACAGCTTTTAATCTCTCAGAATATTTTACTGTAGCTTTGTAAATCTGAAAGTTAATCATATCATATCCTATACAAAACAATATTTTAGAATATTATAACACATGTCAATGTTTGCATGATTTTTATAGTAGAAAGTTTTTTAAATATAACTTTTAAAAAATTCTGTCCTAAAACGTAATACATTGGAATTTTTTTTATTGTTGTTGTTGTCCCTGTAAACAAACTAGTGGTACAGGACCTATTAATAACATTTTAAATAGGGAACTTGAGTGTACCAATTTTTTTTAAATTGTCAAAATATTCACGGATGATAGGAGCCGGAGACAAACAGATAGAACAGTAGACAATCGGACTGACAGATGCAGAAATTGAAATCATATTCCCAGTAAAATTATAAGAAAGTGTTAAAACGCTCATGTAAACAAAAGTGCAATTCCAGCAAATTTTTATTAATAGCTCTTAATGCAACTGATTATTTTTGTGTGGCCCTGTAAATCTAATGCTAACCATACTATATTACATAGAAGGCACTCTTTTGTGCATACGAATAATATATTTCAATTGCATTAAGCTTTGTGGAAAATAAAATTATTAAAATTTGGTTTATAAAAATAACTCTCATACAACACAATGCTTTGTAATACTTTCAAGTGCCCCTGTACACAAACCAGTCCAAAATGTTCTCTATTTTACATAGGAAACATTCGATAGGGAATTGAATAACATATTAAAATTTCACTAAAGTTTCTATACATTAAAGGTATTAAAATATGCTTTGTAGAAACTCCTCTCATAGAACACAATGCTATCGAATAATTTTGGGTGTCCCTGTACACAAACCAGAAGAGGTATTCACTCCATTTTCAATAGGGAACATCCGATAGTGAACTTGAATAGAATATATCGGTTTAAAGAAATCCCATAAATATTTACGGGAATTAGAGCGCAAAAAAAAAAAAAAAAAAAAAAAAAAAAAAACAGACAGAGATACAGACAGACTGACAGAAGAACAGTCAGACGGATACACAAATTGAAATTATATTCACACTAAAAAAATGATAGAATGTGTCAAAAACGCTTAATGTAAACGAAAGTACAATTCTAGCGATTTTTTATTAATAGCTCTTAATATAACAGAATATTTTGTAGCACCCTGTAAATCTAATGATAACCATGCTATATTCTATGCAAAGCATTCTTTTGTGCATATAAATAACATATTTCAATTTCCTAAAACTTCGTGGAAAGTGAAGTTATTAAAATTTGATTTATAGAAATATCTCTCATAGAACGGAATGTTTTAGAATACTTTTGAGTGTCCTTGTATATAAAAAAAGTGATGGTATTTAATCCATTTTGTACAGGAAACATCCAACAGTGAACTTCAATAACATATCTCAATTTCATTAAGATATGTGTACAATAAAGGTATGAAAATATGATTTATAGAAATACCTCTCATAGAACACAATGCTTTAAAATAATTTCGTGTGTCCCTGTATACAAACCAGTAAAGGTATAAACTCCATTTTCAATAGGGAACATCCGATAGTGAACTTGAATAACATATATCAGTTTCAAGAAATTCCACAAATATTTACGGGAGTTAAAGAGCGGACAGGCAGACAGACAGACAAACCGAAGCCATTAACACTTTTCAACCTTATTCGGAAGTGTTAAAAATGTTAGAAAGTGTTAAAAACGCTTAATGTAAATGAAAGTACAATTTTAGAAAATATTTATTAATAGCACTTTATATAACTGAATATTTTAGTGTCACCCTGTAAATCTAATGCTAATCATGCTACATTCTATGGAAAGCATTTTCCTTTCTGCTTATAAATGGCATATTTCAATTTCATAAATCTTCGTGCAAAGTAAAGTTATTAAAATTTAGTTTATAGAAATATCTCTCATAAAACTCAATGCTTTGGAACTCTTTTGTGTGTCCCTGTACATGTCAGTGGTGCTATTTACTCCATTTTATACCGTAAACATCCGATAGTGAACTTGAATAACATATTTCAATTTCATTAAGGTTTGCGTACAGTAAGGGTATGAAAATATGGTTTACAGAAATGCCTCTCACAGAACACAATGCTTTGAAATGTTTTCGGGGATCCCTGCACACAAACCAGTAGAGGTATAAACTCCATTTTCAACAGGAAACATCCGAAAATGAACTTGTATAACATATTTCAATTTCATTAAGATTTTTGTACAGTAAGGGTATGAAAATATGGTTCATAGAAATGCCCCTGGTAGAACACAATGCTGTGAAATATTTTCGGGGGTCCCTGTACACAAATCAGTAGAGGTATAAACTCCATTTTCAATAGGGAACATTCGATAGTGAACTTGAATAACATATATCAGTTTCAAGAACTTCCATAAATATTTACGGGAGTTAGAACGAGGACAGACAGACAGACAGACATACAGAAGTCATTAACACGTTTCAACCTTGTTGGAAAGTGTTAAAAATTAGCTAAAAGGGAACATTTAAGAAAACATAAATTTTGAATTCTGTTTTATTAATTCAGGGACTAAAGGGAACTTTAGACAAAAAATAATGTGAAAGGAAAATAGAGCTAAAAGTTGAAAAAAAAAAAAAAAAAGAGGGAAAATATAAGAAAAAAAAAATCATTCAGTACACATTGATTAGTAACGCTCTCCAACTGTACGCAATTGTTGTATGGAATAACTTTTAATATTCTTTGCCTACGTTATCACACAACAAACAGAAGGACTGAAAAACATACAGATAGACTAATTGGTTTTAAAATTACTCTTAGGCATTTTGGAAAGTGTTAAAAAGGCTTAACGCACAAGAAAATGCAGCCGTTAGATTATAATTACAGCTTTTAAACTCTCTGAATATTTTACTGTAGCCCTGTAAATCTGAAAGTTAATCATATCATATTCTATACAAAACAACATTTTAGAATATTAATAATACATGTCAATGTTTTTACGATTTTTATATTAGAAAGCTTTTTAAATATAACTTTTAAAAATTCAGTCCTAAAACGTAATACATTGGCTTTTTTTTTATTGTTGTTGTTGTTGTTGGCCCTGTAAACAAACTAGTTGTACAGGACCTATTAATGACATTTTATATAGGGAACATTCCGTAGAGAACTTGAGTGTATCATTTTTTAAAAATTCTCAAAATATTCAAGGATGATAGGAGCCGGAGACAAACAGACAGAAAGGTAGACAATCGGACAGACAGATGCACAAATTGAAATCATATTCCCACTAAAATTATAAGAAAGTGTTAAAACGCTCATGTAATCGAAAGTGCAATTCCATCAAATTTTTATTAATAGCTCTTAATGTAACTAATTATTTTTGTGTGGCCCTGTAAAGCTCACTCTAACCATACTATATTACATAGAAGGCACACTCTTTTGCGCATACGAATAATATATTTCAATTGCATAAACTTTTGTGGAAAATAAAATTATTAAAATTTGGTTTATAAAAATAACTCGCATACAACACAGTGCTTTGGAGTACTTTCAAGTGCCCCTGTACACAAACCAGTACGAATTTTACTCGATTTTACATAGTAAACATACGATAGTGAACTTGTATAACATATTTGAATTTCATTAAGATTTGTGTACAATAAGGGTATGAAAATATTGTTTATAGAAATGCCTCTCATAGAACACGATGCTTTGAAATACTTTTGTGTGTCCCTGTACACAAATCAGTGGTGGTATTTACACTATTTTATACAGAAAACTTCCGATAGTGATCTTTTATAATATATTTCAATTTTATTAAGATTTGTGTACAGTAAGTATATGAAAATATGGTTTATAGAAACACCTCTCATAGAACACAGTGCTTTGAAATACTTTAGTCTCTGTACACAATCCAGTAGAGGTATAAACTCCCTTTTCAACCGGGAACATCCGATAATGAACTTGTATAACATATTTCAATTTAATTAAGTTTTGTGTACAGTAAGGTATGAAGTGGTTTATAGAAATGCCTCTCATCGAACACAATGCTTTGAAATGTTTTCGGGGGTCCCTGTACACAAACCAGTAGAGGTATAAACGCCATTTTTAACACGGAACATCTGATAGTGAACTTGTATAACATATTTCAATTTCATTAAGATTTTTGTACAGTAAGGGTATGAAAATACACATACAGGACAGAATGTTTCAGTTATGTTTCAAAATGCTTACAAACTTTCAAAAACATAACACATTTTAATATGCACTCTGATACTTTTCTGAAACATTCACCTTTTTCTATGTTATGTTTGTTATGTGATTGAAACGTTTCTGTTACGTATCCGATTTTTACTTCCATTACCCTACTACCGTAGGTAATGGAAGTATTGTATTCGGTCTGAAAATTCGATATCGGGTTTTCACCTGATTTACACGTTTTAAGGTCCCCTGAGTCCAAATAAGTGGTTTTTGGCAATTGGTCAGTGTGTATGTATGTGTGTGTGTGTATGTGGAGAATCTTCTGGCTACTATAGCTCAGAAACTAATAAAGATAGAGCTACGAAATTTTAGAATTGAAATACGTCTGGTGTACAGATGAAACTTTTAAATTTTAGTGAAAATTGAAAAACCGGAAGTGGGACATCGGAAACCGGAAGTGGGACCGTAAGTCCGTATCTCAAAAACGGCTCTAACAATTTTCTTCAAACTTGCTATATAAACACTCTGTTAGATGTCCTTTCGAATGATATAGTTGGTTAGTTCAGGAAAATTGATAGGCGTCCTGTATAAATAGCTCAATTTCAGGCCTCGCAAAGGCGTTCCTTTAAAAACGGTTGTACGGATTTTTTTCAAACTCGCCATTTTAACTCACTTTTAAATATGCTTTTGTATGTAATTATTGTTTTCCTGTCAATAATTGAGTTTAACCGGAAGTGGGACATTGGAAACCGGAAGTGGGACCGTAAGTCCGAATCTCAAAAACGGCTCTAACGATTTTCTTCAAATTTGCTATATAAACAATCTATTAGATGTCCTTTCGAATGATATAGTTGGTTAGTTCAGGAAAATTGATACGCGTCCTGTATAAATAGCTCAATTTCAGGTCTCCCAATGGCGTTCCTTTAAAAACAGCTGTACGGATTTTTTTCAAACTCGCCATTTTAACTCACGTTTAAATATGCTTTTGTATGTAATTATTGTTTTCCTGTCAATAATTGATTTTTTGTAAATGTTGGTATCTCAAAAATGGCTCTAACGATTTTCTCTTTAGGTCACTTTTTTGTTTTCTGATCACATTATCTCTCAAAAATGCATATAATACGTGTAATAATGGGTAATGGAAGTCGTGTGGTTGTTTCACACCAGATTTTTTTTTTTTTTTTTTGTTACGATCGCGGACATTTCTACGTTTATGAAAGTAATCGGAAAGCAAACTGAACGTTTATGTAATATTTATAATGTTTCCATGTTATATGACTGTTACGTTTCTGAAACATTTTGTGCTGTTAGGGTATGGTTTAGAGAAATGCCCCTCATAGAACACAATGCTTTGAAATATTTTCGGGGGACCCTGTACACAAACCAGTAGAGTTATAAACGCCATTTTCAACACGGAACATCCGATAAAGAACTTGTATAACATATTTCAATTTCATTAAGATTTTTGTACAGTAAGAGTATGAAAATATGGTTTATAGAAATGCTTCTCATAGAACACAATGCTTTGAAATACGTTTGTGAGTCCCTGTACACAAATCAGTGCAGGTAATCACTCCATGTTATACAGGAAACATCCGATAGTGAATTTGAATAACATATTTCAATTTCATTAAGATTTGTGTTCAGTAAGGGTATGGAAATATGGTTTATAGAAATGCCTCTCATAGAACACAATGCTTTGAAATATTTTAGGGGTCCCTGTACACAAACCAGTAGAGGCATAAACTCCATTTTCAACAGGGAACATCAGATTGTGAACTTGCATAACATATTTCAATTTCATTAAGATTTGTGCACAGTAAGGGTATGGAAATATGGTTTATAGAAATGCCTCTCATAGAGCACAATGCTTTGAAATATTTTAGGGGGTTCTTGTACACTTACCAGTGGAGGTATAAACTCCATTTTCAACAGGGAACATTCGATAGTGAACTTGTATAACATATTTCAATTTCATTAAGATTTTTGTTCAGTAAGGGTATGAGAATATGGTTTATAGAAATGCCTCTCATAGAGCACAATGCTTTGAAATATTTTAGGGGGTTCTTGTACACAAACCAGTGGAGGTATAAACTCCATTTTCAACAGGGAACATTCGATAGTGAACTTGTATAACATATTTCAATTTCATTAAGATTTTTGTACAGTAAGGGTATGAGAATATGGTTTATAGAAATGCCTCTCATAGAACACAATGCTTTGAAATATTTTCGGGGGTCCCTGTACACAAACCAGTAGAGATATCAACTTCATTTTCAGTAGGGAACATCCGATAGTAAACTTGAATAATATATATCAGTTTCAAGAAATTCCATTAATATTTACGGGAGTTAGAGCGCGGACAGACAGACAGACAAACCGAAGTCATAAACACTTTTCAACCTTGTTGGAAAGTGTTAATAAAAAAAAAAGGGAAAGAAAGAAAGACGTAGAAGACAATGATATATTTAAACGAACTACGTAAAAGATATTTGGTAAAATTAAATAGAGAAATTATTATATGAAAAGTATTTGTGCATATGGATATTACATGTCATTGCATTATGATTGTGTAAAATGAACATATTAAAAAATGGTTCATTGAAATACTTGTGGTAGAACGCAAGGCTTTGGAATCTTCTGTTTTGCCATGCATACAGACCAGCGATGTTATTTACTCCATTTTCAGAAAGAAACATCGCATAATGAACTTGAATAAAATATACAAATTTCAAAGAATTCCATAAATATTTAAAGCAATTAAAAGACCAGGCAGATAGACAGACGGACAAAAAGGCAGACAGAGTGCATCATCAATGCAACAAGGTTTATTTGCCCTTTTGAGGTATTATGGAGGAGAGTTAGGTCTGAAAACACGGCTTTTGCTCCACTCACTCACTCCAGGGAGGAAAAATGTGTAATTTCCTAAAATCCTTTCATAGTGTGTGATCATACGCATAACCAATTCACACCCAGTATCCCCATCCTTAGAACAGTTACACTTGAAAATGTTTTTTTTTTCTTTTGTTGTTGTTGTTAAGTAGAAATTTTGCGAAATTTCGTCGCAGGTTTGTTAGAAGCATATAACTAATGCACACACCAAAATTCCTCCTCACAGCTCCCATAAATTAATTAATGCAAAATGGAGGCTATTGAATGTGTTCCATCGTAACCTCTCAAAAATTAAAAACCCTTTAAAAAAATCCGAAATGGGTTTTATGCAATATTTTCCAGAAGATACACAGTTATTTCCAACCTCTTAGAGCCCATTTGGTAGAGTTCTACTCGAAAAATCAGGTACTGAAAAATTCCTTCCACATCCATAAAATCGAAAATTTGAATTTTTTTTTTTCAGTTGAATCTAGTTTTGTCATGTGCAAATTCTTCACCGTGAAGTAATTTAAATTCATGTTATTCTTGCAAACGTATTTTTGTCATCCATTCTCAAAGAGATGGAGGGGGCAATTTTGCAAAAATGCACCTTGGCTGCATTGAGACCCCCATAAGTAATCTTCACACCAAAATTCCTTACCTAATCTCCCATTGAATCTCCCACAGCCGTAAGTGAATGTACTCTTTTACATAGAGAGGTGAATGGTTATATAAAATCAGTGATGGGCATAATTAATTAAAAAGTAATTGAATTACAATTGAATTATAATTAAATTACAATTATAATTATTTTACTGTCAATCTATTATCAAGTAATTGATTTCAAATAAACTGAATTATTACAAATAAATTGAATAAGTAATTCAATTTATTTGCAATCCAATACTTGTTAATTGATTGACAGTAAAATAATTATAATTGTAACTTAATTGTAATTCAATTACTTTTTAATGTATTATGCCCAACACTGTATAAAATAACGTTAGCCACCTCCCCATCTTTGAGAAAAATCATGAAATTGTTTTTTACGTATTGGTATATTAAGTTTCAAAGAAAATAAATTACGGATTTTTTTTTCTTATCTTTCAGATAAGAAGAGTTAACCCCCTCCCCCCCGTCCAACTAACTCAGAACAAATTATTTCATATATATAGATAAGAAAACTGAATTCCCGCTTCTTCTTCTTTTTTTTTTTTTTTAAACTTTGACACACATAGTGAATTCTAACTCTAAAATACAAAAGCAAAACGCCGCCCTTCTAGGCGCGCGCCTGAGGCGGCTGCCTCAGTTGCCTCACCCCTGGCGCCGGGCCTGATAATGATAAACAAGTTTTCTTTGTGTCCCTGTAAAAAAACTATAAGTGCTAGATTCATCAAAATCGATAGGGTTCGTGCTACGGTGACTTGCAACATAAGCACCAACTTACAGCTCATTCGAGCAAAGCGTTTAGACGCTAGCGTGTTCACTCACACACATACACACACACATACACACACACACATACATATATCATCGTAAAAAGAGTGAAGACGGACTCAGGGAACCTCGAAACGTATAGAAACATCAAAATCTCAAATTCGGATTTTTGACATGATTACAATACTTTCCTCACTATAGTGTTCGGAAAGTAATAACCTAAGATACATCTGAAATGTGCATATTGTTATATTATGTAATACATATATAGGGTGATGAAAACAAGACTGTATACAAAAAAAATAAATAATAATAATAATAAAAATAAAAATAAAAATTGCGCATGAGACTAATTGAAACAGGTGTTTCAAGTAGTTTCCTCTATATCTGTTTCAGCTGGCCCCTGCCCACAATTCTCACTTCACGAGATGTTAAGCTACCAGTATTTATGCTCGTGGGCGTTTCAAATCATATGATTAGCAAGCTGCACCTATACACTATGAACGCTGAATTAATCAGAAACATTCAGCAATTTTTGTTACATAAAATGCAACATCACTTAAAAATTTGAATTTTTACTCACAGTAAAAAACAGTACTCAAAAACAGTTTTATCCTCATAAAATCGACAGATATTTACATACACATCTTTTTTTACATTGTAAAGTAGGTTTTGTGTGTCTGTACTTCCCTTTATTGGCAATGAATAAGAACTTAAAAATTGTACTTTTTATTTCGATGTTTCAACTTACTCCGTTCTTCAACTTGCCCCTGTCTCCCTTATGTAATTTTTACTTTCCGAACACTATAGTGAGGAAAGTATTGCAGTCATGTCAAAAATACGAATTTGAGATTTTGATATTTCTATTCGTTTCGAGGTCCCCTGAGTCCGTTTTCACTATTTTTGCGATGATGTATGTATGTAAGTGTGTATGTGTGTGAGTGAACACGCTAGCGTCTAAACGCTTTGCTCGAATGAGCTGCAAGTTGGTACGCATGCTGGAAGTCACCGTTGCACGAACTCTATTAATTTTCATGAATCTAGCCCTTATAGTTTTTTTACAAGGACGCACAGAAAAAGTCTTTATCATAATGGCCTATGGGACCAGAGTTTTAAAAGTGCGATAGTATCTAAACGCCTCATTCAACTGAGTAAAAAATTTATACACATATTATAGGTCACAGATACTCAATCTAGTTAGATTTTAGAGAATCTAGAAGTTATGTTTTTTTACAGGGACACAAAGAATTATTATTTATCATTATGGCCTTTTGAGGCCAAATTTTTAAAAGTGTGATAGTGTCTAAACGCCTTATTAATCTGAGCAAAAAATTTGTACACATGTTATAGGTCACAGTTGCACCAACTGTATAGATTTTGGTGAATTTAGCACTTAAAGTTTTTTTATAGGGACACAAAGAAAAATTCTTTATCATTATGACCTATGGGACCAAATTTTTAAAAGTGCGATAGCATCTAAACGCCTTATTCAATCGAGCTGAAAATTTATATGAATATTATAAATCACTGTTGCACTAACTATAAGCATTTTGGTGAATCTAGCATTTATAGGCTTTATCTACAAAACTGTTAATTACTCAATGTTCGGAAAGTCGAGTGGAGTCACTCCAGATTTTTTAATTTTATATTTATTTTATATTTATTTTGATGCTGACCTCTGTAATGTAAAATGGGAAGTTTTAAACAAGCATTAATGTATTACAAAATTGGGTCTCAAGCGTTTTCTACTACATAGAACAGGTACACATTGGCGATATAAAATAAACTATATCTAAATAAATCTTGCAAGCCCCATAGGTTTGTAACCTGGGTCTAAAACTAGACCATCTAGGGTATAATTAAAACTCTCTCTCATAGTTATTGACTCATGGCTTATAGAGTTATTTACCATCAAATTTGACCTTTTTTTGAAAATTTTCAACTTTGAGGCCGTTTATCTACTAAAGCCAAGATTGACCCATGCAATTTTAAGTATTTTTAAGTTCTGTACTAAGGTGTGTAATTAACCCCATAATTATTTCTATGGGGCACTCATGGCCTTAGCAGATATTCAGACTGAAAACATGAAAAAAAATCAACGAAAACTGCACTTTTGAATGACTTTGGCCTTTAAAGGCATGAATGACCCACCAAAGTGTTTATGATAAAATGTACTTAGTGCAAGTAGTATCCGTATTTAAAAAAAATTGACATGGGTCACTCATGTCTTTAGGAGTAAAATGATATTAAAATGGCACTATTTATTTACGGCCTCAAACTTCGACCCCCTCTCTAGATCGAACAAATCAAATTCAGAAAAAATTAAATTTCACTTTTTCTTATCACAGTACTACTAACACATCCTGAAAGTTTCGGAAAAATTGAAGATGTCAACTATCAAAAGTGTCCAACTTAAAAAAAAAAATGACTCTTAATCTATTTAAAGGTTTGAAGCGAAATAAGAACTGCATACTGTGAAATTTACTAAAATGAAACGATTAAAAATTTTCATAAAAGGAAAAATCAAACAGTTCAATATATATATTTAATAAAAAAAAAAAAAAATATTTGATTAATATATATACACCCGTATATAAATTACAAAGAAAAGAGGAAAATGAAAAAAAAACCCTGTGCAAAAATGAGTCATGATTGTAAAATGACTTATCTGCACCAATATATATATGTATGTATATATGCATGTATGTATGTGTGTGTATAAATAATGGCTTTATAAAAGTCACGATGAAAAATTATTGGCTAAATGTTTCAAAGTAAAATTACAGAAATATAAGAAACCTGGAGGGATTTTTTTTTTTTTATAATAAATTCTAAATAGTTTGCAGTAAAAATAAAAAATAAATAAATTAAATTAAAAACAGAATAGGAAAGGTAATATTTTATCTATCTATTTATTATTATTGTTTACATTACAGATTTTCTTTTAAAAGGCTTAACTATGATACATATAAAATTAAAATTGGGCGAAAAACATTCTTATATTAATACTTACGAGCAAACAAACCTCTGAGCTAATGACTTTGATGGTTTCGAATTCCAAAGTCTTCTATCCATTTTTTAAACTCATCTAATTTTTTTTTTTTTTTTTTTTTTTTTTTTTATCACTGCGAATTGTATTTATATTTTCAAAAGTTGATTCAATTTCACGAATGACTGATGGAGGAAACTTTGACTCCGGAAATATTAACATTTTGCAAATGTTAATATGTTATGTCGAAATACAATAAAATATTATCATTAAAACTTTACGGGGTAGAATCTTTCATCAAATTTTTGCGGTAAGCATGACGTCAGATGTGACACGTTAAACAAAAGGACAAAAGGCAATCAGCAACGTCGAACTACATCTCCGTTTGGACTCGAGTAAAGGAAGTAAATACGCGACCGGGGGAAGGGGGTCAGCGAATATATAATCATTTATTAAGCAGCGCCCATTTGACGGTCATCGCTACCCCTAACGGGACAACTCTTCTATGCCTATTCCGAGATACGTACCCGGGCGCTACAGTGTGGCAGTAAGAGATGCTAACAACCATAACATACGGGCCTTTACATATAATGTATGCATTATATAGTGGTATTTAGAATGAGAATCTTTTACAAAACTGATTATAATGATAGAAACCCTGCAAAGTACATTTCTAAAGAGTCTGTCATTTAAACACTTTAATTGAGAACAACTCATGCTAGGGTGTGCATTTGTTAATAAGATGTATATTTTCGTTGTCAGATAAGTTAGACCTTTAAGATGATATATAACAAGTAAAAATACGTTTTGAACAGTTGGTAACCTACCCTTGTAAGTTATTTTGATACTTTCTTCCATAGAGTATGCTGTTTAATTTCATAAAGCTGTTTAGTTTGAGAGTATGCTGTTACATTTTAAATAACTTTATGATAGGACTTAATGTTGAAGAATTTTAGTTTGTGTCCCTAGAAAATAAGTTGAATGAAACTTTGAGTGGTGCTAAGTCAAAGTGGCAAGTCCCCTTGAAGGGTTAAGAAGCAGAGAGACGTTAAATAACATTCTAGTTATGAACATCACAATTTAAGTTCAAGTATTAGATTGTTGTTTGAAGTTCACATGTATTAGGCATTTTTATCACGTTAAACATTCACACTCCACTTAACATTCCACTCCCATAAAACTGACAAAAAACAAATATTTCGTGAGTGTCATATATTAACGCAAGCATTGTTTCATTAATCGCAAAAAAGTATTTAAAAATAAACCTTACGAATTTTTAACTGACAATGAGCAAGAAACTTTTTATTTACACTACGTCTTTAATTGTCACCGTGCTTATTAAATTTACAAAATTATATAATGTGACTTTGTATATTACGAAAACTAGAATGGCGTGCCATCACAAAATTTCTTCTTTAAGTTGTACAAGCAGTGTTGCCAGATCTGGCGGAATTTTTATTCAATGAAAACCAGTAATTTTTAACTGTAACGATTTCCTAATCACTTCGAAGGTCGATAGTCTATTATGTATATCAAATATCACTTCTCAAAATTTTTTATGATTATGAAATAAAACATCCGCCAGATCTCGCAACATTGCGTATAAGGTGTAATACATTTAAAATATTATTTAACTGTCTGTACTTGAAGGGGGTGTACACCATACAAGAGTTGTGCCCAGGGTCTCCAAAAGTCATAGTTGGTACTTGCCCATGCCATTAATTCACCAAGTTTTGACGTGTATCAGCAAGTTTCAATTTATTTTCTATTCATTATTTTCTCCTTGTTTTAATCTATTCTTAAATTTTCAGTTCTTTATTTGGTAAATAGCAACACTACTTCGAAATTTAACGAACGATGCTGCAGAGAAACCAATATACAGGATTCACTTTAAATTTCCTTTTATGTTTGAGTACGCAGTTACTGCTGTAATCATACGCACGTGCTAGTTTTCATAATAGGCATGCTATTATTCTGAACTGAAACAACGGCTGTGAGTTCGTGGTGTTTATACTATTTACTTTCAAATATATTTACTGAATAAATTAATTACAATTTGATTTTAATCAGTCTATAAATAGATGTTTCAAAACAAAAAATTCCCTAAAATCAAAAATATTATTATATTTTTTTTATATAGCTATGGCGATCTATGTGCCTAATAGAGATTTCTGAAATTAGTTTAGCAAATTTCAAAAGAAAATATAGAGTGAACGTTGAGGGGTTGACGTGTTGTACTCTACTGTAGATAATAGAGTTTTAAACTTCATTCTTCTGACTTTCACTGCAACGAAAAAACGATTTCATTATGTTCAGGAGAAACTGAATCTAACAAACCTTAGAGTATTGGTAATTTGGATGTAGACAATGAAGAGTTCATTTTGCGATCTTGGAAAAACACGCTTGTGAAGCAGTTGCATGATTACTTGCACACGAAGCAAGTGCAAAAATTAATCCTTATTCAGTATGTAATACGTGTTTTTTTAGATAAAATCGAATTCAGATAAAACCTACAGAAGTCGAAATGTAGTTAATATTTGTAGTAAATAGAATGGATCTGCTAAATGTTTTCTTTAATAAATAAAATATATGTAGCTAAAAATGATATTATATCCATATCATTGCCACTTCATAGTAATTAAGATTTTGTTTTACTTAGCATGATTAAGGGGTTACATCCAGTTGTAATTTTCAAAAAATCGATTTTTTTTTTTTTTTACATATTTTGAATGTACATATATTTGATAATATTGTCTGAAAATTTCATATCGATCCGGCAATTAGTTTCGGAAAAATTTGCATATTTGTAAAGACATCTCCGAGCGTTTTAAAGTAGGCGGAGCGCAAACCAGAGTAGCAGCTGTTTTTCATTATCCCTATGCCCTTGTCCATGCTTTTCATAATGTTTTGCTTCTTAGAATAAGAATATAAAAGGTTTATCTTATATCTGAGAGCTATATTTAGAAATTTTAGGTATACAGTAAGTAATAATCAGCTGATATGGAAAATAACTCCAAAAATAATCCCATGTGGCTCTAAGATCGTTGAAATTGCTGCTTATCTTGCTGCCGGCATGTTCAATGAAGGAAAAACATCTCTTCTATACTTCATGAACGCAATAGGACTATCGCTTGGGCCTAATGCCCATGCCTATGTAGAAAAAGAGGACGCAGAGCGCATCTTCATCTCTGACGCACGAGCGCAAGGGAGCACGCGCGAGGGGAGAATGTCATGTAGACAACAACAGTTGGCTGTACTAGAAGCAAATGATGAAGCAGAGGGTTCCTCTTATGGTCCTGGAATAGATGACTTGATGTAAGTAGGAAAAAAAAAATTTAACTTACTTTAAATGGTTCCCAAAACTTTAAACGCGTTTATCTCGAAACGGTGTTTTCAAAGTCGGTGAGCAAAATTTCTCCGAAACGGCTGGACCGATTGACTTCAAATTTTGACACGATTTTCTTAGATATTTTTGTCAGGTAATGATCGTAGGAATAAGGTTTCTGATAATAATTTCGATTTTTTCAGCCACTTTCAAGTGTAAATTTTCATGAAAAAACGATTTTTTTTTTTGGAAGCCGCCATTTTGTCAAAAATCAAAATTTTGACTATTCCTACGATCATTACCTGTATTCATCTATCCTAAAAATAAATCTTTTGGTTTTTTTCATTTCAGATAATTTGGATCAGAGATATCTTGCTCACCGCCAGACACCTTTTTGTGGAAGTCCTCTAGGAGATCTACTACAGGAACAGCGGAACCCAATATTTTTGTAAACTCATCACGGATTCTTAACATACATTAAATTTGCTATATGTATATGTATTGTATATATTTCTTTAATAAAAGGCCTCTTCATAAAAAATTCACAAAAAAACACGTTTTTTCGTGCATACAACTGGATGTAACCCCTTAATACAGCTTATCCCTTATTTTTCCTCCTGTTTCTGCATATATGAAGTTTTAATTGTGTTACTGACATGGTCGATAAAGTGTTATTGGTGAAAGTGTTTTCTCTCAGGAAAAAACTGCAACTGAATCGCTGCAGTTTGCGGTGTTGCAACTCTTTTTCAAACTGCAATTTATGTTGACGGCGGATACATATAATAGAATTTACATGCCTATAAACATTTGCATGCAAATAAATATAGTTTTTCACGGGAATATGTGATTTGCTCAAGAACAGTGTTCTCTATCGACGAAGATGTTAGCTATTATTTTTTTCTTTATCTAAAAAAATCCCCTTCAAGAGAATAATTTTTTTCACAAACCTCGTTCTGTTCTCCCAATTACTTCAATATTTATGTTTTTTTTAATGTCTAATGAGTTATGAAACAAACAGTGTTTGTATTTAAAAATTTATTCTATTACTCTAGTATGTTTAATACTGCTGTAAATATATTATATAAAAGTATGGAATTTTTTTTATGACTTTAAGGATCCAAAACAGTTTGTGTAAAGATATGTTTCAGTTTTGTGGGCATTCTATCATGCCAGCTGTACTTAAAATGCTGAATTTTGTTTACTTATTTATCTTTCTAAAATATTATATACGTTTAAGTGTTATTTATATTAATTCTAGCAAAAGACTTTTAATGATTGATGAGTTAATATCTAAACATATGTGTTGCGTACACGATAATTGTTTTTACTCATTTCTCTTCATTAGAAAAATTAAATGAAAAGAAAAACGGTGGTCAATGCACGCTACAGCCTTTTTTAAATTACTGAATTATCTTCTAACTGCCATTCCAGCAGAAAGATTACTTGAAATCAGATAATGTATGGGATGAGCAGAAAATCTTCATTGAAATTTAATTTTTATGTACAAGAAATTTCATTTGAATTTCCTGGTATAAAAGGGAATAAATATTCTAGTTTCTGGTATAATTTTCTTTTAATATCAATTCTTTGCATAATTCTTAAAAAGCAGTCCTTCAGATGGAATTTTATTTCGATCTAACAAAAGGAAGGTTTATCGGCTTCTCGATAGGTTGATCTTTAATTAAAATCAGCATGACTTTGTGTTGAATTCGCTCTCCCTGCCTTCAACATTCCCGTGTTACCAGTAAGCTATGCAACTTTAATTTTGGCTGCATCCAGAGGATTCATTTTTAATGCGATGGTAAATTAAAAATTATCAACTTGTTTTTCATGTCAAATGACGATAGGTAAATGTGTTCCTCGAAGTATTTTTAAACGGAATCTAAATATGTGAGGGAAAAAATGTTCTGTGGTTTCTGTTCTTACCACTAAAAGATCCCTTACTGTAATAATTAAAAAAAATCCAAACAAGCATCAATCAAAAGAGCATTATAAACCTGTTTTTTGACGGAAAAAACAATTACCCTAGTCTGCTCGTTTTCGATTTATAAATTCTAAAATTTCACCGGTAATCGGTACAATAACGTCTGAATCTATAAAGCCAAGGCTAACTGAAATGATGAATGAAATCCAAAACAAGCAATAATCGAAAGAGCATGGACAAAGGTGTTGTTTGGTGCATAAATCAGTTGTTCATTTGAGCTTTAAGATACATTCTATGGAGATATAATGCCTTAAAATTATTTAATGTGGAATCTACAAATTGATAAAAGTCATAGTTCGGACAGGTTTATCGGGACTCCTCCCATATCTTTCTCGTTACTACGTTTTTACTCTAACTATAGATATCTCAAGAACGCGCTCACGAGAGCAAACAGTTTACGCGACGAAAATCACGTTAGATTATACCCTCTCGAAAGAACATAATTTAATTGATTTCTATTATTACACGATTCGGATGGTTTCTTGGTTAGTATGATGCTGTTCATACCAGATGTTATATCCTCTCATTCTTCTTTTAAAGGGACAATTGTTGATGAAATTATCAAAATTGAATCGATGCAATTAAATATATCCAGATTGATATTATAAAATGTTCTCAGGTGTTTTAAAAATAATTCCACTCTGCAGCTCCTATTAGTTGCAAACGTACCAATTAGTTATGTGTTACCTGATTTGTGAATTTCACTGTATTTGTCACAAAGCTGGGCATTCATTTCGAAATCAATAAACTACATTAAAGCCTTGATAATCCGGAAACCTCTATTCTGGGAGCTCCAATTATTCTATCATTGATGACCTTTTTGCCCTCCTTCCTTTCTCCCTTCCCCCTGAAATCGTAATGTCCAATGGATACTCGCAGAACACTTTGGAACAGGAAACTTGCCAACTTTTATGGATCATCAGTGAAGTTTACAGATTTTCATTTAATTTTGTAGATTTACGGATTCAGGTGAATTTTGAAAAGAAAAATCTAAGAGAAAGCTAATCTTGAGAGAGAGATGTTGACAAGATACTGATGTCGTGGTTTCGTCAACACCGAAGTATTTCGGACGCAATGATAAGAACGAAGCACATGAAATTGACTGATATATTTAATAGAATGTATCACGTCGCTAATTCCTGATCTGATTTGATTTAAAACAAGTTTTAGTTGATTTTTATTTGACCAAAAAGTAACGATCTGTATTGCAGCTTTAAAATTGTTAAATTAAAATTTTTTAACCTAATTCTAGCGTTATTTTAATTATTTAAGTTTTGATAGCGTATATATTAAGGTAGCATTTTTTTTTTTTTTTTTTTTTTTTTTTTTAAGAAATATTTATTTGGATGTTGCGACTGATCGATGATTTTGATGCACTTTCGGAACATCTACAATCCGGAAAAATTGATAATCCGGCAACGTCTATTTCCTGACGATGCCGGATTATTGATGTTTCACAGTATTACATTTATGACGAACTTTACAATTCAATTGTATGCCAAAAATTTATAATAATTCCAATTCTTTTTTTTTTTTTTTTTTCGTAACTGATTTTGTAATTGCGATATAAAAAATTCAGAGTACAGATGTGGTCAGTTCTATACAAAATACACACAATAATAATAATAATAATAAAATCTTGTGTGAAACAACCACATTACTTCCATTACCCACTGTCACCGTATTATATGCATTTTTAAAAAATATAATATGCTTTTTTTTTTTTTTTTTTTCCCAATTTTTCAGTAAGAGAAACTTGATATACGTATAAGGATTTATAAAACAGAGTTTACATAACGAGTTAAAAAAAAGAAAGAAAGAAAAGAAAAGAAAAGATTGAGTTTTTTTTTTTTTTTAAACACCAATTTCCGAGATTTAAAACTGAACTACCTAATCAGGATAACCGTTAATATTCAGTACTGGAATTTACACAAATCAGTTATTACGATTAAATGTGATAAAAAACAAAATAACTTTTTAGAAAAGTGGTGTAAAAAAAGGCAGGTACTAACAATGATTCGGAGATACAATAATGCTGCCATGTCCAGTATTAGAAGTGTTTCCACAGTCAGTGCTGCCAAATTGAGGAAGTTTTTTACGCAATAGCCACCGTTAAATGTAAATCGTTACAGTTTGCTAAATTTTTCAAAGACTTCCTCGTACATAATAGGGATGGGTAAAAGAAAGAAGATCGGTCCATCTAAACAGTTCTGGACGAAAAACCGAACTTTGCCATTTCCTGTTCACTTTCGCCAAAAAGAACTGTTCACTTTCGCCAATGCAACACTGAATATTTATCTCTCACTTGTGTATGATTGCTTCACATGGATGCTGGTGGAAGAAAGGTTGCCAGGCAATCAGCCTTTATTAGTATTAACTATGGAGTTCTAGGAAAAAATAGAACATCGCTTGATTGGCGAGACGGCGATAGAAAATCTTTTCATTTAAAAATGAGGCAGAAATCAGTCGAGTTTGCGGAACAAGTCGGAACAGGAGAACTGAACAGATCAGAATGAGCAGATGAACAGCTCAGATGATCCCGAGCAAATGGAGAACAGTGGGAACCTCGGAAAAGTGGAGTTCTGGCGAGTAGGTGAAAAATTCAGAAAAGGAGAATAGTATTTCCTTCTTGAGGGATAGAACGAAAACGCGCAAAGCGTTGCGTCGGAAAATTTTTGCACTTCTTCGCGCCATAATCAAAGCAGATGGCTTTCAATAAGTACTGATTTACTTCTGTATATT
The DNA here is from genome assembly GCA_963930645.1 of Salticus scenicus. Classification (NCBI taxonomy): domain Eukaryota; kingdom Metazoa; phylum Arthropoda; class Arachnida; order Araneae; family Salticidae; genus Salticus; species Salticus scenicus. The sequence goes on along the minus strand of OZ005660.1, from coordinate 222,328,537 downwards.
ATGCGAGGGATTATTTATTTATTTTAGGAAATTGTTCTGAAATTTCGTGTAAGAAAAACATAACGTGAGAAAAGGGATATATCAATGAAATAAGATTTAAAATATCGTTATCCTGTTACTATTAAAGAAATATCAATATTCTACGATATATTGATACAATTTAATCCAGCCTTTTTCTGGAAAATAAATTTTTAACTTGATAGATGTGGAGGGGAATATTATTTTGTTATTTGTTTTCTTTTGCATAAAAATTCAAGTGCTATTTTGATTTGAATCTAGTGAATTTTATTTATTTATTTATTTTTTTAATTTTTTTTTTTTTTTTTTTTTTTTTCACGTTCTTACGTCGGGCAGTGGACCGAAATAAATAATTTTTTTTCTAAATTTAATTTTGAGGTTTTTGAATTTTCCACATTTGAAGAAGTTTAATTTATCAATTATTATACAAATTACATTAATATTATTATTGTCATAAACAAAAAGTTATTTGAACAAACATGTTTAATCTAGTGAAAATAGATTTAATTCATTGTTTACAATATAATTTGATTTGATGAAAATATTTCAAAACGCGTTGTTCGTTTAACTTTAAATGAAGAAGCTATATTTAATGTATCGAAACACTCTTCATTTTATTTTAATCTGATGAAGACAGTTTTTAAGTAACGAAACCCGTTTCAATTTGTTTTATCTGATGATGACAGATTTATTTTATTGAAACGTATTTCAATTTTATTCGGTGATGATACATTGAATCGGTTTATACGATAAATACAAAATGCATCACTTTAATTTTATCTGGAGAGAGAGAGGAAAAAGTAAATAATAATAATAAAAATAATGAAAATGCGTCTCAGCTCGATCAGATTATAATAGATTAAGTCTATTGTAATAATTTTATCTATCGAAATTGTAATTTTATAATCGATTTTATGTATTGCTTATCTGATGAAGATAGATTTAATACTCTGAAACGCATTTCATTTCATGCTTATTTGATGATTACATTTCTTATTGCATCGGAACAAATTTCAATTTTATTTGATGAAAAAGTTTAACCTATCGTTTTAGTTTTTATATGTTGAAGATAAATTTAATACACCGTTTTCGTTTGATGTGACGAAGGTCATTATCATTTTAAATTTCGACAGTGTAAAAAAAATCATGCCGATTTTAAATTTTGGAATATAAATAAATAAATAATTCTTTATAAATTAAAACTTAATTTAGGGACACTTTTTCTTTTTCTTTAATGTCTATTCACTTTTATAAAAACATACGGTAACTGGGTTGCGTTCCCTAGCAACGGTTACTATATTTATTTCTTTAAATTTTGTTTGCAGTTTACTTTGAACCATAGTTTTAATATATTTTTTAACTTGTTGCCAAATATTTTAACAATATAATTAATTTTCAATGTTAAGAAATGGGAAAAATTCATTTTTCCATTTCTCTTGCACGTTTTCACTCAATTTTATTTTAATACTTATTTTTTATTTTTGTATATTTTCTCGTGTTACCAAGTAAAAAAAAAAAAAAAAAAAAAAAAAGAAAAGCTTTTAAGTAGTCTCTTTTTTTGACAGTAATAATAGACAGCTCACATATCAAATTTGATGCTTATACGCTTTAGATGCTGAGATATAACCTTTCCGTACAACGGAGGAAATTACAGTTTAAATGATTCACCTGCCAACCGATATATACCTATTTTGACATACATAGTTTTCATAATAGCGTTTTCAAGTATTAAGTTTTGTGAAATTTTATACTATAGAAGCTGACAAATTTTTTCCGGAAATGGGGGCAATCGCATCGGGTGATATAAAAGAGAGTTTGATTGTCACCAATTTATGTCAAGATGCAACTAAATATAATTTTTTAAGTTATGTGTATTAGTTCTTGATCTAGAGAACATAAACTAACGATCATAAACTTTTTGTCACTCACATAGATGAACGGAGATTTTATTTTATTTATTTATGTATTTATTTTTGTGGTCAAAACGTGTTTAAGACATTTTAAAACATGTAAATACGCCGGAAGTCAAAATTTTTTACGAATCCAACACATTCATATATGAATTTAACTGAAAGTAATCATTCCTGAAGCAATTAAGATTAAAAACTATTAAAAGTTTAAAATTAGAAAACATTTCACGTGTATATATAATATATAAAAGGAACCTGATGATGCTATTGTTATAATAGCGAAAAGCTTTGTGTCGTTTTTAATAAAAATATTGCATCTACGTGTTTTAAAGTGGTTTGTTACCTTTTATATATTCCTGATACACTCTGTCATATAAATATGAATATAGGTATTTAGCTTGCTAAAATAAAAAATAAATAAATAGAAGAAAATAAATGTTTTAACGGTTTATATAATTAAATTATAAAAAAGAGAGAGAGAGATTTTCGAACGGTCATTTTTGTTTATGCCCATATGTATAGATAAATAGATAGACGACCGATTGAATTTAAGGGCATACACTACTGTCTTTTCATGATGGATCGTTTCCATACTCAAAAGTTATGCTATGTTTAATATTATGTTTATAGTCAAGTTTATAATATCTTATTGTTTATAAATCTTAATGCACATGCTTATTTATTTTTTAAAACAAAAGTTACATGCGTTTTTGTTTTTATTTTTCCTCAGAAATTAAAAATAGATTTTAGAAAATTTTAAATTAATAAAGAAATTTATAAAATTAATTATCAATTTAAATAATAATATATACTGAAAAATCATTTTCCTTACTCTGTGTTTGAATTCAAATGTTTAAATCAAATGTTTATAATGTGTTTTAGCCTTCTATAAAACGAAATAAAATAAAATCTACATATTCCCAGTTAAATTTGAACCACGGGTTTTACAAGTGCAATTAGAAAGAAAAAAAATCTCGATGTTTCACATATTCTTTAAGGACATCTGTGTTTTCTCATAGCAGAAGTGCTGAATTAAGGAATACAAACAGCTCATTTCGAAAAGAACGATCTCTTCTAGTGAAAGACAAATGCCAATGCCCATTTTATCGGCAGAACAGAACACAGCGAACAATTCTGTGTGTGTGGGGGGGGTTACCGGAAACCGTTGATTCTGAATTTCCGGTTGGTTTTTCTCCATTAGACCCGTTCAGAAAAGTTCTGCGGAACATGCGGAACCGTTCCGACTTCCGAGCATGAAGTTATAGAAAGGAGGAACTTCCTTTACGGGATTCCACCTACAAAAGTGGACCTCGCGCTGAGCTGGCCGCAGAGTGGCGCTGACTGTAGTTGATGAAACAACGTTAACATTGAGTACAGTGCGCGCATCATTATTTTTCAAATTATTGTTTTATTTTATGATGAATATGTCTAAATCTCTATGCTGTTTTGTATTTGGATGTGACTCGGGTTATGCAATAGCTAATAAACAAAATAAAGACCTATTTTCAAGAATTCCGGCATTGTTTTCGGCTGTCAAGGTGCATATGCTTCATGATACGTTGTTCATTTAACATTTACGTTATGTATATTTAAAATTAAATTTTTCTTAATAATTATTACAGACAAAACTTCAACAACGGCCTCTTTTTTTTATTATTATTTATAAACGTTTTATTAAATATTATTAAGTTGAGTTTGTCAGAATAACAAGGCTTCACTATTTAATTTAATTTGTAATATATATATATATTATATATATATATATACACAAAATTTATATCTTATATATATTTTTTATATAATATGCATGATATATATATATATAAAGAAAAAAAAATTAACTTTACACTTTGGAAATCTTAAGACGTACATTTAAGAAAGTGATGCAATTTAAGTCAGGGATAAGCAACATCATTGAAATGTTATTACCAAGTGTAAATCTAGCTTTATAAAATCTTTGACTTGAAATTCAATTAAATATTATTTTTCTGTGAGTTTTGTGATTTTCAGTTAGAGAAATGTTAGCTCAAAAATTATAAAATTTCAACGGATAATTTAATTTAATTAAACATTATTTTCTTTAAAATTTCTAAATTTTCACCCGAATTTAACCTACAAGAAGCTGAGAGGTTCTGCTGTAGAAACTAGAAGATGAGAGATGCTGTGTTCATTCCCAGGTCATGCTCGACGTCTTAGACTTTCTTAGTTTTTCATGGTTTTCCCCGAAACTTATGTAAATACACACACACACAGAGTGCATTCACCAAAGATCTGGGATCCTGACGTGATCAAACGACAGTAATCCCCTCAAACCAATCCCTCAATCTAGATTAGCAATTTTTAGAATGAACACATAATCTCTAATGTACACAAACATCAAACCGTCTCAATTATATATATTAAAAGCAAACACGTTTTATTTATGAGACAAAAATTTTTTAAGTTAAAATACATTTAAAATAAATTTATCCTAATGATAGTACTCATACTACTCTTAATATTGAATCAATTCTTAAATTAGTTTTTTTCTGCTTATCTTGTAATTGCTTCAAGTTTAATGATTTATACTTTAAAAAAATTCGTGGCATGCCTATGGGCTCACCTGCTAGTGTTTGCATAGCAGAAATAGTTATGCAGTTTTTGGAAAATAAAATAAATGATAGTTTAAATGATAAAATTCCTTTTTGGCGAAGATACGTAGATGACATTTTTTCATTAATTGAAGAAAAACATATGAATGAAGTCGTTACTTTTTCTAATTCGTTATGCCCAGAAATTCAATTCACTTTGGAAATAGAACAGAATAACAGTTTGCCTTTTCTTGATGTTCTCGTTGAACGCATTTCGAATTCACCTAGCATTTTTCAAACTTCTGTTTATCGTAAGGCCACTTTTACAGGTCAATATCTAAATTTTCATTCCGCTAATCCTAATTCGCATAAAATTGTAGTCTTCCGAACTTTGGTCAATAGAGCTCTTCGGTTATGCAGTAACGAGACACTTTTAAAGTTTGAAATTAAAAATTTTTTCCAGGATTTAATAAATAACGATTACCTGTTAATTGGTTAAAACGAATTTATCGTGAAAACATTATCAGCTTCCCCCCTCCTTCGTTTCCTCCTTCGTTTCCTCCTGCAAATTCCCCCTCTACTCCAATGAAAATGAAAAATTCACTTATTAATAAAAACAGTTATATTTCTATGCCATATTTTGGTTTTCCTTCAGAATTTATTTCTAAATTACTTAAACAACATAATATTTATACTGCTTTCCGGCCAATTAAACAATTAAAAAACGTCCTTTCCAACTTTAAACCCATAACCCCTTCTCTGGATTTAACTGGTGTAATATATTTAATTCCTTGTAAAAATTGCAAATCTGTTTATATAGGTGAAACTGGCCGTACAGAAAAAATTAGACTACAAGAACACAGACGATCTTTTAAAAATTGCAACCAAAATTCTAAAATTGTAATCCATTCAATAGAAACCGATCATATTCCTGACTTTGATAATATAAAAATTTTAAATTCTGGTGTTCATAATTATAAATCGCGTATTTTCCTTGAGAGCTGGCACACTGCCAAGCCTCTCCTCTCAATATTCTGTACTCCTTTAAATTCCTTGAGTGTTCATGTCCTGTTTGCATATTGTGTTGTAATTACTGATGAGGAAACCCGGACGGGTTTCGAAACGTCTGATTTTAATTGTTTTTATGTGTAATTTTTGTTTTTTAAATGTATTTTAACTTAAAAATTTTTTGTCTCATAAATAAAACGTGTTTGTTTTTAACATAATCTCTACTTTTAACCAAATTAAATTTTTTGTCAAAATTCTTTACGAATTCGCGATTACAGTATATCCCAATTTGTTTATTTTATTATTATTATTTTCCAGTGCAATTCGTTTTCCACAATTAGTTATTTTAGCCGGTCTGAGTTTTCCGAGATTTTCTTCGAAACTCGCGTGTATACATGCTTCGATAACCTTAGAAAAGTATTTAAATCTGGCCGAGAATCTTAAGTATATCAAGCGACAGTAACCCCCCCCCCCCAAAAAAAAAAAAAAAAAAAAAAAAAACTATGTAATTTAGCTATTTTAGACTGAATTCACAGTTTCTATTATTATTATTATTATTATTATTTGTCAAAATTGACTATAAATTCGCAGTTTACAATATCTCAAAATTTAGTATTATATACATTTTTATTGGTTGCAACCAAATGCCACAACTCATCAAATTAGCCGTTCTGAGTTTTCCATAGTTTTCTCCGAAACTCGCATAAATACGAACTAGATAGTTTAGAAAATCCACCCTCAGGGGGCATTCGATCCAGGCCTATGACCTTTATGTAGTTTTCCGACCGCAACCCCCACAAACCATTAACCTAATTTAGCGGTTTTTAGAGTCAACTCACAATCTTTATTTCTAACAAAATTTTAATTTTTGCCAAAATTCGTTATAAATTCGTGATTTACAATATGTAATAACTTATTGATACATATATATATATATATTTCTATATCACAAAACTCCAATGTCACAGCTCGTCGTCTTATTTGAGTTTTCCGTGGTTTCCTCAAAAATCGCGTGCATACATGCTTAGATCTCCTTAAAAAAAAACGCCCATGAAAAGCATTATAACCTGGCCTAGGGTCCTAGCGCAGTCAATGGACCTTAAACCATTAAAATATCAACTTAATAGCGATTTTTTGACTGAACTCATAATAGCTAAAAATTTAATTTTTGTCAAAATTGGTTATAAATTTCGCGATTTATAATACACTACAAATATATATATATATATATATATATATCTTATTTCTTTCCTTTTTTTTCCCTAATGCGATCTAATGTCACAATTCATCGTCTTAGCCTTTATCAGTTTTCCGGGGTTATCTCCGAAATTCGAGTGAATGCATATTTAGATATCCTTAGAAAAACACCGATGTAAGGGTGTTTTTCTAACGATTAGGATAATAAGAAGTTAATCGGCCGTAATTCTTAAAATCATCAGCCTAATTTAGCGATTTTTAGACTAAACCTATAATCGCTGTTTTTAATGAAATTTTAACTTTTCTCAGAATTGGTTATAACTTCCCGAATTATAGAGTGTTACAATTTATTATTTTTATTTTCTTAATTTCTAGCGTGATCCAACATCACAATTTGTCGTCTTAGCTGTTCTGAATTTTCTGTGGTTTTCTTCGAAACTCACATGAATACATGCTTCGATCACCTTAGAAAAACATCCCGAGAATCTTAACTATATCCCCCCCCCCCCCAAAAAAAAAAAAAAAAAAAAAAAAAAACTATCGACCTAATTTAGACTCTAAATTTATAATTTATATTCTTTTTTTTCCCCGCAAAATTGGCTATAAATTCGCAATTTAGAATATCTCAAAATTTACCATTATATAATTTTTTTTTTCAATTCAATGTCACATCTCCTCATCTTAACCGATCTGAGTCTTCCGTAGTTTTCTCCGAAACTCGTGTAAATAAGAACTAGATTTCCTTAGAAAATTCACCCACAGAGGCATTTCACCCTGGCCTAGGATCTTTATGTAGTTCATCGACCGCAGCCCCCACAAATCATTGACCTAATTTAGCTATTTTTAGACTCAATTCAAAATCACTATTTGCAACAAAATTTTAATTTTTGTCAAAATTCGTTGTAAATTCGCGATTTACAATATATAACAACTTATTTATATATCTATCTATCTATCTATCTATCTATCTATCTATATATATATTATATCGCAATACTCCAATGTCACAGCTATTCGTCTGAGCCGTTGTGAGTTTTCCGTTGTTTTCTACGAAACTGGCGTAAATACGAATAAGATTTCATTAGAAAATCCACCTGCAGGAGGAATTCCACCCAGGCCTAGGATCCTAAAGCAGTAAATCAACCTAATGTAATGATTTTTTAGTCTCAATTAAATCTCTATCTTAAAATAAATTATATTTTTTATAAAAATTCTTAAATTCCCGATTTACAATATATCACAATTTATTTATATTTTTACTTATGCGATTCAATGTCGCAATCCGTCATTTTAGTCATTTTGAGTTTTCCATGGTTTCCTCCGAAACTCGCATGAATAGATGCTCTGATCTATTTATATAAATACAAATAAAATGCATTAAAACCAGGCGATAGGATTCTAGCGCAGTCAATCGATTTTAAACCCTTAAAATATCAACTTAATAGCAATTTTCTGAGTGAACTCATAATCGCTATTAAAAAAAAAAAAAAAAAATTAATTTTTGTCAAAATTGGTTATAAGTTTCGCGATTTACAATACGTCATAATTTATATATATATATATATATATATATATATATATATATATATATATATATGTGTGTGTGTGTGTGTGTGTGTGCGTGTGTGTGTGTATTCCCTAATGCGATCTAATGTCACAATTCTTCGTCTCAGCCTTTATGAGTTTTCCGTGGTTTTCTTCGAAATTCGCGTGAATATATGCTTACATATCTTTACATCTCCGTGAAAAGTATTCTAACCAGGACTAGGATCCTAACATAGTTAATTGACCAGAATCCTTAGAAACATCTATCAAATTTAGCGTTTATTAGACTAAACCCATCATCGCCTGTTTTTAACAAAGTTTTAATTTTCGTCAGAATTTTTTATAAATTCACGATTTCCAGTGAGTCATTTTATTCCCTAGCGTGATCCAATATCACAATTCGTTGTCTTAGCTGTTCTGACTTTTCCATGGTTTTCTTCGAAACTCACGCGAACATATGCTTGGATCTCCTTAAAAATAAACCCACGAAAAACATGCCATCTAAGTATAGTACCATAATGTCAATCGGCAATAGTCAATCGGCTTTAACCTGCACAACACAACTATAACTTCTTTTTTTTTTTTTTTTTTTTTAAGGAAAGAGTAATATTTAATTTCCTTTACATATTTAATTTTCATAGTAAAAATAATTTTATAAATTATATTTAACAAATATAATTTTAAATATATTTTAACAAATATAATTTTTAACAAAAATCAGGAAAAAATCCGCCTTTTTAAGGAAATAAAATTGAGGTTTTGAAACAGAAAGAAATTTGATGAAAAAAATGATACAGTAATTAAAAATAAATAAAGAAGAAGAAGAAAATCTGTAAAAATTGATTTTCCAGGAAAAAAAAATTATTTTATTTTTGCCATTTTGTTAAAAACAAAAAATAAATAATTACCATTTCCTTTCTTTTCTCAATATTTAAATAGATATTGAGACACAAGCATAAATATTTCTAATTAAAAGTAATAACTTTTATTTTCATCTTTAAGTTAAAGTTCACTTATTTTAAATAATTTGTCCAAAGAAAATTTTAAAATCTGAAAATTTAAGTGAATTTCGATATTTATCCTAACAAAGAATAAATAATTTTTGTCCTCTTGGACTTTTTTAAAAATTAAATTATATTTGTTAGTTATTAATACAATTTGTAATTTTTATTACAAATATTTTAAAAATATTTATTGAATTAAATTTTTTTATACCTTTTTATAATTAAAAAAATAAATAATAAAATAAAATAAAATAAAATGTATATAACATTTTAACATAATAACATTTTTTAATTTGAAAAAAAAAAAAAAAAAAAAAAAAATTAAATAATAAAATATATAATTATATCTTTTTTAATTTGAAAACATAAATAAATAAAAAAGATAGAGAAAATTACAGTATTTAAAAAAAATATAGTGCTAAAATACTTTTAATGAAATTAACAAGCAAGCGTTTTCTAATGTACGCGATAGATGGCGTAAATTCCGGTTGATGTACGAAACTAGTTCCGTGTGCCAAAAATTCAACATGGAGGATTATACCTGAGATATTCTATTACCATGGTTCCGAGTTTTCAAAGAACTGTTCATTCTCGTGCTTGAAAAAGAACGGGAATGGCCATCTCCATGGACGTACACTATGGACCGCCGACGCTGTGTTATCAGAATGGCCCCATTTTGGTCGCTTTTAGAAGATGGCGCTCGCATCGACTGCCTTTCCACTTCAGACTTGAAAGAGCGCTTTAACGCCAGAATTAAATGTAATAATGTTTAATATCTCGAACAAAAAAACATATATCCGTAAAATTTTTCCTTTAAAATATAGCTAATACAAATGTCTAAAAATCGATTTCTGGAATTTTTGAAATTCGGTCCCCAAGGGGGCGGGGGGGGGGGCAAAACGTGATTTGACATGCGTTAAACGTGATTTCACATAACCCTATATATCTCAAACAAAAAAACAGATATACGTGAAATTTTTGCTTTAAAATATAGCTAATACAAATGTCTAAAAATCGGTTTCTGGAATTTTTGAAATTTGGTCCCCAAGGGGGCGGGGGGCTAAACATGATTTCACATGCGTAAAACGTGATTTCGCATAATCCTATATATCTCAAACAAAAAAAATAGATATACGTGAAATTTTTACTCTAAAATATAGCTAATGCAACTGTCTAAAAACCAATTTCTGAAATTTTAGAAATTCAGCTCTCAGGTGTGGCAGCAAAGGGGGGTGCTATGGAGCAAAAACAAATAGAAATACAGTTAGGTCGTTCAAAATTGGTACAGATAGGTTTTAAAGGCCTGCAAGACGAATGGGGATATTTTCGATTGTGTAAAGTTATTAGGAGGGGCAAGAAGAGGGGAGGGGAGGGGGGGCAAAAAAATAAAAATAGTGTCAGACCGTTCAAAATTGGTACATATAGGCTTTCGATACTTACAAATCGATTGCGGATATTTTTAAATTTGTAAAATTATTACGAGGGGCGGTAAGGGGGGGGGCGGTAAGGCGGGGGGTGGTAAGGCGGGGGGTGGTAAGGGGGGTATGGGGCAAAAACAAATAGAAATACAGTTAGGCCGTTCAAAATTGGTACAGACAGGTTTTAAAGGCCTTCAAGTCGAATGGGGATATTTTCGAAAGTGTAAAGTTATTAGAAGGGCCGGGAAGTGGGGCGGAGGGGCAAAAAAAATTAAATAGAGTTAGATCATTCAAAATTGGTACATAGAGGTTTTCGATACCTACAAATCAATTGCGGATATTTTTGAATTTTTTAAATTATTGGGAGGGGCAAAAAAAATAAAATCGACATAGATCGTTCAAAACTGGTGCATAGAGGTTTTTGATACTTACAAATCCATTGCGGATATTTTCGAATTTGTAAAATTATAAGATAGACGGGAGGGGTGCGAAGGGGGGAAATAATAGAAATAAGAGTTAGAGCACTTTGGGAATTTTTTCCGAAGACATTGAGAAGCCAGTGCGACATTTTTCCTAATCAGATTTTGTTTCTCTTTTTTTTTTTTTCACGTGATAAAAATTAATGCAATTCTGAGAAATTAGTAATTATAGTGATCATTTAAAAATAGGGAACAGCGAAGCGGGCGTCGGCTGCTAGTATGTAAACATATCTATAAATATAAACAATTTGCTCCCCCCCCCCACCCCGAAAAAAAAAAAAAAAAGACGAAATAATATAATGAAAACATATGATATTTAAAAAATATATATGAAAATATGAATTTTCATAATTTAAAACAATGAATGTATTTCAAAAATCACAATTTATGCCAGCATTTCCAATAAAAAAAATAAAATAAATACAAAGTATGTAAAAAAGGAAAATTTAAAAAAAAATTATGATTTTTTTACAAAGGCCGCCCTTTTCCCTCTTCCGAGACTCCAATGGTGGTCTAGCGGTTCTGCGCTCAAAGCTGAGTGACGGGAAGTGCCTGGGTTCGATTCCAGGTCTCGCTTGCCTACTTAGTCATTCAGAGTTTTCCGTGTTTTTCTCCGACAATTGTGTGCATACGGACTAGAATCCCTTAGAAAGATCCCCACAGAGAGCACTGCCCTTCAGACGTAGGACCTACAGTAGTCAATCGACGTTATTCCCAAATCCAATAAATCCATAAACCGAAATACAGCACTTTTTCATTTTTATCAATATTTTTCATTTTAAAATTTGCACTTTAAAAAGATTTTCAATCTGTTTTATTTGCTACTCATTTAAAGCAAATAATTTATTCAAAAAATAAAATTAACTTATATATATATATTTAAATATGCGCGATATAAAAATCAATGTAATGAAAAGCAGAGTCAATCATAATAATTTGAGCATTCCCTTTCAAAAAGCTAAAGGAGCATTTTTTTATTAATTTTTTTATTTATTTATTTTTGGAACCAAAGCCCATAATACTGTATGGGGAAATTTTTTTAATTCTGAATATTTTCTTCTAAAGGATTCGAAAACTGCTTTTCGGTCATTCATCTGACTTTATAACTTAAAATCAATGTTGGTGTTGGAGATTAAAGCCAGCTGACTGCATTAGGGTTCAAGGCCTGCGTCTGCCCACCGCGGCGGTCCTTCTAAAGGGCCTTTGTCCACGATTACGCAAGTTTCTGGAAAAAGAAAAAAACGCGCAAAACTCCCAACAGCTAGACCGATAAGCGCGATTTGGGATCGAACCCGACACTTCACGTCCACCAGCATCAAGAAGTCAATTTTTGAAGAACTAGAACAGAATTAATGGTCGAGAAATTTCTGAATGTGCAAATGGAATTATGAAAAATATACTGGATAATGTAATTCTGTGAACATCCATCTTTGCAACAAACAGTATGATACCACTGTTTCTTGCATGTAAAATTCTAAAGTATTCTCTCAGTTTTTTAATACAAGTTCCTATAGTAAGATTTTTAATTAAAAACTATTATATTGAAGCTTAGAGAACATTTTTCTCTTTCTAGAATGCATTTTTTTTTTTCTACTTGTGCAACAAGAATTGGGGAAAAAAAAGAAGGAAAAAAAAAACCTGTTATAACAACATAATTAAAAAGTAATGTTTGGTTTTAAGGCCGATTGCCTACGCCAAGTTCCTAAGCCAGTAGGTGGAATGCCCTCCGTGGGGGGTCTTTCTGAGGAGTTCTAGCCCGCATTTACGCGAGTTTCTGAGAAAACCACGGATAACTCCTAACGTATTGGTCGATGAGCACGACCTATATTCGATCCTGACATTTCTGAAAGGTAATAAAATTTACTTAAAAAAAAAAAATAATTCAATTTATAAATTGTTTAGGAGATTTCTTTCTTCTTTCATTTCTTAATTTTTGAAATATAAGGTTTTCCACTATGTATTATACAATGTGACCCAAGGAGAATGATATATGCTTTAACCTTTAATTTTTATAGATAAATAGGCAATGTGACTCAAGTGTGTTAAAAATAAGATGTTATTACAATTTATCAATATTAGCATAGCTTGCTTAAGAAATAATGCATGCAATATTTATTAGAATTATTTCTAAGAAATGAAAAAGGATGGCAATAAAAATAGCATGTTGATAAAAATGTGAAACTTCAGTTTACAATTTCTGTGGAAATTAAAGCTAATTAAATTCTTAAAATATTTATCTGAATCTCAGTGGAATAAGAAGTAATATAATACAGTCGAACCTCGTTAATGTGAACACTGTTAACATGAATTACTTTTTGCCCACCAGCGGCCGAGCGGTTCTGCGCTCAAAGCTGGTAGACATGAGGTGCCTGGTTCAATCTCAGGTCATGCTCGTAGGCCTCGCCGTTTACAGTTTGCCGTGTTTTTTTCCGATACTTGCGTAAATACAGGCTGGGACCCCTTAGAAAAACCCCATGGAGGGCACTCCCCTCAGGCCTTGGACCTACAGCAGTCAATCAGCCTTATTCCAAAATCCAATCCAATCCATGAATTACTTTTAACATGAAGTGTTTCCACGATCCCCGTAAAAATGAAGATTACTTTAGTAATATGAATATTAGTTACTGATGGCATGAACTACTGATACCATGAACAAATTTTTTATCCTCCTTGAGATTCTCGTTAACAAAGTTCAATTGTATATATATATATATATAACCATTTAAACATTATTATAGTTCTTTTCCATTTTGCATAGCAAAATAACCAGTGATTATACATAAATTTTGAGATATATATGTTATCTGTATCAGTTGAAATTTTTTAAAAAAGTGTGGAATATATATATATATATATATATATATAATTTTTTTTTTTTTTTTAAGTAAATGCAAGCGATGATTTTCTTTTACTCTGTTATCAAAAGAAAAGACAAGGAATCATGTAAAAAACCCTTTATTATATAAGAAAATTAACTTAAAAAAGGAATGAAAAAAAAGTTACATAGAGTTTTATTCAATTAAAAAAACCTTGAATTTAATACTCTAATTTTTACACAAAATCTCTAATTTTCAGCTGGAAGAACACTAGCTTATAAATTATGAAATGTGAATGTGGCACTGGTAATGAATTTAATTAAATATAATTTTTCTTTAAAATCTCGAATTTTCAACTGAATTTAGGAGTTTTTTACTGTGAAATCATAATCATTATTTTTAATTTTTGACAAAACCAATTAAAAATTTCTTTTTTGTTAAAAACAATACATTTCTATAATATGGTAATAATAATGATAATAATATAACATGATTTATCATCTAACATGAATTAGAAGTTAAAAGATTGGCAGTTTGTAAAATTAATTTAAAATGTCAATGCAAAGAGGCCTGAAATCACATTTTAAATTATTTTTAAAATATCTTAAAACTCAGTAATTTTGAAATGAATTGAAAAAAGTATGACTGTGAACTCATATTATTTTTAACCATTTTTTAACTCTTGCCAAAATCGATTTACAATTCAAGATTTTAAAAAATACTTGTTTTTAAGCTCCAATTTAAAAAAAAAAAAAAAAAAATAAATAAATAAATAAATAAATACGTGATTTATAATTAACATGATTTAAATTCGGAAGATTGCAAGCTCGCATGTCTTAGCCGAATAATATAATAAAAGGAATCCGCGTTTGTAATGATCGATAGACGGCGCTTTGTGAACACTGCAGTTGTTAGTAAACATTAGCCACGTGTGTTCCAATAGTGTTCTTGTTATTCTACTTAATATTCGTACTATAATTTCTCCGCCATTACATTATGGAAAATTGATTGTTTTTGGAAAAAATACTTCAGTTTATTCAAAGTTCGATCGGAAGTAGATTTTTAACTGAAGTTGAACAAATATTAATTTCAAATCATCTGATTAATTCTTTACTTCCATTAGCCGAAGCAACTGAAATTTTAAATTCGTCATTTGGAAATAAATGGAAGCTCAATTCTGGATTTCTTGATGCTTTGGATTTACACTGTGGCACACAAAAGTATGTGTTATCTTTTTTACCGTATTTATTCATTTTTATTCAATAAATATATGTGAAACTAAACATCGGCTAGCAATGGCGGCTATATGGAATTCGAATTAAACCATGTTTATTGTAATTTCACCGTAGCCCACCAGAGGGCGAGCATTTCATTACAATCGCGGATACTGCTAGCACTCAAATTTTAAAATTTTAATGCAAAGTGACCTGAAAAATTACATTTTAATTAATTAAAAAAAAAAAATCTATCAAACAGAATTTTACTAAGAACCATCCCAATTAAATCAGCCTTTTTTTTTTTTTTTTTTTTTTTTTTTTTTGTATAGTAATAGAATATTTATAAGACAACAATTTTATCATTCAATAAAACATTTAAATCAATAGCTTACATTAGGTGGACGAAATAAACTTGGGTTCTTTTCACCTATTTCCTTTTTTTTTTTTTTTTTTTTCGAACACTTCGATATCCAGAGGTGCAACCCGGTGCGTATCAGTGTGACATTATAAAAAAAATCTAATATTAAAAATAAATTGAAAATAAAACTGAAAATAAAACTAAAATTTCGTCTGCTCACAATGCTACTCTACGGCATAAGTGGACAGTCAGAGAACACATACGACCCCTAGCGGCGAATGAATAATAGCCACCATTTCGGGTCCATTTTTGAGGGACGACCGCCGTTGGAGAAACGGGTCCTTCTTCCAAGTCCGTGGCCATCTCTAATCTCAAGTAGACAGCTCAGTCACAGACAGAGAAGGACGCCAATTCGCTTTTATTAATAAGATTCAAACAGTGGTAAAATCATATATCTAAAAATCCATTTGTTTTTATGCATGAATAATATTATCGATGAAGAAAACGTTTGCTTCTAACATAATTTAAGAAGAATATTCTATGAGTCTAACCTAAAGCCAGTATACCATGAAGGCAGATTTTTGAATTTAAACATAGTTATATAAAAAACAGAAACAATTTATGACTTTCACCTCCAGGAATTGACAAGTATCCTAAAAAGAACTTAAAAAAAAATGTCTGCAATGCATATTTTGAAAATCAATATAGAAGTTCTTCCAAATCCCATATAGAAATAAATATTACTGATTCCATGAAAAGGAAAAGAAACTAAATATAAGAAGCAAATTTTTATTATTTTTTTTTGTAAGCTTTAATGGTGTACTTAGTTAAATTGATGTAATTCAGATGTATGATTTAAAAGATTTTCTGTAAAAAAATATCTGAGTACATTTATTGAAAAAACCGTACATTTCTAAAATGTATTCAGTTAAATAATTTGTAAAGAAGATAGAATGCACATTGAAACCCTTAAATTAAAAAGTCATATGTGTCTGAATTATGTTCTAAAGGATGATCAGAAATGGCACACCAAAATATAAATGCATGCACTGACAGAGAAAAGCCATACGTGTATCAGAGCGTGTATAAAGTGTGTTCTAAACCTTTTTCTGAAAAGCGACATCTAAATACACATACACGCATTCACACTCATACAGGAGTAAAGCCACATGTGTGTGAAATATGTTCTAAAAAGTTTTCTGAAAAAAGATACCTAACTAAACATTATCGTACTCATACCGGAGAAAAGCCATATGAGTGTGAAACATGCCTAAAAAGATTCACATGTAAAAGTGATTTAAATACACATCTAAGCATTCACACAAGAGAAGGGACACATGTTTGTGAAATATGTTCTAAAACGTTTTCTAATAAAAGATATCTAATGAAACATTTGCGTACTCATACAGGAGAAAAGCCACACGTGTGTGAAATATGTTTTAAAAGATTCACAGTTAAAATAGCTTTAAAAAGACATTTACGTACTCATACAGGAGAAAAGCCGCACGTGTGTGAAATTTGTTTCATAGGATTCACAGTTAAAACAAGTTTAAAAATACATTTACGTACTCATACAGGAGAAAAGCCACATGTGTGTGAAATTTGTTCCAGAGGTTTTTCTCGAAAAGGTAGTCTCAATATACATTTGCGAACTCACACAGGAGAAAAGCCACATGTGTGTGAAATATGTTCTAGAAAATTTTCAGAGAAAATAAACCTATTTAAACATTTACGTACTCATACAGGAGTAAAGCCACATGTGTGTGAAATATGTTCTAGAAAGTTTTCTGAAAAAAGGTATCTAATTAAACATTTGCGTACTCATACAGGAGAAAAGCCCCATGTGTGTGAAATTTGTTCTAAAGGTTTTTCTCAAAAAGGTAGTCTCAATATACATTTGCTAACTCACACAGGAGAAAAGCCACATGTGTGTGAAATTTGTTCTAAAGGTTTTTCTCGAAAAGGTAGGCTCAATATACATTTGCTAACTCACACAAGAGAAAAGCCACATGTTTGTGAAAAATGTTCTAGAAAGTTTTCTGATAAATGTAATCTATTTAAACATTTACGTACTCATACAGGAGAAAAGCCCCATGTGTAAAATTTTTCTGAAAGGGGTAGTTTAAATAAACATTTACTCAATCGTACAAAAAAACAAGTCTTAGCTCTGGGAAGATTGTTCCAAGAAACTGTCTAATAAAAGTGATCTAAATATACATTCACATTCCCAAACAGCAGAAATGCCATATGGGAAATTTGTTGTGAAGATTTTTCTCAAAAGAAAAATAATCCGAAGTACCATTTACGTATTCACAGGCATAAAATTCACTCACACATATGGAAAGCCATTCGTGTCTCAATTATGTTTTGAAGCATGGTCAAAAATGAAACATTTCTAGATTGTTCGAGGAAAACTTAAAAGCGAAAGTACATAAAAACTGTTGTTCTTTTATCACCAAAATTTGACACATTTACGTTTTCTTGCGGAATGGGCGATTCTGTTTATATTGACCGAAGGTTAGCTTTCTCTGCATTTTATGTGAGTATAGTTTGTGACAGGTGAATAAAAACTATTCTTTGGATTTACTGCATTTATCTTTCTTTTCGAGGACTTTATTCCATTCTTTCATTTCCAATAATTCACATTAAACACCTGAAGAAAGGATAACATCTCTACGAAATAAACGAACAAAAAAAAAAAAAAATGTCGTTCACTTGTCCGTTTGTCTTCAGTCCAACGCCAGTCATTTAACAGTATCGCCAAGAATCACGTTTATTTTCGCTATCAGTTCTCGGCTAACAGAGTATAACTATTGTTGCGAAAATGAAAATAATTGTATTCATTTTTGTATAAATTCTTTCAAAGAGGCTTTGTAAGTTAATAATATATAAATTTTCCGCATTTACAACTCTTTTTCGCGTTAAATAGCTTAATTTTCCAATATACAATTTGAAAACCACTCGATCTTTTATAATTATTCCATTTCACTGTCGCGTTTTACCTTTATTACCTTTTTTTTTATTATTATTAAAAACACAAGTGCGGTAAATACTCATCATCTAATCATATTAGTGACTCTGTAATATGTAGTATAGAGATCAACATCGTTAATATATATATATTTACTCTTATATAATCGGTGGAGCTTGTCTTTTTTTAAATGTATTTTGCACAAGTGATTTTTCTTGTTTCAAGTATTCCTTCCCCCCTTCCGTCCCCCCCTTTTTTTTTTAAACCATAAAAAGAGACTAAATTTCTGTGCTAACATCTGGCTTTGAAAGTGCGGAATCCTCTGGTTCTGGGTACTTCTAAATGAAAAATCCTCGAATGTGTGGTTGTCTGCGGCAGGTTTTACGTCATGAAAGTAGCTGCTCATCTTTACTGAGTATAGAGCAGGCGCATGTTTATAAACAAACGACGCTATTCTGCAACTTTTGCGCATGTAGGCAAAATATCTGCCTTCCCATTGGTGCTTTATCCCACCTTTTGCCTACAATCTAAAGTACGCGCGGAGATATCTGTCGCAGTGACGTCGCGTGCGCTTGCTCTATTGTTAATATGGGGCGTGTTCAGTAGAGCGCCCGATCCACGACCGGTCGAAAGATTCCGAGCCAAAGCGTTCAGTGGTGTCGACCGATCCAGAGTCACATCGTTCAGTGGAATGGACCGATCACGACCGGTCGTGGATCAGAAAGCCCAGAAAAATTTCTTGATCCATTGGGTCACGTGATGGATCAAATGCGCAATAGGTTGAAAATCAGGCTCTGATTGACATTACGCAGTGAAAACCTGAACAATGAACATCTGTTTTTGACAATGATTGTTTATTTGTTTGATTAGCTGAGGATTAATACAGATGTACCTATTTATATGCATTGTTTGTGCTGTAGAAAATAAGGTAAGTAATTCCATAAAATGCTAAACTATATTATGTTTATTTATTTATAGTGTAAAAAAGATTTTTACGTAATAACGATTTTCGATACGTAATTTTTTTTATTGATGAACGTAACATTCAAACATAAAATTAAAACAAAAATTTACACAATTTTAATTGAAACAAAAAAATATATATTTTTTTAATTCGGACGCTATCATATTTTGTTAATTTAATATATAAAAATAAGCTGGGAAGAATTATATTTCTTTTTTTTTTTTTTTTTTTTTTTTTTTCAGACAAAGCTTTTCATTAAAGCGATTGTTTTTTGTTTACAAATAGAAAAGTTTGTAAACGATTGTATTTTTTACCTTTAAAACAATAAGTTAACTATAAGTAAATAAATTAAAATCCTTCCACATATTTTTAATTTAGGTAAAGATAAGTTTAAGATGTCAATTATTAAATTTAATAAACCAAACAGACTGTAAAAAAAGTAGCTATAAAATTATGCAGTGTTGTTTACATTGCTAGTTTATTTTAATATTCAGTCGGTAATAAGAGAAAAAGCTCTTTATATTAATTCATAAATCGAAGAAGAAAATAAGATTATTTTTTATATAAATCCATTAAATTAACTGAACAGCATATTTCATATTTTATATTATTTATTTATTTATTTATTTTTTTCCAAAAACGTTTTTGTTGTATATTTCTGTTCATAATAAAATTCGAAGAGAAAGAAAGGTGTTTTAAGTGCTCATTTAAGATAAATCTACTCTGCTCCTTTAAAAATAAATGTAACGTAACATTCTTAACATTTTCATGATTAAAATTTATACGTGAATTTAGAAAAATCATAACCAAAGTAATGTATATTAGTAATTTGTCAGTACAATCAATTAATAGCTTCTTATTTTTTGTTAGCAGAGTACAGTATTCTACATTAATAAGAAAGAAGTAAAACTGTTATTACATAAAAGATCTTTCTTTCTTTTCTTTTTTTTTTTTCTTTTAAGAAAAAACGTAATATAGTTTAGCATTTTATGGAATTACGTATTAAAAGTCCAGACAAAATAAACAACAGAAATACAATAACTTGCTAATTGCTAATACAGGTCAAATTAGATAGATGGCGCTGCTCCTATCACGTCAAAATTGTTCCAAAGCGTTCAGTAGATTCCTGGCCCGATCCAAGACCGGTCCAGGATCAGTGACGTCATCGCCCGGTCGAATTGATCCATCTCGGGTAAGGCTCCTATATATACGAGCTGGCGCATCCGACATTTTTTTGCCTTAGGGTTGCCACATGTACCCAGCGCGTTCCCCTGATAAACAAACGAAAAACATTTTTTTTTATCGTCTTACGTTACTTTAGAGTAATCTGTTTTATTATATTTCATAATTTTAGCTAAGTAAACTATGATGTGGAAGTTTTTTTAGCGATAAACTGCTATAATCATTCAAGAAGTGAATATAAAGTGTTCACAGACCTTCTATTACTCTGTATTTGAGTTTTGGCGACATTTTGTAACAGAAACCGCCCTAACAACATATCTTAGAGTACATCCATGGGATATCCTCAGAATAAAATGACATCCTGAGAATGTACTGTGCAAAAAATGTGTTTTTAGGAATATTATTGTTGCTTATTGCTCTTATTTTGACCGGATTAGCTTCAGATCAAGATTTCTTAAAATCATTGGAGAAGCGATAAGGACGTCAAGCGGGAATGCTGTCCTCTTCGGAGGCAAAAAAATGGCGGTGATGCGCCGGCCTATTATTTTATTTAGGGGCTCTAATCTCGGGCGCTCTACTGAACACGCTCATGATAATGCAGAGTAAAGTACATTATGAGTGTTGTCCGTTTAATATTCGTGATACAGTGGATAACGCAAAAATACATATTGAGGGGGAAAAAAAGATTCGCCTCATGTCATCTAAAGCAATAGTTTACGAAAACAGTAAAAGATTTTGCTTATTTGTGTTGGGAATTTTATGAGCCGCGGACGTATATATACGTCATTAATATTTACACACCGTTTTCTGGAAATAAATTTAATTGCTCTAATCAGATTTAATTGCTCTAATTCAAAATCGTTATGTTGAATAATTTAACGTTTAAGAGAAACTAAAACAGGCGCTGTTTACTGTTTAAAATAATAAAATAAAATAGACCGAAAGCAATGTCTTAAAGAAGGTCTCGCGCTAAACTTGATAGCAACGGCTGTGGTGTCTACAAAAAATCAGAAAACCACGGTTTTAATACACAAACGTCAAAAACTATATACAAATATAGATCTACTTTTTCTGAGTAGCTTTACACTACCGGAGCTATCAACTTTCTCATTTATTAATGCTGTTTACGCATGACTTTCTTTGTACAGTATTTTTCTCCAATATGTTATTGGGGTAAAATAAAAAAAAAATATTCTTCTCGTATAAAAGAAAATGAGTACTAACATTACAAAGAACTAAAAACAGTTGTCAAGTTCCTTATTTCATTTCTGGGATTTTTAACTCTGCCTACTTTTCATACTACTTTTTTATGGGAATATATATATATATATATATATTTTTTTTTTTTACTTATTTTATCACTAGCAGGCTACGCCCGCTTCGCTGGTCACTATTCTTAAATGAATCACAATAATTAATGAATTCTCAAAATTGCATTAATTTTTATCATGTGATAAAAAAATAGAAAAAAAAAATTTCATTCTTAAGAAAAGGAATAAAAAAATATATCATTTAGCATCGGGTAAAAACTCACACCGCGACCCCACTGCCTTCGGCAGCGCAGACCCATGCCCGCTGCGCGCGCTCTTTTCAGGATATACGTGCACCTTCTCAACTTAAACTTTTATTAGTAAGAAAAAAAATTAAAAAAAAAAAAATCTTTTATCATCGGGTAAAAACTCGCACCGGGTCCCAAACCCCCATGCGCGTAGCGCGCGCACATGTTAAGATATATGTGCGGTGCACGCACATATCCCTTCTGAAATCAAACTCTTATTCATAAGAAAAGAAAATTAAAAACATCATTTCTCATCAGGTAAATTGTCGGACCGGGTCCCCACTGCCTTCGGCAGCGCATAATTCCTTCTACCACCCTTCCAGCCCCTCCTAATTAACTTACATATGCCAAATTTGAACGGTCTTACTCAATTAGCTGCGATGGAAAAGAAAACCTGATCATGAACCTTAAAATTGTAAATCAGGTGAAATTTCGAATTCCACTTTCGATAATATAAAAGAACTTTAAAATATCTTTCGAATGATGTATTAGAAATAATTCAATCATAATTAGAATTTGAAATATTGAAATTTAAAAATATTACAGCACCATCTGGCGGTAGAAATGTCTGTAATCTATTCTTCCATTCCAGATAAACAAAGCTTTCTAATGATGCATTACTCATGAAATTATTTTAATTAGTAGATGAGATACAAAAGAAAACATAATTAGGACACCTCAAAACGTGTAAATCGGGTGAAATCTCTAATTCCATTTCAGTTAATGTAAAAGTACTTTAAAATGTGTATCAACTCAACAAAGCTTTCAAATAATGTATTACTTATGAAAATTTTTTAATTAATAACTGTGATATAAAATAAAACTGATTCAGGACACCTCAAAACATGTAAATCTGTTGAAAACATTCGATAATTTAAAATAACTTTAAAATATCTTTCGAATGACGGATTAAAAATAATTTAATCATAATTATAAATTGAAATTTTAAAATATTACAGCGCCACCTTGCGGAAGAAATTTCTGTAAACCACTGTTCGATTCCAAATCAAAAAAGCTTTCTAATGATGTATTACTTATGAAATTATTTTAATTAGTAGCTAAGATACAACAGAAACAGATTTAGGACACCTCAAAAACGTGTATATCTGGTGAAAACTTTCGATAATTTAAAAGAACTTTAAAATATCTTTCGAATGAAGTATTAAAAACAATTTAATTAGAATTTGAAATATCGAAATTTTAAAATATCTGGCGGTAGAAATTTCTGTAATCTACTGTTTAATTCGAAATCAACAAAGCTTTCAAATAATGTGCTACTTATGAAATTATTTTATGGAAGTAAAAAGAAAAAGAAAAAGTATTTTTTAGTTCCTTCAAATGTATTTTGTTGCTATGGAAACTCCTATCGTCTATTGAAAGATAGATTACGTGTTAGAATAAAATTTAATTTGCAATTAAAATGTAACTGCTTTGTTTATTAATGAAAATTGATGAAATTTTAACTGCAGGTTGGTTTTGGGCTGAATAGGTTGTATATTAAGTGTTGTGTGCGAAAAATAAAATTTGAAGCACTTTGAAATTTGCAATTTTTAACTCCAGTTCTAGATCATGTGACATTAATGGCTTCCACATGTTTTGTTTCCGTTCGAGACATCCGTTAAAATCGTCTACGGATAGAATGCCTCTTTTTAAGTAATAAGGATTTTTGGTCATTTTTCGATCGACATGGGTCAACCTTTTAATTAATATCTCCGAAACTAATTAAAATTTTTAAATTCTGTTTCGAGGAAAATATCGGAAAGGCTCCAGAGCGTCCGTATGTTAATTCTTGTACTTCTGCGTTCAATAGGGGCTAAACGTATAAAAGAACAGACAGAAAGACAAACCTTTCCATTTATTATTATAGATATTTAGCTGACTAAATTTTTATCACGAGTAATCTATATAGTAAATACCGCATGCTTATATTGCATTTGCCAACATAAATTAAGGGCTATATAACAAATACTGACAATCACTTTTCTTTTTCTACATTAGTTTGTTCTAGAATAACGCTGAAAGATGTGACTTGTTCCTTTAATAAATAAGAAATTTTGTTTACCCTTACCAAGAATCATATTCTCCGCCTTTTATTTTAGGTCAGTTTCAGGGATGAAAATTTCAGACCTTTTTGCCACTAGTATTTTTATAGTAATATAATATAATTAAGCAGAATAGAGTCTTTTCTTTAAAAATTGTGGTGATAAAAAAGACGAAAATTTCTCATCTTCGAATCTGACCTAAAAAAAAAAGGCAGAGAATGCGATCTTTGTAATACTAATACAGGGATACTCTACACCGTTTTTTCAATACACTTAGAGATAACAAATTTTCGCATTTTTCTTTGCCACTATATTTATAATGGATATTTTCTCATATCAACGTCTGCTGTATTTATAGTAATGTGCCATGATTATGCAGGACCGAAATTACTTTATAAAAAGGGTGATAGTAATAAATTTCACATTCAGGAGAGCGTCCATAAAATAGGACGGAGAGTGCGACCCCCTGCTAATGTCTTATTTTTTATTTCCTGTTTTTTTTTTTTTTGCGTGTGTGCGTGTGTTGCATGCAGTTTCACCCGTAATAAAAAATTAAAAATATTTCGTTTAATTTTTTTCCGTTACGTTTTGAGATTTTCTGCGTTGTCTTATGCAAAACTTTTTAAGAGATGGCCATCTAAGCCTCTTCAAAAGAAAAATTTATTTACATCTCGAAAGCTAATAACTGGAATGAGATGCAATTTGTGCCACCATATTTTTGAACATTAGGATTCATTTTATGTAAAAATTAATATAGATCGTATTTCATAACTTTTTTTAAATATTAATCTATAAAAATAAAATTTAGTAATATTTTTCTTAATAAAAATATTTTTTTGAATCAAAAGTTATCATGGATTGCGTTTGGATTTCTTCATTGTATCTCGTAAGAAAAAAGAGAAAAAAAATGTATCAATTAAGTTTTTCTTTTCTTTTCTTTTCTTTTTTTTTTTTTTTTTTCTTGTGAAGATATTAATAAAAGTTTGTAGCATGAATTAAACATTACATAGCTGCCAACCTTTTTAACTTTTAAATCAGAATTGACACCAGTATTTTTAAATGGAATATGTTATATATATTTTCGATGATTAATGTTACAGAAAGCAGCTATAAAAATTTTCCGGTTTGAAATCTCCCTTCAAAAACGGGAGATTTGGCACCTATGTCATTAGCAAATTTGAACGCTTATAACTCAATTGAAAAAAAAAAATAGTAAAATATACAACAGATATAATTTTACGCATTGCCACGAACCGAGATTTCAAATATAAAATAAAAATAGAGCGTTAGCGTTGAAAAAATAAAGTTGGTGTGCGTTTTAACATAGCCTCCTAAACTAGATGCCTGTCGCGTGGCTCGGAAACATTGCAACAGTTGAAGCGGTAGACAGCGCCACCTGGTACACATTGCACGACTTTTTTATTCAACAGCCACCAAAAATTTTTAAAAGTGGGATATGATATACATAAAAGGCGAATAGAATTTAAGAAACGTAGATTATATATATATATATATATATATATATCATATATTACGTCTTAAAATTATTGGTGACAGTTGAATAAAAAAGTCGCCCAATCTGTACCAGGTAGCGCTGTCTACCGCTTTAACTGTTGCCAAGATTCCGACTCACGCGACGGGCATCTAGTTTAGGGGGCTATGGTTTTAATGTGTAGACGGAATTTCATTTCATTTTTGAAAAGTACTCACAATTCACGGTCAAATGATACTTATATATTTTTGTTTCGATTATCAAAGAAATTATGTCGAGTGCTGCGTTGTTTCCTCCACTCTACATACATACATTTATATATATATATATATATATCATCAATTTTAACCTTTATTAGTCTACTGCAGAATGAAGACCTGGATTACAATTTGAACAGTTTTCTATCATTCTTCTCCATTTTGCTTTTTTAAACTCCACAATTTCATCTCTCCAACGAAAATGTGATTTCTTCCTTGAATCCAAAATAAGACTTTAGTGGTCCGTCTGTCAACATTTTTTTTTCTCAAGGTACCAAACCCAGCTCTATTTACATTTCTTAACTCTAGAAATAACATAAGAAATTTTAGTTTTCCCTGCTAATCCAAGTGTTCCGCTTTCTATCTCTTCGGGTGAATCCTAACATGCATTTCTCCTCAATTGCGGAGGCAAGCAGTACAATACACGCAAATCTCAAATGATTTATAAACTCTCCATCAGTTTTTATGCCTTTCTCTTTCAAGTGTTTTTCCTTTTTTTTTTCATTTCTTTTTCTTTTTAACTTTTTGAAGTACTGCCTGTATACTACACACACACACGCACACACACAATCACACACACACACACACACACACACACACACATATATATATATATATATATATATATATTGAAAATTACTTATAATACTTTAAAATGCATTAAAAATTGTTCTCCACAGTATGCATTCATGTGTGCTTTAATATTTATATACCAACAAAATGCACAACTTGTATACATGATATAGGAAAAAACTCCTCAGCAAAATTTTTATAGATATCGCAAAAACATCGTCTTTTGTTTATCAAAACGTTACAGTGTTTGCGAATATATTGTGTTTGGTTGCTTGTAGAAAATGGCTCACATGTCATCATAGTTGCCAATTTACCTTTTAGCTACTGAAAAAATTTAATAGAATTATTTATTTTATTTAATCGGTGAACTGTAGCGGTTTTCACTGATTAAGTAAAATAATATATATATATATATATATTAAAACTTTCTGGTAGCCAAAAATTGTTAAAGATGGCAACTATACATATTCACACAGGTTTTATTTTTCCGTGTTATTAATGGTATCAATAGTTTTTTCCATGAAATAATTTTATAATTTTTAAGATTTTTTTTTTTTATTGTTGTAATCAGAGGTCTTTGAAATCGAAATACTTGAATGTACGACAAAAACATTTATTGAAGACGATATACATGATGAATTACGATACACACACACATTCGACAATAAGAATTAAAAAATATTTAAGTGTATATTAACTTCATACATCTTAGTTATCTACCACACAGGTATTAGCCACATAGGCCGACGCATTTAGCTACATTTTCTTTCAACTGGCATGCTCGCTGCCGGAGCATTTGGAGAGCTGTCTCTCACGCGCATGCGCAATTAAAGGTGCATCTGTTTTATTAAAATGACTCGTTCGCTACTTCCAACACACTCCCTCTGCGAGCGATGCATTTTAATCTACACTAAAGTAAAAATACAAATACATATATAACATAATACAAGATGAACACATAAAAATAAAAATGTATAAAATTAAGAAATTAAAGAATTATTTTCCATTGAATACAATAATTTTTCTTCATTTACAGCCTTTGTCAAGAAATCGGAAATCAGGATTTCACTTGGAGTATAATTCAGTTCGATAACATTGTCCTTGATAAAGTCTTTAATAAAATGCAATCTTAGATTAATGTGTCTAGATTTGTTAGATGATCTTGTACAGTTAACCCATTGTATGTCTTCTTGACTGTTCGAACTTTGTGGTACAGTATTGTTTATAAAATTTTTACACTTTAATTCGGATAATAAATTTATTATTCATGTTATGTCTTTAGAAATTTCTGAAATAGCGAACAATTCAGCTTCACAGGTTGATAAACTTACACTTTTTTATTTATGACACTTCCAAGATATTAATGAATTACCCAATAAAATTACACCACCAGAAAATGATTTTCCATTTTCTGCATTCCCCCAACTTGCATCAGAACTTGCATTTAAATACCCAAATTCTGTACATAGAATAATTTTTTATCTTTAGTTCCCTTTAAATATCGTAGATCGTCTTTTTTCAGGCTTATGATTAAACTGTGACAAATAAGTAATTACAAAAGCTATATCAGGACGCGTTTTATTAGATAAATATAATAATTCACGTATGATTTCCTGATATTTATTTACATCAATAGTTTCATTTGTAAGTGGTAAGCTTCTATCTTCTCCTTTAAGAATTGGAGTTTTTACTGTTTTACAATCACTTAAATTGTGTTTAACTAGTAATGACTCAATGTATTGAGTCTGTGATAAATAGATACCGTTATTATTTTTTAATATTTCTATATCTAGGAAATTCGATTTATTATTTTCATGTAATTCAAATATTACTCTAATTTCAGAGATTATATCTTTATACATTTCTTGATTATTATAGAATATACAAAAATCATCAACATAGATACACAAAATAGGAAATTTAACATTATGAGTTTTAATGAATATGCAATTATCTGAAGCTGTTTGTACTAATCCAAATTTCTCTAATTCAGATTTTATTTTCAAATACCAGTTTCTCCCGGATTGGGGCAAGCCATAAAGACTTTTTTTTTTTTTTTAATTTACATACTTTTCCTGTACCTGTTGACCCTTCAAAACCCTGCGGTGGTAACATGTATACATTTTCCTCTAAATTACTGTGTAAATATGCAGTTTTAACATCAAAGAATTTTACAATTAAATTTAATTTAGCGGCAAGTGCAATTAGCAAACGGAATGTGTCTATGCACAGAAGAGGCGAGAACGGTTCAGAAAAATCGATGTTTTTAATTTTATTAAAACCCACTGCGCATAATCTTGCCTTAAAAATGATGTTACCTGAATCATTTTGTTTCTTAGAATAAACCCATTTGCTCTTTATTAATTTCGCGCCAACTGGATTATTAACGATCTCCCAAACATTATGTTTATTTAAAGAATCCATTTCATTTTGCATCGCAATTTCCCAATTTTGTTTGATTAGTATCAGTTTTCGCTTCTAAATAATTATTTGGAACACTTTCCGTAAAATTACTCAAAATTTGTTTATTTTTTATTCTTTCACTTCTTCGTAATTCGAAATTACTTCTGGCTTCGACTCCGCTCTCAGTTTGCGTCCCCCTGTTTCACTGATGTCTCCTTCATCGGCAGACGTTGAGGGTTTCAACATATTATTATTTTCTTTCGTTTCCTCATGAAAGAGTTGGAGATGTGAAATTTTGTTCTTTGTTGTTTGATTGTCGATTTCTTTTGGAGGTGAATTAAAGAATGATTGAATATCCCAGACATCATTATTTTTCTCAAAAAAATGAACAGCCCTTTAATGATTCGTTGAATTTGACCGATCTTTCCTCAATTACTTTTTTACTTTCTAGATCATGAATTCTATACGCCCTACGTTCATGGCTGTATCCTAGAAAAATTCCCCTCTTCCCTGGGAATTCAAATTTATTTCTTAATACTTTAGGGATATGAAAATATGCCACACAACCAAATTTTCTTAAGTAATTCAGTTTAGGTTTTTTACCGGTCCAAATTTCTATGAGTATTTTATGTTTTCCTTTACGCGGTGTTTCATTAGAAACTTGTATACTAAAGTTTATACTTTCCGCCCAAAAAATATAATGGTAACTGACTTTCATATATTATGGTCCTGATTCTTTCTAGTAATACCCTGTTTCCACTTTCCGCTTTACAGTTTGATTCACTATTATAAGGGACGGTTTTTTCATGTGATATACCAGAATTAATTAGATAATTATCCAATTTTTCATTTACAAACTCCAGGCCATTATCTGACCTGAGCCTTTTGATTCTTAGACACTGAAAAAAAAAAAAAATCAGTATTTTACAACAAAAGGTGCTGGAACCGCGGCTGCTAACACAGTTGCTGTAAAGTTTACAAACTGCTGCTTTTTATGGTGCTGTAAAATTTACTGCACTCTGCAGTGAATTTTACAAGATGCTGTAAAATTAACTGCATTTTGCTGTGAATTTTACAAGATGCTGTTTCAAAAAGTGTTGTAAAATTTACAGCAAAGTGTAGTTAATTTTACAACACTTCCAAAAACAACATCTTGTAAAATTCACAGCAAAGTGCAGTAAATTTTACAGCACCATAAAAAACAGCCGTTTGTAAATTTTACAGCATCTGTGTTGGCAGCCGCGGTGCCAGCACCTTTTGTTGTAAAAAACTGATTTTTTTTTTTTACAGTGTAGGCAGCGATGCCAGATTGGGGATTTTGTCCCCATTTTGGGGATTTTCGAAGCTTCTGGGGACAATTTTGGGGACCAAATGTTTGTGGGGATATTTTTGGGGAATTCTAAAATTTTTGGGGACAAAACTGGAGAGTTCTTCAACTTTCTGTCAATGTTGGCAACGTAATGATTTATCCCTACGACTACAGACTTTCAATAGCTTTATTGTTATTTGGGGATTTTTTTCAAAAATTGCCTTCATTTGGGAAAAAATCTGAGCTTAAATCATAGAAAAATCTGTTTGATTTTTTTTTTTTTTTTAAGAAATTTTTATTTTCCCTTTTTAGTAGAAATCAAGCTGGGGATTTTTTCGAAAAAAAAAAAAAAAAAAAAAAAAAAACAACCCTGATTTGGGAAAATTTGAAGACCTGTTTGGGGAAAAATTTTTTCGACCATCTGGCATCACTGAGTGTAGGCGCCGTGCGCCATCAAACACAGAAAGATCAAGAGAGAGAAAAGACGTTTGTTTGTTCCTTCAAAGAAAACATGATGCTGCTAGCTGGATCTAGTTTCTAGGTGCTAGAGATTTGTTTTCTCGAATATAAATATCAGAAATATTTTAATGGCAAATTTTCGGGTTGACAAATTTGTGATACATAATCGCAAAATAGGTGCCAACTGTTTCCATTTGAAGACAACTGTCATTCTACTGGCTGTAACCCTATCTATTTATATTTATTTATTCCTTGTTTGTTTATTATTTTCTGTTCTTTTTTTTAAATTTCTAGAAAATTCACTCTTATGAAATTCTATCAAGTTACCATTTTAAATTCTTTTTTTTTTTTTTTTTTTTTTTTTTTTTTTAATATATGACTTATATTGCTAATCTAAAAAGCATTTAAGTACTACTGTGATTAAAAATGTCATTTTTACAACAATGCTATAAAGGGACACTTAAAAAAACTTTTCAATTTTGAGTAATTGGAGAGTTAAATTTTACTTTTTTGGAATGCCATAATGCTGCTAATTAACTCCTTTTTATTATTATGTAAGAATCTAGCAATAATTTTGAACTTCGTCTAACCTCCATCCCCCCCCCCCCCCCCCCAGCATAGCAGGATGAATAAATTTAGAATCAGATATATGATGTATTAAAGATTGAATTAAAGCAACTAAAAAAAAAAAAAAAAAAAAAAAACAGATCTTTAAAATAATTTATATATATATATATTTGTTACATCCTAATTTAGTACTGAGATAGCACAGGGTTCATGTGGTCCTATAGTTTCCTTTATATTCTGTACCATTAATTTTTTATGGCATTTTTTGTTATAAAAAATTGTTATATATAAATTTAATAGCAATATAATATATTTGATAACAAATCTATTGTTTGAAAAATACTGGTGTAAGTATCCTACAAAAAAAAAAAAAAAAAAAAAAAGAGAGAGAGAGAGAGAGAAAGACAGGGGGTGGGTGGCAAGAGACTGAGAGTGCTTAAGAACCCTAAAAAATATATATCATAAATTATTAAAACAAGAAAACAAATTAGAGATTCATGAGGTTACTTCAGAACAAAGTTTCTCAAGCTTTCAGACACTTCCATTAGTAAATTTTAGCAGGATTTTCTTATTTAAATGCTTAAACAACCAGATTTTTTCTTAGAAATAAATAGAAATTTCTTTTCACAAATTTATTTGTACACGTTTATTCAAAGACTTGTACGTCCTTGTTCTGAGGTAATCTTTCACCACAGTGACTTGCAGTTTCTTAATTTGGTCATCCAAAGGAACTATGTGCATCAATGGTACAGAAATGGGTGACAAAAAAAAAAAAAAAAAAAAAAAAAAAAAAAAAAACGCGGGATATACTGTAGTAAGTCTTATATTTTTGAAAATTAAATCAGCTAATGCAGTTTTGTAGGAAACCATTTTATCTCTTTTTAAAATAGATTAATACAAAAAACTATAATGAATGATCATTTTCTTTTCCTTTTTTGCATTCTTTCGATTCACGAAAAAAAAAAAAAAAAAAAAAAAAACAGCAATTCTGGACGGAACGGCCTTAAACTTCAGATATCTAAGAATATTTATTATTTCATATTTTTCACTATCAATATAGACACGAGTGTAAACAGGAGATCAAATACAAATTGAAGAAAGGAACAAATGCTTTTGATCACCGTGTATCATTAAAAAGCTACGAATGGCTTGTAACTTTAACACATTGTTTTCTTTTCTTTCATTTTTTAAATATATTAATTATACGATGTTTATTTAATAATTAATATCACATAGATTTTTATTCCATCTTTTTATATTTTATAACTGTTTTTTATCTGTTCTCTAAGTTTTAAAAATTATGGTGTACATTGTTATGCATCAGAATTTATTTTTTGTTTATGCATTGAATGGTTCACTTTCCAAAGAAACGCAAGATTTTCCCATTCAAAATCCTGTTTCTTTTCTTTTCTTTTTTTTTTCTTTTTTTTTTTTAAGCTACAAATAATTAAGCTTTGTATTGCAGTTAAAAGTAGTATGTTGTGACCACTCTAAGACTGTTAGACCTGCCGTCCAGAATTAATATGTGTCGCCTATTATGTGTCTCGGCGGTGAAGGGGGGGGGGGGGGAACCACCGCCCATTAGAATGTAGAAAAAGAGTGGAAAAAAAGATAAAAACTCCATAGAAATAGCATGGGACGAAAACCAAAAAATCTCACAATGTCAAGAGTGTGAAAAAAAAAACGGCTCGCACCGAAAGTAATAAAAGGACAAATTTTACTAGAAAAAGACATCGAGGAGCGTGTGGATAGGGGTGGGGCATTAGACCTGACGTCCAGGATTAATAAGTCTCGCCTATTTTGCACTTACCATGTTCAATATTTTTATTTATTTTTTCTATGGGAATAGCACAATTATTTAGACAGGTATAATTTTTTATTTTCAAAAATTATAAACAAAAAACTTGCCAAAAACTTAATAACAAGAATGGATTTCTGCAAAATTTTACAAAAGTTGCAAAAAAATTGAGAAATTCTTAAAGAAACATTATTCTGAAACATAAAATTGACACGGGTAATATTCGCTAAGATATGAGTTTTTTTTTTTTTTTTTTTTAATGCGCATACGCAAGAGATACAATTTATTATTATTATTATTATTATAAAATAGATTTCAAAAGCTACTTATATTGCGCAACTTATGTCAAAATTTCATAAGAATACAGTAAAAAGTAAGCAAATTA
This sequence comes from Salticus scenicus, assembly GCA_963930645.1. Classification (NCBI taxonomy): domain Eukaryota; kingdom Metazoa; phylum Arthropoda; class Arachnida; order Araneae; family Salticidae; genus Salticus; species Salticus scenicus. The sequence continues at coordinate 222,295,037 of OZ005660.1, read as the reverse complement.
TCGACAAAAGAACGAGGTATATTTTAAATGTTTTTCAGAGTTAAAATATAATAAAGGGGTTTTCAGATTCTACGCACTGTTTAATTTGGAGAATTATTAACCAATTATTTTAACCATATTACAAAAGTTCTTTTTTTTTTTTTTTTTTTTTTTTCAAAAACGGCAGAAAACTCACAAATTTTAGAAAATAAATAAAAATGTGTTAGAGTTATAAGCCCATAAATGGTTTTCATGAAATAATTGGATCTCCAAATTAAACACCTGGAATATATAAACGATCCTGGAAAATATCTAAAAATATAGTTCATTCTTTTGAGCGTAGTTTGCTTGATTTACACTCTATTCAAATGAACTTTTGACGTAAGTTGACCAATATATCTAACTGTCAAACAATTGGTTCAATTCGTGCAATTTTTGTAAAATTTTATTAAATCCATTCTTGTTAGATGTAAAATACTTGCCAATAATAATAATAATAATAATAATTTTTGAAAAAAAAAAAAAAAAATAATAAATGCAAATATGGTACATAGTAAGTGCGACAGTGTGTTAAAGTTACAAGTCTTCTGCAGCTGTTTATAATGCACGATGATCCAAGGTATTTGTGCTTTTCTTCAATTTGTAGTTTATCCTCCACTACCACTCGTGTCTAAACCGATATTGGAATATGTGAGTTTATAAATGCTCTTTACATGTCTGGAATTGAAAGCTGTTTCGAAAATCGAAAAATTGTCGAATTAAAAAATAGGAAATCTTATTAAATCACCTACTGTACACAATCAATCGTTTAAAGCAAGAGAACACATACGAAGAAAAACAAAGTATCTAAATTCAACACAAAAATAAGATTATTTTTCACACCAATCACGTTTAAAAAAGGTTTATTTAAAACGAAAAAATTACAAATAATTTAAAATAAAATTATTTAAAGCACACTGTAAAACATAGGTTCTTAAAAATAAGAATATATTGTCCCAAAATAGCTCCGAAACAATATATACTTAAATTTGAAAATCCATGTACTCATTTTTGAGTATTCTGACATGCTCAAAAATCGGGTTTACCAATAAGAATCCCAATGTTCCATGTTTGACATGTCAATGTACTCAAAAATTAGTACATGGGTTCTCAAATTTAAGTATATATTGTTTCGGAGCTATTTTGAGACAATATATACTTATTTTTAAGAACCTGCTTTTTACAGTGCATGATATGAATTTTGAAAGAAGTTACACAGATTGCATTCAAGGGACTTTCCAAACCAGTTGTCAACACAAAAAGTCAACAAGGAAGTCTTGAACCTTAATATTAAAAAATCTGGAGTGAGTCCACTCGACTTTCCGAACATTGAGTAAGTAACACTTTTGTAGATAAACTAAAGAAAGAGGAGTTGTTAAACAAACAAAAGGGAGAAAACCATAATAAAGTGTTTGAGTATTTTTCTCCATATATTACACGATGTTTTATTCAACGCTACTGATCTTTGAGCCCATAGATCATAATGATAAAGAATTTTTCGTTGTGTCTCTGTAAAAACCTATAAATGCTAGATTCACCAAAATGCTAATAGTTAGTGCAACAGTGATTTATAATATTCATATAAATTTTCAGCTCAATTGAATAAGGCGTTTAGATGCTATCGCACTTTTAAAAATTGGGTCCCATAGGCCATAATGATAAAGATTTTTCTTTGTGTCCCTGTAAAAAAACTGTAAGTGCTAGATTCACCAAAATCTATACAGTGTGTGGAACTGTGACCTATAACATGTGTACAAATTTTTTGTTTTGATTAATAAGGCGTTTAGACGCTATCGCAATTTTAAAAATTTGGCCTCATTGGCCATAATGATAAAGAATTTTTCTTTATGTCCCTGTAAGAAAACTAAAATCCTAGATTCTCCACAATCTATACAGGTTGAGTATCTGTGACCAATAATATGTGTATAAATTTTTTTCTCAATTGAATAAGGCGTTTAGATGCTATCGCACTTTTAAGATTTTGGTCCCATAGGCCGTAATGATAAAGAATTTTTCTTTGTGTCCCTGTAAAAAAAACTATAAGTGCTAGATTCACCAAAATCTATAGGGTTCGTATTATGGTGACTTACAATATACGTACCAACTTTCAGCTTATTTGAACAATGCGTTTAGACGCTAGCGTGTTCACTCACAGACATACACACATACATACACACATACATACACACACACATACATACATCATCGCAAAAATAGTGAAAACGTACTCATTGGACCTTGAAACGTATAGAAACATCAAAATCTCAAATTCGCATTTTTGACATGATTACAATACTTTCCTCACTATAGTGTTCGGAAAGTAAAAATATAAATAAATAAATAAAAATAAAGATAAAAACAAAGCTCTGATACATATAGCAATTTAAAAAAAGTTTTTTTTTTCTTTTTGAAAAATATGATTTTAACTTTTAGTCCCTATCAAGATTGTAATAGTCATCTACTTATTCCTACTGACATATAAAGTTGTTGTAAGTTAATAAAGCAAATAATTGCGAAAATAAGTTGTTATTTTGCCGCGAAAAGATAAAATTCAACATTTTTTCAAAGCTAATTACTAAAATTTGTAACCTATGATTGAAATATTGAATCATTTCATCTCAAAATTTACGTTTAAAAACGTAAATAATTGCCGAAATGTGCGATTGCTCTTTCGCGTAATCGATAAATTTTGCAATTCTTCAAATCTATTTCCCGAAATATGTGTCCGTTTTTCAACTTATTAATGAAATTTCACTTTTTGACAAAATTTACGTTTAATTGCAATTAGTTGCTAAATATAGGCTGTTATTTTGCTGTTAACCAATAAAATTTTTTGCATGTTTTCCAAACTTTCGCACTTTTTTGACTGGATAAGTGTTAGTAGCAATACACTCTGAGAATGAGATGTTTTTCAGCTTTAGAGGAAAAATGCATTCCTTCATTGTAATTGCGATTATTTTTTTAAGTTAAAGAGTTAAATTTTAAGAGATAGAATTTATTATTATTGTAAAATAGATTAAAAGCTATATGTATTGCGCAACTTATGATAAAGAGTTATTAATTAGTTAAAGAGTTAAAGTTAATTTTTTTAACTGTAAGGAAGCTCGATTCTGTAAAGTTGTTGTTGGTACGTATGTATCTAAATACAACAAAGATGAGATATTTTCTAACAATAATCACTACAGTGGGTGATCAAATTATTAGATTTTTTTCTTTCTTTTTTTTTTTTTTTTTTTTTTGCATTTTTTAGAATAAAAAAAAAAAAAAAAAAATACTAGACGAAGATGTCTGAAACTTCATATATGCAAAGAACATTTAAAAGTTCATTGTTTTCACTGTCGATTTAGTCGAGAGAGGAATTAGAGGACCAACCACATATTGAAGAAGAGTGAAAATACCTTGATTCACTCTGTATCATAAAAAAAAACTGCAAATGATTTATAACTTTAACACTTTATTGCACATACCATGTACAATATATATGTTTTGGTGCGGAAATTGCACAATTATTTAAGTTGGTATATATATATATATATATATATATATATTCAGTAATTACTAATTTTTTGACAAGTTTTTTGCTTGTAACTAGAACAGATTTCCGTAAAATTTTACCAAACTTACAGAAAAATTGATAAAACATTAGAGAAACATTAAATCTAATATTATGAAACATAAAATTAACACGTGTAATATTCGTTGAGATATGAGCATTTTTAGTAAATAGTATTTTATTGTGCATGCGCGAATGATAGAAAAAGTTTTACTGCATACGTTTAAAGCTAAATAGATTGAGCAACTTTTGTCAAAAGCTCATTTGAATGGTTTAAAAATTAAGCAAATTGTTGGCAAAAGAACAAGCTAGATTTTAGGTTTACTCCAGAGTTGAAATTTCATAAAGGTTTTTTCACATACCGCGCATTTAATTTGATGATCCATTTATTTCAACCACATTGCGAAAGTTCTTGTTTGTATAAAACCTCTTATAGGCTGGTAACTTTATCATTTTTTTATTTATTTTCTAACATTTATGAGATCATAAGGGGTTTTCCCAAAAAATAACTTTTGCAACGTCATTAAAATAATTGGATCTTCAAATTAAATGCGTGGCATGGGTGAAACTCATTTTGAAATTTCAACTTTGAAAAATACCTAAGATCTAAGTCGTTCTTTTGCCGACAAATTGATTCATTTTTACTCTATTCAAATGAATTTTAGATAGAAATGTATCAATGTATATCTAGCTTTCAAACTGTGCAAGAAAAAATTTTATATCTTTCGCGCATGCGCAGTAATATTTATTAAAATACTCATATCTCAACGAATATTACACGTATGAATTTTCTGTTTCATAATATGTTTCTCTAATGTTTTGGCAATTTTTCAGCAATTTTTGTAAAATTTTATGGAAATCCTTTCTAGTTATAAGCAAAAACTTGTCAAAAAAATTAGTAATTTTTGAAACTTAATAATAAAATAAATAAAAAAATATCTGTCTAAATAATTGCGCAATTCCCGCACCAAAACATACAAATATTGTGCACAGTATGTGCAACAATGTATTAAAGTTACAAGCTATTTGTAGCTTTTTATGATACAGGGTGATCCAAAGTATTTTCGCTATTTTTGAATTTGTGGTTGGTGCGCTTCTGCACTCTGGACTAAATCGATAGTGGAAACAATGAGTTTTTAAATGTTCGTTGCATGCATGAGGTATTTCGTCTAGTTTTTTCTTTTTTTTTTTTTTTTTTTCTTTTTTTTTTTCTAATAATTCGATCATCACAAGATTTTATTTATTTTTTTTTTTAATTTTAAAACGTAAAAAAAAAAAAAAAAAAAAAAAAAAAACGTAAAAAATCTCTAGCACCAAGTTTATATATGTCTCCTATTAAACATACAATAACACGCATTAAAATTAATGACAGACAGTTATAAATTTATAGTAATTCGCTTGCACATTGAGACAGAGGAAAAAAATAAAAAGCAAGCCTTTCATACAATATCTACAGTAGATAAAAGTCATATTTGTGGTCTGGTCAGTGTCTTTGACTGAAGGAAAACTGTGATGCTTAGGTGTTTTAGAAAGAATAAATGATATACTCATCGGGTTCATTTTCAACTTTCATCCAGTATTTGTTTGTCTTAGTCAGCGAGAATTTCTCATTTCCGTTTTGACATGCTCAGGGATGGAACACGGGCGCAGAATTCATACCACTATAAATGTAAGAAAATTTTCTACCTCTTAGATCAACGATATTATAGGTATGGAAATTTCTTAAACAGATTCCGGTATGAATTCTGCGCCCGTGTTCCATCCCTGCATGCTTAATTTATAATCTGCGTTAAAAGATGTTAATTTTTTTTTTTTTTTACTGGACATACATGAATATAGATACAGCATAATTGATTATCCGCAAAATTGAGAGCCATGGGTTTCGCACATAAACCGCAAAAAGGCTGAATATGAAATAGAAATGACATAAAATGCATTCTAGCTTAAAAACTTGAATGTATATCGTATATAAAACATAATACAAACAATGAAAATATTCATAAAAAGTAAAATTATTTGTACAGTCGAACCTCATTAACGTGAATCTCATGGGGGATAAAAATGTTTTTCATGTTATCAGTAACTAATCTTCATTTTGACGGGGATTGTGGAAACAGTTCATGTTAAAAGTAATTCACGTCAACGCGGTTTGACTGTACTTCATACACTATAGGATGTAAAAAACACAAAGAAAAAAGTGTACTTAAGATGAAGCCATGGTTGAATTTGTAATCTAATTTATGCACTAAATTAAACAGTATCGCAGATATGCAAACATTTAATTTATTCCACAGCATTGTGAATGACCGCCACATTTTCATACCACTTTATTTGTAGAAAAATGTTCTCCAATATTTAATTACGATTGAATATTAAAGAAAGTACCCGCCAGGAAAACTGGTGGAAAAAAAAAAAAAAGAGCGGTCACAATGTTTTGAAATGAATTGAAATGTTGACGTGTTTGGTAGCGTATTCTACTGGAGAACAAATAAAGCAAAAACCACATAATTCTTTTATTTACTTTTTTTTTTTTTTTTTTTTCCAGCTATCATTTGTATCTGTTTATTGTTGATGATAAAAAAAAAAAAAAAACCTTTCTTTTGATTTCGCCCATTTTCCGCGCCACGAATTATCCGCAACATGTGTAATCCGTCTGCGGATTATCGAGAGTTTATCGTATATATATATAGATTATTACGGATAATTCGAAATGCAGTAGTCGGTCGATACAGGATTTTTTTTTTTTTTTCTTCTTTTTTTTGAGCGCATTTTAAACACAAATTATTTTGTATGGGGGGAGGGGGGAGAAAAGTAAATCCTTTTCTTTTAGCAATTTTTCTAAAAGTAAACTAATCGTGTTCTGGACATCCGAAAACGTTTAAATCCATCGAAAAACGGATATCGAAAATTTTTACGAATCCAATTTTTTTTTTTTCCTCGTTTATATTGATTTTTCAATATAAACGAGAAAAAAAATAAAATCCTTATTTATTTATTTGTTATTATTATTATTTTTTTTTCATTTGGTCAAAATATTTAAAAAGCGTAATAAATAAATCAATAAAAATAAAAATAGCACATTCTTTACCTTAAAATATGAAATTGCGTTCTTTAGCAACGGTTACATATATTAATGTTTTAAAATTTCTTTTATGCTATTTCTATTTGGTGACAAAGGGAAAAAGAAAAAAAAAAATGTTTTCATTTAATCCATTTTGTCCGAAAAAAATAGATCTCTCGTTCTAATAGCTTATTTCATGACAAAAATTCAGGGCTAGAAGTTTCCGTCTTTCTTCAAGATATTTTCAAAATCTGAATGGCAATTTTTATCATAAAATAAACCAAAAAATTATCGTTACTGAATAATGGCTGGAAGATATCCTGAAAAAAAGGAGGGTGTTTCGAATTCTACAGAAATTAAAAATTCTGGAAACAGTAAACGTAAGATATTTTTAAAAAGCAGATAAATATAATATAAAATCTAATTTCAATAGGTATATCTGTTATAGCAGATATCGATTTTGAAAATAAATAAATAAAAATACATAAAATAACATAAATTCAATAAATAAAAAAGAGAGAAAAATCTTCCGGGATTCAAAAACCCCACTATCGGGTCACATTTAATTAACAGCAGCGCTACCTGTCGGCCGATATACACATAAATTTAAACTAACGTAGTTGTCTGGCCAAATTTTTCAAAGGTCGTTTGCATGGTGAGCAAACATCCAGGTTCAGATTATAAAACGGGCATAGAATGCAACTGGCGCCAAATTTCGGCTGATTGTCGAAATTTGCTACAGGAAGAATTTTCAAAAGTGTTTGCAGGGTGAGTGAACAGGCGGTCGTAGATTTTGTAACAGGAAAACAACGTCGAAGACGTCACCGAGTAGGAGTTTAATACGGTGAGTTTTCTGAAGGATCGCAAACCCACTGGTCGCCGAAGGCGAATTTGTAAGCTATACTGAAACAAAAGAACTTTCATCCTAATTTAGTTAAATTAATTATTTAAAATTTTTTATAATGCTACCTCTATTTAAATTGGTATTAAAATTCTTAAAAAAAAAAGAAAATTTTGGAATGTAAAATTAGAATTTCGTCTAAAATGACCTAATGAAATCTTCAAATTAAACTCTAAGGATCTCTACACAAATTAAGTTTAATATGAAATTGAATATGACAAGGAACATTCAAGGTCAAAATCATTGAATATGACCTTAAAGCGGTCCTAATTTTTGGACTCATTCGGTCCCAGAAATATACCTCTTTTAATTTTTAAAATAAACTATGTGCATCATACTGTCATGCAAATATTCTTTGATGTTAAAAAAAAAAAAAGTCAAATAACATCTCAAGGACTGTTTTTATACTTGTTATATTATTTATCAAGACTTGAAGTCAAAGGGAATACATTTCAAGTTCAAGTTATGAAAATCTTCTTTTAACCGTAGAACACCAGCGTGTTCATAAACACTCTATCACTAGCGATACCTAAAATTGACGCGTTCATGTAAAAGTCGTTTTATTTGCTTATATTACATTAATATTGTTTTTTAATATGTTTAATTATTTGCTGTTTTAACCAATATTACTAATTTTTCATTATCTGAAAAATTATTTCGAAGCACTCAAACTCAAACAAGTGTATCGATAGTAGGGAAAGTGCAGAAAAAAAAAAAAAAACATTAAATGAAGACCGCACGCAAAATTTACGTACCACTAGTGTTCTAGGGTTAAAAATTAATTTGTAATCATAAACATATTGAATTCGTTATGATAAATTACTTAATAAATAATTAATATTTTTTGTTGAATTTCATGAGTGCAAGTTAACATAAATGCGATCAAGCTAAAATACATATATATGAAAAATGTGAATGTGATCTTGGATCATTTTGCAGCCGACTATACTGCGTATGATTTGGCCATTTTTTAGAAAGTGTCCGTCACAGAACTAATGTGCATATTTTCATAAATTTTATATTTAGTTGCACAGGTTTGGGCCGATCATCATTTGATGCAAACGGCCAAAATATCAAGATGACATGCTGTGGTTCTTTCCGTTTATAGGAGGGCAATATATGATCGCCCATTGTGTGAAATCAGGTTTAAAAAAGCAGGGATGGAACACGGGCGCAGAATTCATACCACTCTCAATGTAAGAAAATTTTCTACTTCTTAAATCAACGATATTATAGGTAGAGAAATTTCTTAAACGGATTCCGGTATGAATTCTGCGCCCGTGTTCCATCCCTGAAAAAGTCCTCTGTTGATTCAATTTATGTACATATCGGCCGATGTATAGTGCTCGTATGCTGCAATTTCTCACCATTTACAGGAAGGCTGTAATTTTACATAAAAATGTAGTAAAAACCATGAGAATTGTAGCCTGAATATATATTTTATTGACATAATATAGTTGAATTTATAAATAGTAAATGAAAATATAAGTTTTTATATGAAATCTTCAGTTCTACCAAGTCAAAGGGACGAAATCCCTTTAAAATTGCACTAAACTACGTAAAATCTTTGTTGTAAAAAGTTGCTGTTGTATAAAAATCGACATACTTCCCAATCGTTCCGTATTTTAGATACGAGTATTTTTTTTTTATTAACCACCATTTGTTTTCTTTTTTAATGTTAAAGTATTTGTTATGTAAAACTGAAAACATAGAAATAAAAAATGCTGATGACTTTTTTTTTTTTTTTTTTAATGTTACTAAAAATGAAACATATTTAATTTTCGAGCTAGAAGACAAATACAGATTCACGCTGCAATATTATTTTATTTTTTTATTAAGTTCAACGTTACATTCAATTTCAGAGCATTTTTAATTTTTCAGAATGTGGTTTGTGCATTTTTAACTCCAGGAACTTCTGACTCTAAGTCAGTTATTACTGGATAATTAGGTGCACTGAAGTAACCAATGATGAATTTTCATAAAACATGATGCGAGAGCAGTCCGAAACGTCTCAGAATGATAAGAAAGCATTGTCCGTGTTTCCTTTGCTTCAAGATCCTGCAAGAAAAATACCAGTATTACACAGTATGTTAGTATAAACATAAATGTAGATTCTTCAGTTAAATTGCTCGTGTTGTCAATGTTTACTTTTCAGTTATTAATGTAAAACTACACAATATTTTATTTTATTTTATTTTATTTATCTATTTATTTTATTTTATTTTTGGGGGCGGGAGGGATTTATTTTCTTGATTGAGTCTGTAGATTGTTTTTATCATTTTACCCGTAATTTTGAGAATTTAACCAAACCAATGTGCTCCGACTGAACAAAAGAATGGTGTTGAAAAAAGAAGCACTGAAACTGTATAATCCGATAAACTAAACAATAAATCTTTCAGTAAACATTTTTTTTTTTTTTTAATATAGAATTTTTTTGAATGAAATATTATTGTTTAAGTCAGCAAAACTGTTTGGTTAAAACATCGAAGAATTTGATTCAGGCTAACAACATTTTGCGAGGGCTGAATCAGCTAAAAAATATGCGGTTGATTAAAAAAAATTGTGCTAAAAAAATATTTTATTCTGACACTATTCACCCGCTTCACTGGTCAATGTGATAAAACCATAGATATAGTAATAAGACATAGATTGATCTTCGAGGGAGAAAAAGTTGTTCCTTTTTACTTCGAGAAAGACGGCCATTTTTACCGGTTAATGGCTGTCTTTCTTCGAGTAAATGCACACGGATAATTTAGAAAATATAATATATGAGCAATTTATGTACTAAAGGTGAATGAAAAACTGTAGATACAGTTTCAAATTTATTTTTCATTCATTCACTCATTCATTCATTTTTTTTTTTTTTTTTTTTTTTACTACATCTATTAATTTAGTTAATATTTAAACTTAAACTCTTTTTATATACTAAAATTAATGTTCTTTAACTGCGCCGCTGCTAACTATATTTAAAAGAATTTTGAAAGTTCTATGTATTACTTACTAATATAAAATCTGAAAAAATATCAAACTTTAAAAGAGTATTCAATGAAATATCAAAACAGTATTTAAACCATATTAATAACAAAGCAACTGACTAAAAAAATTATATTTTTCATAAATTAGTCAAATGTAACTAACTTATGAAAACTTATTACCCTGCCTTTCATCCATTTATTAGTACAATTGAGAGCCGCACAATACATCGGAATTTTAAAAATTCATCAACATTCTATTCTATTACAATTGCCGAGTTTCAGCACCGGTTAATGGCTGATGCTAAAAAAAATTTCGGCATCGAAAATCTTTGCATGATAACAGGGAGATGATAGATCTATATAAATTACTATACCTATGGTTAAAACATATCCCCCTCCCCTTTTTTTTACCTATGAAACTCACATCTATTTTTCATTAAAATCGGACAAGTGGTAAAAGAAACAAATTATGAGGCTATCCATGGTTCAGATGTCAGATACCTACTGTGTTTTGGCAACATATTCCAAGAGTGCGTCACGTCCGCACAATTATTTTACAGATTTTAAGTAATTCTATGAAATATAGAAATCGACAATTTACAAAAATGTCACAGTTCCCTAATTGCATGCCATTTTTGCAGCCCCTCCAACCATGCCTGCAAACATTCAAATTAATTTTTCGTAGCATTGTTATTACCGTCTCATTTTTCCACCACTTTATTTTTAGAGTAAATTTTTCCAAGTGTAATTACGATTAAATATGAAGAAAACTCTATAAATAGATTGGTGTGGGGAAGGGGGGGGAGGAGGGGGGCAATGTACTGTTAAAAAGTAACCACACGTTTTTTTTTTTTTTTTTTATTAAGCCGGATCGTACGGTAAAAAAATATCGACGAAGAAGAATCTGCGGGAAAATACTAATTTCTAGGAAACAGTCATTTATTAAAAGCAAGCAAGATAGGTACCATTTCAAAATAAACAGATACTTCTAGTTAATTATTTAGGAAGAAGTATAAATAATCCCCAGAGCAATTGGAGGTGCGGGAGAGGACGTCTTCAAAGAACTTAACGTTTGCAAGACCAAAGCAAGCGGAAAAATGCCCCGAAATCCTTTCAGGAAGCCACCTAGAAAATCCCGGCAATCGAAAATATGCGTGGTTAAAATAATGTCTAAAGAACGCCAAACCGCTTCTTTGTTCACGCATATTTTAATACAAAAATCCGATGTATGGAAAATATATTAAATGTTAATAGCTTTCTTTTGAATGAAAAAGAAGCATTGTAATTGCTAACGGAAATACTTTTATTTATTTATTTATTAGTTCCCCAACATACTATAGGTATGGGGAATTTAGGTAATCGTGAAAATTTTCGACCTCGGTTTTTTAACTATAGGTATGGGGAACTTAGGTAATCGTGAAAATTTTCATCCTCGGTTTTTTTACTTTTTTACACGTTTTCAGGTGTGAGGAATCCGAAAATGACAAAATTTGTATGGTGTCTGTCTGTAGGGTGTCTGTTAGTCTGTTAGTGGGTTAGTGGGTTAGTCCGTTAGTTTGTTAGTCTTTGTACACGATATCTCAAAAACAAATTGTTGCAGAGAGGTCAGATCAGTTTTAAAATATTACTTTCGACACTGGCAAGTACACTGTTCATTTGCAACATTCGAATTTAAAAACTTCGTAAGTTATTAGAAATTTACTATTTTCTTAACATGGGAGAATAGGACAAAAATTCACTTAAACGTGCATTTAATGGAAACTTTTTACTGTAAAAATGTCAGACCAGTTTTAAAATATCACTTTTGATGCCAGAATGAACATAAGTAACTATAAATATGCTGCTTTGAAAATTTCGCAAGTTATCGGAAATTTACGAATTTCTTAACATGGCAGTATAGGGCAAAATTTCACATAAATGTCAATTTTGAGAGATATTTTCATCGTAAAGATGTCAGACTACTTTTGAAATATTATATAGGATACTGGCATGAATATTAATGACTATGAATTTTCCAATATAAAAATTTCGTAAGTTATTGGAAATTTACGAATTTCTTAACATGGCAGAATAGAGCAAAATTTCACATAAACGTCAATCTTGAGGGATATTTCCATCGTAATGATGTCAAACTACTTTCGAAATATTATTTGGGATACTGGCATGAATATCATAGACTTTCATTTTTCCAATTAAAAAATTTCGTAAGTTATTTGGAATTTACGATTCACTTAACATGTCAGAATAAGGAAAAATTGAGCATAAACTTCCATTTTGAGGATCATAAATACATTAGACAACTTCAAAATTACATTTATGATATTTGTTTGAACATGATTGAATACAAATATTCTAATAGGAAAATTTCGTAAATTATTCGTAATTTACGATTTTATCAACATAGTGAAATTGTAAATTTTTCATATAAATATGAATTTTGAGGATTATTGCATTGGAAATAGTAGTATGAAAACTAAACAACAGAATTGACCCTGATAAAATAAATTAATAGATTAGAATAAGATAAATATATCGAAGTGAACGGTGGATAGCCTATTAGGCGGGGATTTCATTCTGTCACTGTATCAAGCTTTGGTCAAATTCATTTCTTTTAACATGATTATAATATGTCTCGCACTAGAAATTTATGAGAATATAAATGTGATGGGGAGTCCACCTATGCCAACTAGTTTTTTATTTATACAGAAATATGCTAGAAATATGTTGGTAATTATTCTGAGAGTAAACTATCTTAAATAAATTGTAGTGTTAACGGTTTTATTCTTTACAGGGAAAAACTATGAATTAAAATTACTCTTCAGATCCCTAAAAAATATATTGCTTTATTTTAAAAGAATGATAGTACGTTTTTAATAAAAGGAATTCGAAATGCATTATGAAGCAGTTTTGATTTGCAAAGAAAATGGGAAATTGAATTTAATTAATTGAGTGAATTATTTTAATTTCAAAAGTACATTTCTATTATTTAATTATACTTCTCTCTCTTTTTTTTTTCTAAAGTTAAAATAACAGTTTATACAACATACACTAAGCGACAGAAAAACAAAACAAAAAAGGCCGCACTGCAGAAAATTTGACTTATACCTTTTTTATTTGTAATAACTTCAAAACTAATGGTTGAAACAAATAAAATTGTCATGTTTGCATAATATCAAAGAGATGAAATGATACCTATGTACATTTTTGATTTAATACTTCACTTTATTACATTCTACGAAGTAATTATTAAAAATGTACATAAAACATTCTTTTAAACGTAATAATAAACATATACTTTGTACTGTTTTATTATATATTATATGACATAAACAAATTATAATTTAATGCATGAAATAAAACTATTTATTTGTTAGATCTAAGCTATTTTTTAATAAAAATATGTATTCTGCATTGAGTTATTCCACCTTTATATGAAATTACTGCTTTAATGCCCAATGGCATAGTATTATGCAGTGTTTTAATATAAATATCAGAAATTTCTTTGTGCCAAATATCATAAATAAATTTTTCTAGTCCTTGCAGACTTGTAGGCTGCAATTTTCTAATCCTCACCCTTTTTCCGCGCTTTTTTATGGACTAAACTTTTTCGAGCGGATTGAGATTGGGGCTATTTCTAAGTCTAATGAAAATAAATTCGACGATATTTTTTGTGGGTTTATAACTTAAAGTTAAAAAAGATATGATTGCTTACAGAATAATAGGTGGTCATGGGATAGGATAGGTAGTTTTAACAATTTGAATCGAATAAACGCACCACAGACGCCCTTTAGTATAGTGCAATATCATCTTGAAATTCTGTTTGCGGGGAAGTCTGAGATACCTTCAAAATAATAATAATAGCCGGTCAGGCGCCTTTTTATAATAGTCGCGTTTTATTTCGAGTTAATTGATTCCTTGAGCATAAAAACTTGTCCGAATCATTGAATATTTATGCACCTCCGTAATAATGCACGGATAATGTGTCACTGTTTCATGAATGCAATTTTCAATAATTCGGTCACATTTTTATCATATTACTAGTTTTTTTTTTTTTTTTTTTTTTTTTTTTTTTTTTTTTATCAGCCCGAAATAAAAATAAACTTGACTCATCAGAGTAAACTAGTTCGGCCTAATAATTAACTGATATATTTTTTAAATTTTGGGGCAACTGAAGTCTTGTTTTTTTAATTTTTTACTTTCTTCTATATGTAATATAGAGAAAGTATTGGATTCGCGAAAATTTTCGACCTCCGTTTTTTGACGGATCTACACGTTTTGGGATGTCCTGAACACGAATTGATAGTTTTTAAAAAATGTCTGTCTGTGTGTCTGTCTGTCTGTGTGTCTGTCTGTCTGTGTGTCTGTATCATTTTTTTGTGGACGCTGTATCTCACGAACCAATGAATGAAATTTAACCAAACTTGGTATTTAGTTGCACCCTGACATGAACTGGTGCCCATTAGATTTGGGGATCAATAGCTCAACAGGTGGCGTTGTGATCGCATTTTATGCAAATTTTTAACATGGCAGCATAGGACAAAATTCCGTATAAATGGGCATAATGAGAGTTATTTTAAACTTGTGATTGTAAAATTAATTTGAATTATTGATGATAGTAGTAGTTAACTAGGGAAAAAAAATTGTGCATGGGGGGCATCGGTTCCCCCCCAGGGGGGGAAGTACCCCCCCGGGGGGGTTAAAATTTGAAGATGGGTATCATTCGAAAGATCTCGTCACTACCTTTAAAACGAATGGTTGAACCATAAATCTGTGATACTTTAAAACAAAGTTATCGATTTTTTTTAGTTTTAACAAAACAAAACTTAGAAAAAAAAGCGAATTTTTTTTTTTTTTTTTTTTTTTTTTTTTTTTTAAACGAAATTTTACCAAACTTGGTATTTAGTTGGTCCCCGACATAAACTGTTGCTGATTATATTTGGGGATCAATAGCTCAACAGGTGGCGCTGTGATAGCATTTTATCTAAATTTTTAACATGGCAGCATAGGACAAAAATTCGTATAAATGTGCATAATAAGAGTTATTTTACACTTGTGTTTGTAAAATTAATATAAATTATTGATAATAGTAGTACGTAACTAGGAAAAAAATTTTGTGCATGGGGGGGCATCGCTTCCCCCCCTGGAGGGGAAGTACCCCCCCGGGGGGGTAAATTTTGAAGATGGGTATCATTCGAAAGGTCTCGTCAATACCTTTAAAACGAATGGTTGAACTATAAATCTGTGATAATTTAAAACAAAGTTATCGATTTTTTTTACTTTTAACAAAAAAAAAAAAAAAAAAAAAAAAAAAAAAACAGAAAAAAATTCTATTTTTTTTTTTTTTTTTTTTTTAATATTGTTAGTGATTGAATATGTATTAATTTTCACAAAAAAAAAAAAAAAAAAAAAAAAAAAAGAAAAAAAAAGAAAGGAAAAAAAAAATCATTTTTTTTTTTAAATATTGTTACTGATTGAATATGTATAGGAAAATATAGAAGAAAGTCTTGTGGTGGCCACAACATACTAGTTTACTTAGTAATGGCTTTTTTTTTTTTTTTTTTTTTTTCAGATCTACTGGTTTTTAACATACTTTGTTTTATTGTTCCCGCACTGTTTTTGAAGAAATTATTTTGCTATGCACTTTTTTTAATCTTTTCTAACTTATGAGCATATACCGATCGATTTTTTAAATTTTTATTTCTTAACTTGCCATCATCACGCTTGGATGGGCAACATGGCCGCCTAAAGACATATTTTCCGTTTAAACAGCAAAAAAATTTTATATGTTCTTAAAAATCATCTAAGGAATATTTCGTTAACATTTAATTGATTTGCCATCTCACGTATTAAAATATTGTTTGACTTTTATTCTAAAATTAATACTTTTTGTGGCATTGTTTGCCTTATACTTACCATTTTTAAAATACTTTCTAAAATTATAATTTTCCTGACAGTTGCATTTTATTTTTAACACTAGGCTCAATCCTAAAGTGTACGTGGAGGGCGACGTAATAAAATCTGTTCAAAAATTTGCTTTTTAAATGATAAAATTGGCGGTTGCAAAAAGGGAAAAGGAAAATATCCAAGTGCGTCTTTTTTTTTTCGCTTAGTTTATGTGTAATACGCTCTCACACAGGCAAGTACTAACAATAACTCGAAATATTAAACAAACGTTGGTATGCAGCAAAAGAGTACATTTGTACATGAGTTATAATAAGGGTAAGCTTTATGTTGTACGAAAAAAAAAAAAAAAAATGTACAAACATTTTGCTTTATTGGCATCAGGCAGATACAGATAATTATTTTATTTTACAGATACAATAAGTAACGTCAAATTTATAGTATGATGGAAAATTACAATCTTCTGCACTAAAAAATAAATAATTAAATTGCCTTTTTATTTCAAAACTAAATTCTTCAGCGAATGTGTTCTTTTAGAACATCTATATTTGAACCAATGATACATATTTATAAATGTTGATTTATTTGATTTTTGTACATTGTATAATTATTTTAATTTGCGTGTATGTAGTTAAATATCAAGACGAACTGTAAAAAATTCTTTATTAAAAATGATAAAACAACAATTTTAATTGAAAGGGCAGTAGTCATTATATGACTGCCAAGTATTACGAATTTCGGATAACAGTATCTTTTTATACAAAACTTTTATATATGTTTTGGTGACAATTTTCTATAAATACATGAGGTGGAAATTTTTATAAAAGAAATATTGGTACCCAAAAATCGGAACATCTGACAGTTATGATTTTTGGAAGCTCATTTGTAAATTACCGCCTTAAAATAAAAAAATAATCTGACGTGCCACTCACACGACTTTCTCTTAGCCTGAAATTGAATACTATAAATACAAGTTGGAGCTTAAGAGGTAATATAACGAGTACTGTTGTGTACACCTATGTTAAACAATTCAAATTAGGCATCGGAAGTGTTTTATATGATAATTAGTTCTGTGGGGGGGACCCCCCGTTTCATTAATGCACCTACATTTATATAGAATTTAAATATGTTATTAAAAGTTCACTTAAAATTATTCAGACAATTTTCACACGTGACATTCCTTGAAACTTATCAATCTTGATCAAACTTTTCCAGAAACGAACTTATATTAACTTCAAAATACAACATTTGGACCTCCTAAAATTATTCGTTTTTAAGTCACTCTAAGAGACACAGACAAAGATCAAACGTTAAAAAACTTGTCTACGGTAATCAGGAAGCCTCAAAACGTGTAAATATATGTATATAAAAAACAAGCGATGACTATTTAGCTTAAAAACATACATTATTTACCATATCTCTATGAGGAATACATTTCAATTCCCGAACACCTTTACTGGAAATGGTAAAATATTATTAGTAAAGCACATCCACTAACAACAAAAGAGAATGTTATCGCTTAAATATTTGCAGTAGGGTGGTTCGAAAAAAACTTTTTTTTAAATTTCAGATCACTATAGTGGACAAAAGTTGCCATTGGTATAGACATGAAAAAAGCACTAATTATTATTATTTTATTAATTTGTCTTCCGGTCGCGCAATGCCATCAAAATTACCAAAAAATTGTGAAAAACCTTAATTTTTCATAATTTTTTTAAGCACGCCAGATGGTTTTAATTGCGTTCCTACCCCATGAATTAACTACTAAAAGTATGTAAAATCAATATATATGCACTTATTATATATTTAAAAGCTGTCAGTAAGAAAAAATATTAAGTCGGACTGTGAAAGTCTGTCATTGTCATTTTTATTTATTAGGTCGTTGCAAAAGTTCGTGCGGACGCGGATCATTTTATTGCCTTCAAAGACGAGAGCTTCTATCGCCGTGGTATACATTTGTTACCCGAAAAGTGGTCAAAGGTTGTAGAAAGTAATGGAGAGTATTTTGATTAAAAATTGTCATTTGATTTGATGTATTTTTATGAAATGAAGCAATAAAAAACCGCACGAATTTATGCAAAGACCTAATAAATATGCCCCCTCTTTTGTTGAAGGTAAACTGATGGCGGGAGTAAGCGAATAGCTTTTAGGCAATCTCTAAATTTTTTATGATCTTTTAAATTTCTGCTAAAATTTAGCCATCATTACTACTCATATGTGTAGATGAATGTATATGGATGCTTTTAATTTCTGTCAAAATACTTTGTGCGTGTGTGTGTATATATATGTATAATATTATGTGAAAGATTATACACAAAAAATTAAAAAATAAAATATATATCAAAAACATCTTTATTTATTAAAAGTGAAAATTTTTAATGTTTAAATTAATTTATTTAATAGAACTATTTGAGCTTTTAAATGGAAAACCTATTTTTTAAAAAATTAATATATATTTTTACTTCCTTATACAAAGTATAAGGAAGTATAGTAATCCCGATTTGCGAAATGGATTTTGTATTTCAAATTGCTCGAAAACGAATGATCGCTGAATGTTGCCAATTTATGCATGTGACTGTCATGATGTCTAGTTACACACCTGCAAGTGTCGTCTTAACACGAGCTCTCGTTTTAGAGATATAAGGGATTTTACACGATTTTTCGTGACGTCTGTATGTGTGTGTGTGTGTCTGTGTGTGTGTATGTCGCATAACTCAAAAACGGTTGGACGTAGAAAGTTGCGAATTGGTACATAGGTTTGTTATAACATCTAGTTGTGCACCTCCCTTTTTGGGCTTTGTATGATTTTCCGTTTTGGAGATATTTAGGAAAATTAGGTTCATAATGACAAAAATACATAGGTTTTGGCCATAATGTATCAAAAAACGGTGTAGACAAATCTTGCAATCGATTTTTAACTAACTTCCCGACTAGTTAGATATTTGAAATTTTCAGGACAGCTCACAACACGGTGACAATACATTTTTCTAAAAATTTTAGTCAACTATTTCAAGTCCCGCTGCCTTCGGCAGCGCTTATATGATTCGACAGAAAATTTATTTAACTAACTTCCCCGACTAGCTAGACATTTGAAACTTACAGACTAGATCAGAACACGGTGAAAGTAATTTTTTTTTAATACTTTTAGCCAACTGTGTAGGGTCCATGCTGCCTTCGGCAGCATTACCAGTGCAAATCTTGGAATCGATTTTTAACTAACTTCCCGAGTAGCTAGACATTTAAAACTTCCGGAAAAGCTCAGAACACTGTGACAATGCATTTTTTAAATATTTTTAGTCAATTGTTTCGGGTCACTGCTGCCTGCGGCAGCGTTTAAATGGTTCAACAGAAAATTTATTTAACTAACTTCCCGACTAGCTAGACGCTTGAAACTTTCAGAATAGTTCAGAACACGGTGGATATGCATCGTTTTAATACTTTTAGCCAACTGTTTCAGGTCCCTGCTGCCTTCAGCAGCGTTTATATAGTTCAACAGAAAATTTATTTAACTAACTTCCCGACTAGCTAGACATTTGAAATTTCAGAATAGTTCAGAACACGGTGAAAATACCTTTTTTTAATACCTTTGGCCAATTTTTTCGGGTCCCTGCTGCCTTCGTCAGCGTTACCAGTACAAATCTTGCAATCGGTTTTTACTAACTTTCAGAAAACCTCAGAACACGGTGATAATTCATTTTTTTTTTTTTTTTTTTTAAATATTTTTAGCCAACTGTTTCGGGTCCAGTGTCAATGTTTTTTAACATTATGTATATTTCTAAAAGTGTATAAGGAAGTCATGTGGTGCTCACATCAGATTTTTTTTTTCTATGAATGATTAAAAAGTAAAATAAAATAAATAAATAAATAAATAAAAATAAGTTTTAAAAAATAAACTAAAAATTTTAGAAAACTAGTTTAACGAATATACATATAATAAATTAGTCGCTATTATTTAATACTATTGTTTTGGGTTTTAATATTAATTTAAAAAAAAAAAAAAAAACTCTTTTAAAATACTTTTAATAATAGAAGATTATATATATATATATATATATATATATATAGATAGATAGATATATAGATATATATATATATGAATGATTATAAAGAAAACCTAGTTATAAAAATATTTAATGAAATAGTCTAAGTAAAAAACTAATTTATTAATAAAAAATAAAATTTTTAAATTTCAATTAAGTGAGATTGTTTAATACTGTTTTTTGGACTTTCAGTTAAAAAGTTTATTTAAACATCCGAGCGGTAATCGATGCTAGTAGAATGGAAGTGTTAAGTTCGATCCCAAGTCGCGTTCGTCGACCAAGCCGTTGAGAGATTCCCGTGGTTTTCTTCGAAACTTTTGCAAGTATAGGCTAAGGCTCCCGCTCCCTATTCCCACCCCGGAGAGCATTTCACGCAGGTGTAGGGCACTCAAGTTATCAACCGGCTTTAACACTACCACAATCACCACGAAGATTTTTTTTTTTTTTTTAATATAAAATGATTCTTTTACTATAAATGATTATATATATATATATATATACATAATTTATAGCAATATATTTTAATTAAAAATTAATTTAATTATTAAATATATATATATATATATATATATATATATATATATATATATATATATATATATATATATATATATATATATATATTTAATAATTCAATTAGTTCAGATTGCTTAATACTATTGTTTGATCGTTTAAATAAAAATACTATTTCAAAATGTTCTTAAACATCAAAAGATTTTTTACTATCATTCATCATAGAAATAAGGAGCTAATTAAAATTATTTAATTTAAAAGCCCTAATTGAAAAACTAATTTAATTATTTAAAATATACATTTCAATTAAAAAAAAAAATGTGTTTTTGGAAATATCCTAAGGAATTCGCATAGCCTTTTCTCAATATCTTTGTTCCATATTTGGTAGAGTTCAATCAAAAATCAGGAATTTTCGATGTTTTCCGACAAAAATTGGTTTGCCCCTCCCTTTCCTTAAAAATCGAAAATTGCTAAATCGCAGATAATGCTTTATTTGCACACTTGTCCAGTCTCCCCTTGTGCAATTTCTTTACTGTCAAGTAATTAGGAGCCGAGTTATGCTTACAAACGCGTTTTTGTCTTTTGCCCCCCAGGGAGGAACGTGGGGAAATTTCTAAAAAGTTGATAGATATAATTTTAAGTTGGGTGAAGAAGACCTAAATTCCTGCGAAGCGCTGTTGAATTCCACCCAGCCGTTCTCAAGTGATACCCGAACAAACGTGCTTTAATCTTTTGCCCCCCCCCCAGGAGGAACGTGGGGGAATTTCTGAAAAGTTGATAGATATAATTTTAAGTTGGGTAAAGACGTAAATTCTTGCGAAGCGCGGTTGAATTCCGCCCAGCCGTTCTCGAGTAATACCCGGACAAACGTGTTTTAGTTTTTGCCCCCTATTGGGGAATGGGGGGGGATTTCTGAAAAGTGTATAGATATAATTTTAAGTTGCGTGAAGACCTAAATTCCTGCGAAGCGCCGTTGAATTCCGTCCATCAGTTCTCAAGTGATACCTGGACAAACGTGTTTTTGTCTTTTGACCCCCAGGGGGGGGGAACGTGGGGGAATTTCTGAAATGTTGATAGATATAATTTTAAGTTGGATAAAGTCCTAAATTCCTGCCAACGCCGTTGAATTCCGTCCAGCCGTTCTTAAGTAATGCCCGGACAAAAATAGCGGACACCATGACACACACACACACATATACAGGCAAAATTTTCTGAAGTCATTTTTGGCTTTCGTGGTGTGTGAAACGTGAAGATATCGCGAATTTCTTTTTTGATTCTGACAAATTTACAGTCAAAAGTCTTATTTTTTTAATGTAGATATGAGGATTCTCAAAGATACAATCAAATTTTCCTCCCCTCTTTTGGAAGGTGTGTGTGTTCCCTTGAATGCATTTAATATATTTTTGAATTTATTTTGTGTATATGCTATATATATATATATATATATACTTGATGAATAATTCTGTTTTATAAATATGATGGGCTTTTTTCGGGTGGATTTTGTAATCCCTCCATTATTTTCAAACACCGGAATTTAAGTTAGTTATTTGAAAATTTGAAACCTTTTCCCCCCTCCAAATGAGAGTAGTTTTGAACTTTCAATGCCATTTTATTTCTTTTCGTCTTATTTTTTATGTAAATGCATCAAATGTACAAAAGTAATATTTGTGTGGCGTAGATCAAAACTTTTTATATTTCCCTACAATTTACTAAATTCTAGTCATTCATTTTAGTCTTTATTTACTTAAAGAAAAAAAAAAATTCCTTTTGTGAATAAGTATAAAATTGAAAAACTTCACACTTTTAGGTAACAAAATCTATTCATGAATTAACCAGCAACTAGATAGTTAGCATTTAAATATAACTGAGCGATATATTATAATAATATGGATAATAAAATTATTTTGTATAAAATTATTTTTCAACTTGTGATTGCTGATTAAAAAAAAAAAAAAAAAAAAAAGAGAAAGAAAGAAAAGAGAGAAAATATTAATAAGAATCATAAAACATATAAAATTATAGTATTTATTTGCTTGTTTATCTACTTGTCATTTCTTAAGAAACATAAATAAGAGAAGTAATATAGCCCCATTTGAAAAATTACCAACCATGTCTAAAATTTCAAAGAGTAAAAAGTTACATTCAAAACACTCCGAGCAATTTACACTACAACTACAGGTATTCCTTCCCCTGTTCATTGTCCATTTTCCACGAAACCTGAAGTCGAATAAACCTCTAGTATTTCTTAAAACAGGATTTTCCACACATGCAGACACATGCTACAGGGGAGCGTAACTCAATGACTTCCCCAAGCATGATAAAAACTAGAGAACGCTTCTAAGAAAAAGAATTCCTGTCAAACACCTGCCATCACTTAACTCAAACAAAGCTCTTCAATTTATCTCTGTCCGAAAAATAAAAATAGTCTCCATTATTTCTTTTCTTCTTCTTTTTTTTAAATTATTATTATAATTATTATTTTAACATTATGATATCTTTTAAAAAATAATTAAAATACCATAAATAGTAAATATGTGAATAAAGTAATAAATAAAAGCTTATTTATTTATTTTTTTAACTGAAAAAGGTCCTGTGAAAGATTTTTTTTATTCAGCACTCTTAAAAGAATAAATTTCGAACTGACGATGAAATAAATAATCACTAACAAAGAGGAAATGTTTTCGAAACATAGTTTAACTCTATGGCATAATTTGGGGCAATTTCAGTGTACGATTCGCAAGTAGCAATTCGCAATTTACCCATTTTTCCGTTACCCATTTTTCCGTTACCCTTTTTTCCGCTTACCCATTTTTCCATTACCCATTTTTCCGTTTATCCAATTTTCCGTTACCCATTTTTCCCTTACCCATTTTTCCGTGAAGCGAAAGTCCCCACCCTCTTTATTTATTTTTTAAGTATGCTCTCCCAAACGCAGATATATAAAACTGATACTATACATTTTCATTATTTTGAAACCTTTTTTTAGAAATCGAAAATAGGTAGTGAACTCTGAGAAACGAATCTTTTTACACTATGTTTATGGGAAAGAAATATCATTAAAATACTATGTAAAAATACATCCCCTTGAATCATTAAATTATTTTCATTTCCTGTCATATTCTATCATTATTAACAATTGTTCTCGTCTCTGCCAAATTCATTTACAGGTGTATCAGAGCCGTTTGAAAATTTCAGCTTTATTTAATCTCTTTAAGACCTTTAATTAAATAATGATTTTTTTTTTTTTTTTCCTAGCTTTCTTTTAGAGGATTTTTATAAGACTTAAATTTTGTTTAGCATATTGAGAATTGTAAATGATATTGAATGAAAAAATTCTTCCCTTGTTAAATTTTTTCCTGCAATAACCAATTTTATAAATATACACATTAAATCATTTTACAAGTTTCAAATATTAAAAATCTACTTTCAATACGGTGACACAATTATGAACAGATATAATTGAAAAATATAGCTTAAAACAGCATTTGCTAATTTTTTCTAATTGAAAAAGGAAAAAAAAAATCTAATATTGTATTTTAATACAAATAAAACAACAACAACAACAACAACAATAATAATAATAAGTTCTTTTTTCTTTTTTACCTTTTTTGGGAAAGTATATAAATTCATAGTATATTAGTAAAAGTTAAATATTTTTTAGAAAATTATTATGGTAAATAAGTGTAAAGTTTTAACTTCTGAAATATTTAATTACAAAATAAATAATATTTTTAACATATTGTTTTACTTGTATGGTAAGCGGAAAATGTCCCCGAAAAAAAGTCCCCGGAAAAAAATGTCACGGAAAAAAAGTCCCCGGAAGAAAAGTCCCCCGGAAAAAAATTCCCCGGAAAAAAAGTCCCCAGGAAGAAAAGTCCCCGGAAATAAATTTCGGTCGTCTTCATAAATGAAATACAACTTTTTAATAACTTTTAGTGACATTATGTTTCTTTTATTTTTAAAACTGTTTTTTTTTCCTTTTAATTAATTCTTTTTCTATTTAATTATGCATATATGGATTCTTTTCAAACATACCGCAGGTAAAAATGAAAAATTCAGTATTCTACTATATGTAAGAAGTATAAGTTCCGTTAGTAAAGAAAAGAAAAGAAAAACAAAATACAATACAATAAAAGACAAGAATGAAAAAACATGCGGTACTCATTAATTATTTACATTTTTCAACTGTAGATGATCGTTGTTTGATACACCTTTAAATGTTCTTTGCATATCTTATCACACAACGTGCAGACAGAAGAACAGAAAATCAGAGAGATAGAGTAATTGAATTCGTAATCGCTCTTAAACTTTTTTGGAAAATGTTAAAAATTCTTGACTTAAAAGAAAATGCAGCCGTAATATATCTGTATATTTTTTTGTGTAGTTCTGTAAATCTGATTGCGAATCATAATATGTTCTATAAAAAACATTTTTTAGCATATTATCAACAAATACCAACTTTATTATTATTTTTGCAGTAGAAATTTATCTGAATGTGATAAAAAATGTCGCTCATAAAACGCAATGCATTGACATTTTTGTGGATGTCCCTGTGCATGTGCACAAACCAGTTGTGCAAAGCCGATGAAATCCATTTCAAATAGAGAATATTCCATACTTAACTTTAATAGCATCATTCATTTTTAAGAAATTCTGCAAATATTTACGGGCGCTGACAGAGGGACAGTCGGACAAACAGTTACAATAATTCAAATCATATTTACACTTAAAAATTGTTAGAAAGTGTCAAAAACACTCAATGAACGATAAAACATTTAACAAATTTCCAATTATAGCCCTTATGTAACTGAATATTTTTCTGTGACCCTAGAAATCTTAACGCTACTAATACTGTATTCACCAAAAGGCATTCTTTTGTGCGTATGAATAACATATTTAATTTCATTAAGATTTATGCAAAAAGGAATAAGATTTATATAACCATATTTAAAGGTATTTAAATATGCTATTTCATAGAAATACCTCTCATAGAACGCAATACTTTGGAATACTTTTGGGTGCACCTGTATACAAACCTGTTTATTCCATTTTCAATGAGGAATATCTGATAGTAAACTCGAATAACATATATCAGTTTCAAGAAATTCCATAAATATTTTCTGGAGTAGAGCTCGGCAGACAAATAGACAAACCGAAGTCATTAATACTTTTCAACTTTGTTAAGTGTTAAGTACAAAAATAATGTATACTTCATCAGGATCATAAGTTGATCTATTGTATATGCAAATATAGATAAATTAACTCGTCATTATTTAGTAAAAGAAAAACTATGAAACCTGAGAATGAAATCTAACTCAAAATAATATTTAAATGCAAACGTAAACTTTAATAACTGGACGTCCGAAATTCTTTTGTAATCAAAGTGATATATACGGTAGGCGGTAAAAATGGCACCGGTAAAAATGGCACCTGCGATTTGCGTAACATATACTACAATGAAAAATAGCCGCATTGTTGCTAAAAATTAGGAAGTATTTTGAGCTTTGTTTGACTGTCGTGATATATTTGGCCATCACATACAAATATCTGTATTATGAATAAAAAGTATTGAATTTTTTTATTTTTTAAAGAAATATTATAGATATATTTTATAGAAAGTACTGATTTTAAGTAAAAATTTAGAAGAAAAATTAGACATTAGAAATTTAAATTAAATTGGTACAACATTCACTTAGTATATGTCTGTTGAAAGTTTGGTTGGAGGGGGGGGGAGGGGAGTTAGGAGACGACTGAAAGAAAATAATTGTTTTTATGTCACCATCTTACTGATTTTAATGAAACATTGTATAATAATCACTTACTATATATGAAAAAAGTGCAGTGTTCCATATACGGGGGGCGGGGTCAGAGGTATATATATATTGAAAACTTTTTCAAACAATGCTATACAAATATGAATCCCATTGAGCATTATATACAGCTGAGGGGGCCAAAAGGGTGGTGCACGTAGATTTTTCTTTTTCTTTTTAATCATTCTATTATTTATTTATTTATGACTCTTCTTGTTTTTAAAAAGTTGTAATATTTTACTTTAAATGTGTGATATGCAAAAATTAAATAAGTTGAATTTTGTCACTTTTTAGCTTCAAAGTGAAATATTAAAAATTTAAAAATTCAATATTTGGAAAACGATAAAAAATGTGTTTCAAATGTGAAAACGGATTTAGAAAAATTAGAAAATGAGTAATTTAAGAAACTAATTTCTCCATTAATTAACAGAGTTTCACTGGCAATCAAATTAGGTGAAAAACATAGTTATTAATAATTATTATAACTTTTATATAACTAACAATAACGATAGTTGTTATATATTTTATATATATATATATATACACTGGTTCTCATAATTATAAGTACACCCGTTTTTCTATATTAACTAAACACTGAACACTATTATTTAAACAAATATATTTTTTATTAATTTGAATTTCATTAATAGACTATATTTAAAAAGTTTTATCGTTTTTCTATCTTAAAAAACTTTAAATACGGTCAAAAAGATGATTTTTCAGGTGTTCACAATTATAAGGACAGCTCGAATCTTAGTAATTTTTTTCAGTTATTCTTTAAATTAATATTTTATGGAGTCTCTTTTTAGGGTGAAACAGTCAGACATTCTCTTTGGTATATATATATACATTTGTTTTTTTTTTTTTAATATTCAGTTTCAATACCATTTCATACAGCATAGATGATATTCTGAATACATTTAAACTATTTAAAATTCCTCTCCACTTGCATGCACTTTTCTAATATGATAAGTTAAGGGTTTTTTTCAACTTTTAGGCCACGGGAAAGGCAATAATACAGAAGTTTCTTTCTTCAAACTATTTCCTATTGCTCTAGATGTAGAGCAAAATCTTGTTGAAAAAAAATATTATTACCCCCGCCAAAATCTAACAAAAATCTGAAAATTCCACGTTTAAAATTCGCGGATATTCTCTTGATGTGCATAATAATAGAAAAAATTAATAAATTCATTCCACCTTCAGTAGAAACAGCTCCCCAGAGCACCATAGATCCACCTTTAAAATGCCCGACTCATATCTGCCTTTAAAAAATCTGCTCTGCCTTCCGCTATCTTTGGATTGTGCCATTAACTGTTAAAACTATTTGGTTAATCAAGAATAAAATGTTTTTCATCCGAAAATGCAACATTTTACCATTTAATATTGTCTTTATTCAACTTTAACACAGACGTTCTCTCCCCCATTCAAGGCTTATTGATTATCACAGGTTTTTTATTCATTTTAACATATTATTAATTATTTTAAACATGCATAAATGTAGACCCCAACCTTTCGTTCAAAATTACGAGCAAATTCAGCAGCAGTCATTTTGATTAGAACAGTAAGAGGAATTATGAGTCTTTCGATCTCAGTGAAACAACTCTGATTTTGCATCAGATCTCTCTCCTGTCGAACCAGCAGTTCAACGTTTAATCACATTTCCTTCAGCAATTTTAGATCTTTGAATTTCAATAGAAATTCGGCGGATTGAAATTATCCTTCCACTTAAAAAACACATTTCTCTTACTTCAGTACATGAACGCTCTTTTTTCGAGGAATTATCAGTAATGTCCGTCCAAGAAAATTTGAAGGCTTATATATGAATTAATTTAGTCCAGTAGTTAACAAATTCGCATGTCAACTGCAATTTATCCGCTTGTAAGTTAAATAAAACGAAAAAAATCTTGATTGTCCCTATAATTATGAACATCTAAAAACGCGTAGAAAAAAGTATTTTGCATTATTTTTTATTAATTTTGTTTTATATTAAAAAAATTATAGCAGTTTTGGTTTTTAGAATACAAGATATATTAAGTGCACTTAGTATAATCTTGTTCACAATTATTTTTTCATTACTTATTTCAAAATATAAAGTGTCCTTATAAATATGAGAAGGAGTGTATATATGTATAGCTGATAATAACCATTAATAGTTATCGCTATTATTATTATTATTATTCAAATAATAGTATCAATAGTGTCAGTACAGTATATATATATATATACTATTATTATATATAATAGTATATATATTATCAGTAATTATTATATCAATAGTATCTTAGAGTATTTAAATTTATTTAATGAAAACTTAATTTTAAAAATTATATATAAGATGGGTTCAAATGTAAAATATAGATTCTTTTCAAATTTGTAAAATCATTTTTCTAAAAATTCTAGGTTATAGCACTTCGATGTTTGCTTCAGAATGTGCAACTGTCATGTACTAAAAGATAATTTTTCAAAAGAGGATTTGGCATGTTAGTCAGTTTTGAAATGTGTGACAGCTTCAGTTGTCCATTTTTTGTTCGCAGGTGGGTACACGGTGAAGGGGGATTATATGATTATTGTGAATGTAGGAAAAAATGGCACCGGTAAAAATGGCACCGGAAATAATGGCACCGGTAAAAATGGCACCCGGTAAAAATTGCACCCGGTAAAAAAGGCACCAGTAATAATGGCCCCGGTAAAAATGGCACGTGCAATTTGCGAAGCATATGCTAAAATGAAAAATGATCGCATTACTGAGAAAAATTAGGAGATAGAGTTTTGTTTAGTCAACATGATATATGTAGCCTTCAGAAACATTTATCTAGGTAATGAAATGCTAAGTTAGCACAATATTCGAGCTAACTACCAGCTAAAAAAAAAATCTTAGGAAA
Source organism: Salticus scenicus (assembly GCA_963930645.1). Lineage (NCBI taxonomy): Eukaryota > Metazoa > Arthropoda > Arachnida > Araneae > Salticidae > Salticus > Salticus scenicus. The sequence goes on along the minus strand of OZ005660.1, from coordinate 222,265,383 downwards.
AGAAAAGTTAATTTATAAAATAAAAAAATTCCTTTTAAAAAGTGCATTACGGAAAAACTCTATTTTAATTTATTGAATTATATTTTTCCAATATTTATACAAAAATAAATAATAATAATTATTATTATTACAATAGTAATACTGTGCAATCGAAAGAAAAAAAGGCATTGCATAACGAATATTAGTGTTTGGTAGGACAAAGAAATATTTTGTCATGACATTGAGATATTTTCAATTGTCATACTTCAAATAAAGTAACAAATAGGTTTACATGGGTTAACTATAAAAGAGGGAAAAGGCGGGCATATACGAAATGAAGTATTCTGTCATGTATCGGAATATAGCTTTTCCTAAGTTTAAAATATCATTTAAGTGCACGGGCACACATCAATTCTGCTAACGTTAATCCCCCATTGTTAAAAATACATCAATTGCGCTCGCGAGAAAAATTACTGATAGCATTCATTGTCATCCTCCCCTCCTGTATACCGGAAGATAACGAATTATAATTTCTGGGAAGGAAAAAATTATTTACTTATTCTCGTGTTATCACCTGGGTAAAGATAATAGGCTCCAATAAATTCAAACAAGAGCAATTAAAAAAATGTTTATATTATATTATTTATTTAAAGAAATATCATGAAAAACGGCAGTTTTTCGAGTGACGCAAGCGGAAGGACAAACGGACGGAACGCTGCGAACTCATATATACGCCTAGTTTGACATCAAAGAGATTTGTAAAAGCCGACACTTAATATCTCAGCAAATATGCCATATTTTGTTCTGATATTTTCAAAATAGTCTTTTATCGTCGGTCTTAATCTATCCTGAAAATTTTACGTTTCCACATGCAGTATGTTTTGAGATCTGAATCTCAATTTAAAGCCAAAAAGGGAAAATGTGTGGTGTACGCTGCAAGGATGTAATGAAAAAATATCTCTAAAACCGCACGAACGATTTTAATTTAATTAATATATGTTGTTAATGGGATCTTTCTGAATCTAGTAACGTTTTCGTTTTTTTTCAGGAAAACTCTTGTTTTTTGTAAAAGTTGCTTTAAAAATAGAACTATATTACTCCGCCAAAATTCATGCTTTTATTCAGCGAAAATGTCGTAATTCGGTTCTCACTTTCAAGGCACGTTGGTTGGCTGACCAACGTGAATGCAGTCAATGAATTATTTAAACTTTCCTTTTTTTAACGAAAAAATACTTTATTACATTTTTTATATATTTATTGTATATATACTAAGTCAAATTCACTTAAATATATTTTCTCTTCTGCTATGAAAAAGATATTTTTGAATTTAAAATTTCAGATTTAGTCAAAAAAGTATTTAGATAACATTTTAAATAAGGAAGTATTTTGTAATTTTAGACATTCCATTTTATCATAATAATGATGAATTTACAATTTTTTAAAGCAAAAAATTTTTAATAATTCATAAACATCGATTTTGTAGTAGCTGAATCATTTGCAATTCCTATTCATGTAACCTTCCGCACAGGGAATGGGAAAAAACAGCAAATGCAGTTTTGGCGCCATCTTTTGATTTTAATTTAAATTAAAACATACACTTTTGCAAATATATATATATGTATATATTTCTTTTTAAAAATTAAAAATCTCTTTTCAAAATACAGTTAAAGTTTATTCATATATTCACTTTTCAGACTTTAAAGTGATACATATTTTAAATATTAATATCTTTACTTTGAATCCCATAATAATTTATTTAAAAAATATAATTCTCTCTTTCTTTCTTTTTTTTTTTTTTTAATTAATTAATTTCTGCATGAAAAATTCCATTTCATAAATATATTTACAACTACAATAAACAAAAAACCCTCCTTTAATTTTAAATAATTATTTATACATGTTTCTAAGCAATTAAAAGTGATTTTTTTTTTTTTTTTTTTTTTTTAAGAAAAATAATTTAAATATCGGAATGTATATTGTTTTATCATGAAGGTAATAATTTGGCCATCTAGTGGCGCCATCTCGTAACAACTTATATTGAAACCATATACATTCCTATATTTTATTTATTTTTCTTAAAAAAAAAAGGGGGGGCACTTTTAATTGCTTAGAAACATGTAGAAATATTATTTAAAATTAAAGGAGTTTTTTTTTTTTTTTTTTTTTTTTTTTTTTCTTTCTTATCGTTGTTGTAAATATATTTATGAAATGGAATTTTTCACGCAGAAAATAATTAATTAAAAAAAAAGAAAGAAAGAGAGAATTATAATTTTTATATAAACTATTATTGGTTTCAAAGTAAAGATGTTATTTATTTATTTTGATGTGTTTTTCAATAATTGCTATATTTGACACATTTTTCATGAATTTTAATTCTATTTTAATTTTTTTTTTTTTTTTTTTTTTTTAATATACAGCGTATTTATCCCCTTTTTCATCCCCTAGCCATTATTGCTTTAAATAATAATAATAATAAAAAAAATTAGTTTGATTATGTTAATAATTAAAATGTGTATCATTTTAAAGTCTGAAAAGTAAATATATGAATAAACTCTAACTGTATTTTAAAAAGAGATTTTTAATTTTTAAAAAGAAATATATATATAACTTGTATTTTCCATAAAACTTAAGCTTAACTTGTATTTTACTTAACTTGTATGAACTTCAGCTTAACTTGTATTTCCATAAATTTTTTCTCCAAATGATTTTATCTTATTTTTAAAATTATAGAAATGTAGAGCTTAATTTATATTTTATCTATTTTCTTCCACTAAATATTTTTATGAAATAATTTTTACCTGCACTTTTGATGAAAATTTAAAATTGTGAATATTGGAGCAGTATCTATACTTAGTCTCAAAAGGGAAAAGAAAATAAATAAATTTCCATTTTTAACATTAACTTGATTTTTTTTTTTTAATTGTTTAATTTGCATTTGTAATTCTTTAAAAAGAAACTTGCAAAATGTAAATTACGTAATTCTAACTTAAATTTGAAATTTCCCACTTATTATTGTTATTATTATTTTAAAGAGTTTGAGAATCCCACTCAATATTTTTTTCTAGTGCGAAGCTTCTCCATTTTGTCTCCAAGTGGCTGGCTACTTGAAAATTTGTCAGCATGATAGCATTTGAAATACTGAATTAATTCAAACTAAATTTGTAGTCTGGATTTATCTCAGAAATGTATTTGTTATGTTCATTTGCCAACTTAATCTACCCTCTTGTTTCCCTGTGCCAGCCCACTGAAAAATTCAAATTTACATTAGAAAGGTTTTATGAACCGATTTGCTTAAAACTCCATATATACAAGCCTTCATTAATAAATCCACGAAGTCCATTAATAAATTGTAGCTGCCATCTGGAAAAAAAAAATGGTCGCAACTTCATAATAAAAAATAAATCAGTTCACCCTTCCTAGGAGCCAGAAGGACTTGTTTTTATTTTTTGATCAATAACCCCTAAAAAGTAATGATATCAGTACAAAAAACCCTTAACGGGTTAAAAGTTTGTGACGCCGCTACTTTATGGCTATAAGAATTTGAAATATGAGTCTTAAAAATAATGATATCAAATTTTAAGTGACGCTTTGCAATTAGTTAAAATATACATAGATTTTCTTATTTGATCATTTACTTTCTACTTTTATTTATATTTATAATGCAAGCGTAATATTTTTAGCTTCAAGATCAGACAGATATATAAAATACACTCACCGATGCTTTTTCATTTACATTTCAAATTCAAAATAACAGTTTTAAAAGGAATGATATAAAAATTCCAGTGGCGCCTCTGTGTTATTTTAAAAGATTTGTTTTTAGATTCCACTAAAACTACTTTTGTTTTGTCTAATAAAGTATATTTACATATTGAAACAGTGCTTTTAATTTTCAAATATACTGTCAAATAATTATAATTTCACTGAGTTTGCATTATAAATTAAAATTATTTATTTCAATAAATTGATTTATCTTTTGCGTCACGCTATCCAAAACTGCAAGTAAAATCTGTGTAAATGTTTTCTTTACGTCACACTACCTCTTTGCGCAAATTTTCACTCAGTTGGATACTATGATATACTATGTTTTGGATAGCGTGATGCAAAAGATAAATCAATTTATTGAAATAAATAATTTTAATTTATAATGCAAACTCAGTGAAAGTATAATTATTTGACAGTATATTTGAAAATTAAAAGCACTGTTTCAATATGTAAATATACTTTATTAGACAAAACAAAAGTAGTTTTAGTGGAATCTAAAAACAAATCATTTAAAATAACACCGAGGCGCCACTGGAATTTTTATATAATTCCTTTTAAAACTGTTATTTTGAATTTTGAATTTGAAATGAAAATGAAAAAGCATCGGTGAGTGTATTTTATATATCTGTCTGATCTTGAAGCTAAAAATATTACGCTTGCATTATAAATATAAATAAAAGTAGAAAGTAAATGATCAAATAAGAAAATCTATGTATATTTTAACTAATTGCAAAGCGTCACTTAAAATTTGATATCATTATTTTTAAGACTCATATTTCAAATTCTTATAGCCATAAAGTAGCGGCGTCACAATTTTTTAACCCGTTAAGGGTTTTTTGTACTGATTTATATTACACAAATAAAAGCAAGTCTTGCTTTTGCCTCCAAGGCAGTAGCACATGTTTTTTGCACCTGATGAAGAAATGCCAAGTTCTTTCGAAAACGGTTGCGCTGGATTGAATTTTATGGTCTGTGAAGAAGTTTTAAGTTTAAATATTGAATATACACCATATTTTTATTTAGTTTTGTCTTACCTGTAAAGTTTTCAAAATATTTTCCCATTTAAATGTAACATAAGTACTTCAAAAAGAAATCCAAAAATCTCATGCCATCAATAACTTATGACAGAATAAGCTGAACAATTTGTTCTGGAATACAAAATGTTTTTTGAAAAACAAATTTATTCCTGAAAAGCTTTCAAAAAATTGAAACAAACAAATATTAATGATTATCAGAAAGCTTTATCGACAAATTATGCAAATTCAAATAGTCAAAATCATTTAGAATTTTTTTTTTCTGATTTTCTGAAAAACCTACGAGCTCAATTGATGTGTTTATGCTTTTTTTTTTTTTTTTTTTTTTTGGGGGGGGGGGGATATGATATCAGCGCAACTGATGCCTATGAGGGTGATGGCCCTAAGCACAATTGAGTAGTACCTCCTATTCTTAAGGCCAGTATCCACTTTAGCTCAAGATCAACGCTCAAAACGTCATTAATCATGCTTCCGACACAAAGAGCCAACTGTCTTGTCATCAGTTGTAGCCCTTTCTTATCAGATCGCGCAGTTAACTCAAAGGAAAGCATGCAAAATTGGCAAAGATATCTACCCCGGGCCCCTACAATTATCTCAGCAGGGGGTTAGAAACAGCCCGTTCGAAGGCTTTGAGCTCCGGTGAGCTCGGCTCACCACATCAAAGGATTCTGAATAGAAGCCGCCGAATGAGCGCAAATAGAAACCGGACTTTAAGCGCAACTCAATAACATCCAAGTAGGGCTGATAGCCTGCAAGGGGGAGAGGGGGGTAGAGAAACATTCAGAAGCAAGCATTCGGGACTGGCTGAATTGGTAAGTAGTATAAAAGTAGAAAGGATTCATTTCTTTGAGAGAAAGAAAACTGATAACTTGTAGACCTCCGTCTCACTCTCTCCTTTAGTTGCATTCTAGGGACGGGATGTGAAAGAAAAAAAAATCTCACAACTGCATAGGCATTTTGTAAACTTAAAGGTTTATTACTCACTTCCTTTGGGTAAATTTGAATAGGTTACCAGAAGATTTTGTTATTTCTTATTATGCTTATTCTTATTTGACATCATGCTGTTGGAGAGACAAAGCAGTTTTTTTTCTTTAACCGTTTGCAAAAATGTCATCTTTATTTAGAAAACGAAAGACTGTCTTTAAAGATTAAAATCAAAATTTTAAGGAAATTTCCTGAATTTCTACATTTTTAATTATCTTTAAAATTTATCCTACTTTTTAAAATTATTTTAAATTTCATTAAAAATTATCTTAGTCGAACAAATGTAAAGGAAATCATGAAAATTAATTTGATTTTTAATAATAATATAATCCTTTATTATGTATTAATGTGTTAAAACAAATTTTCAGTTGTACATTTTTTTCATTTGTGCGTTTTTTTGAAACGGTCCCTTAAAAAACGTATAAAAGGTGTCACCTGTAAAAGAAGTCACAAAAAAAAGTAATGCGGGATAAAAGTCACCATAAAAAAGTAATAAAAGAACATACATAAATAACAATGCGTTTTAAAAGCTTGTAAGAATGTTTTAGAGTGAGTATGTGATGAGTACACATGTTTAGTGTAAAAACTGAAAACTATGTGAAATAAAGGCAGTATTTCAAACAAATGAAACTCAAACAAAACTAAGAAGGAGCAGAGTTCACCACGGCTTGAGTCTGGTGGAGCAGGGTAAACAAGTATTTTTATTATTAGGTTAAAAACACAATAATAATTACAGATAATTAAAAACCAAATTTATATGAACTAAATAAATCATATATATTATGAATTAAAGAATTAAAATAATGACTTATGATTACATATGTGTGTATATATAATATATGTGTGTATGTATGCTTTTGTAAGATATATATATATATATATTATATATTCAAATATAAAAAATTTAACTTTTTGAAAATTTTATTTAAAACAGAAATTTATTTTTAAAACTAATAATAAAAATTTATTAATTTTTAATTTCTTTAATGTATAAGAAGTTTTTAATTCAAAAAAAAAAAAAAAAAAAAAAATCTTATGATGTCGAGTTCATATATTAATTAACTAACACACAAACGGATAAACCATATCAGTTTTGTGATTTTTAGATTTCTCACACCTCAAAACGTGTAGAAATGTAAAAAAAAAAAAAAAAAAAAAAAAAACAAGGATGAAAATTTTTATAATTGCCTAAGATCTCCATACCTATAGCATGATGGGGGAAAAAGTATACACAGATTGATAAATATTTATATATATATATATTAAAGGAGATTGCTTTAAAAATGTCATATGCGAAAGTTTAAAAATGTAATTGATTTATTTATATAACAAAATAATTTATTATTATAAAAATAACTTTTTTTCGCTCTTACCTAATAATAATTTGGAAGTAATAAACCATATGTATTTTCAGTCATTTTAATTTTAACTTAATTTAATTTATTTATATTTTTACTTATTTAATCATTTTTTACCCTTAGTTAATTGATACGGTACAAAACAAAATATATTAATTGATTGAAAAAAATAATTTATGTATAATGCTTTATATTAAAATTAACTTTTGTAGCTATGACTTATTAAGAATCTTACAGTAATAAAATATTTTTTCGTTTAAATGTAATAAAATAATAATAATAATAAATCCTTTCGTTCAAAGTTCAGAGTAACAAAATAAGCTCAAATTATTATTATTAGTAGTAGTAGTAGTAAGTGTTTTTTCACATTCTCTTTAGAGAGTGGTAATATAATAGATTTTCAAAATAAGAATAATGCATATAGAATAGAATTGAAAAGAATAGGGTATTCTCTAATAAAAGACAACTTTTTATTATTATTATGTATTAAAAAATTTGAAAGTAATTAAAAAATGTTTTAATTACTTTAATTAGTTAATTAAAAAATAGTAGGAGTATGGCTTGACAACTTTTTCTTCCTGATATGCATTAAAAATTCGAAAATAATAACTCCATTTTTGCTGCATCTTTCATTATACATATATCGAAAACCTTTTCAAATATTCAAATATATAAAACCAAATATCACATGAAGAACTGTAAAAAATGAATAAATTTGACGAAAAGAAAAAAATAAGCAACTTGATATTGAAACATACAAATTCATTACTTTTTCAAGGGCATTAAATGAATGTTGTATGCGCATTAGGTGATCCTTCTATCATGCTTTATGCAAACTGCTAAAAATTCACAGCATGCAATGCCCGATTATATATATATATATAATATTTCATTTATTACTATATGTTATTTCTTATCTATAAGTTTACATGTATATATAAAACGTCGATACTTGCATATACAATAATTCAATTTATAATTAAATATAATGTGAATCGTCTTTCGTAACGCACTCTTCATTTATCAATAATTTAAAATGAAAAGCTTAATACTACATAAAAATTACAATGAACTCAATTGGACAAAATTAATAAGTAAGTAAATAAATGAATAGAATAAAAAGTAGTTAAAATGGGAAAAAAAAAAAAAAAATATATATATATATATAACAATTAAATTTAATTATAAAATTTAATTATAAAAATTAAATTAATTATAACAACTATTATCTACTTTTAATGAAAATTTTCAAAAGTGTTACATATACTCAGGAGGGCGGGGAGGTGGAATACTGAGGGGGGAAAAAGTTCTTTTTAAATCACTTTGCTTTACATTTATAGGAAATTTTGTATAAATATCTCTTATTGTTTATCAAATTGCAGAGAGGGTTATATTATCGACTGAGAGCTAGAGGGCACATGGAAAGAATATATTTTTACACCACCCTGTTGCCGATCTAATGAAATTTTACTTGTTTATAAAACATTACAGTGAGGGTTGCATATCAGTTTCTGTCTCTTCATAAGTTTGTACGCAAAAATTCAATGCATGATTTTAATCTGTAGAAAACAAATAAATAAATAAATAGAAAGATGAAAAAATATAATTTCATCTTTTATCTGTCCTTTTTGCCCCCCACCCCCACCCCCACGTAGAAAAAAAAAATGTGCACTCTCATTGATATTTAGCATGTGTTTTACAAGTTGAAAATTTCCGCGCTTTTTACAATTGCTGCTTGTAAAATACAGGTATGAATGTAAAAAAAAAAATCTAGAGGTTAACGTGCAGGGAAAAATAAAATGTTTTTTACATCATACCATCATTTTCATTTCCTCTCCCTCTTAGAACCCCTTAAATAATTTCCATGACACATATCTTTCACAAGCAGTTATTCTGAAAAGTGCCCTTTTTTCCGCGATCTGGGAAAAAGGGCGCTTTTCTTAAGTGTAACTTGCAAAATACTTGCTAAACATGAAAACGATAGCGATTTTTTTTTTGTTTTACGTACTGGGGGGGGAGAGGGGGGGACGGGGAAGGATGGGACAGATTAAACAAAAAAATTCTGTTTCAGAATAATCTTTTTACAATTTTTGATAATAACTTTTTAACTAATCTCTGATAATAATAATACATTGAATTTTTGCATACTAACTTAGGAACTAAAAGATACTACGACACGCATCCCTTTCTAGAATTTTTCATAAACAATAAGTGATATTTATAAAAAATTTCTATACATGCGAAGCGGTGTGATTTAAAAATAATATTCTTTCCCTCCATGTTCCCCTTGCCCCCCCCCCCCCAGTATAGGTAATATTCACCATAATTTTTCATTAAAAGTAAGTGATAACTGTAGAAATTTTAATTAAAATTGGTTGTATTGTGGTATTTATGAATCATTTTTTTCTTCTGCTCCCTCCATATCCCCCAAAATATATATAACAGTCAACGTAAATTTTCCTGAAAATTACATGATATTTATGATGCATTTTATTAAAATAAAAAACCATTGGGGTATAAAACATTTATTTTCTATCCTTCTGGCTCCAGCCCCCCCCCTCCCCCCCCACACACCCAGACATGTAACCTTCACTGTAGTTTTTCATTAAAAGTAATTGATAGTTACACAAAATGTCAATAAAAAAATCGATAATAAGTATTATTTAAGAATATTATTTTATTTTTCATCTGCCCCACTCACTTGCCCCCCTTTTTTGAACTACATGTATCTTTCATTATAATTTTAATAAAAGAAGTAAGTAATAGTCATACAATATTTCATATAAATAGGTAGCATGGCGATATAAAATCAACTACTTTTCTTATTGTGCTCCCCCCCCCCACAAGATATCTGTAACACTCCCTGCAATTTCTTAACAGTAAGTATATATTCAATGTTTTATTTAAATCGATACTAGGGTAGTTTAAAAAACTTTTTTTTTTTTTGTTTTCATCTGCAGCCACTCCCCCTCCCCCCTCTAGGTATATATAACCCTCATTTTGATATTAATAAAAAAGGAAGTGATAACTGTAGAATATATCATTAAAATCAGTAAAATGGTGATACAAGAAAAAAAACAATCATGTTGTTTTCCTCTGCCACCCACCTCCAATTATGTCTGACACAGTAATTTTTTCACAAATTGTACGCGATTATATAAAGTTTCATTAAAATCGGTAAGAAGGTGGTATAAAGACAACCGGTACTAACCCCTTCCCCCCCCCCTGTACACAATCAATTGAAATTTCTAGAAATGTGATTTAGAAATCACTTTTCAAATGTATTATTCATATTTATTATTTTGCGATCTGCTTATTACAAAAGTGCCCTTTTATTTGGTATCCGAAAAAAAAAATCAGCCCTGGAAAAATCACCACGGAATAAAGCACCCTTACATGAACTATCCACAAAAGGAGAGCAAATATTAATGAAGCAAAAATTCTATTATGGTATTGCGGGTCAATCAAAAATAAAAATTATGAAATGGAGGTATTTGCAAGTAACTCATTCGAATCGAAAATTTTTAATGATATGATTGATACTTCATTATTATATCGTTACTAAATAATTTGACATTTTGTTCTGGAAAGAAAATCATTGTTGAAATACTTTACTATGTACTTTACTGTGTATAATACTTTACTTTACTAATAACAGGTCTGTGACGTTCATGCTGAATAAGTGATTTTTTTTTTTTTTTTTTTTTTTTTTTATTTCTTCGTATACAATAATCATATAATCCCCCTTCACCGTGTACCCACCTGCGAACAACAAACGGACAACTAAAGCTGTCACACATTTCAAAACTGACTAACATGCCAAATCCTCTTTTGAAAAATTATCTTTTACTGCATGACAGTTGCACATTCAGAAACAAACATCAAAGTGCTATAACCTAGAATTTTTAGAAAAATAATTTTATAAATTTGAAAAGAATCTATATTTTACATTTGAACCCATCTAATATATAATTTTTTAAATTAAGTTTTCGTTAAATAAATTTAAATACTCTAAGATGCTATTGATATAATAATTACTGATAATATATATATATATATATATGATAAACTTTAAATATAGGAGGGAGTAAAACCTGAATTATTAAATAAATAGAACTAGAACAAAGTTTTAAAAACCAATGCGCAAAAGCAGCAAAAGGAAATATAAAACTATAATAAATAAACAAAATAATCAAAACCAGATGAAAATTTAATCCCAAAACACATGAGGGCCTTCATCAGGGGAGCTCCCCCATGTAGGGAAAGGAATAAGAAGTTTATGACGAAACGCTGGTATTAACCAAAAAACACGTTTCTAGCCCCCAATTTCTGACAGATGTAAGCACGACCATACAGCAAACGAATTTCAATTAATACATAGCATAAAAAGCAATTAAATTCAGAAATAAAGGGTGGTTTTCAATTTTCCATTTTCTGACTATTCCAGTTTGCCCACGTATGTATTTATATATTCTTGTTTTATTTAATTTCTTGTATTTTATATTTGATGTATTATATTTCTTGAATTTTATATTTCATGTAATATATTTCGTGCTTTATTTCTGAATTTAATTGCTTTTTATACTATGTATAAATTGAAATTCGTTTGCTGTATGGTCGTGCTTACATCTGTGAGAAGTTGGGGCTAGAAACGTGTTTTTTGGTTAATACCAGCGTTTCGTCAGAAACTTCTCATATTCCTTTCCCTACATGGGGGAGCTCCCCTGATGAAGGCCCTCATGTGTTTCGGGATTAAATTTTCATCTGGTTTTGATTATTTTGTTTATATATATATATATATATATACTATACTGATGCTATATAAAAGTATTAATAATTATTAATAACTATGTTTTTCACCTAATTTGATTGCCAGTGTAACTCTGTTAATTAATGGAGAAATTAGTTTCTTAAATTACTCATTTTCTAATTTTTCTAAATCCGTTTTCACATTTGAAAAATACGTAAACGTTACCGTTTTTATCGTTTTCCAAATATTGAATTTTTAAACTTTAATATTTCACTTTGAAGCTAAAAAGTGATAAAATTCAACTTATTAAATTCAGAAATAAAGGGTGGTTTTCAATTTTCCATTTTCTGACTATTCCAGTTTGCCCACGTATGTATTTATATATTCTTGTTTTATTTAATTTCTTGTATTTTATATTTGATGTATTATATTTCTTGAATTTTATATTTCATGTAATATATTTCGTGCTTTATTTCTGAATTTAATTGCTTTTTATGCTATGTATAAATTGAAATTCGTTTGCTGTATGGTCGTGCTTACATCTGTGAGAAATTGGGGCTAGAAACGTGTTTTTTGGTTAATACCAGCGTTTCGTCAGAAACTTCTCATATTCCTTTCCCTACATGGGGGAGCTCCCCTGATGAAGGCCCTCATGTGTTTTGGGATTAAATTTTCATCTGGTTTTGATTATTTTGTTTATATATATATATATATATATATATATATATATATATACTGTACTGATACTATTATTTGAATAATAATAATAATAGCGATAATTATTAATGGTTCTTATCAGCTGTACATATATATATATATATATATATATATATATATATATATATATATATATATATATATATATATATATATCAATTATATAGCAACTATCGTTATTGTTAGTTATATAAAAGTATTAATAATTATTAATAACTATGTTTTTCACCTAATTTGATTGCCAATGTAACTCTGTTAATTAATGGAGAAATTAGTTTCTTAAATTACTCATTTTCTAATTTTTCTAAATCCGTTTTCACATTTGAAAAATACGTAAACGTTACCGTTTTTATCGTTTTCCAAATATTGAATTTTTAAACTTTAATATTTCACTTTGAAGCTAAAAAGTGATAAAATTCAACTTATTTAATTTTTGCATATCACACATTTAGAGTAAAATATTAAAACTTTTTAAAAACAAGAAGAGTAATAAATAAATAAATAATAGAATGATTAAAAAGAAAGAAAGAAAAAGAAAATCTACGTGCACCACCTTCTTGGCCCCCTCAGCTGTATATAATGCTCAATGGGATTCATATTTGTATAGCATTGTTTGAAAAAGTTTTCAATACATATACCTCTGACCCCGCCCCCCGTGTATGGAACACTGTAGCTTTTTCATATATAGTAAGTGATTATTATACAAAGTTTCATTAAAATCAGTAAGATGGTGATATCCCAACCAAGCTTTCAACAGACATATACTAAGTGAATGTTGTACTAATTTAATTTAAATTTCTAATGTCTAATTTTTCTTCTAAAATTTTACTTAAAATCAGTACTTTCTATAAAATATATCTATAATATTTCTTTAAAAAATAAAAAAATTCAATACTTTTTATTCATAATACAGATATTTGTATGTGATGGCCAAATATATCACGACAGTCAAACAAAGCTCAAAATACTTCATAATTTTTAGCAATAATGCGGCTATTTTTCATTGTAGTATATGTTACGCAAATCGCAGGTGCCATTTTTACCGTTGCCATTTTTTCCGGTGCCATTTTTACCGGTGCCATTTTTACCGCCTACCGATTATTGTATACGGAGAAAGGAAAAAGAAAAAAAAATCACTTATTCAGCATGAACGTCACAGGCCTGTTATTAGTAAAGTAAAGTATTATACACAGTAAAGTACTTAGTAAAGTATTTCAACAATGATTTTCTTTCAAGAAAAAATGTCAAATTATTTAGTAAACATATAATAATGAAGTATCAATCATATCATTAAAAATTTTCGATTCAAAAGAGTTACTTACAAATACCTCCATTTCATAATTTTCATTTTTGATTGACCCGCAATACCATAATAGAATTTTACTTCATTAATATTTGGTCTCCTTTTGTGGATAGTTCATGTAAGAGTGCTTTATTCCATGGTGATTTTTCCAGAGCTGATTTTTTTCGGATACCAAACAAAAGGGCCCTTTTGTAATAAGCAAATCGCAAAATAATAAATAAGAATAATACATTTGAAGAATGATTTCTAAATCACATTTCTAGAAATTTCAATTGATTGTGTACAACATTCATTTAGTATATACCTGAGGGACGGGAAGGGGGGGGGTAGTACCGGATCGAAAGAAAATAATTGTCTTTATACCACCTCCTTACCGATTTTAATGAAACTTTATATAATCGCGTACAATTTGTGAAAAAATTACAGTGTCAGACATAATTGGAGTTGGGTGGCAGAGGAAACAACATGATTTTTTTTTCTTGTATCACTATTTTACTGATTTTAATGATATATTCTATAATTATCACTTACTTTTTATTAATATCAAAATGAGGGTTATATATATCTAGGGGGGGAGGGGGCAAAAGTTGTTGCAGATGAAAACAAAAAAAAAAAGTTTTTTAAACTGCCCTAGTATCGATTTAAATAAAACAATGAATATATACTTACTGTTAAAAAATTGCAGTGAGTGTTACAGATATCTTGGGGGGGGGGGGGGGTAGCAGAATAAGAAAAGTAGTTGATTTTATATCGCCATGCTGCCTATTTATATGAAATATTGTATGACTATTACTTACTTCTTTTATTAAAATTATAATGAAAGATACATGTAGTTCAAAAAGGGGGGGGGGGCAAGTGAGTGGGGCAGGTGAAAAATAAAATAATATTCTTTAATAATACTTATTATAGATTTTTTTATTGACATTTTGTGTAACTATCAATTACTTTTAATGAAAAACTACAGTGAAGGTTACATGTCTGGGGGGGGGGGGGGCTGGAGACAGAAGGATGGAAAATGAATATTTTATATCCCAATGCTTTTTATTTTAATAAAATGCATCATAAATATAATTTAATTTTCAGGAAAATTAACGTTGACTGTTACATATATTTTGGGGGTTATGGAGGAGCACAAGAAAAAAATGATTCATAAATACCACAGTGCTACCAATTTTAATTAAAATTTCAACAGTTATCACCTAATTTTAATGAAAAAATGCTGGTGAATGTTACCTATACTTGGGGGGAGGGGGGGGGGGGTAAGGGGAACAGGGAGGGAAAGAATGTTATTTTTAAATCACACCGCTTCACATGTATAGAAATTTTTTTTATAAGTATCACTTATTGTTTATGAAAAATTCTAGAAAGGGATGCGTATCGTAGTATCTTTCAGTTCCTAAGTTAGTATGCAAAAATTCAATGTATTATTATTATCAGACATTAGTTAAAAAGTTAATATCAAAAATTGTAAAAATATTATTCTGAAACAGAATTTTTTTGTTTAATCTGTCCCATTCTCCCCCGTCCCCCCACTACGTAAAACAAAAAAAATTCGCTATCGTTCATGTTTAGCAAGTATTTTGCAAGTTACACTTTAGAAAAGTGCCCTCTTTCCCAGATCACGGAAAAAAGGGCACTTTTCACAATAACAGCTTGTGAAAGATATGTGTCATGGAAATTATTTAAGGGGTTCTAAGAGGGAGAGGAAAAGAAAATGATGGTATGACGTAAAAAACATTATTTTATTTTTCTCTGCACGTTAACCTCTAGATTTTTTTTACATTCATACGTGTATTTTACAAGCAGCAATTGTAAAAAGCGCGGAAATTTTCAACTTGTAAAACACATGCTAAATATTAATGAGAGTGTACATTTTTTATTTCTACGGAGGGGGGGGGGGTAAGGACAGATTAAAAGATGAAATTATTATTATTATTTTTTTTTTATCTTTTTATTTATTTATTTTTTTCTACAGATTAAAATCATGCATTGAATTTTTGCGTACAAACTTATGAAGAGACAGAAACTGATACGCAACCCTCACTGTAATGTTTTATAAACAAGTAAAATTTCATTAGATCGGCAACAGGGTGGTGTAAAAATACATTCTTTCCATGTGCCCTCTAGCTCTCAGTCGATAATATAACCCTCTCTGCAATTTTATAAACAATAAGAGATATTTATACAAAATTTCCTATAAATGTAAAGGAAAGTGATTTAAAAAAAACTCCCCCCCCCCTCAGTATTCCACCTCCCCGCCTTCCTGAGTATATGTAACACTTTTGAAAATTTTCATTAAAAGTAGGTAATAGTTGTTATAATTAATTTAATTTTTATAATTAAATTTTATTATTAAATTTAATTGTTATAATTAATTTTAATTTTTTTTCCACTTTAACTACTTTTTATTCTATTCATTTATTTACTTACTTATTAATTTTATCCAATTGAGTTCATTGTAATTTTTATGTAGTATTAAGCTTTTCATTTTAAATTATTGATAAATGAAGAGTGCGTTACGAAAGACGATTCATATTATATGTAATTATAAATTGAATTATTGCATATGCAAGTATCGTCATTTTATATATATATGTAAACTTAGAGATAAGAAATAACATATAGTAATAAATGAAATATTATATATATATATATTCGGGCATTGCATGCTGTAAATTTTTAGCAGTTTGAATACAGCATGATAGAAGGATCACCTAATTCGCATACAACATTCATTTAATGCCCTTGAAAAAGTAATGAATTTGTATGTTTCAATATCAAATTGCTTATTTTTTTCTTTTCGTCAAATTTATTCATTTTTTACAGTTCTTCATGTGATACTTGGTTTCATATAATTGAATGTTTGAAAAGGTTTTCGATATATATATAATAAAAGATGCAGCAAAAATGGAGTTATTATATTCGAATTTTTAATACATATCAGGAAGAAAAAGTTGTCAAGCCATACTCCTACTATATTTAATTAATTAATTAAAGTAATTAAAACATTTTTAATTACTTTCAAATTTTTTAATACGTAATAATAATAATAATAAAAATTGTCGTCTTTTATTAGAGAATACCCTTCTATTCTTTTCAATTCTATTCTATATGCATTATTCTTATTTTGAAAATCTATTATCTTACCACTCTCTAAAGGGAATGTGAAAAAACATTTACTACTACTACTAATAATAATAATAATTTGAGCTTATTTTGTTACTCTGAACTTTGAACGAAAGGATTTATTATTATTATTATTTTATTACATCTAAACGAAAAAAATATTTTATTACTGTAAGATTCTTAATAAGTAATAGCTACTAAAGTTAATTTTAATATAAAGCATTATACATAAATTATTTTTTCAGTCAATTAATATATTTTGTTTTGTACCGTATCAATTAACTAAGGGTAAAAAATGATTAAATAAATGAAAATAAATAAATTAAATTAAAATTAAAATGACTGAAAACACATATGGTTTATTACTTCCAAATTATTATTTGGTAAGAGCGAGAAAAAGTTGTTTTTATAGTAATAAATTATTTTATTACATAAAAAAATCGATTACATCTTTAAATTTTTGTCGTGTGACATTTTAAAGCAATCGTCATTAAAAAAAGAAAAAATATATATCTATCACTTTGTACATATTTTTCATTACCATCATATGGGGATCTTAGGCAGTTAAAAAATTTTCATCCTCGTTTTTTTTTTTACATTTCTACTCATTTTCAGATATGATAAATCTAAATATCGTAAAACTGATATGGTTTATCCGTTAGTGTCTTAGTTAATTAATATGTGTACACGACACCGCAAGAACAATAAGTTATTATTGTTATCATTATTATTAAAAACTTCTTATGCATTAAGAAATTAGAAATTAATGTATTTTTATTATTATTTGTAAAAATAAATTTCAATTAAAAAAAAATAATACAAAAAAAAAAAAAAAAATCGAACTTTTAATATATATGTATTTATATATACATACAGACCTAGTATATAATCATAAATCATTATCTCATAATCATAAATCGTTGCCATAAGTTATCACTCTTTAACTCATAATATATATGACTGATTTAGTTCATATAAATTTGGTTTATAAATATGAGTAATTATACATATATATATATAAACCTAATAATAAAAGTAATTTCACTTTAACTTTTTCTTATTTATGATATGGTCTGCAGAAGTTTGGGGAAAAATAAGCACCGGTAAAACTTGTTTATCCCGCTCCACCTGTCTTAAGCCATGGTGGCCTCTGCTCCTTCTTACTTGTGTTTGAATTTCATTTGTTTGAACACTACCTTTATTTCACATAGTTTTCAGTTTTTATACTAAACATTTGTACTCATCACATACTCACTTTAAAACAGTCTTACAAGCTTTTAAAATGCATTTTTATTTATTTATTTTCTTTTAATGCTTTTAATATTCTATTTAATATTTTTTTAATATTCTATTCTATATGCATTGTTCTTATTATTTTGCAAATATGTTATCCTGCCACACTCTAAAAGGAATATCAGTTAGTGATAGCTAGAAAAGTTAATTTTAATCTAAAGCACTATGTTTATTTTTTTTTTCCAATCAAGTAATATATTTTGTTTTGTATCATATCAATTAAACAGGGGTAAAATATGAAGAATTTTTTTTAATTAAGAATACCAAAAACACAAATGGTTCATTATTTTCAAATTATTATTAGGTAATACAGAGAAAAAGTTGTTTTTTAATTTTTATTATTTTAATTTATATAATAAATTATTTTATTATATAAATAAATCAATTACATTTTTAAACTTTCACATATGACATTTTTAAAGCAATCTCCATTATATATATATATATATATATATATAAATATTTATCAATCTGTGTATAATTTTTTTTCCCATCATGCTATAGGTATGGGGATCTTAGGCAATCATAAAAATTTTCATTTTTTTTTTTTTTTTTTTTTTTTTTTTTACATTTCTACACGTTTTGAGGTGTGAGAAATCTAAAAATCCCAAAACTGATATGGTTTATCCGTTTGTGTGTTAGTTTATTAATATATGTACTCGATATCATAATTTTTTTTTTTTTTTTTTTTTTTTTTTTTTTTTTTAAGTAAAAACTTCTTACACATTAAGAAATTAAAAATTATTAAATTTTTATTATTAGTTTTAAAAATAAATTCTAATTTTAAATAAAATTTTCAAAAAGTTATTTTTTTTATATTTGAATATATATACATATATATATATATATATATATATCTTACAAAAGCATCTACTAATACATACATACATACACACATATATTATATATACACACGTATGTAATCATAAGTCATTATTTTAATTCTTTAACTCATAATATATATGATTGATTTAGTTCATATAAATTTGGTTTTTAACTATCAGTAATTATTATTGTTTTTTTAACCAATTAATAAAAATACTTGTTTATCCTGCTCCACCAGTCTTAAGCCGTGGTGGCCTCTGCTCCTTCTTAGTTTTGTTTGAGTTTCATTTGTTTGAATTACTGCCTTTATTTCACATAGTTTTCAGTTTTTGTACTAAACATGTGTACTCGTCACATACTCACTTTAAAACATTCTTACAAGCTTTTAAAACGCATTTTTATTTATGTATGTTCTTTTATTACTTTTTTATGGTGACTTTTTTCCCGCATGACTTTCTTTCCGGTGACTTTTTTTCGTGACTTCTTTTTCAGGTGACACCGTTTATACGTTTTTTAAGGGACCGTTCCAGAAAAACGTACAAATGAAAAAATCGTACAACTGAAAATTTGTTTTAACACATTAATACATTATAAAGGATTATATTATTATTAAAAATAAAATTAAATTTCCTTATTTCCTTTACATTTGTTCGACTAAGATAATTTTTAATGAAATTTAAAATAATTTTAAAAAGTAGGATAAATTTTAAAAGATAATTAAAAATGTAGACATTCAGGAAATTTCCTTAAAATTTAGATTTTAACCTTTAAAGACAGTCTTTTGTTTTCTAAATAAAGATCACATTTTTGCAAACGGTTAAAGAAAAAAAAAACTGCTTTGTCTCTCCAACAGCAAGATGTCAAATAAGAATAAGCATGATAAGAAATAAGAAAATCTTCTGGTATCCTATTCAAATTTACCCAAAGGAAGTGAGTAATAAACCCACGGAAGAAGAGTATAGGAATTAAAAAGAAATAGGGCAGCGAGCACGGGAAACGGAGCTTAGTTTTCCGTATTAATTCCGCCGAGCGTAGGAAAACGATTTGATCGTCGCCTGGTGTAGTATCTTTGAAACCTATCGGAAGAAAGGGAAAGCCCGCCCCTTCGGCTTCAGTCATCATCCGATTTCCGAGAACGACCTATGAACGCACAGCCAGAAATGTAGAAACGCGCTGATTGGTGTATTTTCAAGATCTGGTCGCCCTCTATCAGTCAGATGAAAATTACTACCTTTCCGTAACATTCGTAATACATCCTACTCTTTTAATCCGTGAATAAACCTTTAAGTTTACAAAATGCTTATGAAGTTAGCAAATTATTTTTTCTTTCACATCCCGTCCCTAGAATGCAATTAAAGGAGAGAGTGGTACGGATGTCTAGAAGTTATCAGTTTTCTTTCTCTCAAAGAAATAGTGTCTACTTTTACACCCAGACCAGAATGCATGCTTCTGAATGTTTCTCTACCCTCCCCCTCCCCCTTGCAGGCTATCAGCCCTACTTGGGAGTTATTCAGTTTCGCTTAAGAATAGGAGGTACTACTCAATTGCGCTTAGGGCATTCATCCTCATAGGCATCAGTTGCGCCGATATCATATCCCCCCCCCCCAAAAAAAAAAAAAAGCATAAACGCATCAATTGCGCTCGTAGGTTTTTCAGAAAATCAGAAAAAAAAATTCTAAATGATTTTGACCATTCAAATTTGCATAATTTGTCGATAAAGCTTTCTGATAATCATTAATATTTGTTTGTTTCAATTTTTTGAAAGCTTTTCAGGAATAAATTTGTTTTTCAAAAAACCTTTTGCATAGCAGAACAAATTATTCAGCTTATTCTGTCATAAGTTATTGATGGCATGAGATTTTTGGATATCTTTTTGAAGTACTTATGTTTCATTTAAATGGGAAAATATTTTGAAAACTTTACGGGTAAGACAAAACTAAATAAAAATATGGTGTATATTCAATATTTAATCTTTGAAACTTCTTCACAGACCATAAAATTCAATCCAGCGCAACCGTTTTCGAAAGGACTTGGCATTTCTTCATCAGGTGCAAAAAACATGTGCTACAGCCTTGGAGGCAAAAGCAAGACTTGCTTTTACTTGTGTAATATAAATATTTCTTTAAATAAATAATATAATATAAACATTTTTTTAATTGCTCTTGTTTGAATTTGTTTGAGCCTATTATCTTTACCCAGGAGATAACACGAGAATAAGTAAATAATTTTTTCCTTCCCAGAAATTATAATTCGTTACCTTCCGGTATACAAGAGGGGGGGGGACGACAATGAATGTTATCAGTAATTTTTCTTGCGAGCGCAATTGATGTATTTTTAACAATGGAGGGGGGGGGGGTTAACGTAAGCAAAATTGATGTGTGCCCGTGTACTTAAATGATATTTTTAACTTAGGAAAAGCTGTATTACGATACATAACAGGATACTTTATTTCGTATATGCCCGCCTTTTCCCTCTTTTATAGTTAACCCATGTAAACCTACCTGTTACTTTATTTGAAGTATGACAATGTCCGAACTGAAACCCTAACAGCACAGTTAGGCTTAACTTATCCACAGTACATCTTAAGGACGTTTCTGGGATGCCTTTTCATCCAGAAGGCATCTTGAAGACATCCTGGGGAGGCGATGTGCTGTCTGGGAAATACCTCAATGTCATGACAAAATATTTCTTTGTCCTACCAAACACTAATATTCGTTATGCAATGCCTTTTTTTCTTTCGATTGTACAGTATTATTATTGTAATAATAATAATAATTATTATTATTTATTTTTGTATTAATTATTTTTGTATTTATTTTTGTATTTTGTAATTTATTTTAATATTGGAAAAATATAATTCAATAAATTAAAATTGAGTTTTTCCGTAAGGCACTCTTTAAAAGAAATTTTCTTATTTTATAAATTAATTTTTCTTTTCTTAAGATTTTTTTTTAGCTGGGAGTTTGTTATATTGTGCTAACTTAGCATTTCATTACCTAGATAAATGTTTCTGAATGCTACATATATCATGTTGACCAAACAAAACTCTATCTCCTAATTTTTCTCAATAATGTGATCATTTTTCATTTTAGCATATGCTTCGCAAATCGCAGGTGCCATTTTTACCGGTGTCATTATTAAAGGTGCCATTTTTACCGGTGCCATTTTTCCCTACATTCGCCCTCTCGCCAGTATAAGTGCGTACATGTGTATCGTTTTCAAGAAAAATCTTTAGAACGTGTTTCACACACATGCGGTTTTTCTCCGGTATGGTGCGTAGATGATCATTTAAAGTACACTTTTCAGAAAAACTTTTAGAACATATTTCACACACGTGACTTCTCTGCGGTATGAGTGCGTAAATGTCTATTTAGGTTATCGCTTCGGGAAAATCCTTTTGAACATATTTTACACGCATGTGGCTTTTCTCCTGTATGTGTGCGTAGATGATCATTTAATTTACACTTTTGAGAAAAACCGTTAAAACAAATTTTACATACATGTGGCTTTTCTCCGGTATGGGTGCGTAGATGTCTATTTAGCTCTGCTGTTCGAAAAAATCCCTTAGAGCATATTTCACACACATGTGTTTTTTCTCCGATGTGAAAGCGTACATGCGTATTTAGGCTTCCTTTTTGAGAAAATACTTTGAAACATATATTACACACATGTGGCATTTCTCCGGTATGTGTGCGTAAATGATCATTTAAAGTACGTTTTCGAGAAAATCCTTTGGAACATATTTCACACGTATGTAGCTTTTCTCCGGCATGTGTGCATAGATGATCATTTAAGGTACCTTTTTGAGAAAATCCTTTGAAACATATTTCACAGGTATGTGGCTTTTCTCCGGTATGTGTGCGTAGATGATTATTTAAAGTACCTTTTTGAGAAAATTTTTTAGAACATATTTCACACGTATGTGGCTTTTCTCCGGTATGTGTGCGTAGATGATCATTTAAAGTACCTTTTTGAGAAAATCCTTTGGAACATATTTCACACGTATGTGGCTTTTCACCAGTATGACTACGTACATGTATATTTAGCATTTTTTGAGAAAATCCTTTAGAACATATCTCACATACATGTAGCTTTTCTCCGGTATGGATGCGTAGATGTGACTTTGGATTTTCCTGTATGGAAAATGCTTTAGAACATATTTCATCCAAATTAGAATTCTTGCATGCAAAATTTTGCATATTCATATTTTGGATTGAAAAAAAAATCCTTGAATGTTTCTCAAAATGATTTTTTTCCAGAAATGTGTATAAAAGTGTACTTGAACTTTAATCTCTTATTTATTATTCTGTTATTATTGAACTTTTTTACTTCTTTTACCGAATATCTAGTAAAAATATTCAAAGTATGTCACGAACACGGATTAGGAGACCAGGATAGAACACTAGATAGGGCAGCGAGCGCGAAAATAGAAGCTTTCCTTTCCGCATTAATTCAGCTGACCAGAGTAAGCGATCCGATCGCCGCCTGGTGTAGTACCTTTGAAACTTATCGGAAGAAAGGGAAAGCCCGCCCCTTAGGCTTCAGTCATCACACGAACGAACAGCCAGAAATGTAAAAACGCGCTGATTGGTGGATTTTCGAGATTGGTCGCCCTCTATATGAAAGATGAAAATTACTACCTTCCCGTAACGTTAGTAATATATCCTATAGAATCTCCTAATCCGTGGTCACGAAGGAATCCGTGAATTAGAGCTATGGGTATAAGCAAACCCGTTATTCGGTACTCAGTAACGGGTATTTCCTCGACTCGAAGTAACGATTCGTTATATTACTTTCCTATCTTACTCGTTACTTCATATGGACCACGGAGCAGTGGGCTAAGGTGAAATTATCACACCACTATTAGCTTTCACGCTTAAACAAAGATAGAACAACAAGAAATAACAATAATAAATACACGTGTGGCTATTATATTTACTAACAGCTGCAGTTAAGGAAGCGCCATCTATCGATCATTACAAACGGAGATAGGAGAATAAGGTCCAATGGGAGAAAGCTTCGAAACTGAGATGTAAATTTTTGGTAAATATTGAGGGCGCCACTTGTCATTACTTCCTATCTCGGGGCGGATCACGGAGCATTACGACAGGGGAAGAAGGTAACGCTGAAATTTTGTGATGTTGTTTTCTAATGTTTACAGATGACGCCAGCATGCAATCCTTCCTTCTCCCCGCCTTCCGCAATGTTATTCAATGGGAAATGTCTCCTTTTAATTATTTTTTTAAAAATAATATCAAGCTGAAAAAATTTCGATTGAAAGCAAATTTCATTAAATAGAGTATTCTAACCAACATGTTTTTTTTAAGAGCCATTTTATACTAATTTTACTTTGAAAGAAAGCTTTTAAAAAATGACGATTCTTATGAACCGAAGCTAGCTAAAACAGACAATTGGGAGGAAGGAGAATGGATGAAATTTTGTAAAGAAAAAAAAAAAAACTTACTTTAGTTGCAGAAAACACGAACTCGGACTTTATTTTTCTCCTAGGGCTTTTTTTTTCTTCTTATCTCTATCATAGCCTATTTTACAACTAGGAACGAAGCACTTATTTGAAACATCTGAATTATGCAGTTTTAAGAACTTACAAAGAAATTAAATTGCTTACAATAAAACATTTTAAATATACTCCAGCAAAATTCTATTGAAAACAACACTAAATCCGCGCCGAGGTAGGGAGGTGGCGCCCTCAATATTTACCAAAAATTTAGATCACAGTTTCGTAGCTTTCTCCCATTGGACCTTCAACTCCTATTAATATTACTCCGTGGGGCGGATATACTGTTGTTTACAATAGAATTTTCTGGAGTACATTTTAAATTTTTAATTTTAAGCAAGTTAATTTTTTTGTAAGTGCTTAAAACTGTATAATTCAGATGTTTCAAATAAATGCTTCGTTCCTAGATGTAAAACAGGCTATGATAGTGATAAGAAGGAAAAAAAAAGTCTTAGGAGAGAAATAATGTCCAAGTTCGTTTTCTGCACCTAAATTAAGTTTTTTTTTTATTTTTGTACAAAATTTCATTAGTAAAATCTTTGGTTTTTCCTGCATATGAACTTTATTTACGCATGTAATGCCCGCTTTTGAGTGGATAAGTAATGCTGTTCACAGTAATAAAGGTTACAACACTGGCATAACTTTTTCATTATTGAACGCTATATCGATTGCAGGACATTCTATCGTGTATGATAAAAATGAATGCCGTTTTTAATTAAATTTTGGTAATTTTTCATTAATTTATAAGATGCAATCTAATGTGGTGCAGCATTTAAAGAATAAAAAATTATTTTCTCAGATATGTATTAAGTATATAAAAGAATTTAAAAACTAACTTTGCGAGGTAACATCGACCCGCTAATCATAAATGATTTTTGTGCTATTTTAGTACTTTATAAATTATATATCAAAATACGAGAATAAAAATTTCTTGAAATCTAATATTTAAACTTTCTCTTCTCACTACAACTATGCAGTTCCCTCCTTCCATATATCTGAAAACTTTTGATGTATTTCTTTATTTTATGTCATGGCGGCTTCATAAAATTTTTACTGAATTTAATTTCAATGAAGTTTTTAATGTGCACTAAACATAAATATTAGAATTTAATGCCCCCCCCCCCCGAAAAAAAAGTACCAATTGTTTTCTTAAATTTCTACTATACAGTATACTGCAGTAATGTTAAAAGAAATGAAATGTATTATTAACCTGCTATGATCTCATAATGAAATGCCTCACTGACTAGGCTACCCTTTCTCTTTCCATTTTCAAATATTTTATTAGATACAGTCTCATATTTCAGTTTTGACACAACTCCATATGTATACTATTTGCATTAATTCTCATAATACTGCATTATTATGCAAAATTTTGACTTATTTTCCCACGGTAAAAAAATCTGAAATTTTAATATCTTATGAAATTTTCAATTAAAATATTCAGAGACAATGACTTTTGACAGTCACAGAGACACTGTCATGAATTGTATTTTAAAACTAGTTTAATATCGTTATGATTAAGATATTCCTCATTATTCCTGTTTATGTGGAATTTTTTTCTTATTTTTCATGTTTTAAAAAAATCATACATTACAAATACCTAATGAAGTTTTTGAAGTAGAATGTGTTCATAGTTATTAATTCCAGCATCAAACATGATTTTTTAAAAATTCAATATGACTGCTTGTTTTTTCTCAGATTCTTTATACTTCTCATTATTGAGCTTAATTTTTTACAGATGGATCCAAGACAAGTGTCTTGTTTGTGACTTTGCCTCTAGTAAAACTGTTTTTAGTTCTCAACTTCCCAACTTTTTATATTTTCTCAACGAAGTTTTTTTTTTCTTCTTTTTTTTTTTTTTTTTTTTTTTTTTTTTTTACATTAAAGTTCCACCCAATTTTATTTCACCTCACCACAACATGAAATTTATCTTCAGAGACTCGGAGAATTCTGGATTCATTTTAAAATATGGAAATTCAATAGTGGGAAATCAAATTGCCCTTATATGATTACATAACTTGTTACTAATAATGTCTTAAAAATTATCTAGAAAACTTGGAACATTTCCTGAGTACCACAGATCGGGCAAGCGAATTTTCGCATTGTGCTCAAATGGACCAAATCAAGCCAAATTTTGGCGAAAAATTCCTTGAAGCATATCTGACGAATTACAAAATATGGTAACAAATCATCTTGTTGGATTGTAACATAGTAGTGCGCGTGTTCTCATGTTGTTTGTTGTTGTTATTATTGTGAATCACAGAGTAATATTAATAGGAGTTGAAGATCCAATGGGAGAAAGCTACGAAACTGTGATGTAAATTTTTGGTAAATATTGAGGGCGCCACATGTCATTACTCCCTACCTCGCCGCGGATATAGTGTTCTTTTCAATAGAATTTTGCTGGAGTACATTTTAAATTTTTTATTTTAAGCAATTTAATTTTTTTGTAAGTTCTTAAAACTGCATAATTCAGATGTTTCAAATAAATGCTTCGTTCCTTGTTGTAAAACAGGCAATGATAGTGGTAAGAAAAAAAAAAAAAAAAAAGCCCCAGGAGAGAAATAATGTCCGCGTTCGTGTTTACTGCACCTAAAGTAAGTTTATTTTTTTTATTTACAAAATTTCATCCATTCTCCTTGCTTCCAATTGTCTGTTTTAGCTAGCTTCGGTTTATAAGGATCGTCATTTTTTAAAAGCTCTCTTTCAAAGTAGAATTAGTATAAAATGGCTCTTAAAAAAAACATGTTGGTTAGAATACACTATTTAATGAAATTTGCTTTCAATCGAACTTTTTTCAGCTTGATATTATTTTTTAAAAAATAATTAAAACGAGACATTTCCCCATTGAATAACATTGCGGAAGCTGGAGAGAAGTAAGTATTGTACGCTGGCGCCATCTGTAAACATTATAAAACAAGATCACAAAATTTCAGCGTTACCTTCTTCTCCTGTCTTTTTACTCCGTGTTCTGAATATGAGAAAATAATTTAATTTCTTATGAAATTATGCTTAATTGGTTTGAATGTTGATTTAATTTCTTATCATCATGTTTTCTGTGAGGTGAGTAATAAATAGTACAGTAACATTATAAACTAATAATTATAATTATAAATCTGTAATGTAGTGTATAATGCCTTTTCATTGAATAAATATATATTTGTATCATATATTGTTCATAAATATTTAATAATGATTATTATTGAGCATGCACAAAGTAGAAGATGTCTTTCGTAAATTATTTTTCAGGATTCTTGATTCTGTAAATTTCTTTAAACTTAAAACTATTTCAAACAACATTTGACAAGTATAAATTATGTGAATAGTGTAAATGGTTTTTTATTTATTACAAATGTTTTAAGAAACGCAATACTCATTGCTAAATATTTATTGAGAATATAAAATTTATTTGGAACGAAATGTGACTATACAAAATTTTGTAAACAAAATCAGTTTTTCATTCTTATTTTAAGTTTTTTGAAAAGTATCAGAGTAAGAATAATTTAACGAATCTTGCATTTATCTACATTACTGTTTTTTTTTAAATTATTTTTAAATGTTCTGTACAATATTTAGGTATTCTTTCACATTGCTAGATCAAT
Source organism: Salticus scenicus (assembly GCA_963930645.1). NCBI lineage: Eukaryota > Metazoa > Arthropoda > Arachnida > Araneae > Salticidae > Salticus > Salticus scenicus. Next base: position 222,237,135 of record OZ005660.1, on the reverse strand, counting down.
TAAATAAAAAAATATCCATACTCACTGAGACTTTATCATTTACTGGTGTTTCATTTCTTATGTTAGTTTTAATAAACCTAATATTTTTTTAAAAAGGTATGAAATGTTTTTATTCATTCTTTCCTTATTTATTTGTATGCAATACCAATACTTGTTATATACATCTTCTTTTCTAGGTCACATTTGAATGTAAACTACTCTTCTTTTCTTTTGCCAGCTGGCTGCATTTCTCAAGGCACTAAATATCAATTGTGCTTTGAAAGTACATGCTTGCTAGCACATATTTTAATTTTCCCAGGTGGCTTACAAGAGGATTTATACAAGTGTAATTTCGTTCCCAATTAAAATGATTTTCAAGAGTTTAATACAGGTAGATTATTATTCTTACATTTATCTTGGATCTATAAACTTTATATAAGAAAGAATTTTATTATTATAAACTATTATTTATTATATATATATATATATTATTATTATTATTATTATTATTATTATTATTATTATTATAATTGACGGTTGTATTTAGAAAAAATTAGACTTTGAAGTACTGTTATATATAAATAATTAATGGGTTGTGTTCCCAAAAAATGTTTGCATTTAGAAAACCTTTAGCTATGAAAAGTTTTATAAATAATGTGTTGTACTATTGATTTAAAATTTTCAAGATTTTAAATAAGTGCTTAAGTTTGGTTGCTAGTTTAGAAAATAAATAAATAATCTTTGAAGAACAGTTATATAACTTAATAATTATATTAAAATATTTTCTTTAAAAGTATAGCTGAAATAAAATATGTAAATATGAATTTATTTATTTAAATTTATATGCATACATGTATTGTTTATTTCCTTTTAGAATGTACAATATACCAATTATTCCATTATGAAATGTGATATTTTTTGTTAGTGTCTAATTATAATATTGAAAATGTATTTTCTTATTAATTATAAATACTATAATTTCAATAAGTTTAAGAATTGTGTATGAATGACCAAGTAAATATAAAAATCCTTAATAGCTTGGTTCTTAAAAATATCAAAATTTGAGTAATGCTAAGCAATTAATTAAAAAATTGATTTTTTTTCACTTATTTCTTTCTTGTTCTGTTTATATTCACTGTGTATAAATATTATTTGTAACATGAAATAATATAGTGTTTTCGAAAACAACCTATTCGACTCGTAGGCCTCTAAACCATATACATACCAATTTTCAATGGTCTAACTGAATTTATAATTTTTTGCCCCCTTTCCCTTCCCCCTGACAATTTTACACATTCGAAAATCTCCTCATTCGACTCGTAGCCCACAAAAGCATATATATACCAATTTTTAGCAATCTAACTCAATTCATAAATTTTCTTCTCCCCTGCCCCCTTCTTCCCCCCTCTTAATAGTTATACACTTTCGAAAAGAGCCTCATTCGACTTGTAATCCCCATAAACCGATATATAGCAATTTTCAACGGTCTAACCCAATTTATGATTTCTTGCCCCCCCCCCCCCTCTAATAATTTTGCACTTTCGAAATTATCCTCATTTGACTCATAGGCAGCAAAAACATATGTACCAATTTTGAACGGTCTAACTCAATTTATATTATTGCCCACCCCCACTAATAGTTTTACACTTTTGAAAATATTCTCATTCAACTTGTAGGCCCCCAAAAATTATATCTACCAATTTTTGCAGTCTAACACATTTTTTTTTTTTTTTTTTTTTTTTTTTTTGGCCTCCTTCTTGCCCCTCCAATAATTTTACACTTTCAAAAATATCCTCATTCGACTCATGAGCCCCTAAAACTTATATATACCAAATTTGAACAGTCTTAACTCAATTTCTAATTTTCTGCCTCCTAATAATTTTACACTTTCAAAAGTATCCTTATTCGACCTGTAGCCATCAAAACTTATTTATAAATTTTTAACGGTCTAACTCAATTTCTAATTGTTTTGCCCCCCTCCTAATATTCTACACTTTTGAAAATATCCTCATTCATCTTGTAATCCCCATACACCGATATATACCAATTTTGAACGGTCTAACTCAATTTCTGCTTTCTTGCCCCCCCCTAATAATTGTATATACTTTCAAAAATATCCTCATTTGACTCGTAGGTGGCAAAAACATATATATATACCGATTTTGAATGGTCTAAATCTATTTCTAATTTTTTTACTTCCCCCTGGCCCCTAATAATTTTACACTTTTGAAAATATCCTCGTTCGACTTGTAGCCACCCCCCTCCATACAAAAAACCTATATATACCAATTTTGGAATCAATTACGGATTAGAAGGATTTGCAGATTATAAATCTGCAGATTAGAGGGCGTTGACTGTACTGTTTGTGGCTATAAGGACAATAAAGTTTTAGATGACATTTTGTAATACAGTAAATAGTAATTATTGCATACTGGTTGTTTTAATCAACTGGATTACGTTAAGAGCTGTTTTATCAAAAAGTATAAGCAAGTGATCCAAATTATTATTTATTACCAGTTAAAGAAATAAAATTGTCTAAATTATAAAACTTTATACTATTTAAATTGAAATTGATTTTTTTACTGGATTTTGAGTATTTTGGAATGTGATCATCAGATACCGATGCTAATTAGCTTATTTTGATAAAAAAAAAATCTCATAATTATTAACGGCCCTCTTCACTTAGCGTCGTCGGAAGCCCGAGCCAATATTATTCTATGGGGAAATTTTCTTTACAAATAACTTATTAACTAATACATATTTTTAAATTCTGTTTTCACATTCAGAAAATTCCCATCTGTTAAAATTGACGGACCTTTTTTAAAAATGTATTTTTTTAATTTTAATATGTTATTTTGAAATTGCAAAATGAAAAAAATTCACATATTGAAAATTCGTATTTTGCACAAAATAAAATATAAAAAATAAAAAAATAATAATTTTTAAAAAAAGGTCCGTCAGTGTAACAGCTGAGAATCTTCAGAATGTGAAAACAGAATTTAAAAATATGTATTAGTTAATAAGTTATTTGTAAAGAAAAATTTCCCATAGAATAGCATTAGCTTCGGCTTTCGGCGGCGGTGAGTGAAGAGGGCCCTTAACTAAATATGTTATTAAATTTGTACAGGTATATTTAAAGTTACTTAAAGTTGTTTATAAGATCAATGCATTGTATCTTACAAATCTGCAATTTATAGGATAAATTTTTAAGAAAAACAGTTTCTTCCATTTCTTCCACTTGGAAGAAACATATTTCTTCCGGCCGGTTTTTTCCGTCTTGGAAGAAACTTGCCAACCCTGCTTTTAAGGCATGTTGAACATGATCTATAGCATAAAAAGCCCCACAGAACTGACATTGAAAAATAATAAGTAAAACACTTTGAATAAACGCCATAAGATGCAAGTACTTTCAACAATTGTTTCAGGTTGAAAAAAGACATGACCCTTCGTCAGGCAAACAAAGTAGGCATTAGTGCTTCAAACAAAGCGTTCTTGCATTTTATGGTGTTTATTCAAAATTTTTTAGTTATTATGATACATATAATGCAAAATTCTATATAACGCACAATCTCGTGCTTTTAGGTTTGCGTTATAAAGTTATTCTACTGTATGTTAAATATTTCTTTCATTCTGAGTATGCTTTTCATGTAGACCAGTGAAATTACTCAATTTAAAGGGCAAGGCACTATTACAAGCCTTGTGTGTGTTGTTAAATTGAAATAAATGTGAATTATTACTGTTTGTTATAAAAAAGACTTTTTTAGAGGGGGTTAACAAACTATAGTACACAATGTTAAGTGTTAAAAATGCAATATAAGAAAAAAAATTCTACAATTTTGAACCCCCCCCCCCCTCTTCTTATCATCTGAAAATGGCTTTATTTATGATGTGTTCTTAGACTAAAGTATTATTTGTTTTAAAGAGTATATAGTGTTAAAAGCAGATACTGTAAAAAAAAATAATAATAATACTGTTAGACGTCATTCTTTTGTCACAAACTATCTTTAATTTTACATTTTCATATTCAATTGAGAAGGGTTGTTTGGTTTTCTCCATAGTGGAAAAAACCTGGTTAAAACCGTCCCGGACAAAATACCTTATTGTCCACTTTTGTCCACTATTAATTATTTGCGAGTACTAAATAAAAAATTATCTCTATTTTTTCCATATATATAAAACAATTCTTTATCAATATGCGTATGTGCAGAGCTCGTGAAGTACAATCACCTGGTCACCATTGGCAACCAATATTTTTTAACTAGCAATAATGTTTTCAACTTTATTTATTTATTTATTTTTAATATATATTTTGGCAAAAGAATTGGTCCCAGAATCGGGCTCCAATTCTACTTTCGCTGTTTTCCTTCCTGCTTCTCTCACCACTTTATGAGACACTGTGTTGAATTAGGGGATTTACACATCTCCGGGCATGTATTACGACTCGGTGTTAAGTTACTGCACTGTTTTAGGGAATTGGTTTATACTGCTCCTGTCTGCGCATGCTATCGACCTGGTGCTGAATCGTTGTACCTGTGTAATGATGTATCAATGCAGATAGTGTATTGATTTAATGAAAATACTAAAACCAGTTTCATAATGTTAAATTTAAACAGGTGTTTCCTGATGTAAAAAAAAAAAAAAAAATCATTCAAGCAAGCCTAATAAAAAATTGGTTTTTATATATAGAATCTTAATTTCTATATTCAAGTAAATTTTGAAACTGAAAAAAAAAAAAAAAAAAAAAAAAAAAAAGAGAAAGAAAACGGTGGAGAATATTTTTTATGGGTTACCAGAATATTTTGTTGGCAATCATTTTTTTTTACAAATTCCTGAACCCTGTGTATGTGAATATAATTAATTTAAATATTTCAAAATAGACATGAATGATTAAAATAGACATGCAAAGTTAACAATATTTAATAAATAAATATAGCTATTTTCCTAAGGGTGGATTTGATGCAAAAACGATAGTTTATAGTTTCAATTTTAATTCCCCTACTGCTTTCAACTACATTGCCATCTCCTCTCTCATAGTCGTAAGTACCTTTTAAAAATCTGTTATTAAGCATGATGAAATGAATGGTTCACATATCTTTCATGGAATTTTTTACTTTCTGAAAATACATAGGTAAGGAAAGTATTGTAATCACGACAAAAATTTGACTTTGTGATGTTAGTGTATCTATATGTTTTGAGGTTCCATGAGTTCATTTTTGCTATTTTTACAATGATGTATGTATGTCTGAGTAGAGTGAACACAATATTGTCTAAATGCTTTGTTCAAATGAGCTAAAAATTGGTACATATGTTATAGGTTATCGTAGCACAAACTGTATACATCTTGGAGAATCCAGCACATTTTGTTTTTTTCCTTTACCGGAACACAAAGTCAAAGATAAATTCTTTATCATTATAGCCTATGGGCTCAGATAATTAAAAGTGTGATAGCATCTAAATTCCTTAATCAATTCAGCTGAAACTTCATATACATGTTATAAGTCACTGTCGAATGAATTGTATGGATTTATTTTGGTAAATCTAGCATTTATAGTTTTTTTTTACAGGGAAATAATGAAAAATTCGGTAATATTATATAGTTTAAAAATTATTAAAAACATGATGGCGCCAGAATGCCTCATTTGATTGAGCTTTAAATTCATATACAAGTTATATGTCACACAAACTGTACACATTTTGATGAATCTAACACTATTAGTTCTTTTACAGAGATGCACAAAAGAATTTGTGTACATACCATTTCATTAAACAATATACTACAGGCTGTTCGCACATTTTTTAGACGATTTTATTTCGCAGTAAGAAAAAATCGTTTGCATGGAGAATTTTATTTTCACAACAGTTATATTTTTGGAAGTTTTATTTATCTTCTGATATTTATAAATTTTGTTTAGATTCAAAAATGCGCTTTTTAAAATGGCAGTGGATGGAAGGATAGGTTTCCACTCTTTCCAAAGATAGTTTTTAGTGAAATCGTTATGAAAAGCATTTATCAGGAGAAAAATGGAAAAATGTTGCAACAACAGATGAATCTTGGGTCTATTTAAGTGGTTGCAATAAAAAAAGGTCAATTTATTATCACAAAAGTGGAGAAAAAAAAATTGCTACATGGCTCAAAGCATCAAAAGAGAGTTTTTCTAAAGGATTTATGATTGCCACTGGTTTTTTCATACAAGCGCAAGAAAAATCAAAAAAATGTGACAGAAATGTCAAAATCAACTCTAATTACTCTCAAGAACATATTTTAATTCCAAGTTTTAAAAATGAAAATCCAGATCTTTATCCACAATGCTATCAATGCGTTGAACTGTATCAGGACAAAACAAGCAACCACACATCGCAATCCGCAATTGCTTTTCTAGAAAAAAAATGGAACAAAAAACGATAATTAAAACCATACCCCTGCAACGAAAAGGAAAATACTGAGTGCGGTATATAGAATATTTGATCCCCTTGGAATAACATGTCCGGTTAACTTGGGGCCGAAGATTCTCCTGCAAGAGTGCTGGAAATTCAAAGTATCATGGGATGCAGAATTGTCTGAAAAAATTACCAAGAATTTCGAGCAGTGGCAAAAAGAAGTTCCTAAATTGAAAGAAGTCGAAATCACAAGATGCCTCACTCTGAATCATGAGGCACCAGAAAATTTAAGTTTACATATTTTCTGCGATGCAAGCAAGAGTGCATACGCTACCTGCATAATCTTAAGAAGTGAAACTGGAAGTTCAGTGTCTTGTCAAACAGGCTAAAAGTAGAGTTGCTCCTATGAAAACTACTTCTATTCCAAGATTGGAACTCCTTGCCTATTGCATAGGAGCGAGATTAGCTGAGACTGTGGTGAATGATCTCCGAATAAAGAATATCCCAAAATTGTCCTGGTCCGACTCCGCAAATGCACTGTATTAGATAAAAGGAAGTAAAAACTGGGCGTCTTTCGTTTTTAACAGAGTTAAAGAAATTAAATCTCTGACAGAGCCTGAAAATTGGCACCACGTACCAGGGTCTTTCAATGCAGCAGATTTACCATCTCGCGGCTGCAGTGTTGTAACATTGAATAAATCCAAGTGGTGGGAAGGTGTGCAATGATTGAGGAAGCCAAGACAAGAATGGCTAAGATCTAATGCCCTTCCTGACTTAGAATCATCAGGAGAGAAGATACATAAAGTTTCCGATATCCGATAATATTGCCATCCAATCATCCAGTGGTAGAAAAACTTATCCGAACCAGACATTTAAATTTGAATCATGCTGGTGTCCAGAACCTCATGAAAAACTTAAGAGAAGATTTTTGGATTTTAAAGTATCCGAAGACCGTAAGAAAGGTTATTAAAAATTGTGTACGCTGCAAAAGATATGATGTTAGACCAAAGCCCATCATAGAAGCACCTCTCCCATTTGTTAGAATAAAGGAAGTATCAGTGTTTGAGGTCATAGGAATTGATTATGCTGGTCCTCTAATTCTTCGAAGAGGTCAGAAAGTCTGGATAGTCATCTTCACTTGTGCCATCTACAGAGCCTTGCATTTAGAGATAGCTACATCCATGTCGACTGAAACTTTTCTACAGGCTCTCCAAAGATTCATAGCTCGAAGAGGAAGACCCACTATAATTTACTATGATAATGGATCGAATTTCGTTGGTGCGGAAAATTTACTTAAGGAAATCAATTGGGATACCATTTCTCGATACAGTGAAGCTCAGAAGATCATTTGGAAGTTCTACCCTCCATCTGCACCGTGGTGGGGTGGATGGTGGGAACGTTTGATTGGTATAATCAAGGGAATTCTTCGAAAAGTCTTAGGAAGAAGTTCGTTGAATTTAGAAGAAATGAACACTCCCATACAGCACAGAATGTTTGAGATATGCTGCAAAAAGCTTACAATCTTTCAAAAACGTAACACAGTTAAGTATTCTCTCTGATATCTTTCTGAAACATTCATCCTTTTTGATTTTCTATCTTAAGTGATTGTAACGTTTCTGTTACGTATCTGATTTTTTGTTACGATCGCAAACATTTCTACGTTTTTTAAACTAATCGGAAATCAATCTGAACGTTTATAAACGTTTCTGAAATGTTTAGATTATTTCAATGTTATATGATTGTTGTTTTTCTGGAACATTTTGTACTGTTAGGGCTGTTATCTGTGATACTGAGGGCATTGTTAATCAACCAAAACTAAATGCAAAACTGGTGTACAAACGATAAATAGACAATAAGATTTCTTCACACACCATAAATTTTAAGCCAGCACAACCGGCTTCAAAGGACGTAGCCTTCCTTCATCAGGTGCAAAATAACACGTGCTACTGCCTTGGAGGCAAAAACAAGACTGAAAGCAGGGCAAAATCCAGAGGGGGAGGAGCAACACAAACAACCAATAGGAAGCATCATGCAGGAACAATCAGAGAGGAACACACATGCACACACAAAAACAAAAGGAGGGAGGGGAGGAATAAACAATTAATTTTTTTTATTATTATTTATTTATTTTATTTATTTTATAATTAATTAATTTTTTTTTAAATTAATAATATACTAATAAGTAAATTTAATAAAATTTATTAATATTATTATTTTTTTAATTTATTTAATTAGAATTATTTAATTATGACTATTATTATGTTATAAACATAATGAAGGAAATTATTTAATTGAATTAAACAAATTTTTCCAGGCTGTAGACAGCAAAGTGGAATCAGATTTTTCATTGACAATTTTATCACGATTAAGGTAAATAGCTAAATTTTCTAAAAAATCCAGTTCGGAAACGTGTTTTTTGCATGAAAGATAATTTTGGCACTCTTAAAATTAAAACTATGATAAAATTCCCATCACAATAGAAGATTTAGAAATTTCTTGATTAACAACATACCAAGAATGTTCACGTAAACGGCATTCAAGATTAATTTTTGTTTGAAAAAGTGAAAATGAAAGGTAGTGAATTTTACCGTCCAGTGCTTAGATTAATTCCTCTAGAAGTAACTCCTAAAAGTTGTGCTGATTTACCCTATTCATCACAAATTTCTAAGTCGAATAACCAACCTCCTGGAAAGAACTCTGTTCCAGTGACTGTTCCAGATGAATCTGTTCCAGTGACTCCTCCAACTGAGTATGTTCCAGTGACTGAACCAACCCTAACACACAAAATGTTCCAGAAACGTAACAATCATATAACATTGAAACATTATAAATACTTCAGAAACGTTTAAAAACTTTCAGATTGCTTTCCGATTAGTTTGAAAAACGGAGAAATGTCCGCCATCGTAACAAAGAAACAGATACGTAAATTAAACATTACAATCACTTACACTGTAAAAAAAATAACTATTACCAGCTGCAAGAAACTCTCTGTGATTGGAGAAAATAATTATTTTCTCCAATCACAGAGAGTTTCTTGCAGCTGGTAATAGTTATTTTTTTACAGTGTAACAGATAGAAAATCAAAAAGGGCGAATGTTTCAGAAAGGTATCAGAGAGCATACTTCAATGTGTTACGTTTTTGAAAGATGTTTGCAACATAACTGAAACATTCTGCGTTGTATTGGTACTGAGCCAGTTGACAAAAGTTCTGTAAAGAACATTCCTATAGAGACTGTTCCACTTGGAAAACGATCCAAATATAGACGTTTGTTAAAGCCAAAAGTGAAGTTTGAGTTTCTCTAAAAATCCTCGAAACTCAAAGGTGGGAGTGTGTTGCGAAAATCGCTACTTCCACTTCTAGTTTTTGTAATCTGATCGTCTGCGCCTGCGCGCACGTAAAGAATTTTGCGGTCGATAGCAAAAAGACTGTTCTAAGTTCAAAATGTAAATATTGTGTATTGTTAGCACGCGTTAGGTATTTATGTAATTTTATCAGTATTATGTCGTTAATAATTTGTAATTGTGTATTTCTCCAGATAAAATGTATTTATTTAAAGGAAATGACTGCATAATTAGTGAAAGTCTCCACTATTTACTGAATTAAGAACGAACGTTTCACCCCTCGAACAATATAGATGAAGGAAGGCAAGTTTTTCTTACCTTTTTATATTGAATTGAAACATAAACGATTCTATCTGTTTTTATTAAGAAATTCTTGATTAGATGAAGATTTGTTGAATCAATTTGTTGAATACTAATTTATTTAATATTTAGTATATAGATATCGAATAAAGTTATTCTTAAAGTTTGAATTCGATAAGGTGTACAATTTTCTCTTCGACAATTAATGGCCCATTTCTTTCGACTTTCTTCATCTGTTGGAAATCTAAACATTCTAAAACCAGTTCTCGTAATCTTTGAGCAATTTTCGGCTGCACGAGCCCCATTTTATGTAATTTGATAGCACTTGAAATCCAGACCACGTGGGCAACAATCGCTGAGTGGGAAATAATATGCATAATGAGCGAGCATGTATTGATGAGTTCTTGTTTTGTCTACGCACAGAGCGTTGGTGTGGGCTACATTTGGTATTTTATTCTGAGCGATAACCAGCTTCACATTGTATACCCAATTTTAAGGTTGACCCCATCACTATATTCTAAGGGTGAGTCCAGCCTCTGGAACACTTCGACCGATCTAACTGGGCCCTGAGACATTTGATCCACGACCGGTCGAAAGCAGAGGCTGAACTCCGATCCCTCTATTGGATCAAAATCAGTGCTGCCATCTGTAGGCTTAGTTTGAAATTAGCTCTAAAATATTACAGAATTAAATTAGTTAAAGAAAAATTTAATTCATTAATTAAAAATGTAATTTAACTATGAATAAAAAAGAGATAGATGCATATCTATTTTTTTTTTTTTTTTATTCTGCATAGTTGAGTACATTTGCACTGAGATACAATTACAGGGATGGAACATTACAGAATTCATACCGGAATCCGTTTAAGAAATTTCTCTACCTATAATATCGTTGATTTAAGAAGTAGAAAATTTTCTTACATTGAGAGTGGTATGAATTCTGCGCCCGTGTTCCATCCCTGCAATTATATTATTTATATAATTCTTTTTCGAAAATTATAAATTATTTAAAAAAAAAAATAGTAACAATAAAATTTTTATTTTAGAAAATTTTCCTGCTATTATTATTTTTCTTTTTAATTATTTCCCTCTATTATTCATTATTGTATTTTAACGATATATTGTAAACAATTGTAAGTAACATTTTATGGATTTATTACCAAGCTAATTTTTGTTAAATATTTTTAAGTTATAATGCTGAAATTTAAAGCAAATATTTAGCATTCAAACATTTGATTTAAATAAGAAGTACGCTCAAGTTTCATTATTATGATCTAAGGCAAGAAATGTGAAACTTTTACACATTGCCAAAGAATTATAAAATTTAAATTTTGATTTAAATCAATGATTACAAAAAAAAAAAAAAAAAAAAAAAAAAAAAAATCACGGTTTTTAAAATTCTCACTTCATTGATTGGTTTGTAAATTCAATTAGTTATGATTTCAATCTATAATATTTTAAATGTTTGATATATTTATGATTTTTTTTTTTTAATACAAATTAAATATTGATTTTTGAATATTGTTAATTACTTTTATGTTTGAATGCTAAAATTTAATGCAAATATTTAGTATTCAAACATAAAAAGGTTTTATAAAAATTTACTCATCGATAAATTAACAAAGCAGTACAAAACAAATTTAAAATATTTTGTTAAACTTAAAATTAAAAAATTAAAAAATTTTAAAGCATTTAAAAATTTTATTTTATTAAATTTAAATAATATTCGATGAATTTTAACTTGCATTATTGTATTATATTTTAATCCATTGCATGAATATGTTTATAATTCTAAAACAATTATACAGTTATTTACCAATAAAAAAGGCTTGTATGCATATTCGCGTTTGTAAGGATCGATAGATGGCGGAACCAGAGCAGTAACCAATGGCCAATCACAGCAATGGATCTGTAAATGGATCAAATGACCACTGAGCTGAAAAAGAACTGGAGCAAATGCTTCCAATACCTTTACACAGTGTTCGTGCGTGCCAGTTTTTCTGCAATCATTTGCCGTACACAGTCAAACCTTGCACGGCAGGTAACATTTGTCGGGTTGCCTATTACTATTATACTCTTTAAAGAATTAAAATTTAAAATTGTAATATCATGTTTAGTATATGGTTGTTCGAAGAGACAACCTTTACACAATTTTACATTGAAATATAAAGACATCAAATGCTCTCTGCCGTGCAACGCTCAAAAGACAAACCTTCCCAAAACGGCACGCAAAATCCGGTCTAGCATTTCCTCAGTTGTTCTTCAGCTCAGTGCAAATGACTCGGAAAAAATTCTTGGGCGATTTGATCAACGACCGGTCCATGGAACACATTACACTGGACGACTTTCAGACCGGTCAATGAGAGTGGACGCATTGTTCCACGACCAATTGGATCGATTCTGGATCGGTCGAGAGCCTGAACCCGACCCCCACTCTTTGAATTTTACAAGCAAGAGAGTAGTGATTTTTCTCTCTTACCACGCAGCAGCTAGAAATTTTCAGAATAAACCATAAATGTTTCTACTTCTGTTTTTTCCATGGTTTTTTCTTTAACTGAGAGTCAAATTGAAATGAAATTATGAAAATCAGAAAAATAAACAGCAATTTTTTGTAAAAGGAAACATTTAGCTGAAGCATTAAACGAAAAATCAGCGAAAATATCTGTTTTTTTTTTTTTTTTTTTTTTTTTTTTGTAAGATTAGATTTTTATTGAAAACTTGCTTGGAGTAAAATTTCTGAAAATCCGTTGATAGACTTAAAAATTATACCTCTGGGGGTCACCGAAGCGGGAGAGTCATCCCTTTCGTGGAGAATCAAAATTGTGATGGCATGTCTCCGGACCACATCTAGGGGTGTGGCGCAGACCGTCGCCAGTTGTCCATCTGCGCAACTCTAGTGCGACGTTAAACCCAACCATCCATTCATCCACTCATATTTTTTATTTATTGATTTTTACCTTGTTAATTTAACCACGGATTAAGACTATAGGATGAAAAACAAGATAGGGCAGCCAGCGCGGAAACCAGAGCTTTCTACTCCACATTAATTCAGCCGAGTGGAGGAAAACGATCCGATCGCCGCCTGGTGTAGTATCTTTGAAACTTATCGGAAGAAAATGAAAGCCCACCCCTTCGGCTTCTGTCATCATCCGATTTCCGAGAACGACCAATGAACCGCTACAAATTTAAACAAACGCGCTGATTAGTAGATTGTCAAGATCTGCTCGCCCTCTATCTGTAAGATGAAAATTTACTACTTTTCCGTAACATTCGTATTACATCCTAAACTCTTAATCCGTGAATTTAACTGTAATGTTATTTTAATGAAAAAAATATCTGAATATCAGGAGTATGCCGATCATTTTTTTATTGGATTTCTTTTCCATTTATAGACCAATACTTTAGTTTTTATTTTTCTTAAAATATTTTAATTAAAATGAATGTTTCAAAAGATTTTCTGAAAAAATACATATACATATATTTAGAGAGGCATACTATTGTAAGAATCGCAGCTATCGTAGATAACAAGTCGGATCGTACACTCCGCAGCAAAAGTATCCGAGTACTAGCAATAATCCCTGTCTAAAAAAATACATTCGCGGAGTAAGAAATAACTGGAGAGAAAACTAGCGTAAAATGTGTGTTATCCAATTATTTGAGTAAACGATGGCGCCACTCTCGGCTGATGTCCGATCATTCCCATTCCGTAATGCTTTTCAATGGGAAAAATGCTCATTTATTTTATTTTTTTAACGAAAAGAATGATTTTTGAGAAAATCGGCGAAAAATGAATTTGAATATATAGGGTTTTCTTAACAGCATAAAATTTTTACAAGCGGCATAGGACACTTGTTATTTTGAAAGAGCCAATTTTTATAGGCTTTCGTCAAGATCATAACGAATTAAAGGGACACAGGGACATTTAAAAGGACTAGGGAGGGAAACGATATCTATAATTAAAAAAAAATGTAGATTGAAAAGAAATGTATCGTATATAATAAATTTTCGTCGCACATATTTTTTTCTTCTTTTTTTAATCATAAATTTTAATTTTAATTTATAAGAAATTTATAAATATGTAGAAGAAAAAAATTATTTTATTTAATATTATTGTTATTTTCCTATTGTTATTATATTTCTCAATTGCGGATGATTCTATACATTATTTAAATATCTTAATAGTATAAATGTATTTTATGATTATGATTTGTCATTATTACATTTAGCTATACAAAGTAGAATTTTTTTTTTTTTTTTTTTTATATATATAACATATGATTTAGTTTCCATAAAATTAATTTATAAATATAACTAATTATTTTAAAATAATATATATGATTAATTAATTTATAAATATTAATATTTATAAAATAATAATTTATTTTTCACCTTATAATATATCAGTCTTCACACATTTCTGAGTGGCGTGATATACTACTTTTGAAGTTGGTAGATTGGAAGTGCTGGGTTCGATTTTAGGTTGTGCAGTCGAATAGCTGTTCGAAGTTTTCCGTGGTTTTCTCTGAAACTCAGGTAAATATGTGCTGGGATCCCTTAGAAAGTCCTCCGCTTTTCACTCCTTGGGTTATGTGTTGAGGACACATAACTGAGTCACAAAAGCCTCGTGTAGTTAATTGCCTTAATTCCATGATATTATTTCGTCTAAACATATATTTTTAAAGAATTTTGTTTTCTACCTGCCCCACGATTCACCGAATGGCTATGTTCACAAAGTTGTTTGACGGGAAGTGCTGGGTTTGATAGAACTCGCGTTTAATAACCTATCGCACGGTGTTTTCTGTGGTTTTCTCCGAAGGTCGCAGGAATACAATGTAAATATACTTTTAAAAAAACTGCTATGCAGGGCAGGGTATTTACTCAGGTCTAAGACCTGATTGGCCTAAGACTCTGAAATTGCATTCCATCTTAAATTTAAAATATTCATTGCTTTTATGTAGACTTTTTTTTAATAGAATGCATTTCGTATTTCATTGGGATTAAATAATAATAATATAATGTAATAAAAATTATAAAATTTATTTAAAAAAAAATTGCTTATATAAATTATTTGAAATTGAATATCCCATTGATTAATTTTCATTTTGACGACAGCTTACACAAAACTGGATTTTTTAAAATAACAAGCATCGCATACTTCTTGTAAAGAAATATATGTTGCTAAGTAAACCCAGTATAATCAGATTCATTTTTCGTGAATTTCACAAAAATCATTCTTTTCGTTAAAAAAACTTTTTTATATGGACATTTTTGCAAGTGAAAAGCATTACAGAACGAAGACAATAGGGCACCTACCCTAAACAGAGTGTTTTTCTTTAATATGGTGTTGTTTCCAAGCTGATAGACGGGAAATGTCGAGTTTAATTCCAAGTCGCGCTCGCGGACCTAGCCGAGCGGAGTTCTCCGTGATTTTCTCCGCAACTTGCATAACTACTGGCTAGGATCTCATAATGAGACACACTGAGGGCATTCTACTCAGGCCTAAAACCCAAGTGCTGTCAATTGGCCTTATAATCCCAACATCACACCACGAATGAGGTCTAATATTTAATTTTTCAAACAGTTTACATATAGTAAAATGGCACTTGACAATCAAAAATATTTATTAATTTTAAGTAGATTTTTTTTTTTTTTTTTTTTTTTTTTTATGGAATTAATTTCATATTTCATTGGGATAATATATATATATATATATAATATAATAAAAATAATAAAAAATTCTTTTTAAAAAATATTTATAAATTATTTGAAATTAAATGTCCCGTTTAATTAATTTTCTTTTGATGACAGCTTATACAAAATTGGATTTTTTAAAATAACAAGTATCACATACTTCAAGTATCACATACTTTTGTAAAAAATATATGTTGTTAAGAAAGCTCTGTGTAATCGAATTCATTTTTCGTTGACTTTCTCAAAAATCATTATTTTCGTTAAAGAAAGTTATTAAATGAACATTTTTGCAATTAAAAAGCATTACGGGACGAAGATAATCGGACATCTACCGACGAGTGGCGCCATCTATATTACCTAAAATTATATTGCACCTTACTGCGTGGGTACATTTAATACAGTTTTGTTAAATAAATCCTTGTCGAATCACGTTCTTAGGCAGATTAAGTACATAATGGACCATATTCTCACTTTGAGTTTGAAGCTGCAAGGATATCACCTATGTGGAGAAACAATTTACATCTTTTTCATAGGAATATATAATGAATTTACAGATTCCTAAAAAATGAAAATGTTTAGCACATATATAGAGAGAAATTTTTATTTTCTGTATGAAATTTAGCAGTAATTTTATGGTGCCATAAAATTTAAAATGAATTAATGTTGCTATTTTGTGAAAACATTTACATTTTTACATTTTTACACAGTGGAAGCGAGATACTTCGTTATCAACATCGACATTATTTGAAATTCGGATTGCATATTTACCTTTTATTTTACTGGTAAGCTCATTTGTGAACATTTATAATTTCAATTTATTCATTATATGACTACATAACTTTTAAATTAAGCGTCATTTTAACTTGAAAAGATTAGCAAAACGTAAATGAAGTACACTGCATAATGTTCTTTTACACATAATCCGAGAGAGAGAAAATGTGTATATAAGGAGTAGAAATATTCTTTATAGTCGATATTTATAATTACCAAAGAAGTTTACAAATAATTAATGCTGCTTATAGAAAATAATTAATTATTAATGTCCATTTTATGTATATATGCGTATGCATAAATTCATGCATCACCTAATGGAATGTTCTACAAATTTGATGATGTAAATTATTACCTAGGATTGCCTTCATATTTTTTAATAATCATCTGATTGTAACAATAAATGAATGTCAACAAAAATAGTTAAACGAAAAAAAAAAAAAAAAAAAAAAAAAAAAAAAAAAAGAGAGTGAGAGAGACCACTGTGTTATTAAAAGAATTAAATAATCTGCAGCCATTGCAAGTGTTAATATAGACCCTGTACAATTTTCTGATATATTTATTTAAGAATATAGTACATTGATTGTATACTTAGCCTAGAAAATTGTTGTTGTGGTAGAATTCGAAAATATACATTTGTTTTTTGTAGCATGCTTGATAAATGATTTCTTATTAAACATGATAAATAATTTAATGTATAAGCAAAGTTTTAATTTTATGAGTGCATTCCAATGCTTACTTAGGTATTATATCCTATTCAAATGTTGCTTAATCTTTTTACTGAGTTTTTTCATATACAATAAGTTTCTTGTTAGCCCGCTTTATACTGTAGGTGAAATCGTTAATGTTTCCCCACGTCACGTGACCATGACGTCACATAAATATGGTCCATTCGACAAGGATTTATTTAACAAAGCAGTATTAAGTGTACTTTTTTTAGACAGGGATTATTGCTAGATCTCGGATACATTTGCTGCGGAGTGTACAATACGACTTGTGATCTACGATAGCTGCGATTGTTACAGTAGTATCCCTCTCTTAATGGCCCTCTTCACCGAAAAAAAATTCCGATGCTGGCTAAAAACAGACAAAAAGTGCCCCACGTGGTTTTGACAGGAGGTGTTAAGAAATTGAGAAGATTGACAGATTGACTGACGAATCGTTGACTTTTTGAAAGAATAAATCAAAAATCAGCTACGTACTTATTTGCGGTTTTGCTGAAGCTTTGTTTTGTTTTAATTCTGTCTTTCTTTTTTTTATTTTTGTGTTTCCTTTTTTATTTATTTATTTTTTCTTTTCCATTTTCAAATGACAACAAATAAATTATTCTTATCTATTTATAGTGTATTTTAATAGCGTAGCCTGATCTGACCAAGTAATTTATGCTATTTTTAGCCCGTTTCAAGCTGTCAATAGTTATACCGTCCAATTATGTAACAGTGAAATTTAATAAAAGAAAGTATTCTTTATAATTAAACTTGTAGTTTGATATAATTAATTTAACCAAAAAAATAACTAAGATGTATAATGTTGCTGAAATATAGAGAAGGGTCTGTGTGTTTATCTGCGGTCAGGAGCTCAGAATACTTACCGCAGAGCTACAACACCTGGCAGAGGAGTAATTTGGACTCTGCAGGAGTGCACATCAGCGACATTTGTACATATATATATATATATATATATATATTTAATATATGTTTCGATTTTATCCATTTACTTTTCTTAATTTTTTTTTTTTTTTTTTAATTTCAATCGCTTGCGTCCCATAGCAACGGCTGTTACGCTATTGAATCTTGGTTTATTTAATTAACTGAAATTGGTAATACCTATAGTAGAAAAAATTACTTGAGTTTAACTAAAATTTATTTATTTAATTCCATTAATTTTTTTTTACTTTTTTATATTATTAATCATATGGTAATATAGTAAATAGTGCGAGGGCTATAAATTACATGGTGCCAAAACTAAAATGTTTAATGGATGCTGAGATAAGGACATTTTTACTTTCTTCTATATGTAATATAGGGAAAGTACTGGATTCGTGAAAATTTTTGACCTCCGTTTTCTGATGGATTTACTCGTTTTGGGACGTCCTGAACACGAATTGATAGTTTTTAGAAAATGTCTGTCTGTCTGTGTGTCTCTGTGCGTGTATCACATTTTTTGAGTCCACTGTATCTCTCGAACCAGTGAATGAAATTTAACCAAACTTGGTATTTAGTTGCACCCTGACATGGTGTTGATTACAT
Organism: Salticus scenicus; assembly: GCA_963930645.1. Taxonomy (NCBI): domain Eukaryota; kingdom Metazoa; phylum Arthropoda; class Arachnida; order Araneae; family Salticidae; genus Salticus; species Salticus scenicus. The sequence continues at coordinate 222,218,426 of OZ005660.1, read as the reverse complement.
TTGGGGATCAATCGCTCAACAGGTGGCGCTGCGATCACATTTTTTCTAAAATTTCAACATGACAGTATAGGGCAAAATTTCGTATTAATGTACATAATGAGAGTTATTTTTAACTTGTGATTGTAAAATTAATATGAATTATTGATGATAGTAGTAGTTAATTAGGAAAAAAATTCTGTGCATGTGGGGGAATCGCTTCCCCCCCCGGGGGTGTATATTTTCAAGATGGGTATCTTTCGAAAGGTCTCGTCAATACCTTTAAAACGAATGGTTGAACTATAAATCTGTGATAATTTAAAACAAAGTTATTGATTTTTTTTTCACTTTTAACAAAAGAAAAAAAAATCGTAATTTTTTTTTTTTTTTATATTGTTACTGAGAGAATTTGTATAGGAAAATATAGTAGAAAGTCTTGTGGTGGCCTCAACATACTAGTTAAAATTGTAATAGCAGATAAACTTGTAAACCGATTAATATCCAAATTGAAGTGTCCAGGAAAGACGTTTCTGCATGCAGTGGAAATCTAGATCCGATACAACGCGGGTGAGAGTAACGATGTATTGGTAGTGGTTACCCGAAACGAGGTTCGGGGTGATTTCAGTGGAATTTTTTTTTTTTTTTTAAGTGATACATATATATATATATATATATATATATATTAAGTGATTCATAATTTAAAAAAAAAAAAAAGGGAGAAATTCATTTACATATATCTAATAGCAGCGAAGCCTGCTATTATAGTTATATTGAAAAAATTCATATATATTTATTTTTTATATTGCTATATCATTTAATGTATCTCAGAAAATCTATAAATATATATCTACAATCGAGCCTCATTAAAAAATGAGCTCCACAGAATTTTAAAAATCCTATCTGCTAGTGAAGTTTTATTTCCATCACTCGACTATTGTATGTAATAGAAATATTGTATTCAGCCAAAAACTTAGTTTTGACATCCAGTTTTGACTTCATGACATGTACCTCGAGTCCAGAAAAGTGAGGCAATTGGTTAGTGTATATTCAAAGTTAATCAGCAGTGTTTTATTTAAGATATTTTACTAAGTTTGGTATGCTGTAGCGGTAAATGCTGAGCTTTATCTGAAATGAGAGGTAATCGCAATGTGGAAGCGATGTTCGGTGATATAACCCAAAAGCTGATCGGCACTAATTCAAACCAAGGTCAAACCAAATATCAAGTTCGGTTTAAATTAAATCCAGTGGTTAATAAAGTACAGTGTTCCAGTGAAAAAAAAAACAGATATTTTCTAAACAAGATCGAATTATGTTTTAGGAAATCTCAAAACGTGTAACTTCATCGAAAACCGAAAATCTAAAAATTTTCTGCATCTTATACTTTCTCCTTATATATATACATAAGACAGAATAATAAATCCACTTTTTAAACTAGTATGTTGTGGCCACCACAAGACTTTCTTCTATATTTTCCTATACAAATTCACTCAGTAACAATATTAAAAAAAAAAAAAAAACTTGACTTTCCCCCAGGGGGGTGACCTTGGGGGAAAACTTGACTTCCCACATGCACAAAAATTTTTCCTAATTAACTGCAACTATTATCAATAATTCGTATTAATTTTACAATCACAGGTTAAGAATAACTCTCATTATGTACATTTATACAAAATTTTGTCCTATATCACCATGTTAAAAATTTAGAAAAAGCGGGATGGCAACGCAACCTGTAAGACAATTTTTACCAAAAGTTGGTAGGCACTAATATATGTCAAGGTGCAACTACATACCAATTTGTATAAAGTTCTGTGCAGTAGTTCCTGAGATACAGTTGCCACAAAATTTTGTCACACACACACACACAGACAGACACACATTTTCTAAAAATGGTCAAATCGTGTTCTACAGCTCTCAAAACCTGTAAATCCATCAAAAACCCGAGGTCGAAAATTTGTACGAATCCAATACTTTCTTCTATTGAATATAGAAGAAAGTAAAAATAAGTAGTCAATTTCAGTTAATAAAAATGCGAAGAAATCTCAAAACGTGTAAATTCATCGAAAACCAAAAATTTAAAAATTTTCTTAATCTTATGCTTTTTTCTTATATATGCAGAGGATAGAATAATAAAGCCACTTTTTAAAAAATAAGTAGTCAGTTTCAGTTAATGCATATGCAAGGAAATCTCAAAACGTATAAATTCATCGAAAACCGGAAATCGATTTTTTTTCGTATCTTCTACTTTCTTCTTATACATGCAGAAGCTAGTAATAAATACCCTTTTTCCAAAATAAGTAGTTAATTTCAGTTAATTGAAACTCAAGGAAATCTCAAAACACTTAAATTTAGCGAAAACAGAAAATCGAAATTTTTTCTTTGATAGATGCAGAAGCTAGTAATAAATCCACTTTTTAAAAATAAGTAGTGAATTTCAGTTAATTGAAATGCAAGGAAATCTCAAACTCTGTAAATTCATCGAAAACCGAAAACCAAAAGTTTTTTTTTCAAATCTTATGCTTTCTTCTTATATATGCAGAAGATATACGCAAGCGAAATGTGACATCACTGACCGTCGTTATGGCCAATTAAAAAAAAATTTCCTAATCGTCCATCGGATTTTTTGTAAAAAATTATTAAAAATCGAGGAAAATTATTTCCCCATTTTAATCTCCATATTTGGGTATAATTACAAATTAGTTATCGTGCACATGTGTTAGATTAAGTTATTTTCCTGTCAAATTGACAAAATTTTAATTTTAAATTTCAAATCTCTAGAAACAAAATGGGCATAGATTTAATATCTGTTCGTCCTCCGCATTTTGTGTATTTGGCGATCAAAACGTAATACGAAAACATACATGCCATATGAATATTTTCGTAATGCATATATATTGTACGAAATATTTGTTTCATATATTACTGATTGCTGTCTTATTATACTTTATTAAAATGACCATGATATTTGAAAGGAATTAAATATGTTCGTCAGATATTTTCGCCATCTTTTATTATTATTATTATTTTGCCATGGACTACAGATATCATATCTGTTCCTTTGAAATGACATGTTTATGTTTATAGTCGAAAATGGATACCTGTTATTTTATTTTTCTAGAGTTTTGAAATTAAAAATTAAAATTTTATGAATTTTACAGAAAAAAGGACTCAATCTTGCGCAAGGACTCTAGTTTACATCAATTAGAGTTATGATTATGTCAAACAATTTTTCTTGTAATCATGGTTAATTTTTTTTTTTAAGTTGACCCTTCTCGTTGCAAACAAAACCCAATAAATCAGTGAAACCTAACCGATGCAGGACTTCACTGTTATTTTCCCATGAACGGGAAGGCTATGCCTTAGATTATACTGTATATAATGGCACAAAACTTGGTATATAAGAGGCCTATTATGAAATTCTATGTTGATTTAATTTAGTTGCATATTGGTCAACAGGTGGCGCTGCTATGCTGTAAGTTATTTCCTTAATAAGAAGACTAAATCTCAACTTCTGTAGTTGCTAAATGCATTGAACTCGATATTTGACATTACCAATCATTATGAAAACGAAAGCTAGCTTAATTTGAGTGTATATCGTCCGATTGGTAGCGCTGCTATTTCTCACTTTTGTGATTTTCCATATGATTAAAATCGCACTAAATTACATATATAGCTGAAATTTTCCTTGTGAGAAACTATTATAAAACATTTTGGCGCTCGTTAGACAGTAAATGACGCTGTTATATAGATGATATAGAAGAAAGCTTTTTTTATGTTTTTTTACTTCCATTACCCGACAGCCGTAATTAATAAAAGTATTGTATTTGGTCCGAAAATTCGATATCGAGTTTTTCACCAGATTTACATGTTTTAAGGTCTCCAGAGTCCCAAAATTAATTTTTGACAAAATAAAATAAAATAAATAAATAAATTGGTGTGAAGCAACCACACTACTTCCAATACCCACTATTTCACGCATTATATACAATTTTTTAAAAATACGATCAGAAGACATAAAATTCGCCTAACGAAGTAGACGCCTGACAAACTGATATAGATATGTAAAACAGAGTATACATAGCGAGTTAAGAAATAATAATAATAAAAAAAAATGGTAGAATTATTTTTTGAAACACCAATTTCCGAGAACTAAAAGTGCCTTACCTGAGCATGATGATTGTTAATTTTCCTGTCATAACCACGCATTATACGAGAAAGGCAATCTAAAATGGAAATATGCAACAGTTTTCAAGAAAATCGTTAGAGCCGTTTTTGAGATACCAACTTTTCCCAAAACATGGCATACTCAATTATTGATCGGAAAACAATAATTACATACAAAAGGATATTTAAAAGGGAGTTAATATGGCGGGCTTGAAAAAAATCCGTACAGCCGTTTAAAAAAAAGAAAAGAAAAAAACGCACTTGCGAGACCTGAAATTCAGCTATTTAAACAGGGATCTTATCAATTTTCCTGAACTAACCAACTATATCATTCGGAAGAAAATCTAATAGAGTACTTATGTTGCAAATTTGAAGAAAATCGTTAGAGCAGTTTTTGAGATACGGACTTACGGTCCCACTTCCATTTTTCCAGTTTTCACCGAACTTTATAAAATTCATCTGTACACCAGTTCTGTCTTAAATCTGAAGTTTCGTAGCTCTATCTTTATTAGTTTCGGAGGGGTCGGCAGCCTCCCTCAGGAAGGTATCTGTTTATGTAGCAAGTCAATCGAATCAATATATGCGCATATATTATATAGTGAGAAATAAATAAAAATGACCTGTTCAATAATGTATGATGCAAATAGGATATTGGGGCTCCTGATCTGCAGATCCACTAGTTTATTGTCGAAACGTCAGTGGAAGCTTCCCTTTGGAGACTCAAAAAGATTTTGGGTTCCGTCTGTGTGTATATTTTGTTTGTCTGTGTGCCTGTCGCAGCGACCGCAAGAATCACGCTATTGATTTGCAATTTCGTACACATGTTTTCGAGCCACATGGAATTAGCAATATTGGTTTTGGCGTGCATTCTATTTGCAATTCGTGTACAGGGACACACACACCAAAGCTTTCCTTATCACTATGGCCTATGGACAGAATGTGTATGTACCGCAATAACGGCTACAAAAATCCTCCAAATAACTTGCAAATTGGTATACACGTTCAAGCTCTGTATAAAAAGAGCTGTATAATTTTTTATGTGTATATTTTTTATGGTCTATGTACAGGGACAACCCAAAGTTTTTCTTATCATTACGACCTACGGGGTGAATTTCGTTTAAACAAATTTCAACGTCGGTACTCTGCATTGAACAAAGTGAAATTAGGCTATTACTGAGAGACTTAAACTGATGTTTACTGCAGAAAATACGTGTGCTGTTAGGCTTCCTAATTAATACTAGGGCTGGATTATTTATCAATATATCCCCAAGTATCGATATTTTTTAAATATCCCGATAACAATATTTAAGATTTTGCTCTGCCAATATATCCCTTTAACGATATTACCTAGTGCTCACCGCGCGATCAATTGATATGCTGATAAGTACCGTTAAACGCCAACGACGGATTAATAGAATTGTGCTTCCGCGCAAGCGCGCATCACGAATGAAACCCGAGCGAACGAACATTCCGAGCGAGCGAACGAAACCCGAACAAAAAGAGAGCGCAATATCTTATACTAATACCCATTCTCTTATTTTTCTCCTACCCCTCACTGATAAAACAAAAATATATAACCCCACCCCCAAACGATCACTGCACTCCCACAATGCATATACTTCCCCTTCCTTTATTCCTGCATGCGAAACCTCAAATCTAAAATATCACTGCTTTAATAAGTCCACCGCATAATAAAAAATAAACAGTATTTATTGAAAGCCATCTGCATTTCCCGCAGTATATTGACTTCCCACAGTATATTGACTTATTTATTACTGACCCTAAACGATAATATGAAATAATTTATACTACCGTTAGCATTTGGTAATATTCCACATCACCACTCATGGATCGTAGGTGTAATACCACAGTAACCAAACCACAGACAGGGCGATATAAAAACAAACGCTTATTATGACGAATGTATTGTATACAATATCTTTTGTTTTAGCTCATTTCCTGCTATTGGTTCATTGACATTGGTTTATTTCAAAGTGTGGATAACTTCTGGCCAATAAGATGCGACGTTCAATGTGTTTAACTCGCTTTGGGCTCAGTGATGCCAGATTGGGGATTTTGTCCCCATTTTGGGGGTTTTTGAAGCTTCTGGGGACAATTTTGGGGACTTTTTTGGGGAATTCTAAAATGTTTGGGGACAAATCTGGGGAGTTCTTCAACTTTCTGTCAATGTTGGCAACGTAATGATTTATCCCTACGACTAGAGACTTTCAATAGCTTTATTGTTATTTGGGGATTTTTTTCAAAAATTGAGTTCATTTGGGGAAAAATCTGAGCTCAAATCAGAAAAATCTTCTTGATATTCTTTTTTGAAAAAAAAATGCTTTTTTTCCTCTTTTTAGTGGAAAACCTGTTGGGGATTTTTTCGAAAAAAAAACCCCTTGATTTGGGGAAATTTTAAGACCTGTTTGGGGAAATAATTTTCGACCATCTGGCATCACTGTTTGAGCTCCCTTTCTCCTTTCCCATGTTATCCAATGGGATTTTCGTTGCTTCGTTTTATAAAAATATCTCATTCAAAAATGAAGTTTTTCGAATTCTGTTTTTTGAATATTACTCTTTGAACGGGTCGCCGTTTAGCTTGGTGAACAATTTTTCGAAAAAATTAGTTTAAATATTTTATTTCAATAAGTAAATTATGGACTCTAAGTGTGGATCTCTAGGTAAAATATTTAAATTTATTTTTTCGAAAAATTGCTCACTAAGCTAAAAGACGCCCTGTTCAAAGAGTAATATTCAAAAAACAGAATTCAAGCTAAAAGACGACCTGTTCAAAGAGTAATATTCAAAAAACAGAATTCCAAAAAGTTCATTTTTTAATAAAATATTTTTATAAAACGATGCGACAAAAATCCCATTGGATAACATGGGAAGGGAGAAAGGGTGCTATCTGACAAACGTAAAATAAAGTTTTATCTTCAGTAATTTTACAGTGACAGTTTCTTTATAGAAATATATAATATTGGATAGTTTATTACTTATTTTGTGTAGCATTTATTTTTTCTCTTTCCTTTTCCTTCTTTCTTTCTTTCTCTTTCTCTTTTTTTTTTTTTTTTTTTTTTAAGCCGTACATGTTAAATAAAATTGGTTTAAATGCAAAATGAGTTACTTTAAGTAACAAAATGAAACTTTAACATAATATTGTTTAAATAATATAATTTTTATACTGACAATGTAAACATATATATATATATATATATATATATATATAATATATATATAATTCAATTTTCAATTGTTGTGAAACTATTACGAATGTGAATTGAACACATATACATTTAAAAAATATTGTAAGGATTTGGTAAGCAGAAACAAAAATAAAAATGACAAGTAACTGACATTTAGGATGCATATAAGAGTTTTAAGTAAAAAATATTACTCTCTACGACCAAAAAAGGTGTATCCAATTCCAATGGCATTTCTTAACTATTTAAAATGATTTTCCTTTTTATTTAATACCTACATCTTAAGACAATTTTTCTTAAGCTTTATTTTTAGTAGAATTATGAATTTTGATATACTTGGTACAAATAAAACACAGATCACATATTAGCTGTGTTAAATATGATTTTAAAATAATTAAAGCTTAAAATGGTAAGAATAGAGGATAAACTATACAGAGGTATACTTAAAAGCAATAGTATAAGTTATAAGAAACACAAAATATTGATTCACTTTTTATGATTTTTTTTTTTAATGATAAAGTAATGGTAGTAATATACCACAAAATACATGGAAAACACTCTATACTTGTATACTTTAAAATTCGTGTGCATATGTTGTTAAAAAATAACAAATGTCCATTTTTTCCTATCTTGAAAGAAATATCGCAACATATGACTAATATCGATATTAACTTGGTGATATATTGCGATATTTAATTTCTCATATCGTCCAGCACTAATTAATACATAGGTCTTTACATACGTGTTCCGATACTATCACGTAATCATCCAAATTATGTCAAATTTCGAACAATTGTTCATGGAAAACTTAGAATAAGTTGAATAGTTTTTACTGGCATATACAACGTTTATGGATTGTTTACAGAGACACACAAAATAATTTCATGATATTATTGCCTGCAGTAAAAATAAATAAATAAATACATACATATATATATATATATATATATATGTATATGTATATATACAGAGGCTGTTCGCACATTTTTTAGACGATTTTATTTCGCAGTAAGAAAAAATCGCTTTCACGGAGAATTTTATTTTCAGAACAGTTATATTTTTGGAAGTTTTATTTACCTTCTGATATTTAGAATTTTTGTTTAGATGCAAAAATGCGCTTTTAAAATGGCAGTGGATTGAAGGATAGGTTTCCGCTCTTTCCAAAGATAGTTTTTAGTGAAATCTTTATGAAAAGCATTTATCAGGAGAAAAATGGAAAAACGTTGCAACAACAGATGGATCTTGGGTCTATGTAAGTGGTTGCAATAAAAAAAAGTCAATTTATTATCAGAAAAGTGGAGAAAAAAAAATTTGCTACATGGCTCAAAGCATCAAATAAAAGTTTTTTTAAAGGATTTATGATTGCCACTGGTTTTTCATACAAGCGCAAGATAAAAGCAAAGAAGTGTGCCAAAAATGTCAAAATCAACTCTAAATACTCTCAAGAACATATTTTAATTCCAATTTTTGAAAATGAAAATCCAGATCTTTATCCACAATGCTATCAATCCGTTGAACTGTATCAAGACAAAACAAGCAGCCACACATCACAATCCGCAATTGCTTTTCTAGAAAAAAATGGAACAAAAAACGGGAATTAAAACCATACCCTTCACTGACATTCCTGCTAAATCTTCTGGTGTATCACTGTTGGATTTTTGTGTTTTTCGACTCTTAAAATCAACATTATCCAAACACCGACCTACACGCTTTGTGGACTCTGGAAAGCCGTTCAAGAGGAGTAGAAAAATATATCTCTTCCGATATTATAAAAAGCATTATTATCATAGAAATTATGATGTAGAATGTTAGTTAAGAACAAGGGCTATCAAACTGAACAAATAAAACTCGAAATATGAGTGCAATTGCATCAGTACACTCCATCAAAATCATCTAAAAAATGTGCGAACAGCCTCTGTATAAGCGCATTTTAAAACGTTTATGCTGCATTCAACACAGTGGAATTACCAGACATTATAAAGATATATAAAAGCATGTTAACTCTAATAAAAGGGATATGTATAGACTAAATGATTTATTTGCGGGATCACACAAATGAATTCGGATGACATCCTGTAATCATCCAAATGATTCAAATTACATTGAAATATTCATGAATTATAATTAATTAAATAGGTGTATTCTAATTTTTTTAGTTTATATAATTACTGTGGCTGCTTTCCCGAGTTACATAAAGGAATTTCGTTCTATTACGGTCTATAGTCCATATTTCATCACTGGTATTGTATTTCAGCATGGTTACACCTCACAAAATGTAATGAAATTTTCTTAGAATTTTAAAAGCATATTTTTCTGTGGGGAAATGTGAGCATAGAATTGGTATTTAATTTACTGGGTTGCACAAAATAATTCTAGTATGTTATGTAATTAATTTGCATGAAATTTGATAGAAGTACTTATGAATTACAGGGAATTACTACCAGGGACGTAGCTTGAGGGGGGGAGTCTCCCCCCCCCAATGTTTTAAAAAATAGGGCGGCATATTGAAGTTTCTGGGGGCGCTGTTTTGCGAATTAAAGTTCATTTGAAAGTGGATCATAATTTTGTTAATTATCGTTATTTAACAAAAACACTTAAGAGTTTTATGTATCACAAGCTGACCAACTGGTTCACCGACCAGCAAAAAAGTTGTGTCTGACTGTAGCAAACTCCCGTTTGGTGGCGCCTGCGGCGCCCTCTAAACTAGTTAGACGCCTAAAACAGCCTGTTTTCCTATCGTGCAAACGACTCTTGAAAATTCTCATTGTATTCATGACGCTTAAAAAAATCTGATCATAACGAATTCCTGTTTGGGGGCGCCTATGGCATGAGTTCCCGTTTTGTTCACTTACAATAGCTTGTTCGCTTACCGTACAAAAGACAGTTGAAAATTCTAATTGTATTCGGGACTCTTTAAGAGTAGCAAACTCCAGCTGAACGGCGCCCTGTTCAGGCACCTTCAAAGGCATAATGAGGTTTCTGGGGTGCTGTTTTGCGCCTTGAAGTTCATTTGAAAGTGGATCATAATTTTGTTGATTATCGTTAGTTACCAAAAACACTTAAGATTTTTATGCATCAGAAGCTTCCTTCGGCAACCAACTGGTTCACCGACCAGCAAAAAAAGTTCGCATTAAAATGTCTGACTGTAGCAAACTCCCGTTAGGTGGCGCCCTCTTAACTAATTAGACGCCTAAAACAGCCTTTTTAAACGTTTATAACAACCAATTTTCCTACTGTGCAAACTATCCTTGAAAATTCTCTTCGTTATCACGACCCTTAAAAAAATCTGATTATAACAAATTCCTGTTTGGGGGCGCCTATGGCATGATTTCCCATTTCAAACACTTACAATAGTCTTTTCGCTTACCATGCAAAAGACTGTTGTAAACTTTGATCGTATTCAGGACACTTTAAGAATAAGTTTTCAGCAAACTCCAGCTGAACAGCGCCCTTCCCTGTTTAGGCACCTACAACAGCATGTTCGCTTACCATGGAACGACCCTTGAAAATTCTGACCTTAGCAAATTCACGTTCTGTGGCGACTGCGGCGCCCTTCTCCCATTTCAGATACTTACAACTGACTCATAAGTATGCACAATTGCTTTCTCACCTCCTAAGATTTAAAATTACGTTTCTTCAAGACCTTAGCTCGAAAAAAAAAAAAAAAAAAAGCAGTTTATTGTACGTTATGGCTAATGTCTAAAGACGAAATTAGATAAGGTTTGATTTGGTTATAACGATTTCTCACTAACAATTTTTGATTCTAAGTGATCCTTTAAGCAAATTTTTTATTTTAGTTTCATCGCTTACGGGTTTTGAAATATTTATAAGTCTATAGAATTCAACTTGTGTTTCGTGACATGAAATAGCGCAAGGAAGCTGATTTAACGTCGCATTAATAGGCACATATTGGGCAATTGGTGACGGTTTGGGATTAATGCCCCAGTGGCGATCCGAAGACAAGCCATCACAATTTTTATCTTCTGCGGAAGAGGGCTCCCCCGCTTCAGTATCTTCCAGAGGTATTATTTACACGGGTCATGAAGGATATTGCAGCTACGACAGAGTTTATGTGCACCAGAGACTGACTTTCATGATAATCTTCAATTTGCTCGATTATTGAATCCACAATCTTTCTGTCAAGCAGGTAGGCGTGAGGTGCCGAGTACGATCCCAGATCGCGCTTGTCGGCCTAGTCGTTCGGAATTTTCCGTGGTTTTCTCCGAAACTTGCGTAAATACGGGCTAGGATCCCACAGAAAGACCTCCACAGAAGGCATTCCCCCTCAGGCCTAGGACCCTAGAACAGTCACTCGGAATTTTTCCCAAACACCGACACCAACACCTAAGTAAGATATAAATTTCTGTATAAAAAAGATTTAATTTTGGACAATGGGACTCTTTTTTAGTTTGTTCTTCCACATAAAGGCATGCGGTAATTTTGTCGCGTTCCTTAGCAATGGCTACTACATTTCTTAAAATATTTTTCACACAATATATTAAAAAAGAAAAACGTTTTTTAATTGGTTTAAATATGTAAAATAATAATAATAAATAAATTACTGATTTTCTTTTTCCTTAAGAGTGAACAATACCTAATTTCATAATAAGAAAACACCACAGACCAGCGTTTAAAAGCAATAATTACAAAACTTTGAATAAACACCATAAAATTCAATAAACTTGCAATAATTGTTTCGGTTCGAAAGAACACACGATCCTTCGTCAGGCGAAAAAAGTAGGCACGAGTGCTGCAGTCAAAGCAGAAACACACAAAATCGCTTTAAGTGAGCAGCAAAAATATATACAGATGAATGTAAACATAAAATACTGGTGTGAGGAGAATAGTGCTGACTCTAAAATAAAAGGGCATAATTTGCATAATTTGCGGTGTTCTATGTTATGATTTTTGTACGTAACAAAAGTAAATTACTAATTTTCCTTGTATATATATATAGGCTGTATGCATTTGGTATTCCAGGAATGCTGAAGAACTACTGCTAAGAAAGTTTAAAAGCCGGGGGGGGGGGAATGTAAAGGCCTCTAAACATTTAAAATGTTAGAAAAGGCTACTTTATACCAAAATTTCTTTTAAAAGGGCCGCCAGGTGCTAAAATATGTTGAAAAAGGGCCACAGGATGCTAAAAACTGTTTAAAAGAGCACCATGTCAAATTAGCCTAGTGTCAGCCCTACATAATTATGAAATAAAAGAAGAAAACAAATAAATACCTAAGTAAATTAGATTTAAAAAGGGAACAAAATCTAAAAATTTCAAAATTAAAGGAAAATTGAACTAATGTGAGAAATTTCATAGCATCAGACAAGAATGAAGTGGAACAAATATCATTAAGAAGATTTTTCGAATTTTTAAATATGTAAAAATCTTCATGGATATTCAAATGGGAAATGAAGACAGGAGATGAAATTATGTTAGTTTTAGAAAAATCAAAACGATGACTATGAGCCCAGCAGTGGGAAGCAATAGATTTAGAGATCTCTTCATTACGAACATTTCGATGATGATCATTTATTCTATATTTCAAACACCTTCTTGTTTGATCAATATAAACTAAATTGCACAACGAACATAAGACTAAATAAATGCCAGAACGGTTTTCAGTAGGAATGGGATCTTTAAGAGAAGATAATTTAATTTTGTTGACGGGTTTCTAAATGACTTTAAAACCAAACGGAGGGAGAATTTTAGAAGTTTTAAAAGAAAGTGATAAATAAAAAGGTAAAACAACTGGAATGAGACTGTGATCGTTCAATTTGGTATCAAAACGTTTAGATTCTTGAATTTATATAAAGCTTTATTAATAATAGAGGGATTATAGCCTCGAGAAAGAGCAAGCGATTTTAAGTAATTAATTTCTTTCGAAAGACTAGACAGATCAGAACAAATGTGTAAGGCTTATGTTTTTCGTACTCATTTTCCAAAAATTGATAAATTTTTAATATTTCATTTTGCGGTTAAAAAAAAAAAAAAAAGAAAAAAAGAAAGAGAAAAATGCACATATTGAAAATTCAGATTTTTGAACTTAGAATTACATTAAAAATAAATAAACGATTGTAAATTTTCTAAATGTGAAAACAGAATTTAAATATACATTATGTAATGAGTAATCATGAAATCAAACTTTCCCATAGAGTAACATGGGCCACGGCTGTCGGTGAGATTAGGTATTATCCACTCTAAAAACATAAAGTTGCTTTCCTTAGGAACAGTTACTACTTTCATTTCTTAAAATTTATTTTGAAAGTTTTATGTTTTACCTGAATTATAATGTAATATTTTTAAACTTGTTGGAAAAGGGGGAAAAATCTTTTTCAGTTGTTCTACTTTATCTCAAACCAATACTCTGGTTGTCCTAGGAAAGATACTTTTGTTTAGTCTCATACGAGAATATATATAAATGTATTTATTTCTGCAAAGCACATTTACCATATCTTTCGAACGATACTACTTGTAAGCCCTTCCTTTTATTGAATAGGCTAAAAATGTAAGAGGAATTTCATGTCTGCGTATTAATATATAGATTCGCTGAAAAAATTTAGAATGCTCCAAAGAATTACTAAACTAAATACATGAAAAAACCTTTACTGACTTCGTTGCTTGCCGATTACTCTTCGTTTTTAATTAATATAGTTTAAATGCTCCAAAGAAGTATTAAAAAAAACTACAAAATAAAGGAAAAAAAAAAAAACAGCCTTTCTTTTTTTCCTTGGCAGATTTTAGGAATAATGCCCCGAAGGAGAGGGGGGGGGGGGGTACGTATTAACCGACGGGAGGGGCACAGGCCCTCTCGTCGGTTGGCAACACTCTTGAAAGTATGTGGGTGGCATTTTAAGATGAGGAATACGAAAGGGCGCCAAACGTCGGGTCTCCCCCCCTAATCAAATTTTCACGCTACGCCCCTGATTACTACAAGTACAAGACAGTCAATTATTAGGAATACATACATACACAGATAGTTATAGAAAGAGAAAAGCAGAGGGGTTGACGGGGGCTGCAACCCCCCTCAGAAACGTTTCTGTTTATGATTTTTATTAAAATCACACAATCAACTGTGGAAGAAAATCATATTTATTGAAATTTTATTTTTCCGACTGAGTGAAAATAATGCCTGGACCGGGAGTCGAACCCCGGATCTTTGACTTACAAGGTCAAGGCTCTACCAATTGAGCTAGCTATCCAGGTCGTCGACCCGGTCAGCATTACTCACTCATACAACCATTAGGCAGAAACATCTCTGGTCTATCATGTAGATAGCTCGACAGAAATGAGCCACAGGTTTCTGTTTATATAAAAATAAGCCGCAGGTTTCTGTTTATATAAAAAGTCAATAGATTCAATATGTATATATATATATATATATTATATAAGGAATAAATAAAAATAATCTGTTGAATAATGCGTGATGCAAATAGGACGGTGATTTTCCTGATCTGCATATCCGCTACCGCTAGTTATATATAGAACGTTATCTTACTCGTCAATCTGATATCTATCTTAATAGATTTTTATTTTAGGTAAGAGAAAGTCGTATGGGTGCCATACCAGACTATTTACTTTAAATTCTATTATTGAAAATCTGTTTAATTCAACAAAATATTTTTTACGAATCGCTAAAATAGATGTTCGTATATTGCCACTCATTGCATTATGAGTGAAATATCAGATTTATCGTGCAAACAGTATTATGTGCCGCGAGAAATATTTAAAATGAAATGCGATCATATATTTCGTATTTGTCTTCTAAATCTATATGTTACTCAGACTCACATCCGTAATACAAAAAGAAAAAAAAAATCTATAGTAATAGAAGAAGTAAAAAAATAAAAACCCCGACGATGTATCTTCATAACAAAAATATAAACATCTGTTCGTCGAACCGCAAAAACATCTAACTGAGAGGTGGAGTTGAATAAAGGGTGTGTCAAATCGAAAAATTGGAACATTTTACTCCAATTTTTGCAATTTCTTTGCAATTTCAATTAATTTTAAATTTTATTAAAGTATAAGACTTTTACGTACATTTCATTAAACTCTTTGAAATTGTCGCGCCTTTTTAAATTCTCTTTTAGAAAATATATTGAATAATTTATAAGCCATTTAATGCATATAATATTGCAAACATAATGCATTGCAATAATATTGCAATAAAACAGCTTTTTTAAAAAACAACTATTATTCTTTCATAAAATTGACAAAAGGTGCGTCAGTTTACGAAATGAGAGTAATCCAATAAAAAAACACCGCGTCACAATCAATGGGCTCTTCCCAGCGTCGTCTGCTCAATCACGTGATAGAGGAATACGAATAATCGAATTCTGAGAATCGAATTCAATTAAATATTGTTCTTAAGAACAAAAATTTTAATATTTAATATAAAATAAAATAAAAGTAATATTGTGCATTTGTAAACAGTAGAATAATTGTATTTGTAAATTTAATAATTTTTAAAAAACATTTTATGTGTTTATTTATTTTTACCTATAAGAATCGATTTTTGTATATTGTAGTGTAACTGTAACGTTAACTGATTTAGCAATAAATAATAGCTTCTTGTAGAATGTTTATGGATTATAATTTGAAATTTTAAAATGTTTTCATTTAATTTAATTGCATAAAGGTGTTACAACAAGTTAATTAACTTAGTTACTGGTCTAAATGGATTTACGCAGTACGATATTGCACTGTCACTGATTTAAGTACCAAAAATCAGAGTGTTAAACATGTTCTTAATGCAACATCAATAACAAACATAAACTAAATGATGATTGTAAATGTATACAGCAAACAAAAGATGATGAATAATGATATAAAATGGATTAAAAATGATGATTTATAAAAAATAACACAGATTAAATACGATTGATCAAAAATAAGAATAGGAAATATGTTATTTCAGCAATCGCTATCCGCGATTGTAATGGAATGCTCGCCCTCTGGTGGGCTGAGGTGAAATTATCACACCACTGATAGCTTTCACCATGAAGGTAGAGAGAAGGAGGAATTTCCTCTACGGCGATTTCCCGCAAAAATGGGCCTAACGCGCAAACCACCGCATAGTGGCGCTGATGTGAGTTCTTATGCCGTTTTTGTATTAGCATCGTCGTGAAAGTTACATTTTTTTAAATATTAAATTAATTATTTGATCGCAATATGTCCAGCTCTAGAATATGTTTTGTGTATGGGTGCGACACAGGATATAGGAAAGCCTTGAAGCGAAATAAGGAACAGGAATTAAAGAATCCATCAATGTTTTCTGCTCCTAAGGTAAGCGAGCTAGATGAATGTTGTTGAGTAAATATTTACGTAATATTAAATTTAAATTGAATGAATATTGATAAATAAGCAAGGTAAATATAAATTACTATGTAACGATTTTTTCCAATAGTCTTACTGAAGAGCCTTCAATCAAATTTCGCTTAAAAACTACATAACAAAACTGACAGGATTGCTAAGCCTTTTAAATCTGCATCTGAAAGGTCTTGTTTACGTTTGTCATGCAATCATAAAAAAAAATGTACTACATTTAAAAAATGTTTTCTGCATGAGAAAAGAAAGTTTTGGGTATTTTGAGTGTAATGTTGAAATGTCTTATTAAATTTTCATTAGAATTCTTAAACAATATTGCCAGGGATTAAAATATGTAAATATGGTTTTTAGTGCGAACGATTAAAGAGATATTTACGTCTTTCATTTTATATATTATTTTGTAGTTATATTTTTATTGCTTTTACAAATGACTTGAATTATTAAGTAATTTGGCCGTAGTAAATTTTGTAGGAAGGATTGTTGTTTTTCCTACTTTTTATAAATTGTCCTTTCACTAGACAAAACTAGGGACAAAACTAAATTAAAAATAGACGAATCTGGACATAATATAAGCAATTGAATGAATTATTTATGCTTGATGCATAAATAATTTATGAGGTTATTCTGTCAAAGCAATAAATTGTACTTTAAACTTAGCAATCGATCTTAAATTTGTAATCGATATATTTTCCCTTAAATTAATAATTTGAAAAGTAGAAGATGTCATTTTATTTATCAATTAAAAGAAAAGAAAAAAAAAACTAACTACATAGTCTATTGTATAGTTTCCTAAGTAAATCTGTTGCTGATTATTATTATTATTGCATTATCATGTAGATTTAAAGAGGGGGGTATGTAAATATGTATATATATTTCATGTTCTATAACCTAAAGTTTAAAAACAAAGGAAAAAGACTATTTTCAATGAAAGTTTTTATGAACATGTGATTGTATAATTACCTTTTGTAAACAATTACCTACAAAATTTTATTTTCATTAATCATATTTTATTTATTTTTTATGTTGAAAATTTTGCCAAGTTCATCTTTATTTGAAGAAACAATCTTAAAAATAATTTAAATTGATTATGTAATGTGTACTTTGCATGGAAATCTTTTATTTAACATTTCTAATATAGGGAGTAAAAAAATTTATAAATATAAGTGGAATGTGTTTTAATAATTTATATCAATAAGTCATTTCAATGCATTGTTTTCATTTTTATACAATATTTTACTTAAAATACAAATTTGTTATTTTTATAATTTATTTTTTATCTGAGAGTTTAAAAAATGAAATTATATGTTTAAACGTTTGAGAATTTTATATTTATATACCCTATATCAAGGTCTGGCTTTATATGAGTACTATGTATTTAGTAACAGAGTAAAAAAGCGGCTACATTAATTTCTTAATCATTCTAGATAATATGAAATTAGGCCCTTTTTTTAATTATTATTCTATCTACTGAATTTTAGTTTGGGCAAAATAAGGATCATATTTGGATTCAGGATGTCATTTTACATAATAATCAGCGGGAATGGTATCAGGACACAATTTTTTTTTTTTTTGCAGAGCAGTGTTATTTAAAATGCTGCCCGAATTTGCATTCAGAAAATTAACAGTAGTGTAATTATTTTTTAATCACTTTATTTACTTTTTAAAAATTTCGCTAGAAATAAATATATAGAATATTGATTTTTGTATAACTGTAAGTAATATAAAGTTTTGTACTTCGATTAGCTCATTAGTTTTTTTTAGATTTTATCTGTAACGAAAGCCTGACCAGATGAAGAATAAAGAGAATTTCTAATTTTTAAAGTGGGCTTTGTCTGAATGAGAACTGATTTGTTATGTTAGTTTTGATGTATTGACGTAACAAATTAGGTTCTTTTTCGGATTTATATATATTGTGTCTGCTCCCTCCAAAAATACTTTTTCAAGAATTGAAGGAAAATGACTAAGAAAAATCAATTGTCATGTAGCTGGATAGTATTCACAAGGATTTGAAGCTGAATGAGGGCTATTATGCTGGAATAATTTGAAGAGACAGCTTTAGTATATAATAAACAGAAGTGCTTAAGAAGAAAAGGAATTGCGAAAACTTTGGATTGTCCTATTTATTTTTGTAAGTATTTTACTTTTCAAGTTGTATAGTTTTTCATTACTGAATTATTTAGCAGTTCTACACAAGAATCAGGTGAGTATTTCGAAATATGAATTAATTTGATAATTTAAATATAAATTTGTCTGTTTTCGTTTAAAAAAATTTCTGCATAGACTCTGTAAAATGTCAATTTTTAATAATCAATTAATGAAACTTGCACATTTTTGTGGTTGATTGTCAAATAAAATTTAACATTCTTGCGGCTTGTTTCTAAAATATAGATATTTCATCACTGATCAAAATAAATTATATTTAATCACAAGTAACTGCTGAAATACCTTTTTATATGTATTGTTAGCTGTGGCGTTTCATGAATGATTTTTTTGGCAGTCTCGGCACGGGTGCCTGGAAATGATAGATGGAGTATTTATTTGTTGTATTCAGTGATGCTGTTATTGTGTGGAAAATCGAAGACAGGACGTGGAAAATTTATTGTGGCGTGTCCCAGGGGACGCATAATTTTCATTCTTAAAATTATTGCATTTGTTTCTTAACAGCAACCACTTCCTACATAATATTAGTTTTAAGACAATCTCAAAAAGAGCTGGTTAAAAATTCATAAAAAATTGTTTTTCATTTACAATAAGATAAAATTTCAGTTTATATCTTTAATATATAAATTAATTGGAACAGCTTTACTATACAGCACCCATTGCTTATTGCCATTGCCGATGTTTTGATCACGTGATATGATGGTGTTGTGATTCAGTTCGTGAGTCGGTACCGCGAATCGTTTCACAACGCCGTGAATCGAATCAAAATGTCATGAAACAATACTTTTCATTATTATGAAACATTTTCTTTATGTTTCACTATGTTTTCTGCTGTTTGCTCGCTTCGCGAGCATTAAAACAACAAAAAAAAAACATCACTGGATGCCCCTAATTCGTGGAGCATGAATCAGTAAAAGCATGAAAATTCATGGAACCGTGGTCACAATGTTTTCTGCTGTTTGCTCGCTTCGCGAGCATTAAAACCAAAATAAACATCACTGGACGCCCCTAATTCGTGGAGCATGAAAATTCATGGAGCCGCGGTCACTATGTTTTCTGCTGTTTGCTCGCTTCGCAAGCATAAAAACAAACAACAAAAAAAAAAAATCATTGGACGGCCCCTAATTAGTGATGCATGAATCAGTAAATGCATGAAAATTTGTATAAGCTGCGATCAGTATACTAGCTGCTGTATGCTTGCTTCGCAAGCATTAAAACCAAAAACAATCATCACTGGACACCCCTATTTCGAGGAGCATGAATCAGAAAATGCATGAAATATTTACTGTAACGGTGAGTATTCCGATGGTAGATTGCTACGCAAGCATTATAAATAAATAAATAATCACTGAATGCACCTAATTAAATCACGATGCATGAAAAAAATCTGTACTGAAGCAATGACTATTATGCCCTACCCTTTCTTTCTTCGTAAATTTATTAAAAATATATATATAAAAATACACTGAAAAAATTTTGCTTTAAACTTTGTAAAATCATTTAAAAACAATAAATTCTAGAATTAATCTCACTTACATATACCGCGGCGGCTTTAAAAAAAGTAGAAGAGAAGATATAAACGATCTTTAACAATTGAAGATCTTTTTGTTACGTTTCGATACAACGGAAAAAAGTATCGATACTCTGATTCGGGTTTCGAATCACCATCATATCACATGATCAAAACATCGGCAATAAGCAATGGGTGCCGTATACTAAAGCTTAGCCAATTAATTTATGTGAAGACCCATGATTTTGAAAGCCTAGCGACATCACTGTTTATTAGTTAATTCATTTACTTCAAGAAACAATACAATGTAAATATGATGACATTTTAACCCTTGCCTTTTGGTAACATATTCAATTTTGTCTTCTAAAATATTATTAGAGTAATATTCTAGCTCTAATGCGTAATGTTAGCCAATAAATTACATACTGATAGTATTATTAAATAGAATTTCATCATGTTCCTTCGGCAACACTAGTGCTAAAAATTATTAGGTACATGGTAAATTATGTACATTTTTAACCGTTTGAGTCCCAGGGGGTATTGAAAAAACACTGTCGAAGAATCCCAAACAGCCCAACCGCGCTTTCTCTAAGTAAGTACGAAAAGACCCAAGCAGCGCGATAGCATTTGTTTTATTTTATGTCGAGAAATACCAAACGGCGCGATAGCACTTTGTTTATTTTACATTGATGAATCCCAATTGGAGCAATAGCGCTTCTTGTATTTGTTAGGTAACGCGATTCTCGTCTTTTTCTCATCGCTCCGTCATATTTATTGCAGTTTGCAAAGCGATCGGACATTTTCTTGCGCAAGTGTTTCTCATTGTTAATAATTGTGTGTTTCAAAATGATTTGGCAAAGGAATTTGTGTTCTCAATTTCGATTACAAGAATTCACTACTTTATGCATACAAAGTACTGGGTTTTCTCGACGTAAAATCTCAACAGCGCAATCACGTGCTTGGAACTCAAACGGTTAAATTGATTTATCAGGCATTTAAGGGTTAATCATCAGATAAATAAACTCTTTATGTTAATGGTTTTTTTCCAGCCACCCACACATATATAGTTCAAAACTGATTGATGTCACATATTCCTAGATATATATATATTTCTTTTTTTTTTTATGTATTTTGTGTGGTTCTGTGTATAAGTGACTAATGATTTGCTAGGCAAAACAACAGAGTACTATGATATACTAACAAAAATGAAGAAGACTTTAATATTAAAACCCAAATAAACTACTACGTCAGAAACGGCAAAGAAAAATACTTGAGATGCATACAGCTGTTTCGGTAGCCTTAAGCATACAGTCTTCAGTGCAAAAAGAATTCTGGATCTGGAGAAGTGCTCGTATATATAGGAGAGGGACTGAATTTAGTTCAACCAATAGGATTATGGGAAAGGTGGGAATGACATAGTAGTTTATTCAGGTTTTAATATTCCAACGCCAAGTCTCCTGTTATTATAAGACTTAAATACTTTAACACCGCTTTAAAGGGGATACATGGGTTCAAAGACTAAAGCATATTTTGTCTTTTTTTTTTTTTTTTTTTTTAATGTAATAAATAAGATTTTTTGTTTATAATTTTGAGCAGTTAAAAGAGCAATATTTAAACAATACATTCTAAATTTTGTATTAAAAAATTTGGAAAATTCAGCCGACATGTCCTGATTTCCATTCACCCTTCAGGAAAGTAGTCAACAAAATTTCCTAAAACCTGAAGCACTGAACTTATTAAAATTTTGTACATTTTTTCAAATTAGAATTGACTAGGGCTTGAACAAACAATTTTATTATTATTAAAATTGATCTTATAAGGATATATGTGGGGTAAAATGCATCAAAAATGTATTGTTTTTGCATAGAACTTCTCTAAAAATTTAAATGCCTTTTTAAAAGAAAAAAAAAATGTTCAAGAACATTTTATTCCGAAGAAGTGTACAAAATTTCAATAAGACTGATACATTAGTTTTTGTGAAATCATGTCAAGTGCTTTTTTAAAAGTCTCCGAAAACCAGAACCTGCTGCCTGAATTTTTATAAAATTTTTTAATGAAAATTTTACATATTATTTAAATGTTGTTCTTTTATGTGCTCAAAATTTTAATTTTTTTTTTTTTTTAATAAACATATAGAGAAAATACTTTTTTTAGCCTTTGAAACTATACTTATCACTGAAAGCTAAAGCCAATGTTATTCTATGGGGAATTAATCGCTATTACAACCCTAACTAATACAGGTTTTTAAATTCATTTTCACATTCAAGAAATTCACAACTGTTGAAACTGGTTATCATTTTCTAAAAACTGATTTTTCAAAATTTTCTTTACAGTGAAACCCCGATCTATCATTCCCACATTGATTTTTTTTATTTTTATGGTCCCTGCACAAATATTATTTAAATAATGTTAACAAAACCCACATGTATCGTGCTTAAAAAAGTCATTTTCCCACATTCATTGTTGTAAAAATTTTCTCCTGACCTCGTAAACATTTTCTCCTGAAGCTCAAGCGTTTCCATATGGCATACAAACTGGAATTACTTTTTTCTTCCAAAAATAACTTTATCCCCTCATTTCCATTGAGGATCAAAATTGGGAATGCTTTTGTCTCTGGACCATCTATTCATTTTGCAATTTCAGCATGGCGGGAAATAACCACTTTAGTAAGCCTGAAAATTGTTTTGTGAAATGCGGTTACATGCGAAAAAATGATGAATATCAAACAGAAGAGCAATTTAATCTTATACCGTAAAAACTGGCAGATCGTCCGCATTCGCATATGAGCCGCATCAACACAATCTTAGGTAATGAAATGATAAGTTTTTCAGAAGTGCCACACCTTCGTGAGAGCTGCACTACTTTATTTCGGCCCTTATGAAGGTGCAATGCCAGAAATCCGCTCCAGCTCTTTCATAATAAAAATAATATATAAGAAATATAAAGATTGTTTAAATGAAAACGAATTCATTTTTAATTTATACTAGCCGCCTTCGGTGACCAGCTGTTTCGTGATCCTTGAAAAATCCTTTTTACAAAATTCCCGCTCGGTGGCAAGTGCGGCACCTTTTTCCCGTTTCAGGTCCTGACACCCCCGTACTGAATTTAACGACTTATATAAGTTTAAAAGTCTTCAAAATTTTAAATGATGTGTTATAAATAATTTAATCATAATTAGAATTCTAAATATTGAATTATTAAAACATTAAAGCGCCCTCTGGCGACAGAGATTTACAACATACACTCTTCAATTCCAATTCAAATAACTTTTAAAATGATACATTACTTATGAAATTATGTTAATTAGAAGCTGAGATACAAAGATAATATAAAACATTTTTATAAAAAGATTTGTGTTTGATTTATCCAAGGTTTTCTCCGAAACTTGCGTAATTCCGGGATATATAGTTGTAAACATCCTTAGTACAAAATGTGAGCGGAAATTGAAATTCGAAACTCTGCAAAATATAAAAGAATAAAGGTGTTCTATGTTTTCCATTGTTTTCTCCAAAACTCCCATTCCTTTTCTACATTTTTACCCCCACCTTTCCGTCCCTCCTAATAAATTTACACTTGAAAATATCTGCAATCAATTTATCTTGCCTTAAAACCTAATAATACCAATTTTAAATGCAGTAACTTTCTTTCTTTTTTGCCCCTTCATCCCCCTCCTTAAGCCCTTCCTAATAATTCTACACTTTCAAAAATATTCACAATTGAATTATCGGGCGTTAAAACCAAATATTAAGAAATTTCAATGGCATATCTCAATTTAAAATACTACAAAATAAAAAGAAAACTTAATCTTAACTTCTTTTTTTTTTTTTTTTTTTTTTTTTTGGTGACGTGAGTCGTGATAAATATAATTCCCAAAAAAAATGTAACTTTTTTGTTCATTCACATATTTTCATGAAAATTGAACTGTAGCTTTATAATATGCTGTCTAGGCCAAATGTTAAATAAAATGTAAGGTGAATGAAAATTTGAAAATTGCCATTTTTCCCTCTTGCACACCATTGGAGAAAAGTTCAGAATGTGTCAAGGGAGGAGGGTGGAAAAGAAAAAAAAAATTGCGTAAGAGCTGCAGATAGAAAAAATACAACTTTTTTTTTGTATCTGTAGCGGTTCATCTGCCGGTTTTTACGGTAATTATATGAAAAACTTGCCTTGTAGGAAATAGTATATGAAACAAATGAATTTTTCAAATGATGAATGCTGCATTCAGTTTTTACCTAGCCATTAACTGGTACTTATAATAAAATCTCAGCGTGTTTTTTTTTTTTTTTTTCTTTTTCTGGAGGGGGGGGGGGATATGTGTTTGTGGTAAAAATAACTCTTAATGTCAGATATGAAAATTCAATAACAAACTTTATGCATGGGAAAGTATATTAATTGTAATATAGGTGTATTATAATAAAGACCAATTGATTACACAAAAGTCCTAGTGCCTCCTGTAGGAAGTGGGGTCTTTCTAAGGAGTACTATCTTGAACACGAGTTTTGAGCGAAAACTCCAGATGTTTATAATAAAAGCTCAACATGTGAATTTTTTTTTTTCTGTGTGTGTGTGTGTGTGTGTGTATGTGTTATAAATAATATTCAATGTCAAATTATGAGAATTCTATAACAAAATTTAAATTTGAGCATGAAAAATTTTAACGATTGTAATATAAGATCCTAGGTGTGTTGAAATTGAGGCCAATTGACTACATCAAAGTACCAGAACTTTCTGTGGGAAAGGGGAGTGAGTCTTTCTAAAGGGTCCTGATTTGTACACGAGTTTCAAGGAGAACCATGGAAAATTCTAGACAAGTAGGTCAATGAGGTAGGTACATATGAAAGCTCAACCTTTTTTTTTTTTTTTTTTTTTTTTTTTGGGGGGGGGGGGGTAGTATGTGTGTGGTAAAAATAACATGTCATATATCAAAATTCAGTAACACACTTTATGCATGGGAAAAAGTATGATTTCTAAAATAAGATCCTAGATGTGTTACGGCCATATCACACGAACAATTTCGTTTAGCTTTTAACTAGACACAACATGCTCAACTTTTCCAAAAGATGGTTGAATAAGTTGATTACATGCTGACCTTGAATCTTCCCCATACACTGCTGTGTTGTGTTTAGTAAAATATTGTGCAAAAATCTATCATATGACATGGGCATTAGAGTTAAGGCAAATTGACTGTGCGAAGGTTCTAGTCTGTTCTGTAAGAAAGAAGGGGTCCTAATTGGTACACGAGTAAAGCGCAAGGCTGAGGTAGATACCAGTGGCGGATTTAGGAGGGGGGGCTAGGGGGCTGAAGCCCCCCCCAAAACACTGACATTGACAATTGAATATTGCAATTGCAAATTTTTTATTGGTCTAGAATAACACTTTGAAAAATCTTAGCCCCCCCCCAAAAGTCAAGTTCTGGATCCGCCACTGGTAGATACATATAATAAAAGCTCAACATGTGAATAGTTATATGCATGTGTTAAACATTTTATGTCAGATATAAATAATTTCTGACAAACTAAATTGCATCAATTGTAACATAAATCTAAGTTTGTTGGAGTAAGGCCATTTGATTACATGAAGGTCCTAGGACCTTCTGTGGGGAAAGGGAGAGGGTTTTTCTAAGGGCACCTAACTTGTACTATAGTTTCAAAGAAAACCGTGGAAAACTCCTGATGGCTAAATCGATAAGTAAGGTATTTATAATAAAAGCTCAACATGTTTATATATATATGTGTGTGTGTGTGTGGTATAAACAGAGATGACAAGTTATTGCTAAAAGAAAAGATCAATTTCATACCACTATAAAGACAATATATTGAAATTGGTTGTTGGAAATTGGTTTTTAAAATAGGCACCACTATATATATATATTTATATATTTTTTTTAACTCGCTATATAAATTCTATTTAAAGTCTATCAGCTTTCTCTTACAGGAAAATTTTTAGGCGTCAACTTTGTTAGGTCAATTTTATATCTTCTGATCACATTATCTTAAAAAAAAATAAAAAATACTTCTAATACGTGCAATAGTGGATTATAGAAGTCGTGTGGTTATTTCACACCAGATTTTTTTTTTCTTTTTGTATGTATGTATTGTATAAATAAGGGGCTGTCCATAAATGATGTCACGCTTTTCTTCCGAATTTTGGACCCCCTCCCCCCCCCTTTGTCACAAAGTGTCATGATTCAATATAACCCCCCCCCTTGTCACATGCCACGGAACATGACATACATCAATAATTACCTGAAGTTCAGAAACAAAATATTAGACTAGAGATCATATTTCAAGTTTTATTTTTAAATGTTGACTATGGATCTCAATGACATCTGTAAATACAACCATAATAATGATATGTGTAGTTATTTTGTATGAACTAAGAGTAAGATTTACAAAAAAAAAAAAATCCAAATTAATATAGAACAGTTGCAAAGTATTCATAGAAAACAGCAATTGAAAACAGTAGTATTTTGGAAAACTGAATAAAATTTAATATACAGTCGTACCTCCATTTAACAAAGTCGCCAAATCCAGCAAAAAAGGTTCATTTTACGGAAAATTTATTAAAGATTCACATTTTATAATGCAAGGACTTGTATCTTTTGTTGGACATTTCAAGAGTGTGAGAAGGGAAGGTTTTCTTCTAAGTAAAGATTTTCTATTGCTATCATTATACTAAAAACCTACTCTGAATGCTTTTTTCTGAAAGAAAATAATGTATGAGGGGGAGGGGGGAATCACAGGATAAAGATACTTTTACCCGAATTAAAAAAATATCTTTAATCTTTGATAATTTTAAAATAACTTCAAAATTTCATCTGCTGAATATAAATGTTTGTATTTTAACTGAAATATGTGATGTCACACTTTTTGTTACCCCCCTCCCCTCCCTTGTCACAAACTGTCACAATTTCACGAACCCCCTCTCCCCCCTCCAAGCGTGACATCATTTATGGACGGCCCCTAACATTAAATATCAAATATGAAAATTCAATAACAAACTTTACATTTCTGCATAGGAAAATGTATCAATTGTAACGTGAGATTCTAGATATATTTGTCATTGGTCAATTAACTACATGAAAGTCTTAATACTACCCTTGTGGGGGTTTTCCTAAAGAGTCTTAACTTGTGTTCGAGGTTTGATTAAAAAAAAAAACTATAGATAATTTTAAAGGGCTATGTTGATGAGTGTGGTCTGGTACTTTTTGTTTAGAACCTTGTTCAGGATAAGAAACTCAGCTACTCAAAATCCTAGAGAAAACACAATTACAGAATATATATAAAAAAATTTTTTCATGACATTGTAAGATGAGTACATTCCTTAAAATACATTTCTTACCTCCCACACACACACATTCCCTCTTAAAAATAATAAATAAAATTTCTGAGAAGAATAAATTATAGTTAAGTTGTATTTCTCAATTTTTTGTTTTGTTTTTTAAATAAAAGAAGATATATAAATTTTTTTTTAGGTATTCATTATTTCATTATACACACGTTAGTTACAGTTCATATCAATTTCAATACATAGATATCAATTCATGTTTTAATTTATGTGCAGGGGGTAGAACATTTAAGTAGCCAGGGTTTACTTCTAGCTCATAATACAGGAAGTCATTGATAACTTATTTATTATCATAGATCTTAATTAAATTTCTGATGTTTGTACTGAATTTCAAAATATGTAAAAATAAAAAGCTTGAAAACGGATGCGATATCCATGGTTTTTTTTATATGCTTATTTGTTTGAAATTATAGAGTGGGCAGCAAAATTATTGAAGCACACATACACAAATTTCATGTACATTTTTTTTAAACATGATCGCTAGTTTTTATCATATTGCATTTTTAGAAAAAGCATAAGATTAAGTTAATGAACTCGACAAATATTTACCTAACAAAACAGTATTAGGTGCCAATCTTTTCCATAAGAATTATGTTAGCGTTTCAATAATTTTGCTGCCGAATGTACAGTTTGGAAAGAAAAAAAAAATACATGTTTTAAATTACATTAACTTTTACAATAATTATTTCAATTGTATTTAGGATCTTTCACATATATTCAACAATTTCCTGAATTGATTATTAATATTTTTCATCATTCATTTGATTTGCAACAAAAAATTGCAAGTTAAATAAAATATTTATGGAATATTTATTTAGAACCATACTGTTGCTACCGCTACTAAGATCGCGGCTCGCAGGCAGCCATGTTTGTTTAGAAATATGTTTTCTATTGCTAGCGACAGGCGGCGCTTCAGACGTTACTTATGACGGAAGCGTAGCTGAAAACTCGATTTTAGGTACCATATTTCTAATATGGCGATACTATACCTTACCCTCTAATACCATGGCTTTCACACTGAAACAATAACAGAACAACAAGAAAGAACAATAATAATTACACGTGTGGCTATTATATTTACTAACAATTGTAGTTGAGGAAGCGTCATTTATCGATCATTACAAACGCGGATAGATAAACAATACTATTTGTGTTTCCTCTATCATGTGACCTCTGACGTCAGGTGGGAAGAGCCAATTAATATGTCACTGTTTTAAGTGCAAAGAAAGTTTTCCATAGAATAACATTGGCTTTTAGAAAAGGAAATGGTAGGTGAAGAGGGCCCTTAAATACGAAATATTCAACGTATATCCAAAAAATAATTTGCGTAGAAAATAAGATACTTTTTTATTTTTTTCTCGTCTTTCTCAAGCAATAGGTAACTATATTATATTCTGAAGGAAAGTCAAAAATGGAAAATGTAAATGTACATGCATACACTGACATCCAAGAAAAGCCGTATGTGTGTAAAATTTGTCCTAAAGCATTCTCTCGGCAAATAAAATTAAAAACGCATTCTCGCAGTCACAGAGGTAAAAAGCAATACTTGTGTGAAATCTGCTTTAGAAACTTTTTTTCAAGGAAGGCTCTAAATTACCATTTACAAACTCATACAGGCGTAAAGCCATACGTGTGTGAAATGTGTTCTAAAGCATTCTCTCAGAAGAGTCTGTTATATTTGCATTCACGCACTCACACACGAGAAAAACCATACGTATGTGAAACGTGTTCTAAAGGATTCTCTCAGAAGAGTGAGTTAAATGTGCATTTACGCATACACAGAGGCAAAAAACCATACGTGTGTGAAATGTGTTCTAAAGGATTCTCTCAGAAGAGTCAGTTAAATGTGCATTCACGCACACACACAGGCGAAAAGCCATACGGATGTGAAATCTGTTCTAAAAAGTTTTCTACAAGGCAGGTTCTAAATTACCATTTACGAACTCATACAGGAGAAAAGCCATACGTGTGTGAAATGTGTTCTAAAGGATTTTCTCGGAAGGATGATTTAAATGTGCATTCACACATACACACAGGCGAAAAGCCATACGTGTGTAAAATCTGTTCTAGAGAGTTTTTTACAAGGCAGGGTCTATATTACCATTTTCAAACTCATACAGAAAAAAATCCGTACGTGTGTGAAGTGTGTTCTGAAAAATTCTCTCGGAAGCAAGTATTAAAAGTGCATTTACGCACTCATACAGGCGAGAAGCCATACGTGTGTGAAATGTGTCCTAAAGAATTCTCTCAGAAGAGTCAGTTAACTGTGCATTCACGCATACACACAGGTGAAAAACCATATGTGTGTGAAATGTGTTGTAAAGGATTCCCTGAGAAGAAGCAGTTAAATGTGCATTCACGCACACACACAGGCGAAAAGCCATACGGATGTGAAATCTGTTCTAAAAAGTTTTCTTCAAGGCAGGTTCTAAATTACCATTTACGAACTCATTCAGAATAAGAACCATATGTGTGTAAAATGTCTCCTTGAAGATTCTCTGTGAAGAGTAGTCTAAAAAGACATTTACACATTCATGTAAAATGTAAACATGCTCATGTTTAAAGCCGTATGTTTTTTAAAATATGTTCTGGACAGTTTTAGGGAACGACCAATTTGAATAGACATTTCCTAATTGATACAGGAAAAAGGACATGTGTGTAAAGTGCTCCACGTGTTTTTCTCAATGGATAATTATGCAACCGTATAGAAGAAAAGCAATATGTCTGTAAAGGTATGTGTGTAAAGATTCTCTCAGAAGAATAATCTCATTATACATTTACGTTAGTCATACACGCAAAAGTTATATGTGTGTAAAGTCTGCCGTAAAAGATTTTCTCGAAAAAGATCTAAATAGGATGTACACACACACAAAAAAAAAAAAAAAAAAAAAGCTGTATGGATCAAATGTGTTGCAAAGAATATTGTAAGAAGTGTTATCTAAATAGATATTCGTGCACTTATAGAGGAGAATAGCTATATATGTGTGGAATTTTGGTTCAAAGGTTTTTCTCAAAACAGATATCCCAATAACCATTTACGTATTCACACACAAACATAGCCCTGTGTGTAATATGAAAAGCGGAAGAATGGGTAATTTGCGAGTTGCTACTTTCAAATCATATATTGAAATTACCCAAAATTATGCTGCAGGGTAAAACTTTGCTTCGAAGACATTTCATCTTTGATATTGATGATATATTTCACCGTCAGATAAAAATTTATTATTTTCAGAGGTGACGGTAAATGACGCTGTTATATAGATGATATAGAAGAAAGTTTTTTATGGTTTTCTACTTCCATTACCCGTGAACCGTAATTAATAAAAGTATTGTATTCGGTCCGAAAATTCGATATCGAGTTTGCACCTGATTTACATGTTTTAAGCTCTCCAGAGTCCCAAAAAGTAATTTTTGACAAAATAAAATAAATAAATAAATTGGTGTGAAGCAACCACACTACTTCCATTACCCACTATTTCACGCATTATATACATTTTTTTTTTTTTTAAATGCGATCAGAAGACATAAAATTGACCTAACGAAGTAGACGCCTGACAAACTGATATAGATATGTAAAACAGAGTTTACATAGCGAGTTAAGGAATAATAATAAAAATAAAAGGTAGACTTATTTTTTGAAACACCAATTTCCGAGATATAAAAGTGGCTTACCTGACCATGATGACTGTTAATTTTCCTGTCATAACCACGCATTATACGAGAAAGGCAATTTAAAATGGAAATATGCAACAGTTTTCAAGAAAATCGTTAGAGCCGTTTTTGAGATACCAACTTTTCCCAAAACATGGCATACTCAATTATTGATCGGAAAACAATAATTACATACAAAAAGATATTTAAAAGGGAGTTAATATGGCGGGTTTGAAAAAAATCCGAACAGCCGTTTTAAAAAAAAAAAGAAAAAAACGCACTTGCGAGACCTGAAATTCAGCTATTTATACAGGGATCCTATCAATTTTCCTGAACTAACCAACTATATCATTCGAAAGAAAATCTAATAAAGTACTTATGTAGCAGATTTGAAGAAAATCGTTAGAGCAGTTTTTGAGATACGGACTTACGGTCCCACTTCCGTTTTCGGATGTCCCACTTCCATTTTTCCAGTTTTCACCGAACTTTATAAAATTCATCTGTACACCAGTTCTGTCTTAAATCTGAAGTTTCGTAGCTCTATCTTTATTAGTTTCGGAAGGGTCGGCAGCCTCCCTCAGGAACGTATCTGTTTATGTAGCAAATCAATCGAATCAATATATGCGCAATATTATATAGTGAGAAATGAATAAAAATGACCTTTTTAATATTGTGTGACCGCAAGAATCACGCTATTGATTTGCAATTTCGTACACATCTTTTCGAGCCACATAGAATTAACTGTTTTGGTTTTGGCGTGTATTCTATTTGCAATTCGTGTACAGGGACACACACACCAAAGCTTTCCTTATCACTGTGGCCTATGGACAGAATGTGTATGTACCGCAATAACGGCTGCAAAAATCCTCCAAATAACTTGCAAATTGGTATACACGCAGTGACGGATTTAAGGGGGGGGGGGGCTAGGGGGCTGAAGCCCCCTCCCCTTAAATCACTGACATTCACAATTGAATATTGCAATTGTAAATTTTTTATTGGTCTAGAATAACACTTTGAAAAATCTTAGCCCCCCCCCCCCCCCTCAAAAGTCAAGTTCTGTATACACGTTCAAGCTCTGTACAAAAAGAGCTGTATAATTTTTTATGGTCTATGTACAGGGACAACCCAAAGTTTTTCTTATCATTGCGGCCTACGGGGTGAATTTAGTTTAAACAAATTTTAACGTCGGTACTCTGCATTGAACAAAGTGAAATGAGGGTATTACTGAGAGACTTAAACTGATGTTTTCTGCAGAAAATACGTGTGCTGTTAGGCTTTCTAATTAATACATAGGACTTTACATACGTGTTCCGATACTATCACGTAATCATCCAAATTATGTCAAATTTCGAACAATTGTTCATGGAAAACGTAGAATAAGTTGAATAGTTTTTACTGACGTATGCAATGTTTATGGATTGTTTACAGAGACACACAAAATAATTTCATGATATTATTGCCTGCAGTAAAAATAAATACATAATTATATATATATATAAGCGCATTTTAAAACGTTTATGCTCCATTCAACACAGTGGAATTACCAGACATTATAAAGGTATATAAAAACATGTTAACGCTAATAAAAGGGATATGTATAGACTAAATGATTTATTTGCGGGATCGCACAAATGAATTCGGATGACATTCTGTAATCATCCAAATGATTCAAATTACATTGAAATATTCATGAATTATAATTAATTAAATAGGTGTATTCTAATTTTTTTAGTGTATATAATTACTGTGGCTGCTTTTCCGAGTTACATAAAAGAATTTCGTTCTATTACGGTCTATAGTCCATATTTCAACACTGGTATTGCATTTCAACATGGTTACACCCCACGAAATATGAAATTTTCTTAGAATTTTAAAAGCATATTTTTCTGTGGGGAAATGTGGGCATAGAATTGGTATTTAATTTACAGGGTTGGAAAAAATAATTCTAGTATGTTATGTAATTAATTTGCATGAAATTTGGTAGAAGTACTTATGAATTACAGGGAATTAGTACAAGTACAAGACAGTCAGTTATTAGGAATACATACATACACAGATAGTTATAGAAAGAGAGAAGCAGAGGGGTTGAGGGGGGCTGCAATCCCCCTCAGAAACGTTTCTGTTTATAATTTTTATTAAAATCACACAATCAACTGTGGAAGAAAATCACATTTATTGAAATTTTATTTTTCCGACTGAGTGAAAATAATACCTGGACCGGGAGTCGAACCCCGGATCTTTGACTTACAAGATCAAGGCTGTACCAATTGAGCTATCCAGGCCGTCACCCCGGTCAGCATTACTCACTCAGACAACCATTAGGCAGAAACATCTCTGGTCTATCATGTAGATAGCTCGACAGAAATGAGCCGCAGGTTTCTGTTTATAAAAAAAAGTCAATAGATTCAATATGTATATATATATATATTATATAGGGAATAAATAAAAATAATCTGTTGAATAATGCGTGATGCAAATATGATGGTGATTTTCCTGATCTGCATATTCACTAGTTATACATAGAACGTTATCTTACTCGTCAATCTGGAATCTATCATAATAGAATTTTAATTTTAGGTAAGAGAAAGTCGTATGGGTGCCATACCAGATTATTTACTTTAAATTCTATTATTGAAAATCTGTTTAATTCAACAAAATATTTTTTACGAATCGCTAAAATAGATGTTCGTATATTGCCACTCATTGCATTATGAGTGAAATATCAGATTTATCGTGCAAACAGTATTATGTGCCACGAAAAATATTTAAAATGAAATGCGATTATATATTTCGTATTAATAACTCTTTAAACGTTTGTCTTCTAAATCTATATGTTACTCAGACTCACGTCCGTAATACAAAAAGAAAAAAAAAATCTATAGTAATAGAAGAAGTAAAGAAATAAAAACCCCGAACGATGCATCTTCATAACAAAAATATAAACATCTGTTCGTCGAACCGCAAAAGCATCTGTCTGAGAGGTGGAGCCGAATAAAGAGTGTGTCAAATCGAAAAATTGGAACATTTTACTCCAATTTTTGCAATTTCTTTGCAATTTTAATTAATTTAAAATTTTATTAAAGTATAAGATTTTTACGTACATTTCATTAAACTCTTTGAAATTGATGCGCCTTTTTAAATTCTCTTTTAGCAAATTAAGGGAATAATTTATAAGCCATTTCATGCATATACAGAGCTGCCAACCTAATCCGGCAAATTGTTAACGCCTATTGAAAAACGCCCCTTTTTCTACACCACTTAATTTTTAGAGCAATTCTCTTCAAATATATCTATGATGAATTAAGTAGAAAAATACTCAAAAAATTAAGTGGTGTAGAAAAAGGGGCGGAACTAACAATTTGTCGGATTCGGTTGGCAGCTCTGCATATAATATTGCAAACATAATGCATTGCAATAATACTGCAATAAAACAGCTTTTTTAAAAAAAACAACTGTTATTCTTTCATAAAATCGACAAAAGGTGCGTCAGTTTATGAAATGAGAGTAATGCAATAAAGAAAAACCGCGTCACAATCAATTAATATGTCGCTGTTTTAACTGCAAAGAAAGTTTTCCATAGAATAACATTGGATTTTAGAAAAGGTAATGGTAAGTGAAGAGGGCCTTTAAATACGAAATATTGAACGTATATCCAAAAAATATAAAAATAATTTGCATAGAAAATAAGATACTTTTTTATTTTTTTCTCGTCTTTCTCAAGCAATAGGTAACTATATTATATTCTGAAGGAAGGTCAAAAATGGAAAATGTAAGGCAACTAATGATTTATCCCTACGACCACGGGACTACGACTAGAGACTTTCAATACCTTTATTACTATTTGGGGATTATTTTCAAAAATTGCCTTTATTTGGAGAAAAATCTGAGCTTAAATTATAGAAAAAATCTACTTGATATATTTTTTTGAAATCTTTTCATTTTCCCTTTTTAGTAAAAATCAAGTTAATAAAAAAAGGTAATCAATTTTTTCGAAAAAAAAAAAAGCCCTGATTTAGGGAAATTTGGAAACCAGTTTGGAGAAATAATTTTCAACCATCTGGCATCACTGTGTCTGAGTGCTGTAGATTTTTCTGTAGACAGCACACAGACAGACGCCATTTCGCTTTTATTAATAAGATTCAAACAGTGGTAAAATCATTTATCTAAAAATCTATTTGATTTGATGCATGTATAATAATATTATCGATGAAGAAAACATTTGCTTATAACATGATTTAGGAACAATATTCTATAAGTCTAACCTAAAGCCAGTATCATGAAGGCGAGTTTTTTAATTTAAATATAGTTATATAAAAAAACAGAAACAATTTGTGACTAAAAAGAACTTTTAAACAAAGTTGTCTGCAATGCATATTTTGAAAATCAACATACAAGTTTTCCAAATTCAATACAGAAGTAAATATTACTGATTCCATGAAAAGGAAAAAAAGCTAAATATACGAAGAATTTTTTTTTTTTTTTTTTTTTTTTAAAGCTTTAATGATGTACTTAATTAAATTAATGTAATTCAGATGTATGATTTAAAAGATTTGCTGTAAAATATATCTTAGTACATTTATTGAAAAAACCGTACATTTCTAAAATGTATTCAGTTAAATAATCTGTAGGAAAAAGCACATAGAACGCACATTGAAACCCTTATAATTAAATGTCATATGTGTCAGAATTATGTGTTGTAAAGGATGATCAGAAATGGCACACCTAAATAAAAATGCATGCACTGACAGAGAAAAGCCATACATGTATAACGTGCGTTCTAAAACTTTTTCTGTAAAGGGAGATCTAAATACACATCTACGCATTCACACAGGAAAAAAGCCACATGAGTGTGAAATATGTTCTAAAATGTTTTCTGAAAAAATGTACCTATCTAAACATTTACGTACTCATACCAGGGAAAAGCCATATGAGTGTCAAACATGTCTAAAAAGATTTATATGTAAAAGTGATTTAAATACACATCTACGCATTCACAAAGGAGAAGGGACACATGTTTGTGAAATATGTACTAAAAAGTTTTCTAATAAAAGATATCTAATTAAACATTCGCGTACTCATACAGGAGAAAAGCCACATGTGTGTGAAATTTGTTCTAAAGGTTTTTCTCGAAAAGATAGTCTCAATATACATTTGCGAATTCACACAGGAGAAAAGCCACATGTGTGTGAAATATGTTTTAAAGAATTCACAAATAAGAGAGATTTAAATAGACATTTACGCACTCATACAGGAGAAAAGCCACATGTGTGTGAAATTTGTTCTAAGGGTTTTTCTCGAAAAAGTAGTCTCAATATACATTTGCTAACTCACTCAGGAGAAAAGCCACATGCTTCTGAAATATGTTCTAAAAAGTTTTTTAATAAAAGGTATCTAATTAAACATTTGCGCACTCATACAGGAGAAAGGCCGAATGTTTGTGAAATATGTGTGAAAGGGTTCACTGAAAAGAGAGAACTAAATATACATTCACGTACTCATACAGGAGAAAAGCCACATGTGTGTGAAATATGTTCTAGAAAGTTTTCTGATACAAGCAACCTATTTAAACATTTACGTATTCATACCGGAGAAAAGCCATAT
Source organism: Salticus scenicus (assembly GCA_963930645.1). Taxonomy (NCBI): domain Eukaryota; kingdom Metazoa; phylum Arthropoda; class Arachnida; order Araneae; family Salticidae; genus Salticus; species Salticus scenicus. The sequence goes on along the minus strand of OZ005660.1, from coordinate 222,181,492 downwards.
GAGTGTGAAACATGTCTTAAAAGATTCACACGTAAAAGTTGTTTAAATACACATCTACGCATTCACATAGGAGAAAAGACACATGTTTGTAAATTATGTTCTAAAGGTTTTTCTCAAAAAAGTAATCTGAATACACATGTGCGAATTCACACAGGAGAAAAGCAGCATGTGTGTGAAATATGTTCTAAAAAGTTTTCTGATAAAATAAACCTATTTAAACGTTTACGTACTCATACAGGAGAAAAGCTCCTTGCGTAAATTTTTTTTCCAAGGTATTTTCTGAAAGAGATAGTTTGAATAAACATTTACTCAGACGTACAAAAAATAAAAAAAGTCTTAGATCTGGGTAGATTGTTTTAAACTCTAAACAACTGTCTAATAAGAGTGATCAAAATATACATTCACATTCTCAAACAGCAAAAATGCCATATGTGAAATCTGTTGTGAAGATTTTTCTCAAAACATTTATAATCTGTTCGCGGAGAACTGACAGCAAAAGTAAAGATAAAGGGTTGCTGTTTTTTCACTAAAGTTTGACACATTTACGTTTTCTCGCTGAATGGGCTTCCCCCATTAAATGCTTATTGATTATTACAGGTTTTTTATTCATTTTAACATATTATTAATTATATTAACAGATGCATAAATGTAGATCCCAACCTTTCGTTAAAAAATACGAGCAAATTCGGCAGCAATCATTATGAGTAGAACAGTAAGAGGAATTATGAGTCTTCGATCTCTATAAAACAACTCTGATTTTGCATCAGATCTCCCTCCTATCGAACCAGCAGTTCAACGTTTGATCTCATTTCCTTCAGCAATTTTAAATCTTCGAATTTCATTAGAAATTCTGCGGATTGAAATTATCCTTCCACTTAAAAAACACATATATCATACTTCACTACATGAACGTTCTTTTTTTCGAGGAATTGTCAGTAATGTCTGTCGAAGAAAAATTGAAGGCTTATATATGAATTAATGTAGCCCAGTAGTTCACAAATTCGCATGTCAACTGTAATTTATACGCTAGTAAGTTAAATAAAACGACACAATCTTGATTGTCCCTATAATTATGACCATCTAAAAACGTGGAGAAAAAAATATTTTGCATTATTTTTTATAAATTTTTTTTTCATATTAAAAAAATTATAGCAGTTTTGGTTTTTAGAATACTAGATATATTAAGTGCACTTAGTATAATCTTGTTTACAATTATTTTTACATTAGATATTTCAAAACATAAAGTGCCCTTATAAATATGAGAAGGAGTGTATGTAATATCGCAGCGAAAAATAATTTTTCGACCTATCAAGGTTTTCGAGTTATCGAGAGTACACTGTATATGTACTTAAATGTAAACAAGATATTTTTAAAATTATGTTCAAAATGAAACAGATCTTTGATAAATCTGTTTAATTTTGAAAACTAGTCTTTCATGGTATGAACAGACTACTTGATGTCGTGTTATGTAAAGTAGTTTAAGAGAGAACTACAAAACTATAGAACACAAATAGAACATTTACTTTACGATTCATACAAGACCGGAGAATACACTTAGAACAAAACCACGGAGTAATATTTAATAGGAGAAGAAGGTCCAATGGGAGAAAGCTTTGAAACTGAGATCTAAATTTTTGGTAAATATTGAGGGCGCCACTTGTCATTACTCCCTACTTCGGAGCTGATATCGTGTTGTTTTCAATAGGATTTTTCTGGAATACATTTAAAATTTTTTATTTTAAGCAATTTAATTTGTTTGTAAGTTCTTAAAACAGCATAATTCAGATGTTTCAAATAAATGCTTCGTTCATAGTTGTAATACAGACTATGATAGTGGTAAGAAAAAAAAAAAAAAAAGCCCCAGGAGAGAAATAATGTCCGAGTTCGTGTTTTCTGCACCTAAAGTAAGTTTATTTTTTTTCTTTGCAAAATTTCATCCATTTTCCTTCCTCCCAATTGTCTGTTTTAGCTATCTTCGGTTCATAAGGATCGTCATTTTTTAAAAGCTCTCTTTTAAAGTAAAATTAGTATAAAATGGCTCTTAAAAAAAGCATGTTGGTTAGAATACTCTATTTAATGAAATTTGCTTGCAATAGAACTTTTTCCAGTTTGATATTATTTTTAAAAAAATAATTAAAACGAGACATTTCCCCATTGAATAGCATTGCGGAAGCTAGAGAGAAGGAAGTATTGTACGCTGGCGCCATCTGTAAACATTATAAAACAACATCACAAAATTTCAGCGTTACCTTCTTCTCCTATTAAATATTACTCCGTGAACAAAACTCAAAAAACAAAACATCCAACCGACAGTAGTAGTTGTAGTCATTACATGAGTGATCGCAGCATTTGCGATTACGAGAGATTCAGTTAGTAAGTTTCAATCACACGACATCCCCCCAACCAAGTCTTTTAAAGTCTCTAGAGGTTGAGACGATCTTGTTTTCTAATCAGTCTTCCACTTCTTGTCATTTTGACTTCGGGTTCCACAACTGGCATTTTATCTGTACTTGTGGAGGTTTTCATGGGGAGATTTTGGTGACGGAGAAAATTCTAACTGACTTTCAGCTGGAACTGTTTCTTCTTTATCATACACTGCATCAGGTAGCCACGGAATATCTTCTTTAAATGGTTGCTGATCGTAATCAAGAACGAGATGCCGACGATTTCGTCTGACGACATCTTTTCGAGGTGTTTCTATGATATATGATCTTGGAGCACCTGCCTTCGATTTTATAATAGCCGGTGTTTTCATATCTTTTATCCACACATTTTTTCCAACGTTCAAGGGTTTCAATTCATGAGCTGAATGTCGCTTATCAAAATTACATTTGTCTTTCACTTTACCTCTTTTGTCGTTTTCGACGTGCTCTTTTAGATTCGGCCACTTTGGCTTCAGTAGGAGAGGATAAACAGGAAGACGAGTTCTAAGCCTTCTACCCATGCATAGTTGGGCTGGACTACTTCCTGTTGGGCCCGGAGTGTCTCTATATTTCAGAAGTCCAAGATGGGGATCATCTGATTTTTGCATGATGCTTTTTATGGCTGTGGAAATCGAGGACTGCTTGTAACATGCTTAAATCCGTAGTCACGAGCAAATATTTCGAATTCCATGGAGCTGTATTGGGGCCCATTATCACTGACGACAACGTTGGGAATGCCGTGACGGGCAAATATAGTCTTCATTTGTTCAATGACTTCTGGTGATGTAACACTGGTTAGCGAGCATATTTCAGGATATCTCGAGTAATAGTCCGTTACCAGAAGATATTTCTTTCACTTAGTTCAAATAAATCTGTGGCTACTCTTTCCCAGGGAAGTGTCGGTGGAGTGGAGGGAATTAACGGTTCACAATGATTGATTTTAGTCTTTACGCACTGGGAGCAGGAGTTCACCATTTCTTTGATCTGGCAAGAAATTCCAGGCCACCAAACAGATTGTTTGGCGCGTTCTCGACACTTGTGAATGCCAAGGTGTCCATCATGAATTCTAGACATAATATCCTTTTGCAAGACTCTTGGAATGACTAATCTTGAGTTTCTTAACAAGAGACCATTAGAGGTGGTAAGTTCGTCCTTAAACTTCCAGTACGGACATGCATTTGATGGAAGATTTACGTAGTTTGGCCAACCGGTTTTGCTGTATTCCATGACCAGCGAGCAAGAGGCATCTTTCAGGAGTTCAACTTTAATCTCTTGAAGTCGTTCCTTTGAGGATGGAATGGTCTTAATCACGTATGAGACATAGGCTTCAATGTCTTGTTCAGTCAGCATATCTTTGCAATCGGATATTTCGTCTTCAGGACATCTTGAGAGAGTATCAGCAGTAGCTATTTTATCTCCAGGAACATACACGATTTCATAATTAAATCGCATTAGTCTGATTCTGAATCTTTGGATCCGAGGAGGACGATCTTCAATGCTCATTTTTCCGAGTAGTGGTACTAGAGGTTTATGATCTGTTTCAAGCACGAATTTCAACCCAAGCAAATATTGTTGGAATCTTTCAGCAGCCCAAGTCGCTGCAAGAGCTTCTTTTTCAATTTGTGAGTAACGAGTTTCTGTTGGAGTAAGTGATCGGGAAGCATAGGCTACAGCACGGATTTCACCTGTTGGCTGTTTTTGCATCAGAACAGCCCCTAATCCGAATGAAGAAGCATCTGCAGACAAGACAGTATCATACTTGGCATTGTACTTAGCTAGACAAATGTCAGAACAAAAAATGTCCGATATTTCTTTTAAGACTGCATCATGTACACTAGTCCACTGAAACACAACATTTTTCTTTAAAAGAGCTCTCAGCGGTTCCGTTTTGGAAGAGAGATTTGGAAGAAATCTTGCTACATGATTCACCGACCAAGTATGCGTCTAACACCAGAGACATCATTTGGAGGAGAGAGATTTTTGATGGCACTGACTTTGCAGGATCCGGTCTAATGCCGTCTTTGTCAATGACATGACCAAGAAATTTCACTTGAGGAACAGAGAATATACATTTTTCGGAATTAAGAGTGACACCTGATTTAGCTAGCTTTTCCAGTACTAAAGTTAGCCTTTTGTCATGTTCTTCTTGGTTTTTACCAAACACAAGAGTGTCATCTGTTTGATTGACGACACCTGGTAAGCCTTCCAAAATCTTAGTCATCCTTTGCTGAAAATGCTCTGGAGCAGAGGTGATTCCAAACGGAAGACTCGTAAAGCAGTAGCGGCCAAAGGGAGTGATGAATGTGGTTATTTCCTGTGAATCCTTTGTCAAGGGAATCTGAAAGAATCCCATGTTAGCGTCAAGTTTGGAGAACACGCTTGCTTCACCGAGCAAACCGAGAGATTCTTCGACGGCTGGCATGACAGTTCTTTCACGAACCACAAATTTGTTTAACTTTGTGAATTCAACGCAAATTCTGATATCACCATTAGGCTTTTCCACCGAAACGAGTCCTGCACACCACTTGGTAGGCTTGTCGATACTTCTGATTACGCCCATTTGTTCCATGCGATGCAATTCAGCTTTTACACGCCCACGCAGGGGAATAGGAACACGCCTGGCAACGCTTACGCTATATGGAACAGCATCAGGTTCCAAAACAATTTTGTATTCTTCCTTCATTCTTCCCAGACCAGTGAATAAGGAGGGGAATTTTTTTATAATTTGTTGATTTCTGTCGTTTTTCACCACAGAATTGACTATCTTAATGACGTTAAGTTCGGTGAGTGCCGAGTATCCTAGGAGAGGTTCGCACACATTTTCAACAACAAAGAGAGTTTGCTTTGAAGTATTATCCTTATACTTCAACATGGTTTCGAATTTACCACGCACTTTTAATCTCGAACCATCTGGTCCTTTAAGAATTTCATTAGCTTTCGACAGAGTCCTGGGAACACCTGGTGTTTCAGGATGAACGACGGACACAGCCGCACCAGAGTCAACTTTAAATTTCACACTAGAGTTGTTAAATTCAATGTTTACATGCAGAGTGTTTTTTGACGCCGAGGTAACGCCACCAACGGTGTACACTGAGGACGAATTTTCGTCATGCACTGAAGAAACGAAATTTTTCTTTGATAAGCACACCTTAACAAAATGGCCACGCTTATTACAGCCTCTACAAAAAGCATTTTTTGCCGGACATTGAGTTCGAGAATGTAAATTACCACCACAAAAATGACAATTTCCTTTACCTTTGGAGTTATGAGATATCTTTGGGGAGTTATGAGTAGTTGGTTTATACTTTACATTCAGGTCACGTTTCGGGTTTTGCTTTTTCAAAGAGTTGACGGCACTTTCAGAATGACCATCCAGATGCAGGAGGTCTCGTTTTTGTCGTGCTTTTTCAATGGCTGATTCCAGAGTTAATTTTGAATCTAATTGCAGAGTTTCTGAAAGTGATTTATCATTTAGTCCGACGACGAATCTATCTCGTATTAAACGAGTTTTAAGAGCTCCGAAATTGCAGTGTTCGGCCAGATTAAAAAGAGAAGTGGCAAATTGATCCACAGTTTCGCCGACTTGCTGTTTACGGAGATTGAATTTCGCTGACTCGTATACTTCATTGTGCCGGATGACAAAATGAGAATCGAACTTTGACTTTACAATATCATATTTGTCTTCGTCATCTGTTGATAGTTCAAAAGAGGCCAGTATTTTTCTAGCTTCGCGTACCATAGTATAGAGAAGAGTTCGTACCTGTGTTATTTCAGGTTTTGCATTGAGTCCGGAAGCATATCGAAAGTCTTCGAATTCTTGTATCCATTCGGGCCAATCCGCTGAGTTTTGAAAATTAAATGGCGAAGGAACCTTTAAAGGTATTTGAGTAGTTTGAGTAGAATCTACAGCCATAATAAAGCAGTTTGAGAGAAGATTCTAAATTCTAACACCAACAGAGCCTCTTTTTTTTCTGGTCCACTTTTAAGTTACGTACGGAGAGTTCTAAAGCAGAAAATACTTAAGAAATTTTTATCGAAAACACTACCTGACACCATGTCGTGTTATGTAAAGTAGTTTAAGAGAGAACTACAAAACTATAGAACACTAATAGAACATTTACTTTACGTTTCATACAAGACCGGAGAATACACTTAGAACAAAACTCAAAAAACAAAACATCCAACCGACAGTAGTAGTTGTAGTCATTACATGAGTGATCGCAGCATTTGCGATTACGAGAGATTCAGTTAGTAAGTTGCAATCACACGACACTTGATTACTAGGATGTGCTTTGCTGTATTTTCTCCTGCAAAGGAGCGTGTAAACCACATTTTTTTTTCTTTTTTTTTGTATAGCAGTTCTGCTACACCAAAGTATTTGTGTGTAGCAATTTATAATTATCGAAAAAATTTAAGGCCACTTCCAATCGCAGTCCCTTAATTTTTTTCAGGTGAAATATTAATTTTTGAGAAATATCCCTCCTCCCCCCCTACACCTCCAGTACACTTCTTTATTTTCCCAAGTATAGTATTTACACACATTATCAATTAATTATATAATGTATTGCATTACATTATTAAAAATGCTGCATATAGCTTTAAAAACATTTAACAGGATAAATTTTGAATATACATAATAAAGGCTACTAAAAAGTATAAAAATTTTTGACTCTTCTTTATTGGCACTATTACCATATTACTTCTTTTTCAACAAATAACAAAAACCACTCACTAAAAAAAGGCTTTTTTTTACATTTCGATCGTTCCACGCACTTTGCGCATAAAGAACATGATATTTTAGTAATAATATTGCCATTTGCTTCATATTTCAGCCATTCATTATTTGGATCCTAAGATATAATCCAGTTCTTTACAGTTCGTAACTGAACTGCCATTTTTTATTTTCGCTTGATTTCACAACACAAATAATGGAAAATGACATCACGTGCGTTTATTTAGATATGCGGTCGACGAGCTAAGAATGAAAAACCATAAGTCACATGAGTTTGCGCTACAAGCGTCTCCATCTGCGATGATTGAGGTGCATGCGTAGAAGAGGTATTAACTTCAGTGTTGGTTTGGGCTTATCGGTGTACTAGGCTCACTGCTGCCATCTATTGCTCAATATATGTACATCTCTGTTATAAAATGAAGTAACGATTTTTTTTTTTTTTTTTTTTTTTTTTTTTTGTATCGCAATTATGTGTGATACAAGGCAAAATGGTATCGCAAGTTTTCATTTTTGTGTCGCCTTTCGCAATGCCACTTATTTTACACGCTGCCGGAAAGCTGATATTCCTTTTCTAATTCAGAGTTGCCACTCAAATAGCACAATGAAATTATCTGATTTTTCCAGGTTTTCTAGATATGTTCTAAGAAAATTCTAGTCTAACCATATCAGTGATGCCACTTGTCTTCTAAAATCCTGGGTCCCCGGGACCCATCAGTTTAAAAAGTCTGGGTCCTCACATAAATGAATTTGTATATTATAGATAAAAATTAAAATTTATCTTATTGTAGACGGAAAACAGTTTTTAGGAATTTTTAACCAGCTCTTTTTGAGATTGTCTTAAGCTAATATTATGTAGAAGGTGGTTGCTGTTAAAAAATAACTGAAAACGTTTAGCTCAATGTGTTCTGGTACAAAAAAAAAAAAAAAAAGAGAGAGAGGGAAAATATATTATAATGTCTAGTTATTATTATTACTTTAAATTAGAAACATTTTTTAAATTTCCTCGAAATTATTAGCATTAAGAGAACAAAATAAGAAGAAAGATTTTTTTTTTTTTTTTTTTTTTTTTTTTTTTTTTGAGAAATGAGGAGTTTTTAGATAAGTAGATGGATTACGAAATTTAGTTACACATTCCCCTTCGCATGCAGTACATGATCCGGTATAGCTTACCGACCTGATTTCGATTATCGGAATTTCCTAGATATCGGCCCTTGCCGAAAACGGAAATATCACATCTGCAAAAGCTACTCCAAGTCCCCCACCCTCCTTTCACAAAATAACTTACCAATAAATTATACTGATAACTTAAATAATGTATTAGAGAAAAAAAAGTAAAAGAAGTGCACTTCCTTATCGGTAAACAAAATTACTATAATAATAATAACATTCTGACATAAGCAAAATTATTTTATTTTTTGCTTAACACAGCAAACATATTACTTTTTTTTTAATACTTAGGTTTTTTTAATAATAAAATTTCTTGGATCTTAATACAGACATAATGTCATGTTCCAGTAATTACATCCGTTCCATTTGTTTTTGTTTTATTTGAACGAACTTAGAACTCAGCAGGGTGATGCGATTCAATGTTCCGGCACTTTTAACAGTTAACTTTTTCGTATAGGGCCTTCGTTTTTGTGTTTCAGACCTTTGTTTTCGTGTCGACCACTCGTGTGTGTTTATCGTACTGGAATTAGAAAGAAATGCTTTTGGATTCTTTGGAAGAATAGCTTTATGACCATTTCATGAATTTCATTCATATTTCGGCTAAGCTTTGATAGAGGGCACCCATTGGTGATTTATTTACGTAGTGACGCGATGCGGTGTATCGTACACTTTTTACTAATAATCTTTTCGCATCGAAACTTCGTTTTCTAGTCTCGGATTCGGGACTTCATTTTTGATTTTGCGCCGGCCGCTTGTTTGTGTTTATCGTATAGGTTATGTTCTTTTTCCTTTATGGTAAAATGAAGTTCTAAAGGATTTTTTTTCTTCTTTAGAGTAGAACGCTTTAAAAATATAAAGAAAATATTAGTTTTAACCAAGAAATATATTTTAAAATTTACTTTTTTCGTTTCTTCCACTTTAAATATTTTTTTTTTTCAAGAATGAGAACTACGTGTCCCCGGAGACCCGCCATAATAAATTTTTCGCGTCCTGTCTCCGACTTTTTGCATAATTTACGCGTTATAGCACGTAAACGGCATCGCTGCATATATTGTGCATTGGTTGTATTGAGGGCAAAATAATTATGGTACCACTTGAACACGCAAAAGTTACATATTACTTTGACCTAAGAACAGATTGCCCTACATGCGGGGTCTTTCTGAGACGTCTTGTTTTGAAAAAACGGCAGAAGCTAAGGGGAAAAAAAAAACAAGAAAAATGACTATGCTGGAGGAAAAATTCATATTTATTTATTTATTTTTGGCAATCATTGCGTGTATGAAATTCTCCGGCTTTTCCACATTCTGACTAAAATATTCAAATTATCTGACTTTCATGGTCAATTTTAAAATTCCCTGACTATTCCCGGTTCTCCAGGTAGCGTGGTAACCCTGTAATTTATGAAAGGTTTCTATGCATATGTGTGAGTTTACCTCTATAAAAAAGAGCCAACATTGTCTAAATAAAACTTAATTTTATTTTGAAAAATTACATTTTTCACAATTTTACAAAAAAGAGGACCCTAGCCAAAAATGCTCGAAAGAACTTTATTTTCACATTAAGTTTAGATTCACAAAATTATGTGTCGACTTATCTGAAAAACAGGAGTCTGTTTGAAAAGTCTGTACAGACCTCTGTTTATACATTTTACTTCCCCCGTGAGATGAAATTTCTCCCGCACCTTGTTTGGGCATTTGGATATATTCTGCACCCTTGATGACAGTTATTCTTTGTCAAATTGCACAACAATATAGATAACTACAGTGAATGTGGTAACCACAATAATTGAGCAAAATAAATTACCTTAGAATTTATCTCCCTTTGGCTTGGTTGAGCCAGTCGCCCAAAGCCTCTTTGATTTTAACGTCAGTGGCATCTTTGACCTTATGGCATCTTTGACAAGCAGCTATAAAAATACACAGAAGTATAAAGACACAAAGAAAATCGCCAAATAGAGTTGTGGACCAACCTGCAAGTTGTTCCAAATAGAGTCAAAATCAAACTCATGTATAAATCTTGTAATTTCGCACTGATAATTTTTTAACATTACAGAAATTAGACATTTTTAGGACACATTTCATATTTCTAATTACGGCAAGAAAAAAAATGATCTCCTAAAAAGTATAGGCATTAGAAAAAAGTATAGGTATTAGGGAAAAGTGTAGGCTATAGATTATAAGTACTAGATTTTTTGTTTTCTTTTTTCTTCTTCTTCTTAAAAAAAAAAAAGCAATTACACCAAAAAAATCATCGCCAAACAACGACAAACATTTAAAAGTTGCCAAGCCAAGGGGGTCATATACGAGTACTAAAGTTGTAAAGCAAAATGATCTAGATATTATAAATTTCTTTCTATTCTAAAAAAAAAAAAAAAAAAAAAAAAAAGTAATTTTAAGCATATTTCGTAAAAAAAAAAAAAAAAAAAAAAAAAATGTGTGTTATTAAATACTATGTATTTTAATTTGACATTAAAAATGGGAATTTCTATAGCATTTTTCTGTGCTTTTGTTTTGTGTTGTACACTATTAATATTCCTATTCAGCAAAACGCCTCACAGGAGTTGATATGTGAAGTGATTCGGGGGTTAGTGAGCGGAGGGAGCAGCGGGCAGAGCCTTTCTAGTGTATTAAAAAATAAAAAAAAGCATCATTTTGAGTACAAAATTTCTATGAATATAATTAATCTCTATCCCACTCACACACTCAAAAAAAAAAAAAAAAAAAAAAAAAAAAAAAGGAAAGAATTTTTCATGCACGGGAACGAGACCATTATATTATTTCTAATTCCTAATTTCTAATGCATTTTTCCATTGTTCATAAATATTTTTCGATCTTTTAATCGCCAAATTATCAATGAAGTCATTAATTTTATAAGCCATAAACTTTATTTTGATTGAAGTATGCATAGTTGCGAAATTTTTTATTTTATTCCGGAATGCTGCTAGCCCCTACCTTTTTTCTTCCACCGTAATCTTTTTAGAGTAATTTTCTTTATATTTAATCATAGAAGTTTTTTTTTTTTTTTACAAATTTACATTGTGAAAAAAAGGGCGGAATTCCGGAATAAATCAAAAAAACTTGGCAGATACGAGTATGTTAACATAATAAAGGAATAGATCCACAAAATTTTATTATGTATTTTTTAATACATATTTTTTTACGAAATGAGTCCTTTATTAAAGCGATATATTTAATTTAATTTTGAATTTAAAAAAAAAAGAAGTACAAATAGAAAAAGAAAGAAAAAAAAAAAAAAAAAAAAAAAAAAAAAAAACCAGTGAAATAAACTTAATATTGACAGTATGAGTTATGAGTTAACTTTGAATGTTGTTATTTGTGATACGCATACTTAAATATTCTTGTAATTATAAATTAATGATTTTTTTTTAAGTAATTTATTTTATCTTTTTGATTTATTTATTTCCATTTATATATTTACATAGCTGCCATTAGCCTGATTTATAATCCATATAACGTGGTTACAGACCCGCCTTTTTCCCTGATTCTTTCACCATAATATGTGTATGATAATTTTTACTTAACTAATGGTAGAAACATGCTATTAAAAATTTTGAAAGAAAAATATTGGTAGACGAATCAGGGGGAAAATATGATGTTTGACCACCCTACCGTAGCATCGTTAGTGCCCGCCTTTTTCTTCTCAACAGCTTTTTTGAGTATTTTTCTACTTACTTCATCGTAAATTCATTTGAAGAGTATTACTCTAAAAATTAGGAGATGTGGAAATAGTAGTTGGGCTGTAGCAATTTTTCGGATCTTTAATTAGGATGTCGGCAGTTATGTATGTTCTAAAAGTCCCCAACCCCACCTAACTCGTAAAAAGTGGCGAAACACATATTCAATAAATTCGAAAGGTACTTCTTTTGGTGAAAAATGTTTGGGCTTAGGGGGGCTAGGGGGCTTTTAGGGAGGGCAACTTTAAAATTTCAAATGGGAAGGTATGTCTTGTGATACATTCCTGGAAACGTCTCTTCAAAACAATGAATTTGATGCAAACAGTTTCGCCCTACGATGACTATTAAAACAGATACATTAGTGTTTAGACTTTTGAAATGTGGGATTTATATCTATATATCCCCTTTAATAATCATTGCAGGACAAAATTATTTATATCAAATTCATTATCCTGAAGAGGCGTTTCCAGGTATGCATCACAAGACATACTTTCCTGTTTGTAATTTTAAAGTTGCCCTCCCTAGCTCCTTCCACCCTCTTGCCAGGGACCAAACTTTTTTGGGCAAAGTATGTCTTGTGATATATCCCTGGAAGCATCCCTTGAAGACAATGAATTTGATATAAATAGTCTTATCTTGGAATGATTATTAAAGGGGATACATAAGTATAAAATTCACATTTCAAAAGTCTAAAAACTCATGTATCTGCTTTAATAATAATCGTAGGGCGAAACTTTTTACATCAAATTCATAGTCTTGAAGAGGCGTTTCCAGGGATATATCTCAAGACATACCTTCCTATTTGAAATTTTAAAGTTGCCCTCCCTAGCAGCACCCCTAGGCCCCTAGGCCCAAACCTTTTTCACCAAAAGAAATCCCTCTCGAATTCATTAAATACATGTTTCACCATTTTTCACAATTCCAACTCATTTTCGAATTAGGAGGAGAGTGTGAGACTTTTGGACCTCCCTGTATATGTATAAATATATTGAAACCTTTCCAAACATTTCAGTAGATGAAACCAAGTATCACATGGAAAATTAGATAAAACATGAATAAATATTTATACGTATATGTATTGCTTTGCTTAGATGTCTAAATTTATTTCTTAAAAATCTTTTGAAACCACTCTAGAAATAAATATTAATTAGTTGATAGAATATTTCGCTATTTCTCTTAGGTGCTTTGAATTCGTGATATATTATATAACATTTGTATATCGCATTTAAATTTCATTTTCAACTGCAAAAGCTTGTCCCGGAAAATTGTACATTTAGAAAAGGAGAACTACATTTTTGTATTAAACAAATAAGTAATTAAAATAAGAACGTCACATCTTGCCGTACTTAACAACAATACATTATTTTGAAAAAGAAGTTTTATGTATTTATCTTCAATTCGTTAAATGCCAATGGTGTGTAGTGTATACATGCTAGTAGATTTTACCGCATAAACTGCTCCACATAAAATTTGAAAATTTAAACATGACAAAGCAAAATCATTTCAAATTAATTCCATGTAATTGTCGTCTATGTAAAACAGACGTTAATAATTAAGGTAAAGATAATGAAATCATTACTGAAAGTAATTACTTACTGAAAGTCCTGTAGTTAACAGAACAATTTTGATGCAGTTTCGTGAATATTCGGTTTTGCAAGCTGTACTCTATACATGGCATTTTCTTTCTTTGTTTCCTAAAATGTTTTATAAATGTTTGATATAATTTTATTCGCCATAATAAAGATCTTTTGATCAGTAAATACAATGCTCTGAAAAAAAAAAAAAAAAGAAAAAAAATCGAGATCTGATACCATTCTTGCTGATTCTTATGTAAAATGACCTCCTGAATCCGAATATGACTCCCATTTTGACCAGTCACCCACAGTTTTCTAGATACACACCACACCCTCCCTCAATTTCTTTCCCTGTTCGATAATTTTATGACCATGAATTTGATTTGAAGAATGAAAAATAATTAATTTAAAACCTAAAAAGAAAAATATATAAAGTTTTAAAAAAAACATTAATGACAGACTAAAAAAATATAAATATGTAATGCATAATTTCAGTGGCAATTCTCAAAGTTTTCCCTTGTCGCAAATGTCCATGTTTTAGAATTTTCCAACTCTGTAGCCACTCAGAAGATATTTAAGAGTTAAAATAATCCCCTCCCTCTTCCTAAAAATCAAATGTATAGCCATAAAATCACCGAAAAAAGATAAAAATAGGGGTCCTTCCAAAAAGCAGTGAGTGATAGGACAAAATGGGCGTCATATTCAGATTTAGGAGGTCATTTTGCATAAGAATATGCTGAAGTGGTGTCAGAGGCAATTTTCATGCCGAGTAGTGATATTAGCTAATACCTAAACACTTATTCCATCAGATGTTCCGGTAATATATGTTGAAAACACCCATTTTCTTCCCAAGTTACCCTCCGTGGGCGGAATTAAAAAATTTCTCGGTTTCGAAATAGGTCGTTAATGTAAATTTTCTTGTGATTATTAAGAATATAAATATCATATTATTTTAATTGTAATAAAGACAGATTTTATTTTACTACACTACAGAAATTGTATAAAATTGCATAATCTTAGAATTTTGCCATTGTTTACTCTCTGATTTCATTATTTCAAAGAAAGCTCTAGAACCTAATTGTCGTAGCTTGTACCGATTTCACATTATCCATACTTTTTTTTATCTGGAAGTCAATATGGTGCACAGAATTATCTGTAAAAATAAACATTCAAAGCATTGAAAAAGAATAAATTTAAAGTCCGCAAAACATAAAAGCCTGCGATTCCAGTAAATATACATTTTCAAATCTCTCATCTGATTAACAACTATTCTCAGGTCTATCTATTAAGGTTAAAAAAACCGGCCTTTTCCAGTATGTTATAAACGTAAATTTTTGCTAAACATTTTCCGGGAGGTATTTTTGCAGTTGGATCTTAAATTTTCCGTCCTCGCAGCGAGGACGACGCGCGTTAAGGGGTTAAAATATCTATTTGTATCATGTTCATAACTTAAAAAAATATTTTTAAAAAGTGTATAGCAAAATATTTTCTTCTAAAACAGTGCGGGAACAATTAAACAAAGCAGATAAAAAACCAGAAGATCTCTAAAAAAGGCATCATTAAAGAATAGAGTTAAAAAAAAGAAAAAAAAAGAAAAGAAACAAGACTTCAATTGACCAAAAATTAATATATATATGTATATATATATATATATATATATATATATATATATATATATATATATATATATATATATCAGTTAATTATCTGGATGAACCTGTTTGCTCTGATGAGTCAAGTTTAATTTATTTCAAGCTGATGAAAAAGAAAGTATATTGACTTAATGAAAATTACTCTTTTAAAACAGTGGCACATTCTCCGTACATTATGGTACGGAGGTGCATAACTTTTCAAGGAATCGGGCAAGTTTTCATGCTCAAGGGATCAATTAACTGGGAATAAAGTACGGTCATTATAAAAGTGGCGCCTGACCACTATTTTGAAGGTATTTCACAATTTTCTGCAAACAGCATTTGAAGATGTTAATGTATTTTGCTAAAGGACGTTTGTGGTACGTTTATTTGATGTGATTGTTCACATTAACTATTCTATGCGCACCTATAATTCTGTAATGAATCATACCTTTTTTGAGTTTAAGTTAAATTACACAAAGAATATCGTAGAATTTCTACTTTATCAGATTTAGAAATAGTTCTAATCTCAATACGCTCGAAAAGGTTTAGTCTATAAAAAGTCGGAGTGAGTGAGGGAGGAATCGAAATTTGCAGCCTACCACCCTACCAGGGGTCCTACTCTCCGCCCTTTATTCATGTCAGTCTCAAGAATGAGAAATTTTCAAATATATTGTTACCATTTTTTTTATAGATAAATTACTATCCTCTCTAATCATGGCACATTACTATAAATATAACAAAAGTATTTCTGCATGAAATTAGTCATTGCAATGAGGACAGAATTTGCTTAATTTGAAGAATGTCTTGAAAAATGACGAAGAGTAAGACCCCTGCTCTACAAGAAGTAGAAAAAAGTATTTATGATATTTGGCAGAATGGAATTTCAGAGGTTTAGATTAAAACACTGTATAATACTATGTCACTGAGTATTAAAGCTGTAATTCAATACAAAAGTGGAATTAACACATTCCAGTATACCTATTTTTATTAACACTTTCACGGCCGCATGTTTGTGTCTTTTTGACGGTAAAGTCCGCCTGTGGGTGTAATTTTCCTAAGTTACAATATTTCAGAACAAAATTCTCTATATTCACATTTATATAACAAATGAATATACATAATAATTGTATTCTTCCTATTCAAAATATTTGAATCCATATTATATTTGATTGTACAAATGTACATATTGGGTACAATCTTTAAAAATATGTTACACAACTCGCAAAAGAAACACCCACTGGAGGAGTTACAGATTTTCAAATGACGCGAATATACGTCAGCGGTCGCGAATACTGCTCTGCAAAATAAATAAATAAATAAAAAAGTTTCGAAATCTGTTACCATTTATGATGGTTCCTACGTAACATTACCTCTTTAATCCGAATATGACCCATATTTTGCCCAGTCACCCACAGTTCTCTAGATACACCACCCCATTCCTCAATTTATTTTCGATAATTCTATGGCCAGGAATTTGATTTGAAGAATGAAAAATAATTAATTTAACACCTAAAAACAAACAAACAAACAATATATATATATATATATATATATATATATATAATTTAAAAAATAACATTAATAACAGATTAAAAAAAAATTAAGATATGTAATGCATAATTTCAGTGGCAAATCCCCCCCCCCCCAAAAAAAAAAAAATAAATAAATAAATAAAAATAAAAATAAAAATAAATAAAAATAAAAATGAATTTCCTTGTCGCAACTGTCCATGTTTTAAAATTTTCCAACTTTGTAGCCCCTCAGAAGACATTTAAAGGTTATAATAACCCGCCCCCCACTTAAAAATCAAATTTATAGCCATAAAATCAACGAAAAATAATAAAAATAGGTGGCCATTCCTAAAACACGGTGGGTGATAGGGCAAAATGGCGTCGTATCCAAATTCGAGTAATCATTTTACATAAGAATATGCTGAAATGGTGTCAGACGCAATTTGTATGCCGAGCAGTGTAATTATTTAGATCTAAAAAATAAATAGTTTTATTTCATATGTTAAAATATAACTTGTTTGTTTTATACATACTTGCCAACATCCTAATTGATATTCCGAAGTGTTGTCAGTCCCACCCCTTTTTTCTCACCTGTAAATTTTTAGAGTAATATTTTCCAAATTCAGTTACGATTAAGTAAGAAGAAAAATACTCTAAAAATATACTGGTGTGTAAAAGAATACGGGGCTAACAATACCAGGGAATATTAATTACTATGTTAGCAAGTGTGTTTATATAATCAAGGGTCGTGCTCTCCGCCCTCTTTTCAGGTCATTCTCAAGGACGAGAAATTTTTGCCTTTTTTGTAACCACTAATTTCATGCAGAAATACATTTGACATATTCACAGTAATGTGTCACGATTATAGAGGGTACAGATTATATAACAAAAATAGTGGTAGCAAACATGACAGTTTTATTTGTTTTAACCATTAGTTTTGGAGTTATTGCAATTAAGCTTAACCCCTTCCACTCCAGGGACGTACGTGCGTACGTCTAGTGTTAATGGCCATTAATACCATGGACGTACGTGCATACGTCCAAAGAACGTATACGATACAATAAGCCCAACATTGTAGGGGTATCAGAGAGTTTTTTTATTTGTCATATGGTATTTTGAAATTGTATTTTCATTACTGACAACTAAATGGCGTTAGTAGTCTCGGTGACCTATTAGTTTTGGCTACGCCAGTTGTTTCGTGATTTCTTGCGGCTGCGGTTGTGTGTAATTTTCGCTCCTCGATTTCGTGTGTTTTGCCGGTGTTTGAAACTGTGAATAATGTCTGATTCTAGTGATTCGGAAAGTGATTATAACCCCGATTATGATGAACTTGAAGATACTTTAAGATTCCAATGATGACTTTACAACAAGTGAAGACGGCGAAAGCGATGACAGTGAGTTTGAACCACTTACAGCAGATGAATGGAAATTTATGTCGGATCCTTTTGCCGATGCACGTCCTGAGCAACTGCCTGAACTGAAAAGGGACTTCGATTTCCTACATACAGCTTTCCATTGTTACTTCATTATGTATTGCATTATTTCAAAATTATAATCTGGTATTTCACATATTCACACTACAGCTAGCCTGGAGCGGAAGGGGTTAAGTCAATTTTTCTGCAGTGCGACTTTTTTTTTTTTTTTTTTTTTTACCTTTAATATATATATTTTTGTTGTTTCTGAATATGATTTTATCTTATGTCATCTGTCAAAAAAATTTGATCATGCTTATCAGAACTATGTTTCACATATTTAACTATATGCAATTTGATGAATTGAGAAAAGTATAATAACTGAACCGAAATTTACGAATGAAGTTTTATAGGAAGCCACATGCAAAAATATATTAAAATTTCCTACCATGCTGCCTTAATGTATGCACTCATACCTAGGTTTTTTTCATCTAAGGCAGGACAATGGAATTATTTTAACTTGAGAGGTTTTGTTGTTGTGACTTTTTGAAATTTATATACATCCTTACAATGCATCCCTTTTTTTTCTTTTTCTAATTAATTTATTTTTAAAGTTATTTCAAATAAAAAGTTTGAAAAAAATTAAAAATTATTATATATATGTATACTTTTTTATAATAAGCTGTTTGACTAATACCTACTTTTGAAATAAGTTTAGCAATTTTCAAGCAAAAATGGTTAGAGAATTTCAGAAGTATAAAATAAATGTTTTGTAAAGGACTTAGTTTAATAAGAAATCTTTACCCCCGCCTTCAAAAAAAAAAAAAAAAAAAAAAAAAACATAAATCAAAATTGGAGTAAATTTTAATTTGGTAAAACATAAAGCAAATACTAGTTTTCTCTGAAACGGATTAATCTGAGCGAATTTGTTGTAGAAAAAAAAAAAAAAAAAAAAAAATGCTATTTTTAACAAATTAAGGATATTCAATAAAATATAAAAACGTAAAAAATGTAAGGGTTAAAAAATATCAAACATGTGTTCTATTACGAAAAAGTTTTATTTTTGTTTTTATTTTTATTCATTTTATCCTTCTTCTTACTTTATAGAGGTTCAGCATAGATTCAACCCTTTCAGGGGCAATGTAACTACATTTAGATAACACCAAGCGCCATCTGAATTTGAGTAAAAGATTAAAACCAAAGAAACACCGACATTTTTGGCATATAATCAGCAGGTTAAATAGATATGTCAGCAGTCTTGACCGCTTTTTTTTATTAAATTATCACCAGTAATTTTTAAAAAGTGATAATTGACATATGTAATAGACTTCGATCTAATTAGGCCTTCGATCTAATTAACCTTCGATCTAATTAGGCAAACGTCACAATTAAAAATTTTTGGTGATTATTGAATAAGAAATCTGCCACATCTGGCAACATAATTGGCAGAAGTCATTCTGGAAACATAATTGGCAACAATTTTGATTAACAGATAAATATACATTTGCGTGAAATGATTTCGTTTCTTAGGGGGGGAAATAGAATTTTTTGTTAAATAAAATTTTTAGAAGTAAAATGACATATTGTAGCTGCAGATATACACCAAAAATTACGGTAAGTAAAATTTTTTGCGGCAAAGTTTAAAAAGTAAAATTTTATTTAAAATTTTCGATATTCATCTTTGCAGCTGAGAATTAAAATTGGGTGGTATAAAATATGTTCTACCACCCCTAAAATCATCGGGGATTGAACACTGGTACAGAACTCACACCGGTATTTATTTAGGAAATTCCCTGCCTACAATATCGTTGATATAAGAAGTAGACAATTTTGTTTCATTAATAATGGTGTAAGCCCAGCGTCCATTTCCATCCCTGTATGGCTAACAAAATCTCACGGCACGAAATCTCGAATCCCTGCAACTGCATTTTTCAAATATTTCTAACGGTGACTTATAATCCATTTGATAAATCCATCCACTTGTGTGTTTATTCAGGGTTCTGTGATGATTCGCTTTCTAACAAAATAAGCTAATTAAATGATAAGTTAGGAGAAAAATGATATTTTTATGCTAATTAACTGCTGATAAAATTACAAAATGCTACTTTTTTCCAATTGAATAAAAAACCGAGCAACACTGCTGACTTATCTACGTTCGTGCTATAATTAAAATGAACAAATATATGAATTATTTACAGACACATGTATGAATTTTTGTATTTAATACTTTCTTGATAACTGTAAGATTGGAAATTTAATGTCGTAAATCTTTCTTTCTAAATATATTATCTTACGGATTATATATAAATTTATATTCAAGACTGCCTGCCACAGGCGACTTTTTTTAAACTTTTTTTTTTTTTTTTTTTACCACTCTTTGAAAAATAAAATTTATAATATATTTACGCAGGTTAATCAGCCGTTAGCAAATAAATAATTTAAGTAAGCACAACAAATTTATTCTATGATTTTATGAAACCCTTGCAGCTCACATAATAATTTCGATACATTTTCGTGAACATTTATTTTGCAATCTGCTGTTTAACTACTGAATTTCCTTTATTTATTATTCTTAAATACTATAAGTCTTCTACTTTTTTTTTATTTATTATTATTATTATTGTAAACATCATAATAAATTTCTTTTGATCTTTAAATATTATTGAATACTTTAACCTTCAAATGGGCAATTTCTTTCTGGTGATGGTACATTAAAATACTTTTGTCATTGAGCTTGTGTTAAGCGGAACAGGACAATTCCGCCGAGATTTTAATCCCCTATTCCCCTCATAGGACAATTCCGCCGAGAATTTTAACCCCCCTTTTCCCAAAGAGGACAACTCCGCCGCGCCATTTTCCTGAGACGAGAAGAGGGGGTCTGCAGCAGTATTTCCATTTTTGGCAACGCATTGCACTTTGGCGGCACATCGAGCATTATATAAGCTTTGGAAAGATGAGTAAAAGTAAAATAGATTTTAACCAAATTATGAGTAAAAATTTTTACTCATAAACATGCATTTAATTTTATTTTTCATTATTATTATATGTTCTTTTATTTGACAATTATTTAATCGTATTAATAAATTCTGCTATTAATAAATTTATTTCTAATTTTCGTGTAGCACTTGAATATCATAAAATTCAAGTAAAAATTAACTTAAGAAAAATTTACATCTTAGTTTAAATTATTCCGATTATATTTACAAAATTATTAAAGGATAAATAAGAAATTAAATTTTCTTTACTTAACATAATATTCAAATATATATTACTTAACTTATATTAACTTATATTAAATTTTCTTTACTTATTTTCTTTAATTTAATTTTTTAAATTTTTCATTCAACATTGATAAATAACAATAATAACAACAGCAATAATTCTGTGCGATGAAAATCATCTCCATCTGTATATATCGTGGAAAATTGTTTTAATAAATATTAATTAGGACTGAGGGCCTATTAGTCTCAATCTGGGATTTTTGCGTTGTCGCTTTCGATAGTTGGACATTTGTCGAAATCTAAAACTTATCGAAAATATAATTGAATAATTTGAAAGCGTTGTTATAATTTGAAAAAAGGAAAAAAAAAAAAACCAATAGTCCTCCGTCCTAAACTAAATTCTGCTTTTGCCAGAATTTCATCAAAATCTTTTTATTATTATTATTATTATTATTATTGAAAGAAAAAGAAAAGAAAATTAATAATAATCAGTATCGTTACAAGCGATATCGAAAAAGTTTTTTTTTTAAATAATTTTGAATTAGGAAATAAGAAGTGCGCGAGCAATATGAAATAAAAATAAGTAAAAAAACGAATTTAATGGTTTAATTTTTATATAAAACAAGATCGCGTGCTATCTTAAAAAGTAGATGTAAAATTTAAAGTTTAATTTTCTTGGCAACGATTATAAATTAAAATAAATAATTTAATGAAAGTTTGGAAGTTAGAATTTCTAATTTTATTGTTAAAATCATATGAAAGCTATGAGTAAAAAAAATTGTTTGTAAATGTAAGTCGAAATTAATGCGTGCAAAGAGCATTTTGATATTTAACGATTAATTAATAATTTTAATTAAAATCTTAATCATATTGTGAATGCTAATTCTAGTATTTCTCATCTACAAGTAACATTATATGAAAGTGTCAATTTTTGTAATAATAGATTTATAATTGTAGCCTTTTTTCCTTCTTTTTTTTTTCTTTATATATATATATATATATATATATATATATATATCATGTAAACCAATATTTAATAATTTGAATTGGGAAGGAAAAATAAATTTAGAAATGTCTGCGTAAAAATCGATTACTAAACGGGCGTAGATCGACTTGTATTAGAATATTTGATTAAAAATATTGACTGATACTGAAAGAGGTAAATCAAAATATAAATATTTAAAACGAGATGTATGTATATAAAAATATTACAAAACACAAGAAGGTAATAAGAATAGGAAAATAAATAGAAGAAAAAATGTAAATACGCAAAAAAATAAATAAATGAATTCCTAATATATTATTTTTTTATTAAATAATTTATATGGAAAAAATGTAGAAGAAAGTTTCATGGTGGTTGCAACATACTAGTTGATATTGGAGGAACATTCAGAAGATAGGTTTTAGTAATATAGCTGATTTTGTTGGAAGACTGGAAAAAAAAAAAAAAAAAAAAAACAGAAAATTTTACCACGAAATATATCCCCCCCCCCCCCCCAAAAAAAAAAAAAAAAAAAAAAAAACGAGCCCACATATTAATGTATATAGAATTTTATTATGGTATTCTGGGTCGATGATGGAAGACAGATTATTATGGAACAGAAATGTCCGCAAATAACTCGTTTAAATGAACGACTTTTAGTAATAAAAATTATAAATTGATTATTATAGTTTCATTGATTATTATTTGTGTAACGATGCATGTACCTATGAACGTTTGTATCCATTTACTTTCTTCTTCTGATCATTTCAATAGCAAAGATTACTGTCTGTATCGAAATAATATGTCAACAGTTTAATAATAATTTGGTATGTTACTTACACGGCTTACGTACAATTTAATACTAGAAATACTAATTGGAATCTAATTGGAATACTAAGACGAATCATTTGCTTGATCTCAACGAAAACTTTAGTGCAGCTTTCCTATACGATACAGATTTAGTATATCGAGTTAGATCTTTCTGCTGTTATTTGCTCTTAGAATATGCTAATAACAGGCACATAGATCAACCGCAAAAACATGATTTTCGGATTCAGGGGACTTCACAACGTATAAATATAACAAAAACTCAGTTTCAAAAATTTGACCCAAAAACAGTATTTTCTCTACTATCTTTCATGATATCTATTTTATATAGCAACTTTGTTGTCGGTATATAGCATAAAAGCTGATATGGTCTTTCCGTAAATAGAGTGAAATTGCAGTACATAGCAGAGTCGTTTTTCGTCCAATATGCATTTACAATGAATCGCATATAGTAATAAATACACTTTTCAAAAATAAGTAATCAAGTTTCAGTTAATGGGCTCTTCCCAGCGTCGTCTGCTCAATCACGTGATAGAGGAAAACGAATAATCGAATTCTGAAAATCGAATTCAATTAAATATTGTTCTTAAGAACAAAAATTTTAATATTTAATATAAAATAAAATAAAAGTAATATTGTGCATTTGTAAACAGTAGAATAATTGTATTTGTAAATTTAATAATTTTTAAAAAGCATTTTATGTGTTTATTTATTTTTACCTGTAAGAATCGATTTTTGTATATTGTAGTGTAACTGTAACATTAACTGATCTAGCAATAAATAATAGCTTCTTGTAGAATGTTTATGGATTATAATTTGAAATTTTAAAATGTTTTCATTTAATTTAATTGCATAAAGATGTTACAACAAGTTAATTAACTTAGTTACTGGTCTAAATGGATTTACGCAGTACGATATTACAATGTCACTGATTTAAGTACCAAAAATCAGAGTGTTAAAAATGTTCTTCATAAACATCAATAACAAACATAAACTAAATGATGATTGTAAATGTATACAGCAAACAAAACATGATGAATAATGATATAAAATGGATTAAAAATGATAATTTATAAAAAATAACACAGATTAAATACGATTGATCAAAAATAAGAATAGAAAATATGATATTTCAGCAATCGCTATAGATAAACAATACTTTGTCTGCTATTTGTTTTTCCTCTATCATGTGACCTCTGACGTCAGGTGGGAAGAGCCCATTAGAATGCATTACGTTTTATATAAAAAAAAATTCCAATTATAGCTGACGTAAATCACAAAAAAAAAAAAAAAAAAAAAAAAAATTAATTACATCATAAATAAATGAATAAATAATAATAATAATAAAAACTAATAAATCATAAATTAAATCTTTTTTTTTTTTTTGCCTCCATGTTCAATAGTATTAAATTACGGTTTTGCATTCGTTTAGTCAATAAGCATTTCTAACACTCTAAAGGTTGTTGCCTTATAAAATGAAAAATCTGTAGTTGAAAATATAGGGAAGTTACATCTATACAAATTACTGTGCCTATGCTTTTTATTGAATTTTAAGAAATTGACAAATTGAACAACTTTCTTCTATAAAAAATTTTAATACAAAAGATTACGTGTATAAAATGAAAAAGTGCATAAAAATAAAGATATTTTTGAATGCCTCTTTGAGATTCTAATAATAGATTTTCTTTTCCCTTAAATTCTCATTAACCATAACTTTCTAACAATGCTACTTTCAATCCTCTACCCCAATAATTAATATGTTAAAAACGTACAACAAATTTCATGTTTGCGAATTAATATATAGATTATTACCATTCTTTTGTGTATTTATTTTTTAAAAAAAGTTGAATGCCTGAAGTTTTAGCATTCTCGCCAACTTTTATTTTGCCTTCCCCCTCATTCGGCGGAATTGTCTTATCGAGGGAAAACGGCAAAAAGGAATGCGGCGGAGTTGTCCTGCTGGGGAAACAGCTGATAAATTTTTCGGCGGAGTTGTCCTATGCTTCGGCGGAGTTGTCCTATGCCCGTGTTAAGAAAAGAAACCCATTTAACGTATTTAGATAAAAAATAAATGTATTTTCAGCCCTTTTTAAGATCATGGGAAATATACTTATCACCCAATTCATTGAATTTACAAAGAAATGCGTAGTAAATTACTTTTTCACGCCTATTATTATTAAACTAAACAACCAATTTTTCGATAAATTTCTTACAGCGACCTTAGAAAGAGAATTTCAGAAGAAATGGAATCAACACAAAGTGTGACACGTTAGTATTTTATTTTATTCTTTCATATTTTATTTCAGTAAAACAGTCAGGCGTATTAAAGTAACTTACCGGGTCTTTCTCACTTAAAAATGAATAATTTTGTGCAGGTAAATATATCCCACCAAACGGCTATATAATGGCCTTCTTAAACACTTTCGCGACCGCATGTTTTTGTCTTTTTTACAGTTAGGCCCGCCTGTGGGCGTTATTCTCTACAGTTACAATATTTCAGACCAAAATTTTCTATATTCAGATTCATATTATAAGTTGATATACACTGCTTAAAAAAGTAGACGGACACTTCTTTACAATTTTTTTTAATCCCGTCTTTGTTTAATAGGAAATGTCAATTAAAATTCTTTAACATGTTTACACTTATCAATCTTCATATTTTTGACAGACAAATAAAAATATTCAATTATTTATAATTTTAATGCAGGGAAATGCAGAAAAGAGAAAATATATGCATTTGCACATTATTATTATTATTATTATTATTTTTTTTTTAACTAGACGAACACTGGTCAAAAACTGCAATTATCTAAGTGGGTGTTTCTCTCGAAATAACAGTTTTCTATGTACATGTACATTTGGCCTTTTGCCAATTGCTAACGTGCTTGACAAGATGGTTTTACGTAGTTAAATTTCTTGGAGATGAATGCGCCATGCCACGAGGAATTCCTCTAACTGATTACCAGAAAGGACAGATTATAGCGCTGAAAAGTGTTAATAAAGGAGTCAGAGAAATTAGTAGGCTACTTCTAATAAGCAAAAGTAGCATCAGCGATTTTCTACGTGCTCCTGAAGCCCATGGTGTAAAGAAAAGAGTGGTCGGCCAAAGAAACTTTCTCTTAGAGACCAAAGAAAAATCTTTACTGAGCTGAAAAAACTGGAGCATCAATTCCCAAAGTTCGGATAAGCACAGGAATTACTAACGTAACTTCTCAGACAATTTATAACTACATTAAGCACCCAGAGCTCTTTCAATATAAGAAGAGAAAACATCATCCATGTTGGAAGGATCACCACGTGACAGAACGCCTACAGTGGGCAAAAACCATATGTCTTGGTCTACAGAATGGATATCTGTAGCTTTTCCAGATGAGAAAAAAATTAATTTAGACGGTCCTGATGGATATCAATATTATTGGCACAGTTTGGAGAAAGAAGACGAAGTGTACTCTACTCGGCAAGTTGGTGGTGGTTATATTAGAGAAATGAACCTCATATCTCTAATTAAAGAACTAAACGGCTTTAAAGTATTACAAGTAAGTGTCTGTATACTTCTTTTATGCAGTGTACATTATGATTATATTCTTTCTAATCTAAGTATTTGTATGACTAGCATATTGATTGTAATAATTAATAATATGAATTTTAATTAAAACAATATATTAAAATCACACAATCAACTGATTGGGAAGAAAATCATTTATTGAAATTTATTTTCCGACTGAGTGAAAATAATGCCTGGACAAGGGATCCCGGTCCAGGTATGTTGTGTTTCATAAGTCTGGATACACCAAAATATCTTGAAAGGAGAGCAAATTTGCTGAAAACATTGACTTCTAAAGTTTCATGGATTCTACCACATGAGGTATCACAAGTGGGTCCCGGAAGCCCCACGTGACACAAACTTCATTTTTTAAATAGAAACCATATTTTTTCTTTACAGAATCGTGTTAAGAAAAAAAAAATTGTTTAAAATTATGTACTGCTTTTATATTTTGCAGCATAGAGGAACTCGGGGCCCCTATTTTATGTTGTAATAAAAAATTTAAAAATCCTAAAATATTTGAATAAAAAAAATTCTCTGAATACATTAATTTCAAAAGTTTCATGCATTCGAATGCATGAATAAATTATTTAATTTAATTAAACAAATTTTTCCAGGCTGTAGACAGCAAAGTGGAATCAGATTTTTCAATCAGATAAAATTATCAATGAAAAATCTGTTTCCACTCTGCTGTCTACAGCCTGGAAAAATTTTTTTAATTAAATAAAATAATTTCCTTCATTATGTTTATAACATAATATTATTTATAATAAAATATTTCTAGTTAAAAAGAAATAATAATAAATAAATAAATTTTATCAAATTTACTTATTAGAATAATATTAAATAAATAAATAAATAAAAGTAAAAATAAGAATAAAAAAATAAAAAAAAAGTAAAAAAAAAAGTAAAAATAAATAAATTAATTAAATAAAATAAAATAAATTTAATTGATTACTCCTTCACTCCCTCCCTTGTATTTGGTGTGTGTACGTGTGTTCCTATCTGATTAGTGCTGGCCTGCATGATGCTTCCTATTGGTTGTTTGTATTGCTCCTCCCCGCCTGATTTTGCCCTGCTTCCAGTCTTGCTTTTGCCTCCAAGGCAGTAGCACGTGTTTGTACCTGATGAAGAAAGGCTACATCCTTTCGAAACGGTTGTGCTGACTTAAAATTTATGGTGTGTGAAGCAGTTTTAACCCTTTGCGGCGCAAGACAATTCGGATCATTTAAATTATACTGCCACCGGAATTCAGGAACTAAATTAAACTAAAAGAAATTTTAAATTTTAAGGTTAAAAAAACCGGCCTTTTCTGATATGTTATAAACATAAATTTTTGCTAAAAAATTTCCGGGATGAATTTTTGCAGCTGGATCTTAAATTAAGCGTCCTCGCAGCGAGGACACCGCGCATTAAGGGGTTAATATATTTCTGTTGATTTGTATGCATGTTACGGGAAAAAGAAACTCTGCGAAGATTTTACTGGAATCTCTGAAACATCTTATTGTAAAACGGAATATTACAGAATTTGCAAACATATTGTATCGTTGCTTAGAGAAAATTAGAAAAGCCTCGTTTCGGGAACGAACCGAATTCCGAATGCGGGAAAATTTTCAAACTCCAAAAGTACAAAACTCGGCCTGATGTTGTGTGCGTGGCAATAGATCAAAGTTAGTTAACCAAATCATTTTTAATTTCATAAAATCAATGAAGGTAGTGAATCAACGACGGGTTTGCCCGTTTCGCTGGTCACTATATTTAAAAGAAACTCTTCTCTCTCTCTCTCTCTCTCTCTCTCTCTCT
This sequence comes from Salticus scenicus, assembly GCA_963930645.1. Taxonomy (NCBI): domain Eukaryota; kingdom Metazoa; phylum Arthropoda; class Arachnida; order Araneae; family Salticidae; genus Salticus; species Salticus scenicus. The sequence goes on along the minus strand of OZ005660.1, from coordinate 222,152,967 downwards.
CTATATATATATATATATATATATATATATATATATATATATATATATATATATAATGAAATTGCTCTAAAACCCGCTTTGGTTTTTCGCTGCTTTCGGCCGCGACCCACTCATTTGCAGGATCTCGGGTGCCTGTCCCTATTGTCTGTAACAATAGCTTATCAGTGGGGCAGTTTCGAAACAGACAGTATCGAAAAAATTGAAGTAGCAATTTTATATTTGAAACCCAGTTACATATGAACAATACTATACGTGGTGTACATAATATTTTCTTTCACGTTATTTTCTATATTTATTTAATTTATTCGATCAACCATAAAACGACTATAATTTCACACCAAATATAATATTATAATATGCTATGATAGACTACATCTATCGCATGAGAGAATTAATTTTTTGTGGTTATAATAGTAGTTGAGTTAGTTAACAGTAGTTGGTATATAGAAAAACTAATTAAATATGTAAACCTTGTTATGGTACAGCTTTAATATAGTTCTCTTTGGGAACTTTTGAATTTGTATTGCCATTTTAGACAATAAATAATTCATAAGAATATTTTTTCTGTTTATTTCTTTTCTTTTCTTTTTTTCTTTCACTTTCTTTCTTTTATGTTTTTGTTTTTCAATATTTTATATATATATATATATTATTTTTGATGCGCTACTTGGCTTAAAGTGGCTTTCCTTAAATTAGAGTCCTTGGCAAAAAATGTCCGATCTATTTCAGCATCAAAATTTTAAAAAATACCCAGGATTATCAATAAGAAAAGCTCTTTAGTATAATGCCGAATTAGCTTTCATTCCAAGCGCGATTCATCCGTACCAAAAACATACTGTTAAAAAAAAAAAAAAAAAAAATGTAAAATTGAGGTATATTAAAAAAGGTTATGGTTGATTTTTTACTTCGTTTTCATATTTTCATATTTTCATATTCATGAGCAAATTTCATATTTTATAACTTTTTACATTTCGCGTGAAAGCATATTTCATTTTATGCTGAAAAAAATAATTATAATAACTCGTATTTATTTATTTTTTTTTGGCAACAATGAAAAATTTAATTGTCCAGATTTAAAGCAATTACCAGTTTATTATTTTCAAATTTTAATTAATTTTAAAAAATCTAATCAAACTTCGTTACAAATAAGGTACCAAATAAAAGGTCCGATTTTTCTGAATCCGTCAGCTGAGACAGCCTATCGATCGGACATATAGATTTTTTAAAATTAACTAAAGTATGCAAATTTGGTGGCAACTGTGCCAGCACACAGACAGAGTCCAAGGAAATCTCTTAACTATTTATATACAGAGATTTCTCACATATCATGCCAGAGTTTTCAGTTTATTTTTTCAAATCACTAATTTTATTAGCAGTTTTTCTCATAAAATAATTTTGTAATGTTAAAGAACCTAAAAAATAAATAAATAAATAAATAACGGAGGAACGGAGCGGAGAATAGTCCTTACAGAAATGTAGGTTCGCGTTAGTCTTCTACACCTCTTCTTGGAAGTTATTTTTTTCCTCTTTGTCAGTTTTCGATTTTTCTGTTACCAAGCAATGTTGTAGGTTGATTTGAAGTTTACCAGTAGCTTAAGGTATTGTTGGCAGCATAAAATTCCAATTTCTGAAAAAGCTGTAGAAAAAGAGTAGGAATCGAAAATTACAACAGTTAATAATTCTTGGCAAGTGAGCTAGCTCGTCATTGTTAATATACTCAATAAATTTCATGGCGAGCTGGACACACTTTTTTTTTCAACAGTTTAATTTCGAATTTCCGTAAATTAAAAAACGTAACTTTTTTGTTTGAAATTAACAGTGAGAAAAAATAGATGAGTTATGCTTAAAATGAGAGTTAAAATAGATGAGTTATGCTTAAAATAGATGAGTTATGCTTAGTTTTTTTTTTAGCATAATCAAATTCTATATATGAACCAAACGCATGAAACGTAGATGCCGAATTTTCCAGTTTTCAGGAATACTTTACACCAGAATTTTATGATAGTGTTATGAAGATCTTAAATCTAAAAAAAAATATTATGTGAACTTTCTTATTACAAACATAGAACTGATTATCCTTATTTTAAAATTGTAAAATTGTAAAATTTGCATACTTGCCAACCATCTCATTAATAACCGTACAATTGTTAACGCCCACTGAAAAAACGCCCCTTTTCTCACACCACTATATTTTTAGAGTAATTCTCTCCAAATGTTGTTACGATTAAATAAGACTAAAATTACTCTAAAAAATTATTGGTCTGAGAAAAGGGGCGGGTACTAAAAATTGTACGGTTCATAATTAGATGGTTGGCAAGTATGAATTTGGCAGTATCGTTGCTAAATTTAAAATAAAACGCTTTATACCAGAAAAGTTTGCTAGAAAATGTGATATATATTTCGATCGTTGACTGACCCGCTGTATCATAATTATCCAGGCCCAGGCTGATGTTCGAGATCCGTTGTCCGGTTCTGCCAGATAACGAAATTATTAAGTATGTTATTAAAAATGTTATGTGAACTTTCTTTTTACAAACATAGAACGTATTATCCTTATTTTAAAATTGTTAAATTTGGCAGTTATGATGAAAGAAACAGATAAAAGTTGTAATCGTTGCTAAATTTAAAATAAAAAGTTCTGTACCAGAAAAGTTTGCTAGAACATGTGATATATATTTTGATTGTTGTATGACCTGGTGTTTTTTTTTTACTATCCAGGCTGAAGTTCGTGATCCGTTGTCCGGTTCTGCCAGAAAACGAAATTATTAAGTAAGTCTGACAAGCATGATGAGATTTTCATCTAAAATTCTCGGAGGCCATGATATAAGTAATGCGTACGATCTTAATGTGAATACAAAATAAGGGAATATCACATGTATTTTGTAAGCAATGGATAAATCATAGTTTTTATAAGGGAAAAAAAAAAAAAAAAACTAAATTTATTGAAATATTATTATTATTATTATCTGAGCAACAAGACTCAGTTACTAAAACAGATACTGAAATTTGTATAGACATACGTCGTCTGTCCAGACAGTAATGAGACTGATTCCGTAAAACTCGTTCGATTGAAGATAATTTTTCAGACAATTAATATTCTTCAAAACAGCCTTTTCAGCTTTGAAACAGCATTGCTAACGAGTCTGCCGACTACTGATGCCCGCTTTTAAATCTTCAATTAGAACGCTATTCAGAACGTGAATTTAGTTAACTCTGGAAGTATTCTTCAAAATGATAAAACGGTTCAAAATAAACCTGAAAACAGCTACTTAAGCTCGGTTTTAACCGAGGAAATAGGAAATGTCCAGCAGTAGCAGATCGAGGTTGTACAGTGGTTGGAACAGCGTTACAACATTGTGTTCTGCTATAAATTTAGTGAAGGGCTTGGCAAAATTTTGACGTTCCACCATGACGATTTAATACACAATCGATTTTGTAAAGTCCCAACGTCTCTCCAATCATTCGTACTCTAATCAACAATTATAGTCCAAACGTGCTTTAATTGTAGCCACATTGTCTGAAGTTCGAGAACTTGATTGATGAACGCCGAGTATGTTGTTCGTTATCGACGTTCTCTCTTTCGACTTTTAAGGCTTTGTGCCATTAAATACTTAAGTCTTGGACAAAAAATGCTTATCATAGGCTTCTTGTAAAGTAACAAGCGTCTCAGTATCGATTTGTTTAGTTTACACAAAACTTTATGGTGTGTCGCTGCTCGATACGCTGCTGGAATCTAAAAACCTAACGGCACTTTCAAGAACGTGTTTACTTGATGAGCAATCTATGCTCTACAAAAGCTGAAGGCAGACAGTGTAGCAGACAGTCTCCAACACCTGAACCACTCGCTAAGTTCACCCCCTTGAACTTCAGCTTGGTGCAAAAAAATCAGCCTCAACAATTTCTGGATAGGCCTTGTAGCATTACTTGTTTTTAAATCCTACATTTTTTATTCTGAAAAATAATTGTACCAAAAACATTTCAGTATTAGAAATACACATTCAATTAAAAGGAATTTATGATTTTTATTTTTAATATCGAAAGAGAAGGTACATGTAACTTAGAAAACGACACCGACTTTCTGTAATTGTTGTTGGGCTAATTAATTACACAGTACATTGTTGTTAGAATTCTTATTCTAATCAGGGATGATAGAGTTCCACTTTATTTCTCTTTTATTTTTATTTAAATTCAAATTCAATTTTTTTTCTATCAGTATTTTCCTACAAAAACTTCTAACTTATTAAATCACAGAAATAATTGCAAAATAGCATAAAAATTTCTGTATAGAAATACAGGTGGCAGAAAAGCGAATTTTTTTCGTAAAATATTTCATCGTACCAGAAAGGTATAACAAATAAATATCACGGCATTTTTCGTCATGGAAATTGTAGGAGGAGTTATAAAATTGGAAGGACTTGATATTGCTCAAAAACGAATGAAAACTTGCAAAACCGCTTTAAACTATCTCATAAAGCGAATGAACTATTGCAATTTTTTTAATTAATCATTTGCACTTTAAAAACATTTCTTTACATATTATGCATAATAAAATATTTTTTAGTTTATGCCATCAGTATGTTAAAAATGTATTTCCTTTATTATTAAATATATAGGGTGAACCCCATTTTGAAATTCAATAGACTAAAACCAACAGTTTACTTTTTTATTTGTAAACAAAAAACCTGTAATTTTCATTTTTGTATACGTGGCACTTCTAATTGGATGTCATATTTATAATTCTCAGTATAACGGTTTTCAAATAATCCTAATTTGCATAGCTGTTGACATTTTAATTTATTCTGGAGTACTTTTAGCCCAGTCTTTATTTCACATCAATTTATTTATAGAAAATATTTTCTCCAAAATATAACTGCAGTAGAGTATGGAAAAAATACTCTTAATAAGTGGTACGAAGTAAAAGTGGGACAAAATCCTTCGGAAAAAATTAAATAGTTGCAGTTATGTTAATTAGTTATTTATTTTGATTTTTTTTTTTTTTTTACAAAATAAAATAAGTGAGCAGTCACAGCACTATTTTTCAGTTGAGAAGTTTAATATATTATTTACTTAATTCCAATGGTTTAGTCGATAGAATCAAAGTATTATTTGAAATTGGATGGTTTCGAATAAAGTTTCAATGTTAGTTACCGTAACAGGGGTCATATTCTCCGCCCTTTTTTCAAGACACACTCAGGAATAATAATTAAAAAAAAATTAATTCTATCACTATTTTTATGCAATAATGTCTCACTCTGTACAATTTTGAGACAGTACTTTATATATTTTTCGACCACATTTCACGAAACCATGGAAGCATTTGCGCAAGTGCTAACTCAACGAGTCCAATGCTAAAATAGAGGTGACAGTCATCTGGCTCAGAGAAGATGAGCAATAACAGAGCGCGGAATTATTGGATGTTTTCCAAATTTCAAGCTCTCGGCCAAGCTGGCATCCCTCCAACATTTTGGACGCGTCCTCACTGCAAGATTTAGGATACGTGGCCGCACTGTACGTTATATCTATGTATCCAGAGCTGCCAACCTAATCCGGCAAATTGCTACAACCGCCCATTTTTCTACACCACATAATTTTTTGACTATTTGTTTTCTTAATTCATCGTAAATATATTTCAAGAGAATTACTCTAAAAATAAAGTGGAGTGGGAAAATGAGCGGTAATAACAATTTGCCGGATTAGGTTGGTAGCTTTGTGTGTTTATATATCCAGAATTATTTTTGAATAAAATTAGTATTGACAAAAAAGATAGAAATCTCTTGTCTTTGAGAGTGTCCTGAAAAAGAGCTGAGAGTACGATCCCTGCCATCGTATTTGCGAGATCTAGCTTCCAGTGAAGTTTTCATACATGATTGGATCAGAAGTTTCTTGAAGGAAGTTTGTTATAACATACATTTGGAATGGCAACCCAGTAAACTGATTTTTACATGGAAATACTTTTAAGATAAAGAAATTTAGTACAGGAAGTTCAGATATATATTTAAAACTTAATTCGATAAAGGTTTTATTCTTTTTCCCCCTAAGAGAACAGCTGTACATTGTCAGAAGTGCTTTTTTGCAAGAATGTTAATGGCACTTGTAGTTTTTTCAAATGATACGTGTTATGTTATTTCCGTAATTAAAGTTCATTTGTCATTAACTATTTTAGCTGGGGTCGTACTCACCGCCCTTTTTTCAGGACACTGTCAGGGATAAGAAATATTTGCCTTCTTTGCCACCACTAATTTCAATCAGAAATATTTAAAGTATTTTTATAATAATGTTTCGAGACTGAATAGGATACAGAATATTGTATGAAAATTATGATAGCAATAAAGGCAGAAATATCTAATCCCCGAGAGTGTCCGGTTGAAAGGGCGGAGAGTACGAACTCTGATTTTAGTCATATACACTTTCCAGATATTGTTATAGGACATATATCATAGTTGAATATTTAATATCTTGGTATAGTCATATTTCATACCCATAGATGTCAACCAGTGTTGCCAGATCTGACGGATTTTTTATTCAATAATCACCAATAATTTTTAATTGTAACGCTTTGCTAATGACTTCGAAGGTTGATAGTGTTGATAGTGGTTGATGTATGTCGACTATCACTTTTGAAACTTGTTGGTAAGTACTGAATAAAAAATCCGCCAGATTTGACAACACTAATATCAATATTTTAATTCATTTCCGAATATTTTTAGCTCCGCCTTTATTATTTCATACCACTTATTCTTTAAAAGTAAATTTTTATTACTTTATCGATCTTCTATATTGAAGAAAACTTTTCCATGTGTAAAGTGGTACGAAATAAACTCAGGGCTAAAAATACTCCAGACTCATTTTTTAGCATGTACAATTAGAAGTGCAAAGTAAAGCCGCTTCAAAGTGACAACCAATAATTCCCTAATGTGACGGGTATTTTGATTTAAAAAAAATTATAAGGTTGACAAATTAATTGTTTTAAAGTACAGTCACACGCTAAATTTTTTGTATGACACTGTAAATTCGCTTACGGTTTTTTTTTTAATACAACCTCAGCTAATTACGAAAAGGATAAAGCAAAGGATAGCAAAGAACTGTGAAACCGCTTAATGACACAGTTTGAAAATAATTTTCATTAAAAAAGGGAATTTGCGTATTTGTGTTAAACAATTTGTTAGTAGCAGGAATATATATATATATATATATATATATATATACATTACTGGCATTTACAATATCTATCGCACAAGATAAATTTAATATGTAATTCCAAATACGTAAAATCATTCCTTCGAATAATATATCGTTTTAGAGAAGCTCCAAACACGGGTTTACCATTTCAAAATAGGAAAATATTCCAGACAATAATTTTTTTTAATTAAATGATCAATTTGAAGAACATGCTTAGTGATCTAAAATTTGCTCCAATAATATTAGCCCAACTCATTAGTTTTAAAAGTGGTAATCTTATGTTTCTCTAAAAGGTTGTTTTGGAATGCGCCCTTGCTTGCCACGAAATATTTAGATTGAAGATCTTTATTATACCATAAAAATTTAGAATTGTCTTCATCCCATTAAAACCATTCAGTTTTAAAACTTGATGTTTCAGATGCTCATTGCAGATTGCATTAATGTAAGTGGCGAAACGACGAGGTCAAATGTTGTAATTGCGACGATTTCCATTTCACTAGCTATAAATGCCATTACTGGAGAATTCAAAATAAATAACTCCACTGAATTCATAAGTAATAAAAAGCATTTTCTTTATCTGCTTCGACAATGTCCTGGCAAAAATTCAAAAATTAACTTTTAAATTTATTCAACAATAATGCTCCCCTTAACTATAGTGCGAACAAAATTGCAAACAAAAGAATTAATATTTATAAGCATTTTTTATTTATTTATTTATTTTTATTTATTTTATGTTTGTAAGAAATAGTAATTATACACAGTTTAAAAAATACATTCAGTGATAATGTCGAAGTCGTTTACCGGATCGAGAACATTGCTTCTCTCTATTTTAGAGCGGCGGTGATTTAGTAAAACATATTTTAAAACCTTACTATTCTATTATGATATTCCGTTTGCATGTAAATTTCGGGTCCAACTATCCGAAAAAAATTACTGTTAGAAATAAATAACAAAAAATTTTTAATTGAATATACTTTATATATTTAAAAAGAACTAGATACAATAAATTTGTAAATCTTCCTTCCTCCTTTCTTCCTTTTCTTAATCTCCTTCGACAATGTCCTGACGAAATTTCAAAAGTTAATTCTTAAATTTATTCAACAACAATGCTTCTTCTTAAGAACAGTGCGAAGAAAACTACAAACAAAAAAATTAACATTTATAAGCATTATAATTTTTTGTTCGTGTTTTATACCAAAATATTTTGCTAGAAATAGATATATATATAATGTTTAAAAGTAGCATTTAGTGTATGTTGCTCTTTTCTATCACCGTATCAAGAACATTGCTTCTCTCTACTGCAGAGCGGCGATGATTCAGTAAAACTGATTTTATGAACTTTGTTATTGTGGAAGGGTTTCCTACATGCATCTAAATATGCTATCCAACTATCTGAAAAAAAATATATTTAGAAATAAATAACAAATATATATTGAATATACTTTATATATTTAATGAAATAAAATAAGACGCCATAACTTTGTAAACTTACCTCATATATAGAGAAACAAAAATGAATTTTAATACTTTTAATTTTCTTTCTGGGCAATATAGTTATTTATAAAATTTGCAAATGAAGAGAATTCACAGCTTCTTCCTTGCATTTGCATTGCAAAAGCAATTCATGCTTTATTCTCATCAATAACTATTTGATTAAGACTTTCGCGACCGCTGACGTAGATTCACGTCATTTGAAAACCTGTAACATCGCCAGTTTCATATGCAATTTGTTTGTCATTTATTTCTTTAAAATATACACGATATTCATATATGTACAACCAGTGTATTATGGATATGAATACTTTGATTAGAAAGAATATAATTATAATGTAATTCTATTTGTAGTATGAATCTGAATATGGAAAATGTTGTTCTGAAATATTGTAACATAGGAGAATAACGCCCACAGGCAATCCTTACTGTAAAAAAGACAAAAACATGCGGTCGCGAAAATATGTTAACTACGATGTATCATATAGATGAGAATGAGATTTTTGTACCTTTTAATGAATGCACTCCGCAATAGTCGAATCGTCTTTAAAGTAAGTAAAAATAGAATTTAGAATCTCTTTACAAGTCATTTCGCGAGGACTTCCTCGTTCACTTTTTTCAACATAGTGTTAAACATTGTAATTTTTCTTTTTAAGTGTAGTTTTAGCAAGTTACACAATGTGAAAAAATTGAATACATGTAACATTATGTAATGTAAGTTCGCGCGTAGGTTAACTTACAGAAATAATACTTAATACTTTTATGACTTTGATTTTTTTTTTTTTTTTTTTTAAGTATAACTTCGTGCCAGAAGAACCAATGATGTTTTATTATATATATATATATATATATATATATATAATTGATAACTAATTTATGTTATGTGGCTAATATGGGATGCATAGTTTTACCAATTCTTGGATGTAGAATTGATTTAACTCTGTTAATAATTAATACTGGGAAAATGCAACAAATTTATAATTAAACCGTAAGCTTTCAGTGCAATCTTTTATACTGTGTTATAATCAGTTTTATTTTTTGTGGTGTTGGTATTATCATATATCTATTAAATGTTAAAAATTATAATAAATTAATTTCATATTTACATTTAAATTTAATATGCAGCTTATGCGCAAAAATTTAAATTTATTTTTCTTAATATAAACAATTTTTTCAGCACATATAAAATCGGGTTTATGCTTAAATGTATATATAAATATATATATGTATGTATATATATATATATGTTAAATTCAGTTCTATATTTTAGTGTGCTGTTATTGTCTTAGTTCTATTAATAGCTGAATTTTATGATTAAATCTTATTACGATATCTATTATATATATATATATACACCGTGACCAATAAGTTCTCATACACTTTCAAATTTTTATTACAATAACACAAAATAAATTATACAAAAACTTTTTGCATCAAATTAAAGTAGCAATCATTGAGTATCTTTACAATAAAGCCTTTGGAATAATTCCGCCTTTTAGTTTCTTAACGAGCTTAAGTGTCTTTTAAAATCCATCACATGCGGCCCGCACGGCTTCCATTGACATTTCCTACCATATCTTTTGAATTACATTTTTGAATTTGCTCAAATCAGTGATTTTATAGTTATTCAGTTGGGAGAGCATATATGACCACGCAAAATAATGAAGCGGGTTCATATCGGGGAGTTGGGGAGCCATTCGTTCTTTGGCAAAAAGTCATCTAAATTTTGACTGCACCACTCCTGAACCACATTTGCGGTATGAGAAGGGGCACCATCTTGTTGGAAGCAGAAATATTCTGCCCCATACATACTCTGAACATTTTGGAGTAAAACGTTTTCCAAAACCTCAGTTTTATAATATTGGGCATTGATTTTTAACCCCTTATCAACGAAGACTAACGGGAGTTTTCCTCTTTTGGAAATACCGTCCCAAACCATCAGAGACGAAGCATTTTGATAACGCGGAACGTAATGTTGGCTCTCAGGGATGTTATCAATAGAAACTGACTATACTCTGTAATTTTTGGCGTTGAGACTTTGCTGTAAACTGAATAGTTTCTCGTTTGAAAAGACAAATTCATCCCCAGCGTGCCAAGCAAGAATTTCTTCCACCCTTTGCTTCCCTTTCATCATAGCAGACTCTAAAACTCCGTGAATTTTAAGTTTTCTACAAACCTTGCACCCAAGGTCCTTTTTCAGAATGTTTAACACTGACTCCTTCGATATTTTGTGCTCTCGTGTTAGTTTTCTACCAGATCTTTGTCCGTTTCGTCGTATCCTTTCCCTGACCCTTTTCGCAGCCTCTTTTGTCAGAACGGACCTCGGTCTGCCAGATCTTTTTCTGTCACCGACAGAGAACGTCTTATTATACCCTCTGATAGTTCTGTAAATGAACTATCTCTTCACCCCCAGGGCTTTCAAGTCTCTGAAAATTTCACCGGCTGCTCTTCTTTGACGAATTTATTTATTACAATTTCTCTCAATTTCTTCATTCTACCTAATTAAAGAAAAATTATAATAACTACAACATTTACACTTACAATAGCTTTATACCTTACACTAAATTGCCTGCAAAATAATTGGGACTACAGTAACACATATGTACAACTTTTTAACGTGCTTCAAAAGTTGTATGAGAACTTATTGGTCACGGTGTATATATATATATACATATCTTGACCTAATTTGGCTCTACCATTATTTTTTAAAAAGATTATACACACTTTGATTACAGCTGCAATTGCATTTTTCCCTTAGGTGTATTATTTTCATTTTTAATTCAATTACTTTTATTAACTGATTGAAAATTAATTTATGTTATTTGGCTAACATGTGGATATATATTTTACCAACTCTTTGATGTAGAATTGATTTAACTTTGTTAAAAATTCATACTTGCCATTAATAACCGTACAATTGTTAACGCCCCCTGAAAAAACGTCTATTTTTTCATACCACTACATCTTTAGAGGAATTATCTCCAAATGTTGTTACGATTAAATAAGACTAAAATTACTTTAAAAAATTATTGGTGTGAAAAAAAAGGCGGGTACTAAAATTATAAAGTTCATAATGAGATTGTTGGCAAGTATGAAAATTAATACTGGGAAAATTCATTAAATGTATAATTGAATCGTAAACTTTCTGTGCTAGCTTTTATACCGTGTTACAATCAGCTTTATTTTTGTGGTGTTGGTATTATCATGTATCTATTAAATGCTAAAATTTATAATAATATCTTAAATTTATATTTACAATTAAATTCAATATGCATATTATGCGCAAACATTTATATGTATTTTGTTTAATATAAACAATTTTTTCAGCACATATAAAATTTTTTCTTTGTTTAAATGTATATATAATTATATATATACATATCGTGGCCTATTTTGGCTCTACGATTAATTTTTAAAAAGATTACGTACACTTTGATTACAGCTGCAATGGTGCTTAAAATTATGAGTATTATTTCAATTTCTAATTCAGTTACTTTTATTAACTAATTGATAATCAATTTATGTTATTTGGCTAATATGTGTATGTATGTTTTACCAATTCGTTGATATAGAATTGATTTAACATTGTTAAAAATTAATACAGGGAAAATTCATCAGATGTATAATTGAATTGTAAACTTTATGTGCAAGCTTTTATATTGCGTTAGAATCAGTTTTATTTTTGTGATGTTGGAATTATCATGTATTTATTAAATGCTAAAATTTATAATGATATCTTTTTGATATTTATAATGATATCATATATATATAATATAATATAATATATATATATATATATATATATATATATATATATATATATATGAAAAATGTTAATATTTAGATACTTATTTAGCACATACTGATTAAATCGGTCTGTCATTCATTGACAAAACATTACAGTTGATTACGCAATATTTTACCGAGTTCTAAAACAACTTCGAAAATATAAATTTCTCTACACGTTATTTCCTTTTTTTTTTTTTTTTTTTTTTTTTTTTTTTTTAAATATTTATGTCCAAGTCCAAGATAAGATCCAAAAAAATCTTTTACAATAGCCTCCTACACTAGATGCATTCCGCGTGGCTCTGAAACTTGGCAAAAGTTCAAGCGGTAGACGATGCCAATTGGTATAAATTTCGTGGCTTTTTTATTCAACTGTCACCAATAATTTTAAGAATTGATATGTGATATATATAATAGACGTTTATTCGATTCTATTCGCCTTTTATGTATAGTAAACCCACTTAAAAAAATTTTTGGTAGCTATTGAATAAAAAAGTCGCGTAATCTGTATGAGGTGGCGCTGTCTACCGCTTGAACTGATGACAAGTTTCAGAGCAAAGCGGAAGGCATCTAGTTTAGGAGGCTATGGATCTAACATTGTTTGGATCTTATTTTGGACATACATATTTAAAATTTAATGTTGAATTAGTGAATTCAAATATTAATTCAAAAATTAATGATAATAATAAATTTTTCATAGTAGTCAGTTTTTTTTTTTTTTTTTTTTTAATGCTGATGTTCTATACAAGTTCAAGTGCAGTGGTACATGGTGTAGAACACGTAAAATGATACCTTAAAAAAATGCGTGTAGAGAAATTTATATTTTCGAAGTTGTTCTAGAACTCTATAAAATACTGCGTAATCAACTGTCATGTTTTGACAATGAGTGACAGACCGATTTAATGAGTATGCACCAAATAACTTATATAAATATTCACATTTTTCTTATATATATATAAATTTAAGATGTCAAATTTTAGCATTTAATAGGTGCATGATAATACCAATACCACAAAAATAAAACTGATTGTAACACGGTATAAAAGCTAGCACAGAAATTTTTCGATTCAATTTTACATTTGATGAATATTCCCAGTATTTATTTAAAAAAAAGTGAAATCAATTCTACATCAAAGAGTTGGTAAAACATACATACACGTATTAGCCAAATAACATAAATTTATTATCAATTAGTTCATTAAAGTAATTGAATTAAAAATTGAAATAATACTCATAAGTTTAAGCGCCATTGCAGCTGTAATCAATGTATATGTAATATTTAAAAAAATTAATGTTAGAGCAAAAATAGGCCAAGATATGTATATATATAATTATATATACATTTAAGCATAAAGGAGATTTTATATGTGCTGAAAAAACTGTTTATATTAAAGAAAATTCATGTAAATTTATGCCAGAAAATTTACGATTTAATTATACATTTGATGAATTTTCCCAGTATTAAATTTAACAAAGTTAAAACCATTCTACATCAAAAAGTTGGTAAAACTATACATCCACATATTAGCAAAAAATTGTTTATATTAAGCAAAATGCCATTAAATTTTTGCGCATAAGCTGTATATTTAATTTAAAGGTAAATATAATTTTCAGATATCATTATAAATTTTAGCATTTAATAGATACATGGTAATACCAACACCACAAAAATAAAACTGATTGTAACACAGTATGAAAGCTATCACAGAAAGTTTACGATTCAATTATACATTTGATGAATTTTGCCAGTATTAATTTTTAATAAAGTTAAATCATTTCTACATCAAAGAGTTGATAAATCTATACATCCACATATTAGCCAAATAACGAAAATTGGTTATCAATTATATATATGTATATATTAGGTGTACCAGAAAGTTATGTCGTTTTGAATTAATAAAATGAAACCGGAAATTTTTGTTTAACAGTGTTTACATGGTACTTTACAAATAACCATCTGATAAGTTACCTAAGAATATCCTAAATTTTATCCAGGATTGTGAGGGAGTTCCTCACATATCCTTTTATTTCATCAAATTTATTATATCCTAACTAAATATATATTTATTCACAATTAAAATTTATTAACCTTTAATAATCCTCTTTAAATATGCCAAACTTATTTTAAATTAAGTAAATTCTTTATTCGAAATTAAAATACTTATCATTTTCTAATTTTAAGAACAAATTCAGTATTAAATCCATTGATCTCTTTTTAGCATAATGCAATATATATATATAGGGATCTAATACACAATTTAATTTTATTCTCTCTGAAAGTAATTATTTTTTTTATTTCTATTTCACTATGTTTCGCAATAAATCTAATTATATTTATAGCTATAAATGTTCTGTTGGAAAATTTCCGTTATATATTTTTATTATTTTATTTTATTTTATACTCAAATAATCTATTTAATTGCAGCTATTAAACTAATAACCCATTGTGTAGACATCATGTCGCAAGAATTTCGTAATATTTTATGATTACTTGCACCTGTCTTCCAACAATCTTCTTAGCGAATGTGATTTATGCCAAGGTGGGGCTGACATATTTTCAACCGTCTTCTTATTTTTAAAAATTCCCATTAAAATAACATTAACACAAAGGAAAATATATTGTCGCCCTTGGCTTTATAATGTGGTGATATTATCTCTATCTGGCAGTCAACATCTGGGCTGTCGGATTGGATTCCACTCAGTTTTGATAATAATTGCGGTCTGTTGAACATGTTATAAGTTAGCTCTCTCTCCCACTAGTTTTTATAACGGTTTCCATCAAAATTACGAACCGGGTTATGTTATTAAAAATTAATTAAATTGCCTTTTATTCTATAATTATAATATTTATCGTTTTTGAAAATATACTTCAATAAATGTCCAATAGTTTAAAATAATTTAGTATCTGTTTTCTTTGACGCAGTGTACGTTTATTATATCGGCAAAATATCTTTAAAAGCGAATATGTTTGAATTGGATCCTCCACTACTGTACAGAAACCTTCTGTACAGGATAAATTTCCGATGTCAGTATTTTAATTCAAAACGACAGAACTTCCCGGTACACCTAATATATATATATATTGTAAACCTCATTAGTTCTGGCACGAAGTTATACTTAAAAATATGAAAGTCATAAAAGTATTAAGTATTAGAGTTGTAAGTTAACTTACATTACATAATGTTACATATATATATATATATATATATATATTTACATTGTGCAACTTTCTAAAATTACACTTGAAAGGAAAAATTAGAATGTTTAACACTATGTTGAATAAATGAACTAGAAATTTCTCATAAAATGACTTGTAAAGACATTCTAAATTCAATTTTTTTTTTTTTTTTTTTTTACTTTAAAGACGACTTGACTATTGCGGACTACATTCCTTAAAAAGTACAAAAATATCATTTTCATGTATGCAATGGGTCGTAGTTGATCAAATTGTAATAGATGAGGATATAGTCTAAAATGCTTTTGCAATGAAAAGGCATGGACGAAGCTGTGAATTCTCTTCATTTTCAAATTTTATAAATAACTATATTGCCCAACTAGAAAATTAAAGTATTAAATTTCATTTTTGTTTCGCTACATATGAGGTCAAGTTTACAAATTTATTGCGTCTTATTTTATTTTATTTTATTTTTTTTAAATATATAACGTATATTCAATAAAAAAAATTGTTATTTATTTCTAAAAGTAATTTTCTTCAGATAGTTGGATCGGAAATTTACAAGCAAATAAGGAATCCCTTCCATAATAATAAAGTTTATAAAATCTGTTTTACTGAATCATTGCTGCTCTGCAAAATAGAGAAGCAATGTTCTTGATACGTTGAAGGAATTAAGAAAAACAACTAAATGATATTTTTAAACATTACATATATCACTATCTCTAACAAAACATTTTTGTATAAAACACACACACACACACACACACAAAAAAAAAAAAAAAAAAAAAAGAGAGAGAGAGAGAGAGAGAGAAATGAAATGAAAGTATAAAGAAATGAAAGTTTTAACGATAATGAAATTTTAGAGAAAAATATAGATACTTCCCTTTTGCAAGAGATGAAAATTTTTAAATATTCAAAATATTTTTAAAAGCATTCGAGACCAATATTATTAGTTATTAGTTTTTTGTATAATTATTCGTTAAGCCATAAATTTCAAAGGTCTCAAAAGCTTTTAAAATTATTTTGAATATTAAAAAAATTTCATCTCTTGCAAAAGGGAAATATCTATATTTTTCTCTAAAATTTCATTAGCGTTAAAACTTCCATTTCTTTATAGCATGTCTCTACCTTTAATAATTTTCTGCTTTTTACGGCATCTGAATAAAAAGCTTGTAATCTTAAAAAAATGTTCTTTTACTTAAATTTTTATTTTGTGCTTTTTAGTTATAAATAAAAAATATAAAAAATCTAATCAAAATTTCTTAGAATACTGTGTAGACAACTAAAGATTTTCTTTTAGATTATGTATTTATTATTATTATCTGGGAAAAAAAAAAAAAAAAAAAAAACACGTCCGCCTTTGAGGCCACGACCAACGCGTTATCAACATGGCATTCTAACAAAAAGTAAAAGAAAAGTCAAAAAAAGTTATAGAACGTGCTAGAAAAATCTAAGTAATGCAAAAAAATATTGTTCTTGAATGCTTCCCGAAATACTTTGAAAATTTAAGAACTTTCATCTCGGTAAAAGTGAAATATTTACATTCTTCTTTCAAATTTTCTTATTGTTGGAACTTAGGCTCCACAACAAAAAGGTTCCGCCCCCTTTTTTTTTTTTTTTTTTTGTTCTTTTTAGTTACAAAAAAAGAAAAAAAAAAGCGTCTTAAAAAAACTAATTAAAAATTTCTTAGGATACTGTGTAGGTCATGAAAGGTTTTGTTTTTAACAAAACCTTTCACCTGTTTTTATTACTTATCTACAACAAAGTAACGCGCCGGACTTTGAAGACCGAGCCCTCCCTTCACCATCGCGTTACCAACATGACGCTATAACCAACTGAGCAACTGAACGTTTTTTTTTTTTTTTCTTTTTTTTCTTTTTTTTTTTTTTTTTTTTTTTTTAGCATGACACGAAGACGTGATGTTCAAAAGGAAGAAGTTTCTAAAAAAAATATTTATTTATGTATTTTTTACTTAAAACTTTCTTTTGGTGCTTTTTTTTACTATGAAAAATATTTTATGATTTTTAATATATATAAAAAAAAAGTTCCTTAAAAAACTCCTCAAAAAATTCTTAGGACACTGTGAAAGCAACTGAAAATTTTCTTGTATCAATTGACACCTTTTCTACTAATTGACTGCAAAAATTAATACACCGGACCTTCCGAGGACTGAGCTCTCGATCACAGCGTTATTAACTTGACGCTCTAACCAACTGAAACAAGGAGCGACAAGCAAAATGGCTTAAAATGAAGGCGCCTTCTTAACTAGCGTGACACGAAGACACGATGATAGAGTTGCCAACCTTTTTAACTTTTAAATCAGAATTGACACTAGTATTTTTAAATGGAATATGTTATATATATTTTCGACGATTATTTGTAGGGAAAGCAGCTATAAAAATTTTCCGGTTTGAAGTGTCCCTTAAAAATCGGAAGACTTGGCACCAATGCGATAACAAGATCAATTTCACATGAAAATCTTCTCATAAAAATGTTAAACATCTTACGAAATACGAGCACTTTTACTAGAAAATTTTTAACAGTTTATGCGCAGGTTTTATAAAAAATTCATGTGCATAATTTAATAACCAAAGGTATTGAGCAAATTATATGACAAACCCAAACAAATATCATGTAAATTCAAAACTTTACGAGAGTCGGGATGAACAGAGTTTCAGTTTTGTTCAAATCAAAGCTAAATTAGAAAGGTTGTTACTCACATTTTTATTTTTATTTAATCAATATCCAATTATGTTAGTATTTCCACGCATGAAACGCAGATTCTGATTTTCCAATTTTCAGGACGACTAGCAACTTAGACTTAAAACTAGCTAGTTTTTAGCATAATCAAATTCTATATATGAACGAAATGCATGAAACGTATATGCCGAATTTTCCAATATTCAGGAAGAATTTACACCAAAATTTTATTATAGGGTTCTGGAGAGCTGAAATCTCAGAAAAATGTAATATGCACTTTCTTTACACACATGGAGCTGATTATCCTTACTTACTTGCCAACCATCTCATTAATAACCGTACAATTGTTAACGCCCCCTGAAAAAACGCCCCTTATCTCACACCACTCTAATTTTAAAGTCTCCTTTTGAGAATTTCTCTCCAAATGTTGTTACGATTAAACAAGACTAAAATTACTCGAAAAAAATTATTGGAGTATAAAAACAGGCGGGTACTAAAAACTGTACGGTTCATAATGAGATGGTTGGCAAGTATGTCCTTATTTTATAATTGTAAAATTTGGCAGTTATGATGAAAGAAATAATTAAAATTTGTAATCGTTATTAAATTTAAAATAAAAAGTTTTACACCAGAAACTTTTGCTAGGAAAAGTAATATATATTTTTGTTGTTTCCAGTTCCTAGCAGAAAGTTGATTATCCGTTGTTCGGCATAGAGGTATGCAGCACGGGCCGATTCAAAAATATGTAAAAAAATACAAACCTCTCTACGAAAAAGATTTTTAGTATGAGCTTTGCAGAGGCTATATATAACCAAGCAATAGTACGTTCTTTAACAAAACTGCTGAACTTTTACAAAATAATTATATATAAACAGAAATTCATTATTCTATACAAGGCACAAAGACAAACGGAAAGTCAAATCGAAAATATTAGCATTCATCAAACAATACAGGAAGGTATTTAAAATGGTTAATACTACTAAAAATTCACTTGCCTCTTATATACCGTAATGTATTCGAATCTTTCATGTGATTCGGTAAAGAAAACTTTAATGTTAATCCAACCATATTGAATAGAAAAGTTGTTTTTGATCATGATAAGAATTAAGCTACTTTCCTCCATTGGAGAAAAGAAAATGGAGCCTTAGAGAAAAAGTTACATCGGAAGGATTTTTATCATACCATATAAACTCAACAGATCATAGGAAACAAAGCCTTATACACAGTAACGTATCTAATTTATTTTGTTATGTACAGTCGGGGGAAAAAAACGCAACACCCGCTGTAATTTCTTTATTAGTTGACGCAGGAACATCTAATAGACATAATTCAACAGGAAATTAAAAGCACTTTCTGAATATGTTGTCAAATTTTGAATTAGGGGTCATCTACATATTGAAATGAGCGCCAACTTTGATTTTTTCAATAGCAACACCCAATTTCGACTTCATTTTTGAATTTCTGAGAGTCTGGCAGTGCGAAAAAGTATACTGTTTATATACTTTATCTTTATTATTTATAGAGTTATAAACAAAAATGTGTTAGGGGGTTATCTGTAAATGTAGAAAAATAAAATTAAGATCCTATAAGAAATAGACAAAATTTTAATGTTTCACACCGGAAATCTTTCAAGAAAAAAATAATTATAAAAATTAATAAAACGTTGCTCCTTTTCCAGTTTTTTAATTAACTTGAATTCACTTTTTAGATTTGTATATACTTCAATACTTCTTTAGATAATTTTAGGTCTATTTAAATACATTACACTTGCGATTAGTCCATACAGCACCCTTTGAAAAAAATGCAATATTTTTCAAGTAAAAGTGTCTATTATGGCTATACTGATCACCATTGAAGCTTAAACTTTCTTTCGTAGGTAGGTAACATAATATACGAAAGGAAATAATATAGATATATATACAACAACGCATAAACTAAATCTTTTCGGATAAATTATTGTAAGAGTTCATGAAGTAAATATTAAACAATTTTAATCGCACTTACCAGTTTTGGGTCAGTTAAACTCTTTGGAACTGTACGATTGGTTTTATAATTTCTATGAAAATATAATTTCTTAAATAACCGTTTCGCGACTGCTGACGTAGATTCACGCCATTTGAAAATCTGTAACTGTGTGAGTGGGCGTTTCTTTCGTAATTTGTGTGTTACAGATTTTTTAAGTGTGTACCCAATGTTCATATTTTTGTAATAAAATATACTATGGATAGAAATATATTGATTAGAAAGAATGTAATTATAAAGTATATCCATTTGTAATATAATTGCGAATACAGAAAATTTATTCTGAAATATTTTATTTTGAGATTATAACGCCCGTAGGCGGGTCTTACTGTCAAAAAGACAAAATCCTGCGGTCGCAAAAAGTGTTAAAATGTATTTATAAAAGTTAAAATATGTTTTTAAAAATGTATAAAGTTAAAATATATTAATAAAATTTTAAAGACTAAAGTGTCCTTAAAATAATAACCCCCCCACTACAAAATAAATAAGTAAGTAAATAAATAAAATAAAATAAAGCAATATATGAAGCAAATGATTAAGCCTTTTTTAACTTTGACGGTATTTAAGAAACGATTCTACAAGTCTGTCTTGCATTCCAATTCCATTCGTATTTTATATTTGACAATTTCACATAAAACCTATTTTTCTATTTAAAACAGTAAACCCCGCCTAATTAGTTAATTTTTTTTCTTCTAGTGTTCGTTTAAAAGGTTCAAAATTTATCGCCAATGAATCGATGAAGTAAATACCACTTGTGCATATTTTTGTCAACAGAAAATAAGGGGTTTAACAGGAATACTCAATGTCACACTTACTTTTTTTTTTCTATATTGTTTTGTTTTGAAGAACGATGAAGGCGGGGCTTGTCTTCTTTAGAAAACAGGAATTCTTGATGCTATGTCAAAAAATCATCATTTTTGTTTCATTTCTTTGCGTTTGATGTTGTTGGTATACAATTTGACCCGTAAATAAAAAATAAAAATATTTTGTTTAATTTTCTTTGTTATTTTTTAAGATTTGATTCGTTATCTCATGCAAAACTTTATAAGAGACAGCCCCCTAAACCCCTCCAAAAGAAAGATTTATTTATATCTCGAAAACTAATAACTGGAATGAGCTGCAAATTTGCACACCCATATTTTTCAGCATTAGGATTCATTTTATGTAAAAATTTATATAGGTCATAATTCATAATTTTTATGAATATCAATTTATTAATATTTTTCATAATTAAAAATATGTTTCAGAACCAAAAGTAATGATGGATTATGTTTGGGTTTCTTCACTGTATCGCGTAAAAAAAAAATTATATCGATCAAGTAATTTTTTGTGAAGATATTAATAAAAGTTTGAAATATGAATTTAACATTAGCTCCTTCAAACTTTGAACGCTTATAACTCTATGAAAAATAAGTAAAATATACAACTAATATACTTTTTCGCGTTGTCGCGATCCCAGAAATTCAAATATAAAATAAAAATTGGGCATTACCATTGAAAAAATCAAAGTTGGTGCGCGTTTTAATATGTAGACGACCCCCAATTCAAAATTTCAATTCATTTTCTGAAACTACTTACAATTACCCGTCGAATGATACCTATTACATTTTTCTACATCGATTAGCAACGAAGTTACGTTGAGTGTTGCGTTTTTTTTTTCCCCGACTGTACATGTACGCAAACTGGTAATGACATGAATACTATTTTGAACAGAAAACCATCTAATATTACTTTAAATAAAATATATTAATTTCGAAGCATGCTAAAAATATTTGTGAAAAATCATATTTCCAACAGACAGACTAATAGACAATTAAATTGAAGTTTCAGACATTTTTTAATAAAATAGAACTTTATGTGACATACCAGCCTGTAAAATTATGTAAAATAAATGACTGAAAAATATTTTTATCATTTTCCTTTTTCATTGATTAACGAGGAAACCAGAAAAAAATTCGGCCCGACAGGGCCCGGAGAAAATTTCATTCAGGCCCGGCCCGGCGCGAGTATACACAAAAAAACTGAGCCCGGCCCGTCCCGAGCCTGAAAATTTTTTTTAAGCCCGAGCCCGGCCCGAGAACAAATTTAAAAATTCGGGCTGAACCGTAAGCCCGGCCCGTGCAGACCTCTAGTTCGGCACTGCCAGGTTACGAGATCACTAAATGTTGTAACAAGAATGGTGCGTTTTTATTCTAAAGTTCTTGGAAGAGATGATAAAAGTAACGCGTACGACTTTAATGTGAATACAAAATAAGGGAATATCACTCGTATTTTGCAAGCAATAGACAAGATAAAGCTTTCATAAGAGGAAAAAACTAAGTTGATGGAAATATATTTTTTTTATTATTTTTAACTAACTCAGTTACTAAAACAGATATTGAAATTTGTATAGACTTATAGTGCATATTATATGGTCCGTCCAGAAAGTAATAAGACTGATTCCCTAAAATTCGTTTGTTTAAAGATAATTTTACAAATGCTTAATATTCTTCAAAATAGCTTTTCCAGCATTAAAACACCGTTACTGACGATTCTCCCACCCACTGATTCCTACTTTTAAATCTTCAACTAGAATGCTATACAAAACGCGAGTTAAGTTTTAACTCTGAAGTTCTTCAAAAAGGCAAAACGATTAAAAATAACCTCAAAACATGAAACAAAAATTTCTTTTAAAGCTGCAGATAAAGAATAGGCAGCGAAAATATTAACAGTTAATAATTCTTGGCAAGTGAGCTCGTCATTGTTAATATACTCAATAAATTTCATGGCGAGCTGGACACACCTTTTTTTTTTTTTTTTAACTGTTTAATTGAACAGTTTTAAACAGTTTATTTGGGAATTTTCGTAAATTATAAAACGAAACTTTTTTTGTTCGAAATTAGCAGTGAGAAAAATTAAATGCGTTACGCTTAGGACTAGCTCTTTTTAGCATAATCAGATTCTATAAATGAACCAAACGCATGAAACGCGTGAAATTTTCCATTTCTCAGGAAGATTTTACACCAGAATTTTGAGATAGTGTTATGGAGATCTTAAATCTCAAAAAAAAAAAAAAAAAATATTATGTGGAATTTCTTATTACAAACATAGAACTTATTATCCTTATTTAAAAATTGTAAAATTTGGCAGTTATTATGAAATCATACTTGCCACCATACTAATTAATATTCCGTAGTATTGCTATCCCCGACTTCTTTTTCACACCATTTTTTTTAGAGTATTTTTCTTGTTATTTAATCGCAACTGCATTTGGAGAATATTGCTCTAAATGTTTTTTGGTGTGTAAAAAAGGGCGGGACTAACAACAATACGGAATATTAATTAAGATGTTGGCAAGTATCTGTACATGAAACAGTTAAAAATTATAATCGTTGCTAAATTTAAAATAAAAAGTTTTCTACCAGAAGCGTTTGCTAGAGCAGGTGATATATACTTTGATTGTTGACTAACCCGGAAGATTTTCTACTGTTCCACAGTGAAGTTCATGATCCGTTGTTCGGCGCTGCCAAATGACGAAATTATTAAATGCTGTAACAATCATGATGCGATTTTCGTCTAAAGTTCTTGAAGGTGATCATACAAGTAATGCGTATGATCTTAATGTGAATACAAAACAAGGGAATACCATGTGCATTTTGTAAGCAATAGATAAATCTTAGTTTTTTTAAGGAAAAAAAAAGCTAAATTTCTTGAAATATTATTACCTAAGTAACAAGACTCAGTTACTAAAACAGATATTGAAATTTGTATAGACATACATAGTCTGTCCAGACAGTAATGAGACTGATTCCGTAAAATTCGTTTGATTGAATATAATTTTTCAGACAATTAATATTCTTCAAAACAGCCTTGCTAACGATTCTGCCGACGACTGATGCCCGCTTTTAAATATTCAACTAGAATGCTATTCAAAATGTGAATTTAGTTAACTCTGGAAGTTTTCTTCAAAATGTTAAAACGGTTAAAAATAACCTCAAAACAGCTACTTAAGCTCGGTTTTAACTGAGGAAATAGGACAAATCCAGCAGTAACAGATCGAGTTCCTCCAGTGATTGGAACCGCGTTACAACGCTGTGTTCTGCTATAAACTAAGTCAGGAGCTTGGCAAAATTTTGAAGTTCCACCGTGACGATTTAATACAAAATCGATTTTGTAAAGTCAAAAGTCTCTCTAATCATTCGTACACTAACCAACAACTATAGTCTAAACGCGCTTTCATTGTAGCCACGTTGTCTGGAGTTCGAGATCTAGATGAACGTTCAGCGCGTTGTTGGTTATCGACGTTCTCTCTTTCGTCTTTGAAGGTTTTTTGCCATTAAATACTTGATCCTTGGACAAAAAATACTTAACATAAGCTTCTTGTACGTCTCATTATCGATTTTTTTTAGTTTACACACAACTTTGTGGTGTGTCGCAGCTCGACACTCTGCTGAATTCTAATAACCTAATGCCACTTTCAAACATG
Organism: Salticus scenicus; assembly: GCA_963930645.1. Taxonomy (NCBI): domain Eukaryota; kingdom Metazoa; phylum Arthropoda; class Arachnida; order Araneae; family Salticidae; genus Salticus; species Salticus scenicus. The sequence goes on along the minus strand of OZ005660.1, from coordinate 222,128,149 downwards.
TGTCTACATTTTGAACAATCTATGCTCTACAAAAACTCAGGACCAACTGACTTTCACCAGACAGTGTAGCCGACAGTCTCCACTACCTGTACCATCCGCTAACTTCACCCCCTTTGAACGTGGTTCAAAATTTTCAGCCTCATTACTTTCTGGACAGACCTTGTAGCATTAATGGCGTTTTATATCTTGATTTTGGATTCTGAAAAATGTTTGTACCAAATACATTTCATTATTAAAAACCCTTATTCAATTAAAAGGAGGTTCCTGATTATTTTTTTCTTTCTTTTTTCTTAAATATCGAAGGAGAATTTACATGTAACTTAGAAAAAGATACTGATTTTCTGTAATTGTATTTGGGCTGATTAATTACATAGTACATTGTTGTTAGTGCTATTATTCTAATCAAGGATGAAAGAGCCCCCCCCCCTCCTTTTTTTTTTTTAATCAGTATTTTCCTATAAAACTTCTACCTTATTAAACCACAGAAATAATTGCAAAAGTAGCATTAAAATTTATGTGTAGAAATACTGGTGTCAGAAAAAGCAGAATGCTGTCATAAAATATTTCATCATACCAGGAAGATATCTCAAACGAATATCACGACATTTTTCGTCATGGAAATTTTAGTAAGGGTTGTCAAAGTGGAAGGATTTGATATGGCTGACAAACAAATGAAAACTTGCAAAACAGCTTCAAACTAACTCATAAAGGGAATGAACTATTGCAATTTCTTTAATTAATTACTTGCACTTTTAAAACATTTCATATGCATATAAAATTTTATAAAATATTTTTTTTAATATATGCCATCAATATACATTTCTTTTATTATTGAATATAGGGTGATATTATTTCTCACTGTGAAGAAAAAACACCTCATTGTGAAACAAGTTGAAAAAAAGTTTATACCCCTTTTTGAAATTTAATGGAATAAAACAGTTTACTTTTTTATTTCCAACAAAAACCGGTAATTTTCTTTTTTGTATACATGCCTGTTCTAGTTTGCTGTCATAGTTATAATTCGTAGTTTAATGCATTTCAAATAATCCTAAATTGCATAACTGTTAACATTTTAATTTATTCTGGAGTATTTTTAACCCCACCTTTATTTCTTATCACGTTGTTTATAGATTTTTTTTTCTCTAATATATAACTGCATTAAAGTATAAAGAAAATACTTTTAAAAAATAAGTAGTATTAAATAAAAGCGGGATTTCAGTATTTTTTTTTATTATAATTTATTACTAAATCATTAATTACGATGCATTATAATAATAAAAATGATGTTCTTGCTCTATTTTAGGAATGTTGTCTACAACAATTGAATCATCCTTAAAAAAAAGGTAGAACTCCAAACTTTACATGTCATTTTATAAGTAATTTCTAGATCATTTTTTCAACATAGTGCCAAGCATTGAAATTTTTTCTTTCATATGTAGTTTTAACAAACTGTAGAATGTCAAAAATTTATTATTTGTAATATTATACACTGTCAGTACACGCATAAGTTAACTTACAACTCTAAAAGTTGACAGTCCTTTTATTTTTTGAAGTATAACTTTGTGATAACAAAACTAATAGAAAATATTGTTTTTGGGTCAATTTTTTGAAATTGAGTTTTTGTTACATTTACACGTTTTGAGGTAACCTGAATACAAAAATCATGTTTTTAGCGGTTGGTCTGTGTGCGTGTTTGAATATATTGGTTTGTCTGTCTGTGTGTCTTTTACTAGCATATTTCAAAAACAAATTATAGCAGAAAGCCGGAGCTTGGTAGTCTAAAAGTGTATCATTTAGGGATGCTGCACTAAACTTTTTGTTGAGATCAAGCAAATGGTTCGTGTATAGGGACACCCAAAATAATTCAGACACATTACGTCTATGGCAGAAATTGCAGGTAAGTAGATTTTGAACATCTATGACTGCTCTAAACCAGATGAAACGAATATACATATATATATATTATATGCGTTAAAACATATTTCATGTAGGATATGATATAGAAATCATTCACTGTTCGTTTACAGGGCTACAGGGTTCGTTTACAGATAACAGTGCGACAATACTTGAAAATTGATGGAAGTGTACTTCAGATTGTGCCATGTGAGTTTAACTTAGGATTATATTTATATGCACCATGTGATGCAGAGCTTCCAAGTTACTACAAACAAAAAAGGAATTTTATGCTACAATAAAGAAAAAGTGAAACTTGTAATATTGAATTGCAGATAATTATTACAAAAGAATACATTAAAAGATTTCTGATATTAAGATTGCGGACAATCCATAATAACTTGGCACTTCTGCTTGATGTTTACATATGTGTCAGAAGATATACATGGCTTTAAATATTGAAGCCATAACATTCTTTTTAATTATAAGTGAAAGTGCTTAACTATAATATTTTACCATGTCCAAAAAAACTACTCAGGAATTGAAATTAATTCATCATAGCCATATGGTAAATAATGTATTTTTTTCTTTTAAGCTAAATATTCATCTTTTTTTTCTTATATTTACACGTTTTGAGGCTTCCTGAGTATCGAAGTCAAGTTACGTACGTTTGATCTTTGTCTGTTAGAGTTACCGTAATTTCTGGTAGATACTCCACACGTTATATAATCCAGTTTTGCACCAAAAATTTCAATTGATAAATAAATTTTTATTTGTACGAGCTCTTCCTTCGAAAAAGTATAGATTTCTCTATTAAATAAAATTTCTGGTGGAGAAATGACACATGTTATCTGCGGGTTATCTACCAGAAATTATGGTAATTACAAGCAAATAATTTCAGGCTATCCAAATGTTGTATTTTGAAATTAATACGTTTGCTACTAGAAATATTTGTTCAAGAATGATAAGTCTCAAGGATTGTTCTGTATGAAAGTCGTCTGAATAATTTTAAATGAACATTCGAATTTAATAACAGATTTGAATTCTATATAAATGTAGGTACAATAATGAAAGGGGGATTTGTTGAGGGGGCGATAGAATTATTTGTAAAATAAAGCTGTTACAAAACATAATTTGAATTATTTTAACATAGGTTTACATAACACTACTAGTTATGTTACTTCTTATAATCTCCAATCTGTATTTATAATACTATTAAATTTCAGGGTTAGAGAAAGTTGTCTGATTGACGTGCCAGATTATTGAAGAATATTTTTCTTCTTATTTCAAGACAATTATATTCGAAGAAAATTATTGTTAATATTAAGTTGTGGAAAAAAGAAATGTGCTACTAACAATTTTACGGGATATTAATTAGGATGCTGGCAGGTTTGGTTTCTGTCAAATACATGATAGTTGAGTTCGCAGTATTTTATCGAATTTTTGTTTAAAAAAGCGAAATTTTCCACACCCCATTACCTATTTTAGAGGGTTCTGTGTCGCATACTCTGCGTCCTCTACGACTACACTTGAGCTTATAGGAACGAACTAAAAACTTATATATATACATATATATATATATTTCGGTCAAAGAGCCTTTAACAAAGCAGCAAGAACAAAGATGTCATCAACACGACGAATAGTAATTAAAAATTTGACCAACGCCACAATAATGGATTCACTAACAAATCCTCATTTAAAACTTCGTGAAGTTTTAATAGGCATCTCCGCTAATATTTGTATTTTTTTTTATTAATGCAGATTCGAAACTATTCTTTTTTTAATAGAAATTTTTCTTATTTATTAACTGCGATAAAGTTGTTTACTACGATAGGATAATGTATGTACTCTGATTTTATTCGAAAATATAATTCCAAAAATCTGGAACACGTCGAGTGATGAACGTGAGTGGAAAATACATTTTCTAGTTTAGTTATTTTTCTCCAGTATCGAAAGGAATACTGATTCTCGTGCACGTATCGGGATAAAAGTAACACTGTTTCCCTCATAATATTACAGCGAAAGTTTTATTCCGAGGAGAAAAAAGGAATCATTTAAAAAATAACAAAAAGAAAAAAAAAATCATAGCCTCCTAAACTAGATGCCTTTCTCGTCGACCGGAAACTTGGCAACAATTCAAGCGATAGACAACGCCACCTGATACACATTGCGCTCTTTTTTATTCAACTGATACCAATTATTTTTAAAAGTGATATATCATATACATAATCGACGTTTCTTCGATTCTATTCGCGTTTTATGTATATCAAATCCTACTTTTAAAATTTTCGGTGGCTGTTTAATAAAAAAGTCATGGAATCTGTACCAGGTAGCGCTGTCTACCACCAAGTTTCCGAGCCACGCGGTAGGCATCTAGTTTAAGAGGCTATGAAGAAATTATCATATAAATATTCTTCAACCAGAATATTTATATCATAATTTGTACTTAATTGATGGGGCAAACACACTGTTAAAAATTCCGAAAGAAAATATTGATGGAAGAATGAGGGGGGGGGGGGATGGTCTTTGATCGCCCTGTAGTATTGGTGTATTTTTAGACCCGCCTTTATTTCATACCACTTTTATTTTAAGTATATATACATATATATATATATATATTTTTTAAGTTATGTATTAGAGAAAATTATTGTATAAATAAAGTTATGCGTAAGAAAGGCGGGGCTGAAAATGCTACGGAATAAATTAAAATATTAGCATCTATGTGCATCTACTAAACAGGTAACGCAGAGAATCTATCTCGTAGAAAACACGATAGAAGATACGGTATAGGTTATATAGCAGATACGGTATGTCAATTCGGAATCGCTAAAAAATTAGACGAATTCAAGCGAAGCAACAATATGAACACCAAAACGAGTCATTTACTGTAAAATTACTCCCGTGTATCAAGGATATGAAGGGTGTCCTGCATTACTCGAACGCATTTAAAATGAAAATCAATCACATGCATTTCAATTTCATTTGACTTTCTTCATTCTTTCATTTTCTTGTTTAGAAAAAATCCTGTCCAGATAAATAAATTCTCAAAAATCTGTGCCTATCACTAAATATTACAACTGCCGCAGGATGTTATTGTAGTGTGGTTACAACCAAGTGTAATTCAAGAGAGATTTCCACACGAGTGAAATCTTTAATTGCATCCGAAAATGATACGACGACATCTGCCAGAATTGTGCGCTGAAGGCAAAGTTTTAATAGATATTTTTTTCCCGCCATGTAACACGAGTTTCTACATAGATGCAAACATTTTAAGTTATTCCGGAGTATTTTTAGCCTCGTCTTTTTTTCGTATCACTTTATTTATAGAAATAATTTTTTAAATATAAAACTCCGATAAAATTTGAATAAATTACTCTTAAATTATAAATGGCATGAAATAAAGGTGGGGCTTAAAGTACTCTGAAATAAACTAAAATAAATGAAAAAACATCTATAGTTTCTGTCATATGCCCGTCTAATCCAGAACGAAATTGTGTTTTTAGCTATGAATAATGGGGTGTAACCTAAATTTCAATTGGGTCATGTCTGTTTGGGGATACATTATATATACACACTAGCCGCGTTTTGCCCTATATCAAGATGGCAAGCTTCTAATGCGCTATGGTGTTAAGGTAAAGGACAATTGACTACAGGAGGATTCGAATCCTGGATCGTGTGTCCTACACAGGGTATTTCAAGCGTTTAAGAATTGTGCGGGAATAATGCAGTGAATCGACCCCAGAAAATCAGCTAATATCACGCTTTCCGAGGAAGAAGCACTCTACAAGTACTTTTTAAAAATCTGCACAAAATTTTCTTTTTAACAGAATGTAATAACCATACACTTGGCATTCTATTATGATTTATTATATGGAATAAACAAGTTATATTTTAATATATGAAATAAAACTATTTATTTGTTAGATCTAAGCAGTTTTTTATTAAAAATATGTATTCTGCATTGGGTTAATTCCACTTTTATATGGAATTACTGCTTTAATGCGCAATGGCATAGTTTTATACAGTGTTTTAATAAAAATTTCAGAAATTTCAATGTGCCAAATATCACAAATAATTTTTTCTAGTTCTGGCAGAGTTATAGGCCGCCTTTTTATAGACGAAACATTTTCGAACGGATCGCGATTAGGACTATTTCCATGTCTGGTAAAGAAGAAATTCTACTTTTCCCTTTGCGGGATTTAACTTAAATAAAAAAAATATATATATGATTACTTACATAATTAGAGGTTCTCATGGGAATGGATAGGATATTTTGACAATTTGAAGTGAATAAACTTACCACAGACGCCGTGTAGTAAGGTGCAATATCATTTGAAATGCTGTTTGCGGAAATGTAAAAGTTACCTCCAAATAGTCGGTTATACACCTCTTTTGTAAAGATTGTGTTTTATTTCGAGTTAAGTGATCCCTTCAGCATAAAAATTTGATCGACTGTTTGAAAAGTTATGCTCCTCCGTACGAAGAATGTGTCACTGTTTTAAAAGTGCGATTTTCATTAAGTCGGTCCTATTTCCGTTGTCAGATCTGCTTGTTTTCTTTAGCTCGAAATAAGTTAAACTTGATTCATCAAAGAGAACCAGTTTATCCCAATAATTAACTTATCATTTTTTATTATTTTTTTTAGCCATCTGAGGTCTTGATTTTCTAATTCTTTTCACTAAGAATGGAATTTTTTCAAATTTTCAGTCATTTAAACCTGCTTCGTTTAATAGTTGCTATACTGTAATTAAAGAAATTATGCTGCTAAACACTTTTTCTGAATCTCTTTTATGTTCTAAATGTAAAACAAACCGATTTTATATGCAATGGCTTTTTAACTTACGGTCATATCGCTTGGATGAGCAACATGGCAGATTAAAACCAAATTTCTAGTTTAAATAGTTAAAAAAATTTATATCTTGCTAAAAACCCTTTTACCAATATTTCGTTAACATTTAGTTATTTTGCCATCTCGCGTATTAAAATATTTTTTTTTTATTTTACTTCAATAATTAATACATTTTGTGGCATCGTTAACTGCCTTATTCTTACCATTTTTGAAATATTTTCTAAAATTACAATTTTCCTGACAATTGCATTTTATTTTTAACACTGGACTCAAAGCTAAAGTGTATGTAGAGGACAACATAGTAAAATCTATTCGAAAAATTGCTTTTTGAACGATAAAATTGGCGGTTGTAGAAGGCGAAAAGGATAATATCCAAGTGCGGCTTTTTTTTTTTTTTTTTTTTTTGTCGCTTAGTGAATTTTTATTTTGCCCATTTACATATTTTATAGAACCTACTTGCTTCTAAGTTTCTAGAAAATATTAAAAAATAGTTAAGTAAAATTACGAAGTTGTTTAAGCTTTCCAGAGGCAAGGAAATTTTCCATATTTAAAATAAATTAACACCAGAATTAACTAAAAAGTCTAAAACAAATGGTATAAATGGTATTTTACGGCATGCAGTTACTGCTGGTGCAGTTTATTAACGATCTTTTTCTTATATATACAGTCGGAAAAAAAAAAAAGATTCCCCCCCCCCCCCACACACACACATAATTCAGCCATAAGTTGTCGTAGAAACATGCGGCTGGTACAAATCGATTTGTAATAACGTCTAGTTTATAATGGTATTGTTACATTTTGCGTTTTTTAATTCTTTGTGTCAAATCATCGTGGAAAATGGTATAGTTTATATATATTGCTCAATTTTTCATGGGGTTATAAGCTGTCAAAGCATGGGGATGCTAATGTTAAATGAATGTGACAAACAGGGACTGATTTAGACCGGGGCACACATTATTTACACCATTATTTATATTTTCCCTTACACCATTATTTTTTAAGCAATACTTTCCTCGTAAAATAAACAAAAAATTTTCATTAAAAATTATTTTAACAAAATTCTGGTGTCTAATAACCATGAGTAAATTCGATTGTTTTACACCGTTCATTTTTTATAAAAATAATTTGCTAGTCAAAAGGGGAAATTCCTATGATAGGTAGTAAAAAATAATTGTAAAAATATTCCGGTGAGAGAATGCCCCGGCCTAAATCAGGCTCTGGTGACAAACATTCATTCGTATCCTCCCAAAAACTTATTATATTCAAATTCTGTTTTTTCATGCGTTAGAATGAAGTGACCCAAACATATCCCAAGCATATTTTTGATTAAAAAAAAAAAAAAAAAATTGAATTATGTAAATTATTAATAAATTCATATTAGAAAAAATTATGAATTATCTCCTATGTTAATTTTTGCACAAATAGAACGGGTATCATCAAAAACATGGGTTTCCAAATTTACAGCTAATTCCTAACATTATTTTTTAAGTTAAAGTGATATTTCATTTTTTACTGCTATTAGAGGGAGGGGGGAGGGTGTCACTTGATATAATTTGTATCCTCTGTGAGTAAATAACTATCTATATTTTCACGAAAAATTATTTTAATTTATATTTTTGTTATTCTAATTGCTATCGAAGCAACATTTCGATTTTTAACACACAAATTCGCTATTTTTTATAGAATTACCGCAATGAAGGCGAGAGTTTGTGAAAGAATTCTAAAAGAAATGAAGCCCCGCCTCCATATCGCGGAAACAATATTAATAAAACTAGTTTGCAAATTCGTATTTGACTCTATATATGACGCTGGTATGCATAAATTTCAATGGCATTTCATACATCGAATGCTGAAGACAAAATTTAAATGATTTAATTGCAAATATGTAAAAATAATAATAATAATAATAATAATAATAATGTAAAGTTTTAGAAAATTGTGTAAAGGCGTGGCTTCAGTTGCAAAAAAGAATATACTCGATCCTGAAATGTCAGGTCTTTTTTCTTAAATATTACATAAATTTTCCTAGTTTCTCACTGCTAAAATTCTATTTTAACCCTTTGGTTCCTTTTTTTTTCACTTGAATATTGTAGATTTCGTACACATGAAGTTAAATATCATGATTTAGGAAACGCGGTAAGGCGTGGATTATTGTTTGAAAGAGGAATATTCAGGGGACAATACCTTTTTTTTTATAATTAACATTTAATAATTTTAATAAGATTTTTTCAAACGAACTTTCTGCTTTCATTTTGTTGTGACATTTTCGCATTTGTTTACTGTACCGTTTGTATGCAAACGTTATTTAAATTTATCGCATGACGTAACATAATATTGAATTAATATAATTATTATTATTTTAATACAAACTCAAACAGTGGAAGATTATTATTATTATTTTTATTAACCATTAAACATATTATTCTAATCACGGCGTAAAATTCACATTTATTATAGGAAAACAATTTAAAACAAAGTAATATGTCTTATTACTTTTAAAAATATAGGTCATTTAAAAATAAGAATTCAAGTACAGTAGACAACTATATAACAGAGGATATTCTTTCTGGGCAATAAGAAATCTTTTTATATGGGACATACTTTATTAGACCAATTTATGCAAATTCAGTCCAGAGTTGCCAAATTTGGCCTTTTTTTAATCAATAGTCACGAATAATTTTTAATTGTAACGTTTGACTAATCACTTCGAAGATTTATAGTGCATTATGTTTATCAAATGTCACTTCTCAAAATTATTGGTGTCTATTGAATAAAAAAAATGGCCAAATTTGGCAACCTGATTCAGTCCAGTATTGAAAATTTTTGTTTAATTTAATTTTGTTATTTTGATTTGTTTTTTATTGTTTTCTAATTAAGGTTTCGATGTTTACAAATTAGTCTATTTTTGTAAGATTAACGCATTCCCGGCGAGAAATTTTGTTTGCATTAAAAAAGGATAATAAACCCCACCCTCTGGCTTTTTTTGAAACAATACTTTACTTTAAAAAATATTTCTTGTTTCCTTAATTTTAGTTATTCCTCTTTAAATCTTGTTATCTATATTTTTGTATAATGTATGTTGTAGGTTTGTACGCCTCAAATTAAATCTAAAACTTCATAGTAACACTTTCATGCGGGGCTTACTGTATAAAATAAAAATATACCCAACAGAAGTAGACCATTTTTTTCTTAAATATTAAACACTTTTTTTTCTTTTTACCCGTATTATTATTATTATTATTATTATTATTATCACTGTTATTCTTTTATCTTGCTATCTAGATTTTTGTAATTCAACATTGCAGCGTTCATACTACTCAAGCTATTTAAATTTTTACGTATGAAGTGTTGCATTCAACTAATCTACGTTTATGAAACATATACCACTCTAAAAATTAGTACATATTGTAAATTAGTTTCGTTTTTTGTACTTTTTTTCCGGTGTGAAACGCAACAAATAAATCTATTTTGTGGTAGATCATGATTTATTTTTTCTAAATGTATAGACGAACCCCTAATACATTTTTCCTTGTATCTCTATCTAGAATTTTTTTAAAAGTATATAAATAGGTGCATTTTCCGAGCTGCCTCGATTTCAGAAATATGAATATGAGGTTAAAAGTATCGGTTGTCATTGCAAAAAATGAAGTTGATGCTTTAAATAATATGTAGATTACCCCTTACGCAAAATCTCACTATACCATTATAAATTAGACGTTACTACAGATAGACTGGTACCAACCGCATGTTTTTACGAAAAATTTGAGCGAAATTTGGGGGAGGGGGTTGCAGACTGTATTTTAATATCTTAATTTTTTCTGAAATATTCATGTAATCTTCTTATATATATATATATATATATATATATATATATATATTACAATAAATTTAACCATATCAAAACATCTACTTTCTTCAAATGGTAACCATAAAATGGTAACCAGTTCTGAGAAAAAGTTCCTTAGAGATGTTTCAAATCGTGTTTTGCAAAAAAACTGAAAAATTGAAATGAAGTTCAGTAGATTTATTATTACTATTAAAATTACTATTATTTTTATATTTATATAAAACTGTTTTTTAGTTTTATAATCTAAGTTAATGGAAAATTTTGAAGAAATGAGGACGAAAGCTGAAAAAATTTAATTATTGATAGGATATATTATTATTATTATTATTATTAACTTTTAAGGCTCGTATGCTTCACTTTTTTACACACTAGAAATTCCGAATAATAATAATAATAAAAAAATAATAATGTCTAGATATTTGCTGGCCTGACTTTGAATATTTAGAAGGCTAATCATGAAAAATTAGTAAAGAAAATATTGTTTGAAAAACACAGTGTGTTAAAATGCAACGAGTGGGAACTTTGGTTTTTAGAAATTATCGCCAAAATAATCTTTTCTCCTAAAGATCTTTGGTAAAATGTTGAGATTAACTCAATAAAACGTCTTTAAGTTTTACAATAATTTCATATATATATTAACAATATGTATGATAATCCAATCTACACATTAATCTTCATTTCAAACGGTGAAAAATTTTATTTTACAAACAGTAATTAAAATAATACTTTGCCAACTAAAAGTTTATATTTAAACTGCTTAAAATGAATCATTTGAACATGTGTAAATTTAAAAGTGAAATCGTGCTATGTATTGATTCTTTCAACTCTAATCCTATGTATTGATTATTTCCACTCCACATATAATTCATGCTAATTTAGGTAAGCGAAGAGGAAGTTAAAGAAGTCTTATACAGGAGGCTACTGCCATAGCACATATTAAAATTCGGAAACTTCCTGCAGTCTTTTCGACCGCAAGAGAACATGAGTAAATCGTGACATTTTTCCAAGCCAAAGTTTTGCAGCTTTAAATATTAATATACTTTATTTTTTAAATACTGTTTTCGGTGTCTATATAAATACTTCTTATATATTATTCTAAATGCCAAATCATCGCGGAAAATGGTATAGTTTATATATATTGCTCAATTTTTCATGGGGTTATGAGCTGTCAAAGCATGGGGATGCTAATGTTAAATGAATGTGACAAACATTCATTCGTATCTTCCCAAAAAATTATTATATTCAAATTCTGTTTTTTCATGCGTTAGAATGAAGTGACCTAAACATATTCCAAGCATATTTTTGATTAAAAAAAACATTTTTTGAATTATGAAAATTATTAATAAATTCATATTAGAAAAAATTATGAATTATGACCTATGTTAATTTTTGCACGAATAGAACGGGCATCATGAAAAACATGGGTTTCCAAATTTACAGCTAATTCCTAAATTTTTTTTTTTTTTTTTAGTTAAAGTGATATTTCATTTTTTACTGCTGTTAGAGGGGGGGGGGTGTCACTTGATATAATTTATGTCCTCTGTGAGTAAATAACTGTCTATATTTTGACGAAAAATTATTTTAATTTATATTTTTGTTATTCTAATTGCTATCGAAACAACATTTCGATGTTTATCATACAAATTCGCTAATTGTTTTAGAATTACCGCAATGAAGGCCAGAGTTTTTGAAAGAATTCTAAAAGAAATGAAGCCCCGCCTCCATATCGCGGAAACAATATTAAAGAAACTAGTTTGCATATTCGTATTTGACTCTATATATGACGCTGCTATGCATAAATATCAATGGCATTTACGACATCGAATGCTGAAGACAAAATTTAAATGATTTAATTGCAAATATATATAAAAAAAAAAAAAAAAAAAAAAAAAAAAAAAAATTAATAATGTAAAGATTTAGAAAATTGTGTAAAGGCATAGCTTCCGCTGCAAAGAAGAATATACTCGATCCTGAAATGTCAGGTCTTTCGTCTTAAATATTACATAAATTTTCCTAGTTTCTCACTGCAAAAATTCTAGTTTAACCCTTTTGTTCCTTTTTTTTTTACTTGAATATTGTAGGTTTCGTACACATGAAGTTAAATATCATGAATTAGGAAACGCGGTAAGGCGTGGATTATTGTTTGAAAGAGGAATATGCAGGAAACAATACTTTTTTTTTAATTTTATAATTAACATTTAATAATTTTTATAAGATTTTTTCAAACGAACTTTCTGATTTAATTTTGTTGTGACATTTTCGCATTTGTTTATTGTACCGTTTGTAAGCTAACGTTATTCAAAATTTATCGCATGACGTAACATAATATTGAATTAAAATTATTATTATTATTTTAATACAAACTCAAACAGTGGAAGGTTATTATTATTATTTTTTATTAACCATTAAACATGTTATTCTAATCACGGCTTAAAATTCACATTTATTATAGGAAAACAACTTAAAACAATGTAATAGGTCTTATTACTTTTAAAAATATAGGTCTTACAACTTTAAAAATAAGAATTCAAGTACAGTAGACAACTATATAACAGAGGATATTCTTTCTGGGCAATAAGAAATCTTTTTATATGGGACATACTTTATCAAACCAATTTATGCAAATTCAGTCCAGAGTTGCCAAATTTGGCCTTTTTTAATCAATAGTCACCAATAATTTTTATTTGTAACGTTTGACTAATCACTTCGAAGATTGATAGTTCATTATGTATATTAAATGTCACTTCTCAAAATTATTGGTGACTATTGAATAAAATAAAGGCAAAATTTGGCAACCCTGATTCAGACCAGTACTGAAAATTTTTGTTTATTTTAATTTTGTTGTTTTGATTTGTTTTTTATTATTTTCTAATTAAGGTTTCGATGTTTACAAATTAGTCTATTTTTGTAAGATTAACGCATTCCAGGCGCGAAATTTTGTTTGCATTCCAAAAGGATAGTAAAGTCCACCCTCTGGCTTTTTTTTGAAACAATACTTTACTTTAAAAAATATTTCTTGTTTCCTTAATTTTAGTTGTTCCTCTTTAAACCTTGTTACCTATGTTTTTGTATAATGTATGTTGTAGGTTTGTACGCCTCAAATTAAATCTAAAACTTCAGAGTAACACTTTCATGCGGGGCTTATTGTATAAAATAAAAATATACCCAACAGAAGTAGATAATTTTTTTTTTCTTAGATATTAAACACTTTTTTTTTTCTTTTTACCCCTATTATTATTATTATCATTATCACTGTTATTCTATTTAAATTTTCACGTATGAAGAGTTGCATTCCACTAATCTACGTTTATGAAACATAAACCACTATAAAAATTTTCTTTTATAAGTTAAGATAGTACATATTGTGAATTAGTTTCGTTTTTTGTACATTTTTTCCGGTGTGAAACGTAACAAATAAGTCTATTTTGTGGTAGGTCATGATTTATTTTTTCTAAATGTATAGACGGACCCCCTAATACATTTTCGCTTGTATCTCTATCTAGAATTTATTTAAAGTATATAAATAAGTATATTTTCCGAGCTGCCTCTGTCTCAGAAATATGAATATGAGGTTAAAAGTATTGGTTGTCACTGCAAAAAATGAAGTTGATGAAATTTAACCATATCAAAACATCTACTTTCTTCAAATGGTAACCAGTTTCAAATCGTGTTTTACAAAAAAACTAAAAAATTTAAATGAAGTTCAGTAGATTTATTATTAGTATTAAAATTACTATTATTTTTATATTTAATTAAAACTGTTCTTCAGTTTTATAATCTAAGTTAATGGAGAATTTTGAAGAAATGAGGACGAAAGATGAAAAAATTTAATAATTGATAGGATTATTTTTTTAAATATTATTATTAACTTTTAAGGCTCTAATGCTTCACTTTTTTACACACTCGAAATTCCGAATAATAATTAAAAAAATAATAATAATAATGTCTAGATTTTTGCTGGCCTGACTTTGAATATTTAGGAGGATAACAGGGATGGAACAGGGGCGCAGTATTCATACCACTATCAATGTAAGAAAATTTTCTACTTCTTAAATCAACGATATTATAGATAGTAAAATTTCTTAAACAGATTCCGGTATGAATTCTGCGCCCGTGTTCCATCCCTGGGATAATCATGAAAAATTAGTAAAAAAAAAAATATTGTTTGAAAAACACAGTGTGTTAAAATTGAACGAGTGGGGAACTTTGGTTTTTACAATATCGCCAAAATAATCTTTTACCCCTAAAGATTTTTGGTAAAATGTTGAGATTAACTCAATAAAACGCCTTTAAGTTTTACAATAATTTCATATATATTTTAACAATATGTATGATAATTTAATGTATGCATTAATCTTCATTTCAAACGATGAAAAATTTGATTTTATAAAGAGTAATTTAAATAATACTTTGCCGACTTAAAGTTTATAGTAAACTGCTTAAAATAAATCATTTGAACATGTGTAAATTTAAAAGTGAAATCGTGCTATGTATTGATTATTTCAACTCCAATCTACAATGCGCGGAAAATGGAATTTAAAAAAAAAAATGAACCTAACCAAACTATAAGACATCATAAAAGTTAAACAGGTAGGAATACTAATAACTATTCTAATAGTTCTAAATATTGAACGATTTAAATAGGATTTTTAGAGTCCTCACTTGTCAGTTGCATCTCATAGCTGCCATCATTTCAATACATTCGAAAGTATTTTTAGCCACGCTTTTATTTCGGACCATTTATTTTTTTAGAGTAATTTTTCTTATTTTATTGAAGTGGAGAATTTTTTTTCTATAAATAAAGTAGTGCGAAACAAAGGCGGGGCTAAAAATACTCCACAATATATTAACCCTTTGCGCTCGGCATATTTTCCGTAAGACACGCTATTTGACGTTCCTTTAAAACGTCGCACCTATAGTTTCCAACTTACTACCGTTTGGCTACCGAAAAATTATAATAATTTGTTTTATTTTACTTCATGATTAAATGAAATAAATCTTTCTGTTAAAATTTTCCGGTAGCCGAAAGGTAGCCTATAGTTACACGTTTTAGAAAAAAAAAAAAAAAATCATTTGCAGAAGAACACCTTAAGGCTTGGCTCGATTTTTTAATGTCCCCTCGGAAGGGACATACGAGCGATAAGGGTTAAAATGTTGGTGACAATGAAATCTGTTTCAGAAAATTTAAATCGTTTAACACGTTCACGCCGGCGCAGGCCACCGGTGGTTCACAGCAAGATTATCCGAACATTAGCAATAATCCTTGTCCAAAAAAAGTACACTTAATACTGCTTTGTTAAATAAATCCTTGTCAAATAATGATCTTAGTCAGTCTAAAAAATGATTCGACAAGGATTTATTGAACAAAACAGTTTAAGTATACTTTTTTGATATCGGAATTATTGGCTAGTGCTCAGATACATTTGAGAAGAATGCGCCGGCGTGAACGTGTTAATTAAAATTTTGCTGTATATTCGCATGCTATAAAATCTGATTTTGAGATTTTAAGTTATATCGGTATTTTATCAGTTTATTAATTATGTAAAGGAAACTTCGTATTATTTAAACAAAATAATAATAAAAAGCGGAAAAATATTACTGGAGAATGGTTAATAGGGTCTAATTAAACAAATAATAATCAATAGGAATATTTATAAATAATAATAAATAAAGTAGTATTTAAAATGTGATTGCGTGAATCCCCGTTTATAGTAAAGACAGGGAAAATATATGACTATATTCGTTGATACATTCGGTAGTGAAATTACAAGGAGTATTATAATCTTTTGCCTATTTACACAATATATTTTTTTTTACTTCAAAATTATTAATATCTCTAATTTTCTGGTAAACAAAGAAAATTTATTATATTCAATAAATTTATTCCTCCATTATATTCAATTAAAATTAGATGTATGAACGGTATTTTTTACAACACTATACTACAATAAAGAATGATAGAAATGGTATACACACATATTTGTGACGATTTTGTAAATATATATAAATAAATTTAAGAGTTTTGTTTTCTAATATGTTTAATTTCATAAACTTTTCGTTGAACTATCGTGTAACATCTTGATTTCCAACATAACAAAGCACTTCTTGAAACATCAAGGTTCCTTTTTTTCCCCACTCCTTCTCCACAATCTTCCATAGTCTGTCCAATGTTTTGTGTTGTCGCTTATGAAGAGCTTGTTTCAAAAGTCCAAATGTACAGTAATCCAGAAGAGATATGTCAGGGATCTTAGATAGGAAGCATTTGCATACTTGCCAACCATCTCATTAATAACCGTGCAGTTGTTAACGCCCCTTGTAAAACCGCCCCTTTTTTCACACCACTTTATTTTTAGAGTAATTCTCTCCAAATATTGTTACGATTAAATAAGAATAAAATTACTCTAAAAAATGACTGGTGTGAAAAAAAAAAATGCGGGTATTAAAAATTGTACGGTTCATAATGAGATGGTTGGAAAGTAGGTAAAGGGAATGGTAACTCAAAACAATGAAGAATAATGTTTGGTTAAAAGGAATGAATACATTTTTGGAAATTATTTGTCATAACATAATAGGCGACGAATGCTTTAGGGCCACGAACCCAGTCTTGTTCCGTGCTTCGATGACTTTTTCTAGTCAATTCTGACGTTTTATTTCTTCCGGAGTTGGGTTTTTTTTTTTCCCTACACACTTGGCATTGTTAGATTTTTTTCGTTTTCATACCATGCTTTTTCCTATGGATTTTTTAATCTTTTTGCCGTGTTTCTGTGAATTTCCAGCCGTTATTCCTCGTTTCCTAAATTCTAAAGTGCGGTGGTAATCCGATATAAATATGATATATAAAAAATATAATCCGAGTTAATTTTCACGTTGTTTCTACATCTTTAATTTTAAGTTTTCTGTCAAAAAAGAATTTAATGATAACCATCAAATCTTTAACAAGAATTCCCCTTTTCTTCCTGAACCAACACTTGGTCTTTTTCTCTTCATTTTTAGAAGTGAGTCAATTTTTTTTCTATGGAAATCTGATAATAATATGCAAACCTTGTCATTTGTAACTATATATTTCCATTTTTCACCTGTCAAATAATTTATGCTGAACAATTTCCAAATAGTCTTACTCTGAGAAACATCATAAGACTTCGTCGTTAGGCGATTAACATCATGTTTCTTTCTTTGTTTCTTAATTTTGTTATTTGCTTAAAATCAGATTTCATAATACGGTTCACAATTATTATAGAGATAGTTAAAAAATTTCGGATAGTCTGTTTAAAGGGGGGGGGGGGGGTGAAAGTTTTTTTTTTCTTTTTAACATGAGATGTAGATTTAATAACAGATGTACGTATATCTTTCTTAGGTATGCATTTTTTGTCTTTACCTAAATTAAATGCTAAATTTGACACCTATTTACTTTTTTTTTTTTTAGTCATTTATTACATTTATTTAAAATGAAGAAATATTAAACCAAGCTATTTACATTTTTCTTTCATAACTGATTACGAGTATTTCTCTTCAGAAACTGCAAAAATATAGCCTTCTATCCCCTGTTTATTTTCCAGCGACATTTTAAAACAATAGATATATATATATACATATTATGCAGCAGAAGATGATTAAACCCTGTTACAGTTTGGTGTCAATAAAGTTCTCACTTTAAATTTTAAATTTAAATTGAAGGTGAAAATCAAAATCGTTAAAAAAATTCATGAAAACCCACTGTATTTATTTCGTGCACGTAAACATGTTCCCCGTTGAAAATAAAATTAATTGAAATTACATTGTCAGTTATCAATATAATTATTAGTAATATTTGAAGTGTAGAGCACTCAGTTCCTTGACACTTTTGCGACCGCTGACGTAGATTCACGTCATTTGAAAATCTGTAACTGCACCAGTGGCCATTTTTTCCCGCAATTTGTATGTCATTTATTTCTTAAAAATATACACAATGTTCATATTTGTACAACCAAAATACTATGGATATAAATACTTTGATTAGAAAGGGTATAATTATAATGTATATACATTTTTAATATGAATCTGAATACAAAATAAAAAAATAAATAAAAGAAAAATCTGAAATATTGTAACTTGGGAGAATAACGCCCACAGGCGGACTTTACCGTCAAAAAGACCAAAACATGCGGTCGGGAAAGTGTTAAGATGGATGTTTTTTCACGGAGACAACATCAAATATCTGTTTAAAATACAAATTTAAACAGTTACTCATTGCTAATGATTGATGTTATACATTAAGCAGAAATCTAGAAAATTGGTTCATACACAGGCACGTACACGTTTGTGATTTTCAATATGTAATTATCAAAAATTTTAAATTACTATATAAATATATTAATATTATATCATGTATGGTAACATTTACAATTTACCTAAGTACTGTTTGAACCCGCCCATTTTTACAATACAATCTTGAAGGAGCTCTTTTCTTCTTGTATCATCGGGCTATGATCATCGTAATGACATATTCACGAAAATTTCTCTATAAGCAAAGTTGTGTGAGAAAAAGGCGGTATTAACAATACTCTGGAATAAATTCTAAATATTACCTAGTAAGATTTACCACACAAATACATTTATTAAATAAAAATATAGTGTAACGCGCACACATAATTAATGGTTCGTACTTTCTGCTCCCCCATGTCTTTTTTCAGATTATTTTGGATGAGAAATTACCGCCTTTAATGCTTCCACTATTTTCATGTGATAATCTCTAAAGTTGTTGCATGCTGCTTCTATCAGCTGGTTGTGTTGCTTTTTCGCCCGTGGTTATTTCTCTGCTTTTAGTCTTGCTTTTGTTTTCTTGTGTTTTTTGCTCCTAATGAAGAAAGGCCGCGTTCTTTCAAAATCAATAATGCTTGTATGTAATTTATGATGTGTGAATAAATTTTAAAAGAGATAATCTCTATCCTACTTTTTTAGAATATATTATTATAAAAATAAGATAAAGATTTATAATTGAAAATAGTGGTAGTAAAAACAGAGGAGATTTATCATCCATGAAAGTGACCTGAAAAAGGAGCTGAAATTACGACCTCTGGTGCTTTTAGGGTAAATGTAGTGTAAATCGCACATAGGGATGCAAGTATTTCGACAACAAATTTTTACAATAAAAACGACATTATTTAATAAAAAAAAAATTCAGTTTTTTAATAGGTTAAGTATATTTGTGTGGTAACAATGTAAGTAAAAAAGCAGAAATTTCATGATTCATTATTCCTCATGTTCTCGAATCATTCTCATGTTCTCGAATCATTCTCAAAATGATTCATGTATCCCTCTCGTTTTAAAGGTATTGGCGAGCTCTTTTGAAAGATACCCATCATGAAAATTTACTCCCCTCGTGGGGGGACTTCCCCCCAAGGGGGGGAGGCGAGGCTCCTACATACAATTTTTTTTTTCCCAGTTAACTATCTCTATTACAAAAAATATATATTCGTTTCATTTGGTTTAGTGCAGTCTATAGACGTTAAACTCTACTTACCTGCAATTTCCCCCATAGACGTAATGTATTAGAATTCTCTTGATTGTCCCTGTACGCGAACCATTTGCTTGATCTTAACGAAAAGCTCACTGTAGCGTCCCTACATGATACACATTTAGAATACCAAGTTTGAACTTTCTGCCATAATTTGTTCTTGAGATATACTGATAACAGACACACAGACACACAGACCATTCGCAAGGATGGAACACGGGCGCAGAACTCATACCACTGTCGATGTAGCAACATTTTCTACTTCTTAAATCGAAGATATTATAGGGAAAGAAATTTCTTAAAAAAATACCGGTATGGATTCTGCGCCCGTGTTCCATCCCTGCATTCGCTAAAAACGTGATTTTCGTATTCAGGGGACCTCAGAACATGTAAATATAACAAAAACTCACGTTCGAAAATTTGACCCAAAAACAACACTTTCTCTACCTTATGGGTAAGAGAAAGTAAAAAGGAAAAACCTAATGTTACCGTTATCGTAGAAACATGCGGCTGGTACTGATCGATCTGTAATAACACCTAGTTTGTAATGGCATAGTTAGATTTTGCTAAAAGGATTATCTAAATGTTAAAACAGCCATCAACTTAATTTTTTTTCAGTGGTAACCCCTATTTTACCATGTTTTTATTAACTTCGATTCTTGTTTGTTTGTTTGTGTGTTTGTTTGTTTGTTTGTTTGTTTGTGTGTTTGTCAGGGACAAATCTTGCAATCGATTTTTAACTAACTTCCCGACTAGCTAGATATTTGAAATTTTCAGGACAGCTCACAACACGGTGACAATACATTTTTCTAATAATTTTAGTTAACTGCTTCCGGTTCCGCTGCCTTCGGCAGCGTTTATATGATTCGGCAGAAAATTTATTTAACTAACTTCCGGACTAGCTAGACATTTGAAACTTTCAGAATAGTTCAGAATAAGGTTAAAATGCATATTTTTAATACCTTTAGCCAACTGTTTCCGGTTCCCGCTGCCTACGGCAGCGTTATTAGTAAAAGGATTGCAATCGATTTTTTCCTAACTTTCCGACTAGCTAGACATTTGAAACTTTCAGGATAGCTCAAAACACGGTGACAATACATTTTTTTAATACTTTTAGTAAACTGTTTCAGGTCCCCACTGCCTTCCGCAGCGTTTATATGATTCAACAGAAAATTTATTTAACATCTTCCCGACAAGCTCGACATTGGAAACTTTCAGAATAGTTCAGAACACGGTGAAAATGCATTTTTTAAATATTTTTAACCAACTACTCCGGGTTTCTGCTGCCTTCGGCAGCGTTACCAGTACAAAGCTTGTAATCGATTTTTCACTAACTTCTCGACTAGCTAGACATTTGAAACTTTCAGGATAGCTCAGAATACAGTGACAATACATTTTTTTTATACTTTTAGTCAACTGTTTCAGGTCCCTACTGCCTTCAGCAGCGTTTATATGATTCAACAGAAAATTTATTTAACTAACTTCCTGACTAGCTAGACATTTGAAACTTTCAGAATAGTTCAGAATACGGTGAAAATGCATTTTAAAAATATTTTTAACCAAATGTTTTGGGTTTCTGCTGACTTCGGCAGCGTTACCAGTACAAAGCTTGCAATCGATTTTTCACTAACTTCGCGACTAGCTAGACATTTGAAACTTTTATAATAGCTCAAAACACGAGAGCAATGAATTTTTTTAAAAATTTATCCATTTGGTCCGGGTTCCCGCTGCCTTCGGTAGCGTTTATATGATTGAACAGAAAATTTAAAAACATGGTATATAAAAATATCTTTTTATCTTATAATTATTTGATTACACATTCAAATTTCTCAGATCAAGGCGGTTCGTAAAACACCCTATTCATATCTTTTATTTCCAATGGCAAGGTAAAAAGGTAATTACAGCAGAGAATACAAAGAGCAACAAATAAAAAAACAAACAAAAAGAATGGAATAGCTGCAACAGTACTCTATATACTTAAAAGGCCCCTGGCGTCCCAGTAGCGATCATCTAAAGAAAGTTTGGATAATGTCTTGCAATGAAGGAGATGTTCGCCATCCATGTCCCGCCCCAGATAACAGAGATTGCAGATAAGACTTGAAACTTATCGAAAACGGTACAAATGTTTAAAAATTCAGTCATGGCCTATGACCAGCCTAAACTCTGCTACCATTTTATGTCTATAATATGGTAGGTCAATAGTATGGTATTTTATAACAAAAAACGTTTATTATAAAATAAAAAAACGCGTAATTTACAGAGCGTATTGTGTTTTCTTATGAATTAAAAATTTTTGAATAGTTTACTTTCAATATTTATGGAATAGTTTATTACGTCACATCATAAGTTAAAATTAAAACCGCTTTAGGCATAAGAACACTACAGTGTTCAATTACAAAATTCTAAATAGCAAGATAAAAGAATAACAGTAATAATGATAATGATAATGATAATAATAATAATAGCGGTAGAAAAAGAATGTGTTTAGTATTTAAGAATATATATATATATATATATATATATTGAAAACCTTTTCAAACGTTGAAGAGATGAATTATATATATATATTTTTATTTTTTTTTTCTTAAATACTAAACACTTTTTTTTTATCCCAACATTTCACTTTTATTATTTTTTTCAACGTTTATTAAATATACACAACACAAGTAAATATATATATATCTACTTCTGTTGGGTATATTTGTATTTTATACAGTAAGCCTCGGATGAAAGTGTTACTATAAAGTTTTACATTTAATTAGTGACGTACAAACATACATTACCATAGCTGCCAATATTTTAATTTAATCCGGAGTACTTTTAGCCTTCTCTTTATTCCGCACCACTTTATTTATAAAAAAAAAAAAAAAAAAAAAAAAAAAAAAAAAAATCTTCAATACTTAACTTCGATAAAATAAGAAAAAATCACTTTTAAAAAATAAGTGGTACCCAATAGAGGCGGAACTAAAATTATTCCGGAATAAGTTAAAATCAGAGCTGCCAACCTAATCCGGCAAATTGTTTGTACCGCCCCTTTTCCTACACCACTTAATTTTTAGAGTATTTGTTTTCTTAATTCATCGTAAATATA
Organism: Salticus scenicus; assembly: GCA_963930645.1. Taxonomy (NCBI): domain Eukaryota; kingdom Metazoa; phylum Arthropoda; class Arachnida; order Araneae; family Salticidae; genus Salticus; species Salticus scenicus. The sequence goes on along the minus strand of OZ005660.1, from coordinate 222,104,976 downwards.
TTTGAAGAGAATTACTCTAAAAATTTAGTGGTGTTCAAAAAGGGGCGGTAATAACAATTTGCCGGATTAGGTTGGCAGCTCTGTAAAATACTGGAAGCAACGCAATATACAAAATTGTAGACAGCAAGATTTAAATGAAAATCTGAGAAAGGATATTTAATATTTAAAAAAGAGGAGATGATGTTCAAAAGCATTCCTATTTTGAGTAATAAGTCACGCCTTTATACGTTTCTCTAAAACATCAAATTATTTAGCAAATTCGTGTTTAAATAACTGAAATTCTGCCATCAGCAATCGAAATGGAAAATTTAATTCGTTTTTATATGCCAGTTTTATAAGGAGTCAAACAAAATAAAATTAAGGAAACAAGAAACATTTTTTAAAGTAAAGTATTGTTTTAGAAAAAGCCAGAGGGTGTGGTTTATTATTCTTTTCGAATGCCATGAAAATTTCTCGCCTGCAATGCGTTACTTTTACAAAAGTAGGTTAATATGTATCGTAAACATCGATACCTCACTTGGAAAAAAAAAATCATTATTGGACTGAATTTGCATAAATTGGTCTGATAAAATATGTCCCACATAACACGATTTCCTATTGCCCAGTACGAATATCTCGTGTTATACAGTAGTCTACTGTACTTGAATCCTTAATTTTAAATGTATAAGATCTATACATTTAAAAGTAATAAGACATATTACTTTGTTTTAAATTCTTTTTCCATAATAAATGTGAATTTTAAGCCGTGTTTAGAATAATCAAAATTAAATAATATTGCACTTTGTGTCAATAATAGATTTTATAAACTAAGAAAAAAAAAAGTCTACAATTTGAATCTGTATTAAAAAACATTTCATGCGTCATGCGATAAAATTTAAGTAAAGAAATGCGAAAATGTCATAACAAGATTAAAACAGAAAATTCGTTTAAAAAAAAGCCTCATAAAAATTATTAAATATTAATTATAATAATAATAATAATAATAATAAAAAATTGATTGCGTTTGGATTTTTTAAACAGTAAGCCTCGCCTTTTCTAAAACGACATTTATCTGAGGTGTGACACCCTACAATATTCAAATACAAAAAAATAAAAGGACAACAGGGTTAAAATAGAATTTTAGCAGTGAGAAACTAGGAAAACTTATGCAACATTTAAGAAGAGCGACTTAAAATTTCTGGATCGGATATATTCCTATCTTGCAAAGTAAGCCACGCCTTTACACGTTTTTTCTAAATCTTTATAAGACAAAATGATTTTACATATGTGCAATTAAATGATTTATTAAGTTTTTTCTTCAGCAATCTATGTAGTAAGTGCCATTAAGATTTATGCATACCAGCGTCACATGCAGAGTCAAATACGAATATGCAAATTAGTTTTTTTAATATTGTATAAGCCATGGAGGCGGGGTTTGTTTTCTTTTCGAATTTCACACTATCTCGCCTGCATTCAGCTAATTTTACCAAAATAAGCCAATTTGTGTATTAAACATCGAAATGTTGTTTAGAAAAAAATAAAAATAACATAAATGTGAATTAAAATACCTTTTTGTCTGAATATACAGATATTACTCACAGAGGATACATATTAAAACACGTGACGGCCCCCTAACAGCGATAAAAAATAAAATATCGCAGTAACTTCAAAAATGATGTTATAAACGAGCAATAAATTTGGAAATCCATGTTTTGGATGATGCCTGTTCTATTCGTGCAAAAATTAATATAGGTCATAATTCATAATTTTTTTTGAAATATGAAATTATTAGTAATTTTCATAATTCAAAAAATGATTTTTTTTATCAAAAGTATGCATGGAATATGTTTGGGTCATTTCATTCACGCATAAAAAAAAAAAAAGACTTTCAATTTAATAAATTTTTGGGAAGATATAAATTAATTTTTCCACATTCAATTAACATTAGTATCTCCATACTTTGACAGCTTATAACTCTATGCAAAATTGAGTAAAATATATAAACTACATCATTTCCTGCGATGGTTTGATCAAATAATTCAAATAACTTATTTAAAAAATGGCTGTTACTATTGAAAAAAAATGAAGTTGATGCCAGTTTTAATATGTAGTCGACCACAAAAGCAAAATCTAACAATACCATTATAAAATAGACATTATTAGAAATCAATCTGTGCCAGCCGTATGTTTCTACGGCAATTTACGGTGAAACTAGCAGGCTTTGCCCGCTTCGCTAAATAATGATTAAAGGATTTCTTTTTAACTGAATAATTGAAAAGTTTAAATAAATATATTTCCATTGGCGACTATTTTCTTCACACTTTTAGTATGGGATCTCCTTGGCAATAGCAAACATTTTTTGAACTTCTCGAATCTGTGCAACAGAACTATTATTAAAACGAATATTCTCGAAAACAATCAAATAGAAATGTTCATTCTTCGAATATTCTGGAAACAGTTGAAGCTGTCACTTTTACAGTAAAATTCTCTATTCGATGAATGGTCGAATCAGAGAACGCTCGTAAGTCGCTTTCGCAGCAATCACTATAACGCACGTATGTAAGTTTCACGCACATGAAAACCAAAAAAAAAAAAAAAAAAACTCTAAATCAAACAACACTGGTACTGAATTCCCTTTGCAGATAATTGTTTTTTATTAATGATCATAGCACTGTTAAATTAATTTTAGGTAGTTAAGTTACACAAATGGATTTTTTTTTCAAAAAATACGTTATATTTAACAATAATAATTGGTTTACAGGGCGCTAAAATGATTCAAATCCATTTATTAAAAATTTTCGGCAACTCAAAGATTTCCAAAGCAACGAAAGAGAAAAAAAATTATAGTCACCGGAAATCACAATTTATAAATATGCTATATTAAAAATTAAATTCACCTTCGTGTAGTGTGTAGTTGATAATTCATTTTAATGACTTCTTTTTAGCTAAGCTGTCGAAAGTACGGCTTGTAAGAATTTAAATGAATGGTACTAGGTATTGACAATGCGCTCAAACTTGCACTTCTACAAGCCTCGGTGCAGTGTTGTCAGTTTTTACTATTTTTTTATTCAATAATTTTCTGAAGTGATAGTGAAAATTGGAAGATCAATCTTCGAAGTGATTAGGCAACCATTTCATTTAAAAATCAGTGATGGATATTGAATAAAAAAGTCACAAAATCTGGCAACACTGATCAAGAACATTACACGAGTTGCCTCCCCCCGTTTAGTTTTCCTTTTAATTTCGTATATGAAATATTATATGGAAAATAGAATCGTCCAAAATTGAAAATTCCGGAATAATTGGTATAAATATTATTATTATGCTGATTAATATTTGCTGAAATAGTTTACTTTATCACTCTTTAAAGAGACATTTGTATCTTAAACTATATCTTCCTACAATTATATATTTTTAATAGTATTTTTTGAGTTCTTAAAAAATAATAATAAATAAATAAATAAATACAGTGTTCATTTAATAAAAATCAGTTTACCATGAGTGTTCTAGTTTGTGTGTTGAAAAATCAAAATATTCGCGTTAATATAAATCAAAGACTTCTGGCATTAAATAACATTGTGAGTTATATAAATCAGACCTGTTAGTATTCTAATTTACTGCGTACCATTGTTCGACTTCTTTCACCCCACAACTTTTTTAACCCTTAAATGCACGATTTTTCTTTAAATAAATAACATTTGAAATCAACCAGGAAATGGGTGTAGTTAATAGGGAAAAAAAAAAAAAAAACATTGAATTCACTGTAGGATTAGTGAGCTAATGTATATTGATGTATTTTTACAACACGAAAAATGCTACATTTTTCTAGCATAATTTTATGCAAAAATACAAATATTATTTATTACAAACAACTTTCCCTGTATGTTATTACTATTTTTTATATAAATGACCATATTTCGTAACACTCTCCAAAATGAAATTGAACTTAGATAGCGCGCCAATAATGAAAATTGTCGAAGATTCTAGTTGCGTTCAGAAACCGTGATATAGTTTTGGTAAAATTGAAAAAAAAAAAAAAAAAAAAACTATACAAAGGGTGCTACATTAAGATAAATGAAGTTTTAAACATACGATGCACATCTACATCGTTATGCATTTAAGAGTTAATAGAATAATTTTCTCCTAAATGTATTTACCTGTAAATAAGAAGAAAATTATTTTTAAAAAAGTGGTGTAAAAAATGGTGCTTCGGAATAAATTAGTAATGTTGGCGGGTCTAATGTTTATTTTACTATTATATTTTAAGGTAATAATGTTTGAATATATTTTTTAAATGTACTGAAATCACTCGATAAATTAAATTTCCTTAGTTTGTAGAGCTATACATGATTCCCGTCAGGTGTTTTTGACATAATGTCGGCGAGGAAAAAAAAAAATAATTACTCTCTTTTGAAAAGAAAGAACCTCATTTTAAGGCTTTCCTTTGAAACGTTTTTAACACTATCTTTAAAGTACGATGCAAACCAGGACGGAAAACGCTGGCTAATATCGGCTCTATTCAATATTCTTTTGATGTGGTATAAGATCTGACGAAAGCCGATTTTATTTTCTGACAAATGTCCCTCTGTGATAATATATATAGAAATCTCGGGTTTCTTTTGCAACGTTCTAAAAGGAGTATTTTAAAACCCTTCGCAGTGGACTGTCATTGCTGCCAGGACACGCAATCATTAAGTTCCAACAGGCAAAACACATCCAGAATTTTTTTAGAAAAATTTTACTTTTATATCATAGCAGAAAAAGTCGTCAATTTCTTTTATTTTAATTTTGTTTGTTAATTCCGGTGGCAGAGTAATTAAAATAATCGCAATTTCCTTGCGCCTCAAAGGGTTAAATAAAATGTTCTTCATTGTATATATGTCCAAAAGTTCAAGGGTCACTTTCCGATAATGTATAACTTACGACCATTTTCCACGCTGCAGTCGATTCTGGTGCGTGCAGTACTGTAGGCGTTCCCCTACATTTTTTTAAAATTTGTATTTAACCCCTTGAGGGAACAAGGAATCATGAAAAACTGTCAACAATCTAAGAAAAAAAAATCTAGATAGCTATTTTAGAATGTATTGAGTTATATAATATTTTTAAATGAATACCTTTCTACAGTTCCTAAAACATGATTTAAATTTCTTTACAATATTTTAAACTTTAATTCCTTATATGAAATCCAGTGCATTTCTCACAGTACTAATCAGTCTTCTCACAGTCACTGTTTTAAAAACAAGAAATTATTACATTTATTAGGAACATTTAAATTCAGTTGCAGGACAAAAATTAATCAAGATTTTAAGTTGAAAAAAAAAAAAAAAAGTAGTAACTGCGATATAAAATATGCTATACACAGATGTATTCAGATACAAACAAAAGACAAGCCATAAAAAATAAAATAAAATAAATAAAAATTTAAAATAACTTAGAATTAGCATGGAGCATTTTGCAATTGGGTATTGTTTTGTATTATTATTCTCATATTATTCTCCTTTTGATATCAAAAAATTACTTTTTATAATTTAAAACATGCTGATTCCAGAAAAATTAAAGATTTCATTGTAGTATTAAATTTGAGAAGCAATGTAATGTAAAACAAAAGTCAAAGTTGTCAGCATTATAATTTATTCTGGAGCATATTTAATCTCGCTTTTATTTCCTATAACTTCTTTTAAAATAGTAAATTTTTCATATTTTAACGTAGTTATGTAGCGCAGAAAATTACTCTATAAATAAATTGATACGAAATAAAAGCAGGACTAAAAATACTCTAGAATAAATTAAAATGTTGGCAACAATGACAAAAATAATTAATTTCGACGTCCCTTGCCATCTTAACACTTTCGCAAACGCTGGCGTAGATTCACGTCATTTGAAAATCTCTAACTATACCAGTGAGCGTTTCTTTCGCAATTTGTATGTCATTTATTTATTTCTTAAAATTATACCCAATATTCATATTTGTACTATTAAAATACTATGGATATAAGAACAGTAATTAAAAAGAGTATAACTATAATGTATTTTTATTTGTAATATAAATGCGAATACAGAAAATTCTGTTCTGAAAAATTGTAACTGGGGAGAATAACGCCCACAGGTGGATCTTACTGTGAAAAACACAAAAACATGTGGTTGTGAAAGTGCGGACGGTGTATATATACTTGTCAACCTAACCCGGACGATTGTTAGTCCCGCCTCTTGCCGCCTAATTTTCCACACCAGTCTTTTTTTAGAGTACTTTTCTTCTTATTTAATCGCAAATATATTTGAAGAGAATTACTCTAAAAATTAAGTGGTGTACAAAAAGGGGCGGGAACAAACAATCTTCCGGGTTAGGTTGGCAACTATGTATATACTAATGGCATTTATTGCATTAACTGCTCGGGATAAATTTTAAATGATTTTAACACGAATACTTAAAATCTTTGTGTTACATAATGTATAGTTTTAGAGGAATGCCAAAAGACAGGGCTTATAAAGGAAAATATCTCAATGGCGTTAAAAGTACATTTATTCGTTTAATTTTGCTATGTAAATTTAACATTGCTTGCTCTTCATTATTCTTTGTGAGTCTACTGAGTCTGTTACCTCACATTCTATTAAATGTTATGAGCAATAAATAGTGTTATAGTAATAATAGACATTTCGACGGAAATTTCATACAACGTTGTCCTGTATTTTTGTTGCCCATGTATATTGTTATTTAGAAAATAATTCCATGTTATTCTGGCATGTTCAATAAAGAAGTAAATAATTTAAGTGAATATAACAAATTTATTCTACTGTTTTATGAAAGCCTTGCAGCTTACAAAAGGGTTCCGATAAACGTTCGTGCACATTCTATTTTGCAAGCTGTTCTTTAAGTACTGCATTTCGTTTATTTATTATTCTAAAATATTATAATTATTTTAAGTGTTATTTTTTTACCATCATAATAAAGTTTATTTGATCTTTAATTATTATTGAATATTTTAACCTTCTATTGGACAATTTCTTTCTAGTGATGGTATATTAAAATTCTTATGTTATTGAGACTGATTTAAGAAAAGAAATCGATTTAGCGTATTAGATAAAACTAATCTGATTCTCAATCCTTTATAAGACCATGAGAAGTATTCTTATCTCCCAATTCATTAATTTTAAAAGAGAAATGCGTAGTAAATTACCTTTCCACACATATTATTTTTAATCTAAACAACAACTTTCGTAATAAATTTCTTACAATGATTTTAGAAAGAAAATTTCAGATTAAAAAAAAAAAAAAAAAAAAAGAAATCTACACAGAGTGTGATACATTATTCTTTCATGTATTTTATTTGAGTAAAAGTGCCAGGAGTATTAAAGTAGCTTACCACGCCTTTCCAACTTAAAAATCAATGATTTTGGTGGAAGAATACTTCCAACCGAACGGTTATTTAATGGCATTATGAAAAGTTAACATATATGTTGGATATTTGACAATTGTGTGTATTCATTTTTATACGACTGGAAAATTACGAAAAATAAAGAACGAGTAAAAATTGTGGATTAGTCATACGATCGAACTGCCATCATGGCAGTAAGATTACGTGAATCAAGGTTTCTGCTGCTTTATGACGTATAACACAAAGATTAAATACTTTATATTAAAACTTTTCGATTATTTTTTCCCGGTAACAGTAACAAACTTTCTTAACTCTTTTTTTTTTTTTTTTTTTTTCCATGAATTTTTGCAGCAGTCCATAAACAGTAGTCCTCATGAAGGAATTATTTGTAAGATCTTACGAAATATATAAATTCTATAATGACTCATAAAACAAATTTAAAAATTAACGGAAAAACTACATGGAAAATTTATAATTTAGAACTTTCTTAAATATGATATTTTTCTACGAAAAGTTAATATAGATAACAGATTTGTAAAAAAATGCAACAAATGCACTTAGTAATATCATTCCTTCTGAACACTATTTTACTTGTTTCTATATATATATAAGAAGAAAGCACTGGATTCGTAAAAAAATTTTCGCCTTTTTTCGACTAATTCGTACGTTTTAAGATTTTATGGACACTATTTGATGATTTTTGGAAAATGTCTGTGTGTGTGCGTGCATGTTAGCAAAATTTTGTGGACGCTGTGTCACAAAAAGCAATAGACTTAATTTAACTAAACTTATTATTTGGTTTACATTTGCTATAAATTGGTTTAGGATACATCTCCCAACATCTTCCCGCTGCTATACTGTGATTTCCTGAATTTAAAGAAAGTCTAATATTAAAAATATCTTTAGTGTATTAATGCATGAAATTTGGTAAGTGAGATAGATGTTACGAAAAATTATGCTAATACTGTGCAAAATGTACCGCTTCCATCTATAAAATTTATTTTTGATTAGATGAAGGCAGTCCATCAGCTTTTATGATTTATAAATGCACCAAACATGGAATGTTAAATGCATATACGTATTTTTATTTTGTGAAAATATTAAAGCACTTTCAAAATAGATACAATTTTCAACAAAAACATTTAAATTTTATTTTCATGTAAATTGAGAAATGACTGTTAAACCCCACAGACATGGTCTTTTCGGTATAATGGACTTAAAATTTTCCTCTAGAAATTCAAGCATGAATAACTAAAATAACAACAACAATAATAGTAATAATAAATGTTATTTTTTTATTTTTACTTTTGTAGTGGTTAAATGAAAGGAATGTTGATATGACACGCCAAAAATCATTTAGATATAAAAATTTAAGTTTTTGTACTCAGGCAAAAAATTAAACATGAAATGCTAGTTATACATATCAGTAATAGAGCATACCAGAAATAAATTCCATATTGTAGCGCTAAATTCAAACTCTTACGAATATATTAAATAGCCTATCGATATTGAGCCATCTTCCCTATCATTTAAAACAATATAGACGGCGCTGTCGCCATTCTTGGCAAAATATCTAATTATATTTTGCCAATCCATAAAGTGAAGTGAAAACATTTTATTTTCAGAAGTTCGCCGGTTCTTGATGAAAGATGTAGACGTTTTTCGTGTAAGACGCCTGTGTGGTCATGGGCCACAGGCCTGTAAGAAGTTATATTCATCTTATGTAACCTACATTTATGTTCTGTTTACTGCGCGCGATGTATATAGTTACTGTAATTGTGCTTTATTATAATTAAAATATTAAATAATGCAATTCCAGAGTTCGTTCTTAAATGTTCTATCGTGCCATTCCATTATAATGGCGCCCAACGTAAAATTTTAATACTCGTAAAATTTATATCTAAGTGGAATGTCTCTGATGGCGCACATAGGACATTTCCGTGAACTGGTATCATCATTTCCGGAGGTTATTGGTTTTGATGCATATTTTTCGTGGAGAAAGCATATTTTTCGTGGAGTTCTTTCTGTTCTGAAAGAATCGTTGCTGCTCTCCTAAAATTGCAGTTGACAAGCCTGCGAATTAGTGCCTCTTTTCATGTTCCTGAATAAAAGTGCAATTTTCGTTTTACGAAAAGTTATGACAACCTGAGTCATCGTTTATGCAAGTATTTAGTGAAATCAAGGTGTCATCCTGACACCTTCGACCAGTTTTCTACAAAAATATTCTAGTGTTTTAAACGAAAAACCACGGAACGGCCCTCTTATGTGCATTAATCGAATTCATCTTGATTTTCTTCCATAGAAAAAAGAATCTGCAAATTCTGTTCTTATGAAAAAAAAAAAAAAAAAAACATAAAGTTATAAAGTTATAAAAATGCTTGTGTTCCTTCGTTAAGAGAAAATTCTTGTTCCACATTGCTGACCATGTGCATCTTTTATGCAAACACCGAAAAATATTCTATAATACAAAAATAGAAATATTCTCAGTCGATCTGAGAAAAAGTGAAAACAGTTCTCATTATTTTGCAAATCTTTTAGTTCCATTTCCCCCCTCCCTTTCCCCTACCCATTTCCGCTATTAATGATATATTTATGTCTCTTCATAACATAAATAAGTTGAATCTATTTCAACTCGCCAGACAAAAAGGTAATTTTTTTTTTCTTTCTTTGCTGAATCTATTAAATGAAAATATGTTTTATTCTTTATTGAAATACGAATTTCTGTGGTTTTTTTTAGAAAATTATTTGTGCAAAAATAAATGTGTTTTAGTTTTATTTATTATTATTTTGTATATGAATGGTTTTATTAAATATATATCTGAGCTCAGAAATATAAATTATTAATTTCAATAATATATTTTTAATTATCATTCTAAAATTTTATTTTCAAATATAGAATTGAATTTTCTTCATATATGAAATTTTATTGGTGTTTTCTTAAGGAAAAGGCAAATACAGAATATGTTGTTCTTAAAATATACACTTCGTTTTTAGGTACTCAGTTACGAAACTAGTCTTTAAATAATTACTTCTGTTCTTTAACGAATACTATTTTATTTTGTTTTCGAAGTGTTTTGTTTTATTTATTAGTTATTCGACCAAGTTTGAATGAGTAATTTATTTTTTAGAGGTTGCCACGCACGCACTTCCGGAACATGTTTATATTCATTTAAATGCAGCTGTTTTTTTTTGTTTTTTTTGTTTTTTTTTTTTTTAAGAGTTGTTCTGAAAATAACAATGAAACTTTTAATGTGAAACTTTTTAATTTATATTACATATATATGTATTGAATAATATTTTAATATATTTTGTGTATTTACGAAAATTAATTTTCAAAAGAAATATTTACCGCCATAATGATTTACCAATAATATTTTAATTATTATTCTTAATTTTCTTAGTATTTTGAATGCTTATCTTAATTATATTTCATTGTAGAGGGAAGATGGACAATTTAAAGGTATTATTAACAGTAATTGTGTATTTGTTCTTAAACTATACAATAATAGTATGAGTAGAATTTTATAATAAATGGGTTCATTTTGTATTTATTCTGTGTCGACGTGAATAATTTTCATAATTTTATAATAGAAATAAATCGAAATTAGAAATTAAAAAAAAAAAAGGAAATTTATTTTACTCAGAGAGAAAAACGGCTTTTCTATCTAAGGGTAAAATAATTGATTTATATAATTTAGCATTAGAACTCAGAGTTCAAGTTACTGCTGAAAATAAATTATATATTTCAGAATTGTGCGCACTATTCAAAGTTATCATGAGGGCATCATCGCCCTGGGTCAACGTTATTTTGAGAGAATCGCAATGACTCTGCTGTGTTATGGAGCCGCAATGTTCCAAAGCTCTTTTTTTTTTTTTTTTTTTTTTTTTAAAGAATCGCAATGATTCTGATGTATTATGGAGCCGCAAAGGTGCAAAGTTTTTTTTTAAAGAATCGCAATGATTCTGATGTATTACGGAGCCGCAAAGGTGCAAAGTTTTTTTTTAAAGAATCGCAATGATTCTGATGTATTACGGAGCCGCAATGGTCCAGAACTTTTTTTTTTCTTTGAAAGAATCGCAATGATTTTGATGTGTTATGGAGCCGCAATGGTCCAAGGTAGTTATCAGGGAATCGTCCTGCATTCCGATGTATTGTAGAACCACCCTGATTCAACGCTGTTTCAAATGAATACCCATATTCCTAGAATAAAATTAACTAAATGCATAAGAAATAATCATACAAGTGTGATGGTCTTGTTAATTAAATCTTCCGACTAGGGGGAGAAAGTAGCACCTTTGAAATAGTAAACCCTGATTAAATTAAATTTAGGTATCTGTTGTGCATCGACCCTCACATTCATGTTAAAATGTTATACTTACAAAACTTCAATCTCCTGTGGTATCTGCGGAAAGCTTAAAGTGTTGTTCCCGCCTCGAGACGTAGGCTCGGGAACAGAGGGGGAGAATGTAGCGCTAAATTCAAACTCTTACGAATATATTAAATAGCCTATCGATATTGAGCCATCTTCCCTATCATTTAAAACAATATAGACGGCGCTGCCGCCATTCTTGGCAAAATATATAATTATATTTTGCCAATCCATAAAGTGAAGTGAAAACATTTTGTTTTCTGAAGTCAGCCAGAAGTTCGTCGGTTCTTGCTGAAAGATGTAGACGTTTTTCGTGTAAGACGCCTGTGTGGCCATGGGCCACAGACCTGTAAGAAGTTATATTCGTCTTATGTAACCTACATTTATGTTCTGTTTACTGCGCGCGATGTATATAGTTATTGTAATTGCGCTTTATTATAATTAAAATATTAAATAATGGATTTCCAGAGTTCATTCTTAAATGATCTATCGTGGAATATCCATTATAATATTAATATTACATTTAAAAGATTTTATCATATATCTATGTAAATAAATATATATATCTGATTAAAAATTTTGCATTACGAGAGATCTTTTTTTTTTTTTTTTTTTTTGTTCAAATAACAAATTGAAAAAAAAAATCAACACGTTATCTTTAATATGTGAAATTTTAATCTCTATCTTTATCAATATTATCTTTAATATTGCTTTTTAAGGTCTGGACTACTACTTATATATGGAAGATAAATTAATAATACCTTTGAAGTTGTTAAATTTGAACTGGGTCTATATTTCATTCCATACTAGCCACTGATGCGTCGTAACTGTCTGCATTCACAAAAAATACTTTTAAATACATAGCAAATTGTTGTTATGATTATGAACTCTCCCAGTTAGATCTTGGGCTCAATTTGACTCCTTTCTGCTGATAAGAAATATATTCGGACAGTATTAATCAATTGACACCATGCATATTTGTGGGAGCGCGTCATTCGCCGAGTGTAGCAACCTTACAATTTTTTTTTTTTTTCCTTCTAAGTAGTGCGGAGTAAGGAGATTTTGTGCTAAAGCGTGTGGAAACAACATTTAAAAATGTATTTCAGAATAAATATACCGTATAATAAAAAAAAAAAAAAAAAAAAAAAAACTTTAATTTTTTTAGTAATATAAAACGTCTGTTATGTTGTTAACTGCAGCTGCACACCTTCATTTACTGAGAGTATAGTATTAAAATTCAGAAAAAAAAGAGCATATATACTGTATTTTTTGTTGTGTAATTCATAATGTGTTGTGTTATTTTATTGTGTTATTTTGTTGTGTAAAGCCCCAAAACATTTCTAAAATTGAGGGTCGACTCGACTTATACACCGGCTTTAAAGCATTCTGGCAATGAAATGACACTGTTTAAATAAGAAAGAATCTAATGTGGACACCACATGACATACAACAATTGGAATATGCATACGTGGAAACATTGACACTTTTATGTGAGGTAACGGATTCGTAAATAAAAAACCAGGGTCCAACCACGAAAAAAAAAAGGAAAAACTGATAACCGCCTAACTATTATACTAGTTTTTTTAGCAATGGCTTATTACAAAAACTCTCATTAGCAAATTTATAGTTTAGAATTTAATGAAAATCACTCAAATATAGATGGCTTACTTTTGTTCCCTCTGTCGAAAATTAGAGGTGAAAAAGATACATTTTACCGAAACAATTCATCCAGTTAAAATTGTGAAGGAATTTACTAATGCTGGTTATCCTGAAACAATATTTGCCGCCACATTTGATCGCTAATCTCGCCAAGTCTCCAAGTTTGTAGTCAACGCTGATTTTGGTTTTGCCATCGATTTTTGCGATTTTGTGTCGAATTTGGAGGTTTGACGAAAATTTGTTGTTTAGGTTTGCCATAATTTGGGAGCGGTAACTTCAATAAGAACAGAATCCTGTATTTTTGTGGAAAGATTCATTAGTTTTAGCGCTCAACTAATAACATCGAAAATTCTTTGAATGACGAACAACACCAAAACAAAATAAAGCGGATTCGTTGACTAGAACCTGCTAATATATTAAAAATTACTTTCTATACGGAAAAATATTGGCAACTTTCGTAACTATATCATTTAGAGCTCTATCTGCGTACTCAAAATTCTGCGTACTTAAAATTCATTAACCTTTTCAGGGACGGTTGACGCATAGTGAAACCGCAAATATTATTTCGAAAAAACGGACCCCAGAAATTATATATATATATATATATATGTACTATTATTATATTTTAATAACTTAGACGAGTAACTCCATTTATTTTTGCCTTTTATACCAATAGTGATTTCTGGTGGCTTTGGTTTTAGACGAAGAAAATTTGCTTCCTCTGAGAGGGTTAAAGTGTATTCGTCGACTTGAATCTGTTTATGCCTTTAAGAATTATATTCTACACGCAAAAATGTCAGCAACTCACATAAAAATACAGATTATGGGTTCTATTTACCGGCTGAATGTTCATTAAATAAAATGCATTCATCGACTAGAACCTGCCTATGTTTTTAGAAATTGCTTTCTAAACGCAAAAATGTCGAAAATTTACATAGTGATATCATTACGGGCTCTATCATTAGCTTATTTAGAAATCGCTATGGTGGTAAATCATATATAATATGGTCAAAACCTTTGTATGTTTGGTTTATTTTCATAAATATCTCCGAAATAGAAAGTATCTTAAAGATAAAAAAAGGAGGTGTACAATTAGATATTATAACAAAACTGTATACCAATTTGCAACGTTCTACGTCCAACTGTTTTCAGGTTATGCTAGAATCATTCATGAATACACAGTTACACACATACAGACGTCACGAAAAATCATGTAAAGTCAGTGATTTCTCTTAAACAAGATCTCATATTGAAACGAAACTTGTTGTTTTGCAACTAGACATCATGACAGTCACACAAATAAATTTGCAACATTCTACGATGATTCGTTTTTGAGGTTTGAGAGATATAAAATCCATTTCGCAAAACGGGAAATTTTGGTTCCAATACTTTTTATGCAAAGTATAAATATTCCTTACACATTGTACAAGGAAACAAAATCAAAGATATGCTAGACTGAAAGAAAAAATCAATCAGATTTATGATCCGTCGTAAATGCAATCATACTGTAGAACGACTATATTTCGTCCTGTCAATACATAAACTGCAATGTTTAAAATATAGCAAAATAGTTATTGACAGAGAATATGTTATTCAGAAAGATACGATAAATTAAATACTGATATACCCCCTCCCCCCCGCGTATATATATAGTTGCTGTAAATAGCAGATATTCAATCACTTCATTTCATTTCAGAAGGCTCTGACGATATTCCCATAGGTGCCAACTTGTACGGTTTTTTAACGCCAATATTTTTTCGAAAAAAAAAAAAAAAGCATAAATATATGCATATATCAAGTTTAATCACAAAAAACATATTAAGAACTCCGATTAAAAATTTTCAGTACCAAAAAAACATACAAGGTGTCAACTATGTATTTCTTATTACACACACTGGAAAATGAATTAGAAACCTGTAAGAGTTTCTACAAATGCTCGCTGCCGGCGAAGGTGGGCTAAACCTGTTACAAACTTTTGAGGAATGTTCTGCTTGTATGGATGTGATCCCTTGGTGTTACTTGTGGATAATCAAAAAGCAATGCAGCACCTGAATATATTGATAGATTAAGTACATCCGTCAATGCTACATTTTTACTCCGAAGTTAACGGATATTTTGTGCTCAATAATGCAACCATATATCGTGGCATAAGGCCTTTAAAGCTGATACATTTGTGCTTATACTATATCCAGATTATACTAACCGCTGATGACACTACCTGTCTGCATTCAAAATAAATACATTTGAATACTTGGTAAATTATTCCAAGGGTCATGAACAATCGAAGTTATTTGATGCCCCTGTGCAGATCAGAAATCAGTTCAGACAGCATTAACAATTTGGCACAACGCATATTTTTAGCAGCGTGTCATTCGCCAAGGATAGCAAACTCACAGTGAATTACTTTTTATTTCTACGTAGTGCGGTATAAGGAGACTCAATAAATGCGCTTGTGGAAACAACATTTGAAAGTTTGTTTTAAAATAAATGTAGTCGTATATGTATATTTTTAAAATCTTTATTTATTTGAGTAATGGAAAGAGTCTTGTTCGTGGTTAACTGCAACTGCACAGCTTCAATTAATGAGAATATAGCATTAAAATTGACCCCCCACCAATATATATATATACCATAATTTTCATTGTGAATTTCGACTTTTTAAAACCCGAAACAAATTTAAAATTAGGGTCAATTTATACTCCAGATATAAAAAATGACTGCAGTGTAACAGCATTTTTCAGTCAAAAAAATCAAACATATCTTCGATCCGCAAATCCGATAAGACTTTCGAGCAACGATATTGAAAAAATCATATTGTTAATACACATCCATGCCGTAATTCAAATTAATATTCCGTAGTTGAACTGCATGTTTTTCCGCACCATATAATTCTTAGAGTAATTTTCTGCAAATTTAATTACGATAAAAAAAAAAAAAAAAAAAAAGAAACTCTAAAAGGTGGAATAAAAGGCAGAGGCTACATGACTACGGAATATTAATTAGAATGTTGGTAGGTATGCAATACATAAAACTATAAATTTAAACTGTAAAAAAAATATTTAATGAGAGAAAATATGTTATTAAGAAAGAGACGGAAAATAAATACACACACATACGTATATATATATATTATACCTGCCAACATCCTAATGAATATTCCGTGTATTGTTAGACCCACGCTTTTTTTTTTTTTTTTTTTTTTTTTTTTTTCTTTTTCACACCAGTATTTTTTTAAAAGTTTTTCCTTAATACGCAATCGAAATTGCATTTGGAGAATTTTACTCTAAAAATTTACCGGTTAAAAAAAAAGGCGGTATTAACAGAACTACGGAATATTAATTAGGATGTTGGCAGATATGTGTATATATATATAATATAGTTGCTTTAAGTAGGTATTCTGGTTTAGAAGCTCAAATTTTGGGTGTTTTTCTGGAGGCGATAAAAAAAAAAAAAAAATAAATAAATATTTTTACTATTCATTTTTTTTATAAGTTTTTTAATGATATTTAAAGAATACAAAACATGCATAATAAAAAAAAAAAAAAAAAAAAAATCAAATTTCAAAAAACTGCAGGCCGTCAAAGTGGGGGCTGTTGAAAAAATGGCGTGTCCTGGTGTGCAGGATATTAGTCCTTCCAGTGACCTGAAATGGAAAACCATTAATAATCCTTGAAGAGGAAGGATATAGTTATCGCACTACGAGAGGATTTTAAAAAAAAAATTCTCACAAAATGGCTTCGTTTTGAAAAATACGTTTCGTTTTCCCCCTGTTTTTTGGCCGTTCGGAATTTTTTAAAAATATAAAAACGAATTTTTTTTCTTTAACTCTTGGTAGTGCAATACTATAATGTATAATGAAGATCTGTATTACGTTTCAAGTGAATCGGTTGAGTAGAACTTGAGATATCATGCACACCGTTTCTGAAAATGTAGTTCTGAGAAAAACGCGTTTAAAGTTGGAGGACAAGTCGCGCGCAACCGGAGTCGCTTAACGGCTTGTTATACTTACTTTTTTTTAATCAGAGATTCCTGGTTCATACAAAGTACCTTCCTCCACTTCAAATGTCATGTTTAAAGACGATCTTTCAAATGATCTAGCAGTTCCAGCTTCCTTAGAAGCCTCAGAAGCTCGTACCTCGGACCTGCTAATTCGGACTTGATTGCGTGAATAAACGAACGCGTGGGATTCTGGCCCAATAGTTATTCCCATTTTTGACATGATCTTTAAAACTGGTAAAAGCCCTTCATTAAATATACATACCGCAATGAAATTAGCAATTTCCTATTGTATGGGTACCAGCATGGATATGCTTGGGTGCGAAAGTCCAGATGAGCGAATTTAAAGATTCGTTGTTATTTTGAGTTTCAGAGGCGAAGCATCTTTCCAGCAAGCTTTCTGAAGATAAGTCCTCGTAGATTGGTTTTATAACTTTTTGGTTTTATAACTTATAACCGGCTTTGTTGGCGCGTCACAAAATGAGCTGTAACTCCTAAAAAAATTCGAATTTCGAAAAATCCTTTTAGGAACATATTTTTAAAGGGATATACTATAAAAATATGTTAATAAAAAAAAAAAAAAAAAAAAAAAAATCGATTTTTTTCAATTTCTAAACCAGAAAACTCCCTTAAATAACAGAAACTTAATCACTTTATTACATTTGAGATGCCTGCCATGATATTACTATTAACTAAACGAAACTTTACAATAAATGAGAATTTCTAGCTCGGCAAACAGCTGCTACTTAGATTTCTAGCAGGGATGGAACACTGGCGCAGAACGCATACCACTGTCAATGAAGCTAAATATTCTACTTTTTAAATCAAAAATATTATAGGTAGAGAAATTTCTTAAAGAAATACCGGTATGAATTCAGCGCCCGTGTTCCATCCCTGAAGAATGATGATCTCTTTCTCTCCCACCTTCCATCGAAAGACTGAATGCTGAAATGCCAATGCCCATTTTGTCTGAACAGCACAGCACAAAGCTCAGGGAGAGTTCTAGAAACAATTCATTCTGAATTTGCGATTTTTTTTTTTTTTTTTTTTTTTTGTTCATTTCACCTGTTCCGAAACAGTTATATGGAACAATTCATTCTCGTTTTTCAAAATGGGCAGGAATGCCTATTTCTCAGTGTTCTAGATAGGAATTTCAAAATTTCCCCAAAACACAGTTAGTTTCCCCCCAAAATAGCATTATTTAAAAAAAAAATCCCCAAATGCAATTTTATTTTTTTATTTTTTTATTTATTTTTATTTAACAGTGTACGGTGCTAGAGGTTTAGCGCATGTGAAGTTAATAAACTCATTTTCTAAATACAGTATTTAAGCTGATGACATGTACAGTACACTATTTTCATTTTTTATATTTTTTATAAACGTGTTAAAAGAAAAAAAAAAAAAAGTATAGGATTTGTGAAATTTTTCGACTTTTACATTTCAGCGTTTTAAGACGTTTTCAGATGTCTTGAATACGATTTAACAATTTTTAGAAAATGTCCTCCTGTGTCTAAGAGTGTTAGGCAAAATAATGGAAACACTTTCGTTTTTTTCCGTTTTGTCGAATATCTTGAAAAATATTTAATGTCTTGTTCTTAAATTTCGGTATTAAGAAACACATGTATTCCCTTATATTTTTCGGCAAAGATTTTGTCACGAAGGACCTTATGGGACGAATAACAAATCCAATAGAATAAAAAATATTTGTGATTACCCTGTATCTGGAAGTGATCATCTGTAAATATTTAGTATGATTATAAATGTTATATTTTATGCGTGTGTGGAGTTTTGTGAGGATAGCTTGAATATTTAAAGAGTTATAAATATTTTATTGAAATATGCAAAATTTTTAGCAAGATCTAAAGCCAGTCAGTATCAGACTAGGCGATTTTTCGAAGAAACAACTTTTGGGTCAATATTTCACCCGACTTTTTGGATGAAAGGAGAAAAGAGTGTTGTAATTATTGTAACAAAAATTGCTTGAACAACTGGTTTATGATTTACTATTTATCGCGCTTTTCCTGGCGCAAATAAATCGATCGTTGGAATGTTGATTTTTTTTTCTTGCAAAACTCAAGTTCATCTTCATTTTACTTAATAATAATAAAAATATTTTTAGCACTTATGAAATTAAATAAATGAAAATATCTTTTTCCTGTTTTGTGTTTATTTGATTGCCTGTACTTTAAATTCCATGACCCCACCCATGTCTACGCCCTAGTCATTCAATTACTATATTACTTATATAATATTAATTGGAAGACAAAAAATGTGTTATATAGATATTAATATAGAGGAGTTTATTTTTTGAAAATATTTATACTTGCAGCTTTTTCAGAAAACAAACAAAATTAAAACAGAAATTCATTTTAAAATTGTAATAATTTCTTTTTATTTAATTTTTGCAAAAATGAAATTCAAGGAAAATTTTGTTAAACCTTAAATAGGCCTGATTCAAAAGAATATTTTTCAGAAATTATTAAGTATTCGTAGCTTTTTTTTTTTTTTTTTTCTACAAACGATAATTATTTAAAAATAACTATAATAATAAGGCATTTTTTCTTAGTAATCCATAAAGCATTGTACTAAGTATTTTTACTGATTTTATTTTAATAAAGCATGAAGCTTTAAATGTAGAAATCTATTCGAGGTCACAGACTTATATATAGAAGATGGATACGAGTAGACACTGAAGTTTTAAATATTTACTTAAATTTGTCGCATAATTCATCAATAAAGAAAAAATACACTGAAAGCAGGTATTTAACTTAGAGTCCTGCGCAGGTCGGGTTTTACCCGACGCGAACCCGACAGACGAATTTTAAATTAACCCGAACCCGACAAAAAAATTTTCATCAACCCGAACACCAACCCCAACCGCAACAGAGAATTTTTTGCGACCCGAAACCCGAAAAATAAATCAACATTACTTATGATATAACATGATATAAAATAAAGTAAATTTTCATTGACACACAGTTGGTAAATTATTAAAAAAACTAGTATGCTGTGGCCTCCACAAGACATTCTTCTATATTTCCCTGTCAAATTCACGAAGTGCGAATAATTTATTAAAACTATTATTAAAAAGTTTAACGTGATGAATGCAAATAATTTTCTTCTTAGGGAAATCTAACACTAAATATCCAAAGAGAGACAATTTTATCGTCTGTAAATAACTTCTTAAACAATGCGTTTTTATAATGGTTATCTCACATATCATGGTTCGTACAGTTATGTGGCAGAGAAGTTGAGACATAGCCATCCTGTTATCGATGAAATTTGCAGTCTAACAACGCCACGTATTGGCCGACAAGCATTCAAACTGAGTCAGAATAATATCTCATAATCTCGCCTTCTCACGTATTAAGTTTTGTTTGATGATACGCAATAGAACATGAGATATAGCCTTCCTTCTAATTGTGAAAATCGCTGTGTAGCAGCGCCACCTGTTGAGCAGTTTAGACCAAAAATTGACAGGCGCTAATATATATTAAATGGCACCTACATACAAATTTATATGAAATTCTGTGCAGTAGTTCTTGCGATATAGCCGTTCGTTAAATTGCGGATATCGCTGTGTAGCAGCACCACCTGTTGGCTGATAGGCATTCAAATTGAATCAGCATAATATCTCATATTGGTCTTCTCACATATCAAGTTTTGTTGGATTATACTCAACAGGACCTGAGATATAGTCTCCCCTGTAATTGCAGAAATCACTGTATAGCAGTGCCACCTGTCGAGCGGTTGACACCAAATGTTGATAGAATTTAATACTTTCTTCTACTGATATAGAAGAAAATAAAATAAAAAAACAACTTGTAAACTGCGAAATCTTTTCAATTTCCAGAATGTAAATGCGAGGTTATACTGTATTTGTATTTCTTTATATTTATATATTAACAACCGTCAAGAAAGATTTATAATACTTTTTTAATTTTCATATAATTTCTACAAAAGATACATATTAGTTCCATTGAAGAAAAGAAAACAGATCCAGATAGAAATACGGATCTATTTTTCTGGCGGATATCCGCGGATACGAATAAGGAGCTCCGGTATATTTCTGCCCACCAGCGGCCGAGCGGTTCTGCGCTCGAAGCTAGCAGATGGGAGGTGTCAGGTTCGATCCCAGGTCACGCTCATCGACCTAGCTGTTCGAAGTTTTCCGTGGTTTCCTCCGAAACACGGGAAGACAGATTGCTGCTATGTTGCAATATTTCTCGTTAACGCAAAAGCTGAAAGCTGCATCTTAGCTTTTAACAAAAAATAATATAAAAGAGTACATTCACTTACCGACAGACTGACTGAAGACAGCTGTCGCGATTCTACGGGAAATGGGATCAGAAGTTTTGATGTGAACCTTCAGTAAAATTTTGAATAATTTGATATACGTATTGACTTTTTGAGATTTTTTATGACAATGAATTTGGAGAATTCATTTAACTATAGCGGTCAGCGTAGCGGGCACACCTTGCTAGTCTTCTACCTATAACACTAGTCGACGAAAAAAAAAAAAAAAGTGGGAGGGGGGGGGGTAACAGAAAGGAAATTAACTATATTTTCAACTAATTTTGTAGAGCAGAATTAAAAAAATAATAGTGAAAAATCTGTAACACGTATAATTTTTTTGTTATGATTATTTAATCTATACTGGAAGCAATGTACAAAAGTCTTTAAAAGACATGTAATATTACTATAAATATTATTAGTTTAGCATTTAATACTGTTAATATGGAGATAATATACATATTGTAGACTAAGTAGAACATAAAAACAGGGAAAATACACTAAATGTTTGAATTGTTATTATTTGTTATTTTAAAACAAAAATACAAAAAATAAAATTTTTACGTCTTGCGTAATGTCTACCTTGTGATTTTATTATGAATACTTCACAAATACAGCAAAATTTATTGGGTACGGTTTTACAACTTCTACACTGAAAACTTGCCATTTTGAACATGAAACTTTAACTATAAAACAGCACAATCATACTTAACAAAGAATATCTGTTAACTGGAATACCAGAAAAAAAAAAAAAATAAGGTACGACTACAGAGTTGCCAAACAGGGGTTGCCAGCAGAGAGGATGGCCAGGAGGCAAATTAATACCACGAAAGGTTACCATGTGTGATACAGTCGGCAACAAATGTATCTCAGCACTAGTCCTGTCTAAAATAAGTACACTTAATATGGCTTTGTTAAAAAAATCCTTGTCGAGTCATGTTCTTAGTCAGTCTAAGAATATGATTCGACAAGGATTTATTTAACAAAATAGTATTAAATGTGCTTTTTTGATATCGGAATTATTGGCTAATGCTCGGATACTTTTGCTGTCGACTGCATTATAAAAATCATAAAAAATAATAGAGAAATTTGCCATTTTCTGATACTTTAATTAAAAAAATGCAACAAACATGGTTGCCAGTACTCTTTGTTGCCAGCAGGAAGGGTTATACTGTGAAAATGATAAAAAATCGTAGAAAAAGGCCATTTTCTGATACTCTAACAGAAAAATGTGACGTGGTGAGACTTTTTTACTCGCAGATATTTAAATAAAAATTGGAATTAACAATAAAAATAATAATTTGACCGTTGTTACCGAACCGCTGTAGACCAGTGTAATTTTTAACTTTAATACTTTGCTAACTAAGTTATTCATAATAGTACAATTTCTGATATTGGCATTTTAATAGAGATGTGCCTAATTTTAATTTTTACATTATTTAAAATTGTGTATTAACTTTTTCTTTCTTTTTTTTTTCTTAACAAATCAAATGAAACGTTACATATTACAATTATTATACTTTTTTAATTGGATGTTAAAAGATTTATTAACTTTAAATAGCTTCAATCTAAGTTTTGATTCAGTTTAAGTGTTAATATATATAGCAGATTTCATGAATTTGTTAACAACATTTGACGTTTCCTCTCCCTATTTTCACGACATTTTCAGGGATGGAATAATTGACCATTTCTTGCTACCACTACTTTCATAAAGAAATATTTATCCTATTTGATCATGATACAGCACCTTAAAAATACGGCAGAGATTTTTCTATCGAAATTGTAGTAGGACAAATGTAGAAATTTCTCATTTGTAAAAATTAGAGATGACAACTTTTAAAATTTGTTTCGGAGCATTTTAGTTCCTCCTTTATCTCACGCCACTTTAGAATATTTTTCTCCAGTGTAGAATAATTTTCTCTAACATATAATGACGATAAAATAAGAAAAAAAATACGCTTTTAAAAATCGGTAGGAAAATGAGGCGGGACTAACAATCTTCCATAATATATTAATAAGTTGGCAACCTTGCTGCTACACATAATTCTGCGAACAATGAATCCAAACATGCCAAGATTTTAATTCATTCCAATTTTAATTCCAGCTTTTACTTCACACTTTTTTATTTTAAGTAAAATTCTCTGCAATATACAATTATGATTAAATAAGAATAAAAATCACTTCAAGGAAAAAGTTAATAATAAAAAAAAAAAAAAAAACGTGTACTAACAAGCAGCGGGTAAATTAAAATATTAGCATGTCTGTGAATCAAAATACTTGAAAATTCATAGCTACCAATATTTTAATTTATTCCGCAGTATATTTAGCTCCGCCTTTAATTCGCACCACTTATTTTTTAGAATGTTTTTTCTCCAATATATAACTATGATAGAATATGAAAAAATTACTCTTTAAAAAAAAGTGGTATGGATTAGAGGCGGAGCTAAAAGTACTCTGGAATAAATTAAAATATTGGCAGCTTTGAAAATTGATAGAAAACTATATTTCCAAGAACGAAAAGAAAAAGTATTTATTTAAACCGGAATTAATAATATAATTCTTTTGTACATTTTATTGAAATTGAGGTGGATAATGATAATGAGGTGTATAAAGATTAAGACATAGTTGATATTACCGAGTTGTTCAAATAACAGCTTGATGTGTTTTTGTATTGAGGCACTCGCCTTATGCAGCTTTGCATGGTCTTTGATTTTTTGTTACGGTTTCGATATAAAAAGCCTAATGTAATGTTTAATACGCTTTTTGTGTGATGAGATAACAGTGTATTGTTCGAACTTTATTTCATTTTGTTTCATTTTTTATTGTTTTCTAGTAAGGATTCGATGTTTACTATACAAATTAGCCTATATTTGTAAGATTAACACATTCCAGGAGGGTAATTTTGATTGCATCCCAAAAGGATAATAAACCCCACCCTATGCCTTTTTCTGAAACAATACTTTTAAAAAATGTTTCTTGTTTGCTTAATTTTAGTTTGTTTGACTCTTTATAGAAATCTAAAATATATAAAAAAGTTAAAGTTATCATTTTGATTGTTGATGACAAAATTTCAGTTATTTAACACTTTCGTGACCGCTGACGTAGATTCACGACATTTGAAAATCTGTAACTCCGCCAATTGGCGATTCTTTGGGAAATTTTAGGTATTATCTTAAGCATATAACAAAATTCGTATTTTTACGATGAAATATTAAATGGATACAACTACTTTGATTAGAAAGAACGTAATTATAATGTATATCAATTTTTAATATAAATGTGATTACAGAAAATTTTGTCCGGAAATATTGTAACTTCGAAGATTAACGCCCACAGGCGGACCTTACTGTTAAAAAGACAAAAGCATCCGGTCGCGAAAGTGTTAATCATGTATTTTGTTAAATAATTTGATGTTTTAGAGAAACGTACGAAGGCGTGACCTATTACCTAAAATAGGAATTATATTGAACCGTATCTCCTTTTTATTAAATTTTAAATATCCTTTCTCAGATTTTTAGTTTAAATCATGTTATCTATATTTTTGTATATTGTATGTTGTAGGTTTGTACGCCTCAAATTAAATGTAAAATGTTGTAGTAATACTTTCATGCGGGGCTTACTGTATAAAATTAAAATATACCCAACAGAAGTAGATATATATACTGT
The DNA here is from genome assembly GCA_963930645.1 of Salticus scenicus. Classification (NCBI taxonomy): domain Eukaryota; kingdom Metazoa; phylum Arthropoda; class Arachnida; order Araneae; family Salticidae; genus Salticus; species Salticus scenicus. Next base: position 222,079,640 of record OZ005660.1, on the reverse strand, counting down.
TTTCTTTATAGACTCTCAATCTTCGAAGTGATAAGGCAAACGTTACAATTAAATTTTATTGGTGATTATTGAAATCCGCCAGATCTGGCAACACTGGCCAGTTGGCTGCATATGGCCAGTTGGCTGCAGGAGGGTCTGGAACCTGGATCGTGTGTGCGAGGAGGGTGGGGGGTCTTTCAAATATTTAAGGATTTGGTTACGGTTACAATAATAAGGGCGAAATGGATTCCAGAAAATTACGGAACATCACGCTTTCCAAGGTAGAAGTATCATGGTCATTCGTTCATTTCCTTATTTAGAAAAAATCCTATCCAGATAAATAATTACTTAAAAACCTCTAGCCGGCACCTAAACATTACAACTCTCGCAGGATATCATTGTAGTATGGTTATAACCAAGGGAAATTTAAGAGAGATTTTCACACGTGGGAAATCTTTAATTGCCTCCGAATATGATACGACGGCATTGCCAGAATTCTGCGCTGAAGACAAAATTTTCAATGGAATACTTTTTCCCCCCGTGTAGCACGAGTTTCTGGTTAAATGCCAACATTTTAATTTATTGCGGAGAATTTTTAGCCCCGCCTTTATTTCTCACCACTTTGTTTACAGAAATATTTTATCCGATAAAATAAGAATAAATTGCTCTTAAAAAATAAGTGGTATGAAATGAAGAAGGGTATAAAATATTCCGGAATAAACTAAATTAGATTTGTATATACTTCAGTACTTTTTTAGATAATTTTAGGTCAATTTAAATGGGTCAGTTCAACTCTTTGGAACTGTACGATTCGTTTTATAATTTCTATGAAAATATATTTCTTAATTAACCCTTTCGCGACTGCTGACGTAGATTCACGCTATTTGGAAATCTGTTACTCTGTCAGTGGGCGTTTCTTTCGTAATTTGTGTGTTACATATTTCTTAAGTGTGTACCCAGAGTTCATATTTTTGCAATAAAATATACTATGCATAGAAATATATTGATTAGAAAGAATATAATTATAATGTATATCCAATTGTAATATAATTGTGAATACAGAAAATTTGTTCTGAAATATTTTATTTTGAGAGTTTAACTCCCGTAGGCGGGTCTTACTGTCAAAAAGACAAAATCTTTCAGTCGCAAAAAGTGTTAAAATATATTTATAAAAGTTAAAGTATGTTTTTAAAAATGTATAAGTTAAAATATATTAATAAAATTTTAAAGACTAAAGTGTCCTTAAAATAATAATCGTCCCCTACAAAATAAATAGATAAGTAAATAAATAAAATAAAATAAAGCGATATATGAAGCAAATGATTAAGCCTTTTTTAACTATGACGATAGTTAAGAAACGATTTTACAAGTCTGTCATCCATTCCAATTCCATTCGTTTTTTATATTTGACAATTTCACATTAAACCTATTTTTCTTTTTAAAACAGTAAACCCCGCCTATTTAGTTAATTTTTTTTCTGCTAGTGTTCGTTTAAAAGATTCAAACCACCAATTAATCGATGAAGTAAATGCCACTTTTGCATATTTTTATCAACATAAAATAAGGGTTTTAACACGAATACTGAATGTCACATTTACTTTTCTTTTATGTATTGTTTTGTTTTGAAGAACGATGAAGGCGGGGCTTGTCTTCCTTTGAAAACAGGAATTCTTGATGCTAACACTAATGTCTAAAAATCATCATTTTTGTTTCATTTATTTGCATTTGACGTTGTTGTTATATAATTTGACCCGTAATAAAAAATAAAATTATTTTGTTTAATTTTCTTTGTTATTTTTTAAGATTTGATTCGTTATCTCATGCAAAACTTTATAAGAGACGGCCCCGTAAACCACTCCAAAAGAAAGATTTATTTATATCTCGAAAACTAATAACTGGAATGAGCTGCAAATTTGCACACCCATATTTTTCAGCATTAGGATTCATTTTATGTAAAAATTAATATAGGTCATAATTCATAATTTTTATGAATATGAATTTATTAATATTTTTCAGAATCAAAAGTAATGATGGATTATGTTTGGGTTTCTTCACTGTATCTCATAAAAAAAATATATATCGATCAAGTTATTTTTTGTGAAGATATTAATAAAAGTTTGAAATATGAATTTAACATTAGCACCTTCAAACTTTGAACGCTTATAACTCTGTGAAAAAATAAGTAAAATATACAACCAATATACTTTTTCGCGTTGTCGTGATCTCAGGAATTCAAATATAAAATAAAAATGGGGCATTACCATTGAAAAAATCAAAGTTGGCGTGCGTTTTAATATGTAGACGACCCCCAAATCAAAATTTCAGTTCATTTTCTGAAACTACTCACAATTTCCCGTCAAATGATACCAATTACATTTTTCTACATCGATTAGCAACAAAGTTACGTTGAGTGTTGCGTTTTTTTTTCCCTGACTGTACTTTAACCGTTTGCATTCGATGCCTTTTTCGCATGGGTATACCAGCAACTCGAAGCTCTTTTCCAGATACTTGGTGATCCGCATATAAACCTTCATAATTTTTCCGGTACTCATGAAATAATTTTTCGTACTAGAAAATGCTTCGTAAAAGGGCGTGGCTTGAGAACATAATTAGAATTGTGTAATAGATCTATTCAAAAATATAGAAGTACAGCAGGGTTCGTAGTTTCCGCTTTTTAGCTAGTCTAGTTAAATCTAATCTAGCTAAATATTTAAGATCTGGCTGTCCTTATGTTATGCTGGCCGCGCAATAAAAGGCTAGCATAATGCACCTTTTACGAAGGCTTCGCCTTCTTTTTTGTCTGTGGCCTCTTTTATGTCGAGCACTTCGTATTTTCCAAATGTCCGGGACTAAAGTGAGATGGAAAATTAACATTTTGCATTCGAATCTTCTTTTAGTAAGCGTAATGTAATAACTTAATTGGTCATAGCGCCTATCGAGTTGTAATAATGAATCAGATGTCGCCTGAGAGGCGCGAATGTTCGAGTGCAAACGGTTAATATCTTAATTTTCTTCTGAAATATTCAATTAATTTTCTGTGATATATATATATATTTACTATAAATGTAACCATATCCAAACATATACTTTCTTCGAATGGAGTACGCAGATTAATTATAAAAAATTTTTGTAAGCGAAGAGGAAGATAGCGAAGTCTAAGCCAGATTACACGACAGCAGTCTTTGGATATTACCATATTTCGAATACTTCTCGCAATCTTTTCAACCACAAGTGAACATGAACAGGCTGAGTGCCATAACTTAAATCAAATTACCGTAGCTTTAAATATTAATATTTAGTATTTTTAAAATACTTTTTTCGGTGTCTGTATAAATACTTTTATTTTTTTTCTAAATGTAATTTTGTTTTATTTTTAAAATATACATTTCAGAGATCCCAGAAATACTCATCAGATTTTTAGAAATGTGTACATTTAAAAAAAAAGCAAAATGGTAAGGAAACAAAATAAGTTATTACAAGAAGGCGAAGAAATCTAAAATAAATATGCACAAGCAATTTCATTAAAAGAAACTATTCTTATTAGTTCGTTAATAAGATATAATAGCATATTTGTCAACCACCTCATTAATACAATTGTTATCGCCCCTGGAAAAACACCCCTTTTTTCATCCCACTTTATTTTCAGAGTAATTCTCTCCAAATGTTGCTACGATTAAATAAGAATAAAATTACTCTAAAATCTGACTGGTATGAAGCAAATGGCGGGTTCTATAATTTGTACGGTTCATAATGAGATGGTTGGCAAGTATGTAATAGTTCAAATAAAAATTTCGTTACAGAAGTTTCAAATTGTGTTTTACAAAATAAATTAATTAATTTATTTATTAAGTTCAATAGATTTATTATTACTATTAAAATTACTATTATTTTTATCTTTATTTAAAACTATTCTTCAGTTTTATAATCTAAAGATACGGAAAATTTTGAAAAAATGAGGACAAAAGATGAAAAAATGTTGAATAATAATTGATAAGATTTTTTTTTTTTTAATTAACTTTAAAGGCTCTTATGCTTCACTGTTTTACACACTGGAAATTTCGAATAATATATATATATATATTTTAATTAATGTCTATATTTATGCTGACCTGACTTCGAATATTTAGGAGAATAATCATGAAAAATTAGTAAAGAAAATATTGCTTGAAAAACACAGTGTGTTAAAATGTAACGTGGTTTTTACAAATTATCGCCAAAATAATCTTTTACCTCTAAAGATTTTTGGTAAAATATTGAGATTAACTCAGTAAAATGTCTTTTACAATAATTTCATATATATATTAACAATATATATGATAATTTAAACTATACATTAATCTTCATTTCAAACGATGAAAAATGTGATTTTTACAAACAGGAATTAAAAAAATACTTTCCCGACTAAAACTTTATAGTAAACCGCTTTAAATAAATCATTTCAACATCTGTAAATTTAAAAGTAAAATCATGCTATATATTGATTATTTCAATTAAAATCTACAATGTGCAGAAAATAGAAATTGAAAATTTTAAATCTAATTAAACTATAAGACTTCATAAAAGTTAAATAGGGAGCAATATTAATAACTATTTTAATTCTTATAACATTAAACGTTTCAAAGAGAATTTTTAGAGTCCTCACTTGTCAGTGAGATTCCATAGCTGTCAGCATTTTGATATATTCCGGTGTATTTTTAGCCTCGCCTTTATTTCGTATCACTTATTTTTTATAAGGGTATTTTTATTTCTTATTTTATTGAAGTTATATCTGTACTGATAAGTATAAATGATTTAAGTCCAAAAATGTCGATTTTGAGTTAAGTACATAGTCAGACTCAAAAAAAAAAAAAAAAAAAAAAAAAATCTCTATAGATTGGTATAAATGATTTAAATCCATGTCATTTAGTCTTTCAGAAAATCCATTGGTAAAAAAAGATTCAAGTCTTAAGTTTAGCATTTATCTTTGGTATAAAATATTTAATTCAATTTTTTCCCTTTATTAAATGAAGATTGACAATCACTGAATGGTATAAAGCGTATAAACCAACATAATCCATTTTTCCTAATCGATTCTTCTGATTAGATTTTAGTTAGTTTAACTTTATTTTTTGTCTCCTGAAAAATCAAGAATATGGACTTAAATCCTTTATACTTATCAGTACAGATATAGCGGAGAACATTTTTCTATAAATAACGCCGAAATAAATTAAAATGTTGGCAGCTATGAAATCTATTACAGAAAATTTAAATCCGTTTAATTAAAATTTTGCTGTATATTCATATGCGACAAAATTTGAATTTCAATCTTTAAATTATATCGATAATTTATCCGTGCTTCTAGCAGTCCACTAATTATGCAAAGAAAACTTTACATTATTTTAACAAAATAAAATACTGAAAAATATTACCGAAAAACGATTATTAGAGCTTAATTAATTAAATAATAATCAATAACAATAGTGGTAAACAATAATAAAAAGAGTAGTATTCAAAATGTTATTACGTGCATCCCCATTTATTGTAAAAGACAGGAAAAATATGTGACTGTATTCGTAGATACATTTGGTAGTTAAATGACAAGGAGTATTATAATTATTTACCTATTTACACAGTGTACTTTTGCTTCTAAAATAATTATATCTTTATATTTCTGATATACAAAGGACATTTACAACATGACAATTAACCTTCATTATATTCAAGTTCATATAAGAAGTAGAAAATTTTCTTATAGTGATAGTGGTATGAGTTCTGCGCCAGTGTTCCATCCCTGCTGTTATATTACAATAAAGTGTGATACAAAGGATGTTTAGATATTTTTGCAACGATTTCGTAAATATATATATATATTGAAACCCTTTTCAAACACTGCATTATATGAAACCAAGTATCACATGAAGAGCTATAAAAAACGAATGAAGTTGACGAAAAGAAAAAATAAATAACTTGATATTGAAGCATAAAAAATCATTAATTTTTCAAGGGCATTGAATGAATGTTGTATGCAAATTAGGTGATCTTTTTGTCATGCTCTATGCAAAATGCTAAAAATTTACAGCATGCAATGCCCGAGGTCAACTAAAAGACTTGAAAATAATTTCAAATAATATGTGGAAAAAAACAAGTGAGAAACAAACTTATAAAGTGGAAAAAAACAAAAAAGAAATAAACATATTAAACTTCATACACCAATTTTTTCATAACAAATTCATGAAGTGGAAAAAAAAACATGAGAGAACTAATCATATTAAACTTCAAACGCCAGTACCTTCATAATAAATCAACATTAAGATAATTTAATAAAGCTAAATACATGTACATATATCTACATATATAGGAAGCTTTTGAAACGAATATATATGATATAACATTTAAATAAAAAATAAAAAATAAAACAACAGGGGAATTACAAACTCCTCCAGTGAGCGTTTCGTTTGCAGTTTGTGTGATGCTGCATTTCGCAAGAATATCCCCTATATTCATATTTATACAATCAAAATGGTATGGGTACAAATACTTTCACTACAAACAGTATAATCATTATGTATATTCATATGTAATATAAATAAGTATACAGGAAAAAACCTAGTTCTGAAAAAATGTAGATTGAAAGAATAACGCCCACAGGTGGGACGTACTATAAAAAGGACAAATCATAGCCTCCTAAACTAGATGCCTGTCGCGTAGCTCGGAATCTTGGCAACAGTTGAAGCAGTAGGCAGCTCCACCTGGTACAGACTGCTCGACTTTTTTATTCAACAGACACCAAAAATTTTTAAAAGTGGGATATGATATATATAAAACGCCTATAGAATCGAAGAAACATCAATTATAAATATCATATATCACTTCTTAAAACTATTGGTGACAGTTGAATAAAAAAGTTTCGCATTCAGTACTAGGTGGCGTTGTCTACCACTTCAACTGTTGCCAAGTTTCCAAGCCACGCGACAGACATCTAGTTTAGGAGGCTATGGACAAATGCATGCGATCGCAAATGTGTTAAGGGGTTACATCCAGTTGTATGCACGAAAAAACGTGTTTTTTTGTGAATTTTTTATGAAGAGGCCTTTTATTAAAGAAATATATACAATACATATACATATAGCAAATTTAATGTATGTTAAGAATCCGTGATGAGTTTACAAAAATATTGGGTTCCGTTGTTCCTGTAGTAGATCTCCTAGAGGACTTCCACAAAAAGGTGTCTGGCGGTGAGCAAGATATCTCTGATCCAAATTATCTGAAATGAAAAAAACCAAAAGATTTATTTTTAGGATAGATGAATACAGGTAATGATCGTAGGAATAGTCAAAATTTTGATTTTTGACAAAATGGCGGCTTCCCCCCCAAAAAAATCGTTTTTTTTCATGAAAATTTACACTTGAAAGTGGCTGAAAAAATCGAAATTATTATCAGAAACCTTATTCCTACGATCATTACCTGACAAAAATATCTAAGAAAATCGTGTCAAAATTTCAAGTCAATCGGTCCAGCCGTTTCGGAGAAATTTTGCTCACCGACTTTGAAAACACCGTTTCGAGATAAACGCATTTAAAGTTTTGGGAACCATTTAAACTAGGTTAACTTTTTTTTTTCCACCTTACATCGAGTCATCTATTCCAGGACCATAAGAGGAACCCTCTGCTTCACCATTTGCTTCTAGTACAGCCAACTGTTGTTGTCTACGTGACATTCTCTCCTCGCGCGTGCTCCCTTGCGCTCGTGCGTCAGAGATCAAGATGCGCTCTGCGTCCTCTTTTTCTACATAGGCATGGGCATTAGGCCCAAGCGATAGTCCCATTGCGTTTATGAAGTATAGAAGAGATGTTTTTCCTTCATTGAACATACCGGCAGCAAGATAAGCAGCAATTTCAACGATCTTAGAGCCACATGGGATTATTTTTGGAGTTATTTTCCATATCAGCTGATTATTACTTACTGTATACCTAAAATTTCTAAATATAGCTCTCAGATATAAGATAAACCTTTTATATTCTTATTCTAAGAAGCAAAACATTATGAAAAGCATGGACAAGGGCATAGGGATAATGAAAAACAGCTGCTACTTTGGTTTACGCTCCGCCTACTTTAAAACGCTCGGAGACGTCTTTACAAATATGCAAATTTCTCCGAAACTAATTGCCGGATCGATATGAAATTTTCAGACAATATTATCAAATATATGTACATTCAAAATATGTAAAAAAAAAAAAAAATCGATTTTTTGAAAATTACAACTGGATGTAACCCCTTAAGATGACATTTCATTAAATGAAGAAAATCTTTAGCGATGTTGCTGAAAATGTTATTCTTAATAAGCTGATATTTTTAAAATTCAGTCTAGTGGAATTTAGACTCCCAAAGCTCTAGATCTTATACATAAAAAATTCCAAATAATTAATGCATAGCTGCCAATATTTTAAATTATTCCGGAGTACTTAAGCCCCGCCTTAATTTTTGCGCCACTTTATATATAGACATTTTTTTCTAATATATAACTTCGATCAATTAAGAAAACCTTACTTTAAAAAAATAAGTGGTACGAAATAAAGGCTGGGCTAAAAGTACTCCTTAATCAATTAAAATATTGGCAGCTATGTTAATACATATAGACCTATCTAGTCTCTAAGAAAAGCGGGATGTTTAAGACTTACATATACAGTAATTTCTGGTAGATAACCCGCAGGTAAAATGCGTCATTTTTCCACCAGAAATTTTATTTAATAGAGAAACCTATAATTTTTCGAAGGAAGAGCTCGTACATAAATAAATTTATTTATCAACTGAAATTTCTGGTGCGAACTGGATTATATAACCTGCGGGGTATCTACCAGAAATTACGGTAAATCCTCCCCAATCCAAAAAAAATTAATAATAATCTTGACCTCGAAGAGCAAATTTCAATTAATTACAATTTCAATTATTCTTTCATGTATTAGGGGGACCGGAAAATAATGTCGTTTTGAATTAAAATACTGACATCGGAAATTTATCCTGGTTAAAATTTAAGATATTCTTAGGTAACTTATAAGATGGTTATTTGTAAAGTACCATTTAAGCACTGTTAAACAAAAATTTCCGGTTTCATTTTATTAATTCAAAACGACATTATTTTCCGCTCCCCCTAATATGTTTAGAGAAACCTATTTATGTGATATCTGATGTTGTTAATCTAAATTTATATTTAAGTTCTTCTTAACATTACTTATAAGATTTAAAACTAAATGACATACGAGTAAAAATATAAATTCTCGCTTTACTTTTGAAATCATAGTTGTTTTATTTTCTGTGCACTGTACGAAACGTTATTTTAACCCACCCGTATACGGGTGGGGAAAACTTCTGTAAATGAACGGGTCGGGTCTCACATACCCAATGAAATATGTTCTTTGGATAATAATACACGACTTTCTTCCAGCATTTTAATGCTTACAATATGACACCCACAGAATTGACGCAATGAAAATACGAAGCATAAAATTTCACGTTTATTATGATTTTTTTTTCTTTACAGAATATATAAAATATTTCGCTCACATTGCGTTCTAGTAAATAAAACGGGTCTCACAGACCCAACCCGTATACTGGCGCGTTAAATGATGTAATCTGGCGATAAATAATTTAATCTGAGGGTTTGCATTTAAAAAAGAAGACGGTGTTTCTGCATTATTCTTCCAGGCATCCTGTTAATATATTTCATTTTAAATGTTTGAAATATGTGTACGAAAGAACAAATTATCTAAAATTATTAAGCAATACATTTCTAGACCTGATAACTATGCTAGTTTATCCGTAATGGTATTAAGCCCCGCCTTTTTTTCTCACACCAGAATAGTTGTAGAGCAATAGTCTTCTTATTTAATCATGAGAACATATTGGTGAATATTACTCTACAACTATTCTGGTGGGGAAAAAAGGCGAGGGCCTAATGCCATTACGGATAAACTAGCATAGTTTACAGGTCTACATTTCTGTGGTGTAAAATCGGCAATCAGCTGATAACTGTTTGACCAAGAACAAGTGCCACCTAGCAGCAAAAGTTCTCTTCTCTAACCTTCAAATTAAAAGCTAAAATTACAGATTTAGGGCCGTTCCAGCCATCTGAGGCTGTAGGAAAAAACTGGGATTAGCACTCACACACGGGTTCTCTGCATCCTACCATCGTCTGTTAGATGTAACGGAGATTTAATACTTAATCGTTCGAACTGTTGGTGGAAGAGAGAATTGCGTTTTTGTTTATTACACTGTATTTCAATCTATAATTTGAATTAAATACATGGTTTCCCCCATTCTCAAAGTGAAAAATGGGGACATGTCCCCGTTTCGGTATTTAAATATTAATAGACACCCTACAGTTGAACTTGAACACAATATCAGTTTTGTTATTTTCGAACTCCTCACATTCCAAAGCGTGTTAAAAGAAAATCGAATTTGAAAATTTTACGAATGGTTAAGCTCTCCATACCTATATTATGATGGGGAACTAATAAAATCGAATTACTTTTTTTTTAACGAATTAACAACAAACTCCTTCCTATTTAAAATTTCATATTTGCTTCCCTGAATGAAGCCTATTTCCCCTAGTTTCACTTTTTAAAGCCAAATAAAATCAGCCTCAATATAATTAACTGTTTTTTAACAGTTTACAGAATTTCCAAGGTCTTTTCGAGGTACAGAGGAAAGAATGAGAAGGGGGGGGGGGGGCAGGACTTTAAACGAAGTCTTTAATTCGTCATAACTTGCTAAAACAATGTGATAGTAGAAGATTTTTTTTCTCATAAACTGTTTGTTTTGAAGAGAATTTTTCAATACATTATTAAGAGATCCCCCCCCACCGCCTCGTTTCTGTACGAAATTTTAATGCTTGCCACCCATTGGTCCCTTGTGCCCGTAGATAATTTTTTTTTTTTTTTTTTTTTTTTTTTGTGTGTGTGTGTGAAAGAGAGAGAAAGATATCTCTCTCAGTTTAATAGAATAAGTATTTTACTGTTCTCAGAAATTCCACGCGTTCCAAAAATGAATGGTGTTTGCTGTGACTTTTTTGGCGAATAATATACGTACAATAATTTTACCTTTTTTGTTGAAGCTTGTTTGTTATATTTATTTATTTTTATTTTAGATCTTTAACAATAGCAACCAAGCACACAATGTAATGTTGCATTATTTTAATCACTGCTTGCAGCAAAGGCTTCAGTCCTTAATTCGACTTTTTGAAGGAGGAAAATAATAATAATAATTATCCTGAAAGCGCAAAAATATCAGAGAAAAAAATTGCACTTAGTATCTAATGCATAAGAAAGCTATCTGAGATATTTTAAAATTTTATGTACTATAAATTTCAGACCATACAGAAATTAATTAAGACCCTAGACTGAAGCTCTTTTTTCACGCAATTAGTAAAGACATGGATTTCTTTCAATTTTTTATTATTCTTTAAGAAATTATCTTAATTATTCATGTTTATTGCTGCATGGACGATACATTTGCAAGGATGAAACATTTCGTTATTATATTTTGGCCACACAGAAAAAAATTAAGATACTGTACTGAAGCTCCTTCTGCATTCGTGTAAAACAATTTGTGTTTTTTTCTCTATTTTCCGTTATCTTAAAAGAAATAATCTTAAACATTCATCTTTATGAGTGTGTAGATTATGTTTTCAATGAATGAAACACCGCAAATGTCAATATTTTAATTTATTCCGCAGTTTTTTCTGTCCCGCCTTTATTTCACGCCACTTTATTAAGAGAAAGATATTCTCCAATATATAACTTCGATAAAATAAGAAAAATGTATTTTTGAAAAATAAGTGGTACGAAAAAAAGGCGGCTTTAGAAATACTCCGAAATAAATTAAAATGTTGGCATCTGTGGAAACACTTCTTTAAAGGAATACTTAACCTGTTTGATTGCATAAGAAACTTAAAGGGCGAAGAAAAGCAAATAGTTAACAGTAAAATAGACTTGAATTCAGCGAGAAATATACTAATATGCACTACTAATTATGAATAGAATTAGTAGTGGTAATCATTTAGGCTTCGTCCAAGGACGGATTACTGGCGCAGAAGTGATACCGGTATTCGTTTAAGAAATTTCTCTGCCCATAATATCGCTGACTTAAGAAGTAGAAAATTTTGTTATATTGATAGTGGAGTGAGTTCTGCGCCGATGTTCCCATCCGTGTTCATCTTAATCAATCGCCCTCTAAAGAATGCCTTAATCAACTGAGTGAGTTGTCAAAAAAACTGACAGGGGATTAAAACGAAAAAAAAAAAAAAAAAAATGTGTGTAACCAAACAATACAATAAAAGAAAAAAATTTCACTTTTTTTTTTTGTTTAAATCTAAATGATATGAAAAATCTAATTCACAGCAAGGTGTTATAAGCTTTCTTGATATAGTTCAGTAGGAAATCTAAGAAATTAATTTATTATGATATTATTTTTTTTCTTATAAAATCTGTTAAGTATTTAGATATTTTAGCTGTACATTTTATGCAAAAAAAAAGGTTATCCAAAGTAACCTGTAGGTAATTTTCCAGAGATTAGTTATCTTACAGGGATGGAACACGGGCGCAGAATTCATACCACTCTCAATGTAAGAAAATTTTCTACTTCTTAAATCAACGATATTATAGGTAGAGAAATTTCTTAAACGGATTCCGGTATGAATTCTGCGCCCGTGTTCCATCCCTGATCTTAAGAAATGTAAATATTATTATTCTCACGATTTTGTAATAATTCAAAAGTGCGTGTTAAAAAACAAAATACAATAAAATAAATAAACAAAATAAATAAATAAATATAAAACGCCCGTTATCAGTGTTATTTTGTTTTAAATGCTCATTTTCTTCAGCTGCCTACTTGTTTGCATTATATGTAACTCGATTTAACTTGTAGAAACATTTAGAACGTAAATTTCGTTATTTAAATAAGAGAAAGAATTTTTTTTTAAATAATAGAATTTAAAATACAGAATTGTGAAATAGCTGAATTTGAAAATTAGAAATTTTGAATTTAAAAGCTTAATATTTCAGCAGCCGCCTTTTATACATGTTTCTCTGTTACACAGAAGTTTCATTAAAACTTAATTGTTACTCAGTTATTGAAGCCTCCTATATTTTGAAGATCACAGAAGTTATATTGCTGACGAACAAAGAATAGAAAATCGCTTCAAAGAATACCATGCTGTGAATGAGCTAATATGATGTGTTTAGTTAGTTATTTGTAAATTCAAAAATTTTCATTAAAATTAAAAAAAAATTTTCTTGTAATAAATACAATCAATAAGTTAAAAAATATTATGTTTTATTACTTAAATCTAATGCTTTCTTCTTAAATATACAGATCATTGTAATAAATCCAATAAAAAAAAAAAAAAAAAAAAAAAAAAAAAGAAGAAGAAGAAGAAGAAGAAGGAGGAGGAGGAGGAGGAGGAGGAGAAGTCCCAGTAATTTAAAATATAGGTAATCCAATGTCAGAAAAATAATAATTTTTATTATTTAAAATGGAGTTGTTTAACTTAAATCATGTCTAACTATAAATATGTCTTCAAATTAGAGCTGATGCAAATCATAAAAAATGAACTGGTTCATTAATCAGTTACGGGGGGGGGGGAGAAAACGTTTGACAAATATTATTGACTCTTTTGTAGTTTTAGCGGTTTCAGGATTTTGTTTTTCTTGTCAATAGACAATTTAACACGTCAATTTAAAGTTTAACTCAATATGATACTGGCCGCTTAAAATATACCCTCTCCTATGAAAGATAGAGGAGAAAAGCCGAAAAAAATAATTCTTTGTGAGTGTTTATTTACTCAGTAGAATTCAGGACGAGGTTGACTGATCTTTTTGTTGTTGTTCGACAGCTTAATTGCATCATTTTCGACATTTTCGTTTTTTTTGTTGTTTTGTTTTGAACGTTTTATACCAATATTATTAATTAGTAAAACGAATATATAAATTGATTTTTCCATTGGTTAGTGTTTATTTTATATACTGCTGAAGTTGGTATATCGTGAAACACATTTGGCGTTGCCGAACAGTGTGGTAAGCTAAAAGGATATCACGATTGACGCATTCCATTTCGATTAGTTTTGCATGCAACATTATGATTAATGCATAGTTTCCAACAACCTAATTGGAGGGATGGAACACGGGCACAGAATTCATACCACTTTGAATGTAAGAAATGTTTCTACTTCTTATATCAACGATAATATAGATAGAGAAATTTCTTGGTATGAATTCTGCGCCCGTGTTCCATCCTGTAATTTCATAGTTTTATTCCCGCATTTTTTTTTTTTCGAGTAGTTTCTTATGTAATTATAATTACATTTGATGTGAATTACTCAAAAAATTTAATGATGTAAAGGAAGGGACAGGATTAACATAAAAAATATAAATTTGGTGGTTGGCACTTGGCAGTCTATGGGTAATGCATACGAACTTACTGTGAAATCTTAATTAGCGAAAAATCATTGAGTTAAGTATATATGTAATTACAAGCAGTCAGATAAATGCGAATTGTTAATGGTTTATAGATGAAAAATAATTCAAAGTTTGTGAAAATGTTTTTCTTTACTGGGATTTTTTATTCTTAGAAAAACTTGTACCATGTATATTTCGGTGATAGAAAATTTATATAATGAATAAGTGATTTATGAAAATTTTATAATATCGAAGGTATATGTGATTTAAAAAAGATACTGATTTTCCTGGAATTTAAATTTGGTTAATTTTTGCAATGCCGTAATATTTAGTTCCACAATACCGATCTAACTGACTTGTAGAAAATGGAATAACATTTTATTCAAAAGTTATATTCCACGGACGACTATTCATGAGTAATATTCCAATAATTTATAAATACAATATTTTTCTTACTACTAATCATATAGTATATTGCTGTTAATCTTATTATGTCCTTAATCGCCACATTATAAACGTCATTTTTATGCAACTAAAATAGAAGAAAAATTAGCAGCAAATTAGTGTTGTCTAGCAAAGCTAGACGATGAATTTAAACTGTAAATTTTGGAAAAGATTGTAACTTGTTAACTAGATTTAATGAAACAAGAAGAGATTTTCAATGATAATGAAAAAACAAATTAATGGAATAGAACATAAAATAAATAGTTTGCTTGTAAACATTTAAAATACAATGTCTAACTAAATGTATGTTACAGATTGCCTTAATATTTTGTTTCACCTCGCCCCATCGAATGATATTGAACATTTTGTTTATTTATAAAAATGTACTATAATGATTTATACAAAAAATTAAGCATGCCTTTTGTATCTTAACGCATAGGCAAATTAAATATCTGTAAAAAAAAATTTTAACATAATTTAACATATCTTTAATCAAAATTTATGAAATAGGTTATTTTCAACTAATTAGCGAAAATGAAGCACGTGTACAGAACCTCCCATTAACCATTTTTGCGGAACACTGATTGTGCTTGCATAATAAAGCGCATCATAAGAATTGTGTTTATCGGGATATCTAATCATAAATGTTACAAACTATTTCATAGATTGCGTGTTACTTCTTACCCCTGCTACAACGAGCCCCACGCTCTCCTATATATATATATATATATATATATATATATATATATATATATATATATATATCTTGAGAATTACTTTTATTACTTTAAAATGTATTTAAAAAAATATTTATCGCAGTATGCATTCATGTGTGCCTTAATATTTATACACCAGCAAACTACACAATTTGTAAACATGTTATAGGAGAAAACATCTGTGCGAAATTTTTACAGTTTTCGCGAAAACATCACCTTTTATTTATCAGAACGTTAGAGAATTTACGAACATCACCTTTTATTTATCCGAAAGTTACAGAATTTACGGATATATTGTGTTTCGTTGCTTATAGAAAATATCTTACATATCATCATAGCTGCCAATTTAGTGCCCTTTGGCTACTGAAAAAATTTATTAGAAATATTTATTTTATTTAATGCGTGAACTGTAGCGGTTTTGACTGATTAAGTAAAATAATATGTATATAAATATTTATTTAAATTTTGCGGTAGTCAAAAAGTGTTAAAGTTGGCAACTATATATACAATTCGCGCAGTTTTTTTTTTTCCTTTCTTTTCCTTTCTTTTCTTTCTTTTTAGTTTTTAGTTTTTTTCTTCTTCTCACATTATTCATTTTATCAGCAATTTTTCTCATGAAATAATTTTATAATTTTTAAAAGTTTTTTTTTTTTTTCTTTTTAATGATGGAGGGAAAAATGAAGAGTCCTCACAAAAAAATGGGTTCCTGTGAATCTTCTACACATATTCTTGAGAGAATTTTTTTTTTTACTCTTTGTCAGTTGTTTTTGTTTTTCCTATCACCGTACATTGTAGTAGTTGGGTTTGAAATTGTAACAGTAGCTCTAAAAGCTGTTGACGGTAAAAAACACACCGACTTCTTTGAAAAAGCTGTAGTAAAAGCGCAGGAAACGAAAATGCTAACAATTAATAATTATTTGCAAGTGCAGCTCGTCATAGTTAGTTTATACAATAAAATTCATGTCGAGTTGGACACATTTCTTTTAATTCAACAGCAAAATTGCAAATACTTCCTTTACTAGAAAACAAAGTATTTTTGTTCGAAAGTAGTTGCGGGAAAAATCGAGCGAATTATGCTTGACCAGCATTTTTTTTCTTTTTTAACTTATTGAAATTCTCTTTAGGATCCAAACGCATGGAACACAGTTGGCGAGTTCTCCCGAATTTCCGGAATAATTTAGACCACAATTTTATTATAATCTGCTTGAAGATCTTAAATCTTCTAAAATTAAGGAGTTTCTTTAAAAATGTACCGCTCATTTTAAAACTGTAAATGTTGACAAACGATGAAAGAAATGGTTAACCTTTCTAATCGTTTCTAAAAAAAAAGTTTTATACCAAAAACGTTTTCAGAAATAAATTATTTATGACAAGTGTGTATTGTTTAGGAATAGTAAAATTTGTCTTATTTCATCGTCGATAAAAATTACAAAATGCAATAGTTCTGAAATTTGTCATGCAGATATCAGCTGTGTATTTATATCTTTCAAATCTATCTGTCTAATTATCTATCTTAACTATTAAAAATTTCCGCTATTGAGGTTATGGATAATCCGTAACATTTTGGTAGCTCTGTATAATTCAGACTCAGTTTGTTCTATTACCTTCGTAAAGAAACTAGAAGATATATTTATATTCAACACTGCCTTTTTTCGAACCAATCAAATAATCCCTCTTGGTTCGCGTTAATTTGAACTTTATCCATGGTGTTTAATGATTAAATTGAAGATAATGCTGCTGCCCTTAATGAAAAAAAATTTCCCCCAATAGCAGTAGCCTAACTCATCTGTTTTAAAAGGGGTGATCTTAGGCTGTTATTTGAGATTAATCGAGAAGACTCCCATGGCAAGCGTGAAAATTTTAAAACTGAAAATCTTCTTTATTATGCCATTAAAATTCCCAGTTACCTTTGTCCCTCCACAACTATTTTCTTTTTCTTTTTCTTTTTTTTTTTTTAATGTTACACACCACCATATTTTCGTACAAATGGTGAAATAGATAACATTCATTTTTCTTTTTCTTTGCTTTTCCTTTTAATTTTTTTTCCCTTACGGGTATGGCCGATGAGCAACTTTTTAATATCTGTTTCTTATTACTATTTCCAAAAAATAAAATTTATCAAATATATTTTTGCAGGTAAAATTTATCATACATAGTTTGCTCCATCTTGCCTGCATAAATTTATCATAAATTTTTAGGGGGCCCGTAGTTCCCGATTTTTATTTTTACATTTTTAAATTATTATATTTTTTAGGACACATTCAAGAATGAGAAAGTTTTGTCTCTTTTGCCACAGTTTTCATTTTACAAAAATCTTGATTATATATTAAAGTAATATGTCGTGATTAAACAGGGCAAAATTATTGTATACCGATAGCGGTAGCAAAAAAAGCTATTCATTTCTTATTCTTGAATGTGTTCTGATAAAAAAAAAAAAAAAAAAAAAAAAAGCGGAATCTACTACCCCTATTTTATGTAACTAAAATAATAATAAGTCGTCTATGGTAACCCTGTATAGGTAACTTTCTTTCCATCGAACATATCTGAAATAAATATCTATTCTCGCTTTGAGAGGGAGATAAAAAAATAGTTTTTATAACTTCATATTTTTTTATAGCATTTTCTATATCCATGTAACGTTCAGGAATGTATGATTGACAGTATCATTGTTTATTAGCAGTAGTAGTCCATGCTCTTCAAACTCTTCGAAGAAAATTATTTTTAGGGATAAATGAGAAATATTTTAACAGAATATTGTTCATGTATTTTAAATATGAGAAAATTTATTGAAAAATAAAAATGAATTGTACTTTTATATTTGGGCAATAATATCGTATATGTATATTATTGCCCAATTCTATTAGTATTCTTTCTGTTCTAATTTCCTGTGAAAAAGTTCGGATTATTTTTCAAATGAAATAACTTGAAATTTTATCAGTTAAAAATAATTTTAAATTTATCATGTAATGTCATCCCTTCCTATTATCATACTTCTTTCGCACAGATTTTGATCATCATAATCATCATCATCATCATCATCACGAGATATTGAGGAGTACCTGTGGTGATCGAGACCACCGCTTACCTCCACGTAAAGTTGTAAAAAGCTTGATATGGTGTTGCAGAATCAATCAATCTCGGTATTCTTGAAAGAAGTGAGTTCAAGTAGAACTTGTCGGATAAAACACTTCGAAACGGCAGACCTCGGAGACATGCATATCGAGAACCTCAATTTTAAAAGTAATAATATACACTCAAAAAAAAAAAAAAAAAAAAAAAAGACGCACCAAGAAGAAGTGGGGACAGAAATTGGTAGATGGGGTAGAATGGGTGGTCCGAATGGGACACAAATTGGTAAATGTGATGTACATGTGGAGAAAAGCAATTGATTACAGTTTCAGAAAATATGAATGATTTAATCAAGAAAAAGGACCTCACAAAGTAAACAATAACGCGTTGGTCCACTTCTGCACTTCTGACTCTTATGTACGCAGTTATCCGGCTTGGTATTAATTGATGGAGTTGGCAGCTGTGCTCCTGTAAAGTAACGTGCTAAATTCTGTCCAATTGTTGTGTTAGACTGGTAAAATCCCGAGCTGGTTGACCCTTTTTATGATGCTCCAAACGTCTCAGTGGAAGAGAGATCCGGGGACTGCGCACAAACCCACTGAGCCGCCTATTAAAGGTATTTGAAGTCACTAAAACAGTTGCACGTAGGATCGACGATAATGATGTATTGGCTATTAATTCCATCAAAACATGTATGTATGTCAATTTGTGTCCAGTTCCTTCTTGGTGCGTCACTTTTTTTGTTTCAGAGTATATATATATATATATATATATATATATAATGATAGCAAAAAGGAAATAAATCATATAAATATTAATGTTAAAACCATAGCTGCCAAGTTTTTTAATTTATTCCGGAATATTGTTAGCCCGGCCCTTTATTCTCACCGTAATTTTTTTACGGTAGTTTTCATTGTACGTAATCGTAGTTATATTTTGCATGAAATTTTTCTACATTGAAATTTTTACGGTGTGAAAAAAGGCGGGATTAGCAACATTCTGGAATAAATCAAAATACTTGGCAGCTATTGTTAAAACGATAGTTAGAAAATTGCTGGCTGTTATTGGAGCAGAGCTGCCAATCTAATCCGGCAAATTGTTAGTACCGCCCATTTTTTCTACACCACTTAATTTTTAGATTATTTGTTTTCTTAATTCAGCGTAAATATATTTGAAGAGAATTACTTTAAAAATTAAGTGGTGTAGAAAAATGGGCGGTACCAACAATTTGCCGGATTAGTTTGGCAGCTCTGTTAGAGCTGTCAAAATTTTTATTTACTCCGGAGTATCTTTAGCCCTGTATTTATTTCGCACCACTTTATTTATAATTTTTTTCTCCTATATATAACTTGCATAAAATCCGAAAATATTACTCTTAAATACAAAGTGGTTTGAAATAAAGGCGGGGCTAAAAATGCTCCAAATAAATTAACAATTTCGCGACAGCGTGTTTTTGTCTTTTTGACAGTAAGATCCACCTGTGCGCGTTATTCTCCTAAATTACAATATTTCAGGACATTTTTTTTTTTTTTTTTTTTTTGTATTCAAATGTATAATACAAATGGTTATACATCATAATTATACTCTTTCTAATCAAAGTATTTGTATCCATACTATATTGATTGTACAAAATATAATATTGGGTACATTCTTAAGAAATAAATAACATCCAAATTGCGAAAGAAACCCCCACTGGCGGAATTAGAGATTTTCAATTGACGTCAGTGGTCGCGAAAGTGTTAAAATGTTGGCAACTATGCTGTTAGAAATCGAAATGCCTAAAGACTTAATCCTTTAAAAGATAAGAAAAAAAAAAAAAGAAGAAAATCTCTAGAAAATTTTATTAGGTCTTTCGGAAAGGAAAAAAAATCCTTATTCTATGCTTAAATTTTAATTTTTAGGACATAATAAATGCATAGGATTTTTTTTTAGCGAAAGAGGTTGTTTTTCAACAAATTACACATTTACGAGATCTTCAACATTTTTAGCCATGGGTGATTATTCACTCTATCTCTAAAGTGAATTCAAAACTGTAATTAAAATACTTAAAGCCCCTTGGTAATACCTTCGACAGCGACAGTCTTCGAACACACTTGCTGCGCTCAAATAACAATTACAAAATAAATGAATAAGTAATAAAAAATGAAGTTAAAAAAATAAAGAAAAGGAAATTAAGAAAAGGAGGTAAAATAAAATAAAAATCACTTTTTCTGATAACATATGAAAAACAAAAATGTGCAGCGGTTATTCTTACTTACGGTTATTTTAAATCTTTAGCCATGGCTGTCAACTAGATGTCGCTGTATGTTATATATTTAAATCATGGAGCTTATGTTTAACTAAATCAAAAATATAAAATAAACAAGCTATTATTTACGATCTTAGTTTTTTTTTTTTTTTTTTTTTGCTGAAGTTTTACACCAAAATAATTTGACAGATTATGTATTATACATTTTGATTTCAAACTAACATTACGCTAAATCAGGATAGTCTTTAAATGGTCTTGCAACCGCTACTATGCGTAGCGCAGATACTTAAAAACGGCTTCCACATTTAGATTGAAATCGAACTGTTTAACCGAAATCCGTCTGACATAGAATTTTTTCTTTAACCCTTTCCGGCGCAAGACAATTCTTGATCCTTTAAAATACGCTGCCACCGGAATTTGTGAACTAAATTAAAGTAAAAGAAATTTTGAATTTTAAGGTTAAAAAATCCGGACTTTTCTAATATGTTAAAAACGTAAGTCTTTTCTAAAAATTTTCTGGGATGAATTCTTGCAGTTGAGAAGTGAAATTAGGTGGTATAAAATATATCCCACCGCGCATGAAAGGGTTAAAAATAAGGATAATAATAGGTGTAAATCAACTGAAACTGAGTAATATGATTTTTTTTTTTTTTTTTTTGTTACCATTCTTTTTGAATAATAATATGTATAGTATTGAATCACAACAGATTGTTACAAAATACTATGAAGATTTCTGTATTGATATGGTATTTCTGTATTGATATGATATGGTAAAAGAAACAGAAAATTTTCATACCTAAAAATAAAAAGTTTTGCAGCTATGAACAAAACAACACAATTTTTTTTTCTTTGAGTATTTCCAAATGAAAACCCTTCGATAAACGCACAATGTCAAGACGGTATTTCAATTCCAAACAAGTACATTGCAGCATGACAAGATGAATTGTTCCTATATCCATTGCTTTAAATGTACAATACTGTAAACTTTTTTTTTTTTTTTTTCGATTCGGAAAACCTTTTTACGTAATCACAAATAGTCTACTAAAATACTCTTCATCGACTGTTTGATTGCACTAGATTCCTGAGAGACGCCATTTTCAATGAATCCGTCGGTACGTATCCTGCAGCATAATTTAGAATGAAAAACAGAAGGTAAATAAACTATTAGGGGGACCGGAAAATAATGTCGTTTTGAATTAAAATACTGACATTGGAAATTTATCCTGGATAAAATTTAAGATATTCTTAGGTAACTTATAAGATGGTTATTTGTAAAGTACCATGTAAACACTGTTAAACAAAAATTTCCAGTTTCATTTTATTATTTCAAAACGACATTATTTTCCGGTCCCTCTAATAACTTTTTGCGTTGCATTGTCTATAATCTGCAATAAATTTTGTTGTAGACTTGTATTTTTTAAAATAAAATTTGAAGTAATATATTTTTTTGGCATATGCAGCATTGTTTCGTTCTTAGAGTGGCATACAACTAGTGTCTGAGCAGTTCTGCTCTAAAAATTTGGAAGACGGGAATATCCGGATTTGATGCCAGGGTCTCGCTCGTATGAATTCTCTGGGTATTTTTTTCCAAAACTCGCGTAAATACGGGCTAAAATCATTTAAAAAGTTGCTTACCTGCCAACCTTTTAAATAATATCCGGAATAATGACTGTACTCCCCCCCCTTTTTTTACACCATTTTTTTTTTTTTTTTTTTTTTTTAAGAGCATTTTTCTTTTTATTTCATCGTAAAACATTGATTAAATGAAATCATGATTAACTCACAAATAAAGAAAATTATGATTAAATAAAAGAGAAAAATACTCTCCAATGAAACTGGTGTGAAAAAAAAAAAAAAAAAACTTATACTAACATTACTACGGAATATCAATTAGGATGTTGGTAGGTTCCCGTACAACCTAGGAATGTGAGAAACACTAAAATATAAATAAATAAATAAATAACTCTTCAGAAGTTTATGAAATTTTGATGTTTAACTAATGTATTCACATAATATTGAGTTTAGAATTCTGATTTTAAAATATTTAGATGTTAACAGAACTAAAAATCTCCACTCTTTCCAGGATATTTTAAAGTATGAGAAATTTCCGCTATTATTGCTATCAGAAATTTAATAGAATAATTTCTTTCCTAATTAATCGCAACACATTAGCATAAGAATATAAAAAAGATTACTGAATGAAAATAGTGGTAATTAAAATGACGAAAAATTCTAATTAGCATACCTATTAACTTCTACGTTTTTAGACCACCGGAAAATTTTTATCGATTTTTTTTTTTTTTTTTTTATGTATACCTGTAAAAGTTTACACTGATTAAATAAAATTGTAATCTTTTTCAAAATTTTCCGGTAGTTAAAAACCGTAAAAGTTGGCAATATCCTAATTAATAATCCTTAGTTAGTACCTATTCCTTTTTTTTTTTACGCCACTTTATGGTTAGAGTAGTTCTCGCCGAATTTATTTACGGTTAAATAAGAAGAAAAGTACTCTAAAGAAAATCTAGTGGGGGAAAAAAAAAGGCGGTAACTAATCAATCGTTGTTGCCAATTTTAAAAATTTTAATTATTTAGTATCTACCACTAATTTTTTATTGTAATGTTTGTCTAATAAAATCGAAGATTAATCGTCTGTCATATAAATCAAGAATCACTCCTTAAAATTATTGTTGATTATTAAATGAAAAGTTCCGTAAATTTGGCAACACTGTTAAGAATACTATGGAATATTAATTAACACATTCGCGACCGCTGACGTAGATTCACGTCATTTGAAAATCTGTAACTCCGCTAGTGGGCGTTTCTTTTTCAATTTGTATGTTATTTATTTTTTTAAACTAGATACAATATCAATATTCACAATTGTACAACCAATATACGATGGATATAAATATTTTGATTAGAAAGAGTGTTAATTATAGTGTATATCCATTTACAATATGAACCTAAATATGAAAAATTTTGTTCTGAAATATTGTAACTGGAGAGAATAACGCCCATGTTTTTGTCAAAAATACAAAAACAAGTGGTTGCGAATGTGTTAATATATTGGAACCTATGCATTACTGAAAGTGTCCTGAAAGAGGGTGGAGACTTCGAGCTCTGAGTTAGAAATATAGGCTGGTAAATTAATAGAAAGTTTTAATATATTTATTAAACTTTTAGTATGCTTTGCATTAAATATAACTGTTATAAAACGATATATCCCCATTCAGTATATACCTATATTCAACCGATACAGTGAATCGTTTTTGTTCTATCGATCATATCAATGAATCATAACAATTTGAATTGACAGGGTTTATCACGAGTTTTCACCAAAATATCTATCGTAAAATTAAAAGAATCTGGCTTATTTGCTTGGAACACTTTGAATGGTATATGATAAATCTCTTACATTTTAAACTGTAATGGTTAAATGAATTTCTTAAATTAATAAATAAGTAAATAAAATTATTAGTTTAAAAACGTGAATGACGTAAATTTAAATAATATATATTTTTATGTTTATGTAGATAAGTATAAGGCTAATATCATAAAAAAAATGTAGTGTCAAATACACAAAAATACTTCCTCTTCCGTCGCCTACTTTCTAATGAAAATCACTAACTTCTTAAATCATACACACACACGGTTAATTCCAAGTCAAATCAAAGAAAAAAAAAAAGCATTTTTAACTTTCTCAGATTTGTGTTAAACTTGGCTCATTTATTTTTTTTTATTGAGAAATGAAAGTATACCAACTATTAAGTCCCTAGCTCTTTTAGTTTTTGATTTACAGGGTTGTAAAACTGGGTGAAAAATACGAATTTTCGAAATTCTTCTACTGCACATGTACACATCTTATGTTCCTTAATTAATTTCAAGGTATATGATTCCTATATGTTTAGCAGTCAAGTCACTCATATGATCAAACAACTATCTTTCATTATCAGATTTTCCCCCTTTTGAACAACACCTGCATTTCGAGTTGTTTATGGCTTCCCAGAACGTTGGTCACTTTTTTCGATGTACAGCCACATTTTAATCAGTTAAACAACTTCTTAATTTGTGTAACCCTTCATAGCATCATCTCCAAACTTTTGTTGAATCTTACGAATTCTTTCACGTTTAGAATCACCAAGCGTTTGACAAAATTTGATGCAGTACGTCTTCAGAAGTCGTTCATTCATCTTTAGAGAAATAAAAATCAGGCAAACATACATAACAGCACCTCAAAGGGGTGCCTGCAAAAAACGACTGATACACTGGAACGCGGGGGAAAATTTCAAGCATGCGCATTAATCTGTCTCCTCCCACTGTGCGCAATGGCGCTGCTTTAGAATCTTTACTGTGCGAGGAAAATTCAAGATCAGGAAGTTTTGGGGCAGGCCTTATATACTTCTAAAAACATATTTTATTAAACAAGCCAAGTCATATTTCTGTACATGAAGGACTGTATATCTAAATAAATAGGGAGTTAGTGCTTATCATATAACGAATGTCATAAAATACACTTTTTCAAAGAAATCTATTCAGGCTCGAAATATCGCAATCGCACAACTAGCTTATATGTTACCCGGTAAATAGCGCTACCTGTTTTGGAGAAAACATATGTGGATTGTTTTGCCCGCTAGAATTATTATAGGCCACGTTCCCTAAGTATCAATGAAACGTATCAACGAGAGGTATAATTTGTCATTGTTGTTACATTAAAAAAGAAAAAAAGTGTTTCATACCAAAATGATTAGTTAAAATACGATATATATTTTTTGATACAATTATCAAATACGTGGTTTACCGTAATATAATTCTGAATCACGAAACGTTGCTTAGCAATGCAAAGCATCGAGATAAATAAATGTAGACGTGTGCAGTTTAGTTTAAATTAGGAAGATTCGCAATGCGTGTAATTTGGTCTTACTATAAAGAAAGGAAAACAAAATATGCATTATTTATCTATTCTGCAATATATATGTTTTCATAAGGAGTAAATATTTGTATTTTTTTAAAGCTTATGGAAAAAATAAAAATAATTCTAAATATTTGAAATATTTATTATAATGCCATGAAATAAAATTTTTTTAATAAAACTGAAGTTATCTAATAGGACTTTGTTCTTTTATAATAATATCTTATTTTTTGCACAGAATGTTCAGAAACATTGGAAATCGGGAATTTTTTAAGATATGGACGTTTTTTATTTTTCTCTCACTAAATTTCGAAAAGTTGGAGATAGGACAAGCTCTTTCTGACATTTTAGTATTTGTTATAAGGTTTCTGAAATAATCTGTACTCTGCTTCAGGGCATTTTTAGTGAAATAGTTTTAAAAGGTTGCATTTTGGGGTAATTTCATATACTACTGATTCCTGCACGTAACTGAGGTATTGGTTACATTAATTTAATTAGTAAATTTTAAAAGTTTCTTTATTGTACATTTAATACAAAAAATTTCTTTATAAGATTTCTAAAAATTATTTCTGAGCAGGACGTTACAATATATAGGGGTATAGGTTTACCTATTTGTCTACTTTTCATTATTTCAACAGGGGTTATGATAAAAAGTTTCTCCCTTTAACAGTTTTTATGAATAATTCAAGGTTCATATAACGGGAAATGCTGCGGGATGTAGACTTTTTTCCGGTAGTGTTTTTGGTTGTTTAAAGTGTTTAATATGTTGTTGTTTTGATTGATATAACTTTCAATAGTTTTGAAATCTTGTTAATTTTTGCATCGCACTTCTAGGCTGTCGTTATTTAATTTCATGATCGGATTTTCTTTATTTACTTTATCAAAAGTTTTCGCAAGGGTTTTTTTTTTTTTTTTTTTAATCCAATAATTGTAAATTAAAGTGAATAATGATGCTTCATTCATAGTTTTGGTATTATAATCTAAAGCTACATTAATCGTTCGAGACGCAGATCCTTGCCATGTAGATTCAATTACCGTAATTTCTGGTAAATACCCCGCAGATTATATAATCCAGTTCTGCACCAGAAATTTCAATTGATAAATAAATTTATGTTTGTTCGAGCTCTTCCTTCGAAAAAGTATAGATTTCTCTCGTAAATAAAATTTTCTGGTGCAGAAATGACACATCTTACCTGCGGGTTATCTACCAGAAAGTACGGTACTAAGTCATAACCGCCAGTGTTCGCCCCAGAATCTTTTAAAGATAGTTTTATTTTTTAACTTCGAAAAAAAAAAAAAAAAAAAAAAAAAAAAACATCTTTTATTTTAACTTTTCCGCGACCGCTCACGTAGATTCACGTCATTATAAAATCTGTACAGGGGTCGTGCTCTCTGCCCTTTTTTCAGGATACTCTCAGAAATGAAAAATTTTTTAATTTACTGCTACTACTATTTTTTTTCTTGCAATAATCTCTACAATGTACAGACATGGCACATTACTATAAATATATCCAAAAATATTTCTTCCTAAAATTAATGGTGATAGAAAAGGCAGAACTTTCTTATCTTTAAAATTGTCCTGAAAAAAGCAGGGATGGAACACGGGCGCAGAATTCATACCGGAATCTGTTTAAGAAATTTCCATACCTATAATATCGTTGATTTAAGAGGTAGACAATTTTCTTACATTCATAGTGGTATGAATTCTGCGCCCGTGTTCCATCCCTGAAAAAGAGCGGAGAGTACGAGCCCTGTCTGTAACACCGCCTATGGACATTTCTTTCGCAATTTGCAGGCTATTTATTTCTTAAGCATATACCCAGTATTCATATTTGTTCAATGTAATATACTATGGATACAGATAGTTTGATTAGGAAGAATATTATTATAATGTATATGCATTTGTAACGTAAATGTGAATACAGAAAATTTTGTGCTAAAATATCGTAACTTGGAAGAATAACGACCACAGGCGGAACTTACTGTCAAAAAGACAAAGACATTCGATCATGAAAGTAATAACTTAGTTCATGAATTTTGTTTTCTGCCTTGTTTAAATGAGCGCATTCACTGTGCGCTTCAAAGATCTAAAAATTACGCCTTTTCTTTCCGCTAATGTTGTTAGGTGGTCAAAAATGAATTTCCCCAACAGTTCTCAAATTTCGTCATATCAAAAGTTTTCTTCTTTTTTCTTTCCTTTTCCTTTTCTTTTTTCTTTTTCTTTTTTTTTTTTTTATCGCCAAATTATTTTATGTTAAAAAAATAACTTTTCTTGTTAACAAATGTTTAGTAAATTTAAGCTCACATTTTCCACCAAATGAAATTTTTATTGAAAATAATTCCAATTAACCCACTAGTTTTCGAAAATTTTAAAATCTGCATGACCTCGTGAGTCTATATTCTTAAGAAAACAACCTACACGTTTTCCCCTAAAAAGCTGTCCACTACAATCCTGTCCCTAAATATCTCCTTTAAAAAAATTCTCTTAAACGGGGAAAAATCACGAAGCCCGGCAACCAGTAAGGCTGTTTTTGGAAGTACTCTGAATTGGACTTCATGTGACATTTGTACAAATATACGTATTTTGTATTAATTAAAATTGTTGGGGCACAATAAATTTAACAGATTTAAGGATTATACGCGGGAAATTATGGCAGTCTTTTTTTATATGTAGATGAGAAATGCCATATTAAAATTAACATTACTATTATAATATTTAAGATATAATTAAAATTTTTAATTTATTGTTAAATTTCAAAATGCACTTTACGCCTTACTTTGTGACTCAGATTTCAAAATTTGTTTCCACAGATAGCTTTAGAAGATTTTAACAAAAGTTTGTTGGAATTTTCAATTCACAATCGTAATTATACAAAAAAATAATTCCCTTTTTTAGTGCGTGTGTATGCAATTTTTTTTTTTTTTTTTTTTAAGTTTTGTTCTAAAATGCTAAAACAGTTAAATAATTTTTATGAAGATAAAAAAAAAAAAAAAAAAAAAAAAGAAAAAAGAAAAAAGAAAAAGGAAGAAAGAAAGACGAATAGAACATTATTAAATTCCCGCAAGTACGTAAAAATTAGTTTTGAGAAAAATATCTGATTAAATTTGCAATAGATTCAAAATTTGTTTGCAAATATAAACCCTTATAACTCAGAATAGAATAATGGGAATTGAAAAAATCTTTTTCATATTCATTACTGCTGCTATGTTGTTTCATGTAATAAAATTGAAATAGTAAACTTGAGTGCGATTTGGCTATTTTGAAGTTCCTGTGTCAAAGCTGATTACATGGAAAGCCATGACAATCCATTTGACAGTAGCTTGCAAGGTTTTTTGAATGAAGGAAGAAAATACGACTGCAGCGATCGTATGAGGAAATGTAAGTAATACATCCAATGGCTGAGTGCATGCCTATGCCCTAGCGATTCACCAAATAAATAAGAATTTTTAAGAAAACACCCACAAAATAAGACCCATTAAATGACCCAATGAAACTATAACTAGCTCTTCAAACATTAATATGCCATGTCATTGTCTGCTAACTTCTTATAAAATAGTAGTAATTTTATTTGGAATATCCATATTGTAAAAAATGCACTTTTATGTGGTTCAATGGTTCGCATTTCGTGCCTTGAACTCTAATTATAAATTAATTTTTCATCATTAGCGTTTCTTTACTTTACAAACTATGCATTTTCTACGCATTTTACAATTTTGTCTAGTGTTATTTTTTAATTAAGCTTCTCTTCCAGCTTTTTATACGAAGTCTGTTACAGTATTTTAAAAAGTAAATAAAACTTTATAAATACTATATAAACTACAATATTATCACTGCTGTATTAACATTTAAATTATAAATATGGGATATAAAATCACATTTTAATTCAAAATTTTCCTACTCATATACTTGGTACACATGATTTCATTTCCAAGTCAACTTTATATTTGGTAGTTATTGCGAAAGTAGGTCAATAGTAATTTATTTAAAGAAACAATAGTGAAATAACTATTGAATGATATTTTTATTGTACATTTATGAGATATTGTGTTTATTTATTCATTTCGTATTATTATTTTCTCTTTTTTAATTTTGTAATATTTGCGATAGGAAGATATTTATGTGTTATAACGGCCGGATAACAGCGTGTTCATTGTCTCCGATCTTAAATAGTAGAAAATTTTAATACGGCGTAAATGATGACAAGTTTCTAAAAAACTTAATTTTCTTTATTAACCTATACAGAGGAGAATACAAGACCTTTCACAGATTTAGACTCAGTTAACTTAAATAGATTTTAAATCTGAAGCGACGATAATGTAATAAGCTCTCCAGACTTGGAGTTACTTAGCAGCATCTAGCGGATTTAACTGACGTTAGCATTATCATAACACTCCATTGCCAAAATACAAACCACTAAACACCATCAAACAAAAGAACTTCTTAAATTCGGAAGTTTTTTTTTTTTTTTTTTAATAGATAGAGAATGATTCATTTCGTTTTTTGTAAAATATCCATCCTTAAAGCAAGGGTGTTTGCGACCCCGGAATTTGCCACCAGGATTTTTTTAACAGTGATGTAACTGTCAGTTTTCTAGTGAAGTTTAGTAATTGACTATAATCAAAATTATAATTTGTAATTTCTGGTGGAAAATAAAATTAAAAATCCCGGAACACAAACACCCCTGTTAAAGTAGCTGTAATTAACTGAGCGCAACTTCTCTTAAACTTGTTCTAGATCTCCACTGGAAGCAAAAGACAAATTACCTTCGAGTAACTGGCAAACTTATTTTAAACAAATCCACACTTTTATGCTCAACACGTTCACTAAGACCATCACTATCTAACGCTGGATCAAAAAAGAAAAAAAAAAAAAAAAAAAAAAAAAAAAAGAGAGAGCCTAGAAGGAGAGAGGAGATAATAACGAGTCAGCTTCTCGATGGCTTGAAATTATATTTGACAAAAATCCACAATTAAATGTGTTTTGATAGCTCGAAACTATAGCTAAAGTAAAGGATTATTACAATAAATCAACGATATCTGTAAATTTTTTATTGTTGGTATTCGACTGAGAATTACTCGATTATTTATTTTTTTAACCAGATCCCAGTTTAGTAGAAAAAATGTCTGCTATGAGCATTTGCCATAGCATAATTTCGTCACTTGTCCTCTCTCTCTTTCGAGGTTTTCTAGATCAAACTGGTGACTTAGGCTCTTCCAACACTCTCCATGGTCAGCTAGATGCAATGTCGAGCATTTGAAACTTAAAGAGATTGTGTGAAATCTCACAATTTACAATCATTACGCATTTTTATGCTTTAGTGTAATTTTAAGGAATGTATACCCTTCTAATAATTTAATTTAGCCGGCAGCATTTTTTAAAGCATTAAATATCATCTTTAAGCCTTTAAATTGACTGCTTGTCGGATTTGATATGATGGAGAAGTTCCGATGAAAAGTATAACTAAAAAAAGTAATATTTTTTGCTTTATGCATTCATTTATGTTATTTTTTCATTTACCACGTAACTATATAATTTATAAATGTACTTGTATATTTTTAAATTATATAGTTACGTGTAAAGGAAAATTGTTTAAATATCTTAAGTTTTTTTTTTTTTTTTTTTTTTTTTTTTTTTTTTCACATTTACAAATTGTTTAAGCATCTATTTGCATAATTGAAATTTAAATAGTTTAGTAATTATTTTAGTTTAAAATATATAACTTTATGCAGTTAAGATTAATATACGCATTCAGTTGAAAGAATATAACTTCAACTGAATGTATTAAAACTTTCACGACCGCATGTTTTTGTCTTTTTTATTCTAAGCTCCGCCTGTGAGAGTTGTTCTTGTCTATTACATTATTTTAAATAAATGTTTTCTGTATTAATACACTAAGCGACAAAAAAAGCCGCACTTGGATATTTTCCATTTTTCTTTCTGTAATCGCTAATTTTATTGCTTCAAAAGTAAATTCTTTAACAGATTTTATTACATTGTGTTCCACGTGCAATTTAGGATTGAGCCAAGTGTTAAAAACAAGATGCAATTGTTCGGAAAATCGTAATTTTAGAAAGTATTTAAAAAATGGCAAGAATATGGCAGTTAATGATACCACAAAAAATATTAATTTTAGAGCAAAAATCAAAAAAATATTTTAATACGTAGGATGTTAAAATGATTAAATGTTAACAAAATATTTGTGATCTGATTTTAGCAAGATATAACATTTTTTGATTGTTTAATCTGCACATTTATCAGTTAGGCGGCCACGTTACTCATCTAGTCGAAATGACCGTAAGTTAAAAAGCCAGTGCTAAAAAATCAGTTTGTAT
Source organism: Salticus scenicus (assembly GCA_963930645.1). Taxonomy (NCBI): domain Eukaryota; kingdom Metazoa; phylum Arthropoda; class Arachnida; order Araneae; family Salticidae; genus Salticus; species Salticus scenicus. Next base: position 222,047,513 of record OZ005660.1, on the reverse strand, counting down.
TACATTTAGAACATAGAAGGGATTCAGAAAAAGTGTTTAGTAACATAATTTATCTAAATACAGTGGAATAACAATTAAGCAAAGCAGGTTTAATTGCCAGAAAATATGAAAAAAAATCCATTCTTAACGAAAAGAATTAGAAAACCAAGACTTTAAAGGGTTAAATTTTTTTTAAAATGATTGGCTTAATTGTTGGGCCGAATTGGTCTCTCTGATGAGTCAAGTTTAACTTATTTCGAACTGACAGAAACAAGAAGATCTGATCACGAAAATATGACCGACTTAATGAAAATTGCGCTTTTAAAACAATGACATATGATACGTAATTGTGATACGAACATTATGATACGAAACTGCCTAGTTTTTCAGTGAGTCTAGCAAATTTTCATGTTCAAGGGATCAATTAACCCGAAATAAAACTTGGCCATTAAAAAATTGATACCTAATCGACTACTTTGAAGGTATTTCAGACTCTTTCATTATCAGCATTTTAAGATTATAATGAAACTTCTTACATGGCGCCTGTGGTTCGTTTATTTGATTCAAGTTGTTAAAATTACCTATCCGTTCTCATAATCATCTATAACTTTGTAAGTTATTATTATAACTGTTTTTACTTAAAATTAAATCCCACAAAGAATATCTCAGGATTTCTTCTTTGTTAGACTTGAAAATTGTCCTAATCTCAATCAGCTCGAAAATGTTTAGTCTTTAAAAGAGGGTGTGGATTGGAAATTTGTAGCCTACAACTTTGCAAGAACTAGAAAAAATATTTATGATATTTAGCCCAGTGAAATTTCTGAGTTTTATGCTAAAAAACTGTAAAATACTATGCCATTGCGCATTAGAGCAGTAGTTCTATATAAAGGCGGAATTATCCAATCCATAATACGTATTTCTATTAAATAATTGCTTATATCTAACAAATAAATAGTTTTATTTCATACACTAAAATAGTACTTGTTTATTTCATATAATAGATCCTAATAGAATACAAAGTATATGTTTATTATATTACGTTTAAAAAGAAAATTTTCTGTATATTTTTATTAAATACTTCATAGAGTGTAATAAAACGAATTATTAAATCGAAAATGTACATAGGTATCATGTTTTGACTTCCATATTATACAAACATAGCAATTTTATTTGCTGCAATCATTAGTTTTTAAATTATTACAAACTCTAAAGGTATAAATCAAATTTTCTGCAGTGCGGCTTTTTTTTTTTTTTTTTTTTTTGTCGCTTAGTGTATTTATAATATAAATGGATATACATTACAATTATACTCTTTTTAATCAAATTATTAGTATCCATAGAGCATTAATTGTAAAAATGGGAATATTCGGTACATTGTTAAGAAATAGTATAAACTATGTAACCTAAAGAAACGCCTGCTGGCGGAGTTACAGATTTTAGAATGACGTAAATTCACGTCAGCGGTCGTGAAAGTGTTAAATTGCATAAGAATGATTTCTAATTTCGTAGCATTAATTTTGGAAGAGTTCTGATGTCTCGTACGCAGAACGAAAAAAAACACTAAACAGCCTGACACGAACTGAACCCCTAAGTACCACTGCCCATTAGCGATTTCAACGCTGCATTTATAGCAGCAGTATTGCAACTTGACGAAGTATGACTTCGAAATTTTTCTGCGTTTGCTCTGCACTTAAATAATCTAAAATTAAGTATTTTGTTTATACATTGTGGTATGAGTTTATATTTTTTATTTAACTGTTTTAATACTGGGATAATTATTATAACTATCTGCTTATATACATATATTAGTATGTAATACCATAAGTGCTAACACTTTAATTTATTCCGGAGTATTTATATCCCTGCCTATATTTCGCATCACTTTATCTGTAAAGAATTTTTTTCTAACATATAACTTCGACAGAATAAGAAAAAACTACATTTAAAAAATAAGTGGTATGGAATAAAGGCGGGGCTAAAAATACTACGGAATAAATTTAAATATCGGTATATATGATTACAGTATCATACCAGCAGAGAAAATAGCAGAAATAAATAAATGACTTGCTTTAGCTTAAAAAACATATGGCTATGCACAGTTAACAATGAAACAATTATGAAATACATAAAAAAAAAAAAAAAAAATTAGTGAAGCACAAGAAATTTTTTGTATTAAATATTGAAGCAAATGTCAGATTATATTATACGGCAAATTCAGCTTAGGAGTCAACTGGAGATTTTTAATTTTACTTATGAATTTACATTTGAAATCTAATTGACAATTTCTTAAAAAAAAAAAAAAAAAAAAAAAAAAAAAACTGGACTGGTTTTCTAGACTTCGAAAACCAACAGGTCTTAAAAACATTAAAACTGAAATTTCATTTTAAAGCTAAAGAATTATTACAATCATTTAGGCTTATTTTTAAATTTACTTTACACCAACAGACATTATTTTAATCAAATAAATGTCAAGAAAAAGAAAAAAATACTATTATTATTGTTATAGTTGCAAGTGGTTCTACGCTTGTTATTCAAGGTTTTTTTTTTTTTTTTTTTTTTTTTTTTTTTTAAGCTATTTAAGGTGCGGACGAACGACTATAAAGGCGAATGAATGTAAAATTTAATCTTTTGAATATATAAGTCTAAAACTGGACAATTTAACAAATATTTTTAATTTTTTAAATTAAAATATTTTATATGTACAGAGCTGCCAACCTAAGCCAAAAGATTGTTATTACCGCCCCTTTTCCCACACCACTTAACTTTTAGAGTAATTCTCTTCAAATGTATTTACGATGAAAAGTGCTCTAAAAAAATATTAGTGTGAAAAAAGGGGCAGGTACTAACAAACCTCCGAATTAGGTTAGCAGCTATATATATATATGTATAGTTCTATTTATTATTTCAATATTTATAGTATTTTTGATTTTCTATAATAATAGTGGTAATAATAAAATTTTAGAATTCTTTTAGATATAAAATTAATTTAATTTAAAAAAGATCCTTTAAAAGAACTCCCTCAATAGTATGAGGTGCCTTTTTCATAACATTGGTCTGCAAGCAGAGCGCTAAAATTTGTATCTCCTTCTCCGTTATTTTTGTTGCTCCAAACGTAATTATTAAATCTGATTTTAAAATTCTCTCCGCCTCGATTAAATTTCGCGAATTCGGCGTTATATTTGCGTAATTAATTATTGCTTGTAAACTCAAACTTGCCGCCATTGTAGTATTCAAATATGTTTTCGGTATCGTTTTCCGCCAGTGACACTCGTCCTTTTCATTTCACAGCGCCCTCTATAGTTCGTTTTAATCGCGAATATTAACGTTACTTCTGAAAAAGCTGTACTTCTTACTAGGGAATATTATGGCATACCAGTTTCCTAGACAAACTCTAGTAGTAGCACAGATTTTTTTTTTTTTTTTACAGTGTATGTTATGTTCAGTATAAAATAAAGATTCTTTTCAAAATGCCGACCGTGAACTTTAATGCATCATAAATATTTTTGCAAGTCCCTCTACACACATTAGTTGCGATAATTATACCATTTTCAACAGAGAATATCGACATACCATAAAAAACTTGATTTAGGTATAGCAGCTCAAAGCCCTTCAATAAATATTATCGGCAAAAAGATCTAGAACATAGAGGTTAACAGACAAAGAGAAAGACAAAACGAAGTCATACTCATTCTTAGAAGCTTTTAAAACGCATTTTTATTTATTTTCTTAATGGATTTTTTCTGATGACTTTTTTCCGCCATTCAAAGGTGGAATTAACCCAATGCAGAATACATATTTTTATTAAAAAATTGTTTTGATCTAACAAATAAATAGTTTTATTTCACATATTAAAATATAACTTGTTTATTTTATAAAATAAATCATAATAGAATACAAAGTGTATGCTTATTGCATTATGTTTAAAAAGAAAGTTTCATGCAGATTTTTATAAAGTACTTCGTAGAGAGTAATAAAGTGAATTATTAAATCGAAAATGTACACAGGTATCATTTCATTCCTTTGGTATTATGTAAACATGAACAGTTTTATTTGTTTCAACCATTAATTTTAACGATATTACAAATAAGAAAAGAAAGGTATGTCATTTTTTCTGCAGTGCGGCTTTTTTTTTTTTTTTTTTTGTCGCTTAGTGTATATAATTTTTATACTTTTTGTAAACAAAAAAAAAAAAAAAAAAAAAAAAAAAAAAGAAAGAAATGCTAATAATTATGATCAATGATTTTCCAGTAAAAAAAAATTAAAGCTCAGAAAAAAACGGCTTACAAAAACGAACTGTCCTCTAAAAAAGAGGACATCGTCAGCATAATCTACATCATCGTTTTCATCTTTCTCCGATCATGTGGTTGAAGCACTTAGTTGATATGCAGCCATCGTTCCAATTTATTCTAGAATGTTTTGTGACAAATTGCAGTTATGTACAAAACAATTATTTGCACGTTACGGTTCTGCATGTATTTAAAATAAAATAGTTTGTCATTTAAGTTTTCATTCTATTTCTGTGGGATGTTTTAACAACACTAAACATACTGAAGTCTCTTTCTCTATATCAGCATTATATCATGGTAAAACGAGCAGCACCTTAACGAAATCTGATAGTTTATTGAATAGATTTTGAAATCTTGCATCTCTATATAATTTCTATACAGTGCTAAAAACACAAATTTTGCTATGTCCTATGGACAGTTTAAAATGTCCATACATTGATGATAAAAGTTCCTACATTCATGATAACAGTTCTTGCTTTAGTGTTGAGGACGACCGTAGGATGTATTTTTAATCCTCGGGCTATCATGGACATGTCCTGAGGAAAAAAGAGGACCTACAAAAAAAAATCCCTATCCTGTCTTAATATTTTGAAGATAACTGCTAAAAGTCCGTGTGCGTAGGGATAAATCCTTACAGTTGGCCCCAGTGCTTTTATTTACGAACATCCATTAAAAAATCCGCTAAACATTCATTTTTTCCCGTTGACTGTGTCAAAAATCCATTATACAACACTGCTGTAAACAAATGGGAGGTACCCACTCTGTGTCCGAGAGGCTTTCTGGAGCAGTAGAACAAAACTCTAGTACGCTTGGAAATCTTGCTCTTTGCGTTACCCATTTTTCCACCTCCCATTTTACACACAGGGCTATCTATGTTTGTGTGTAAATACGTAAATGGTTGTTGGAATATCTGTTTTGAGAAAAACTTTTGAAAAAAGTTTCCACACATATATAGTTATTTTCCTCTTTGAGAGTGCACAAATATCTATTTAGAAACTTTTTCTTTCAATTTTCTTTGCAACACATTTAATGCATACAGCTTTTTTTTTTTTTTTTTCCTGAGTAAGTACCTATTTAAATCTCTATTTTTTCCGAGAAAATCTTATAGCACTCACTTTACACACATATAATTTTTCCGAGTTGTTAGTACGTTAATGTATAATAACAGGAGACTCGGCGTTGGAATATTAAAACCCGAATAAACTACTACGTCAGAAACGCCAAAGAAAAATATTGCAAATGCATACAGCTGTTTCGGTAGCCTAAAGAGTACCGTCTTCAGTGCAAAAAGGATTCTGAATCAGGAGAAGTGCTCGTATATATAGGAGAGGGGCCGGATTTAGTTCAACCAATAGGATTACTGGAAAGGTAGGGAGAGTGGCCAATAGGAATTTAGGAAAGTTAGCTGTGTAAACAGTAGAAAAATAAAGAAAATGTGGACTGAATATAAAATTTCCAACAGTCAGACAAATAGGGAACAGCGAAATCGCAATTTACAAGGTTTTTAAAATTTTTATAAATATGAAAAGCTTCAAAGAAATCGAGTTCATGAACGGATTTAGGTCTGCAAATTATTTTAGCTGAATTAAATTTAAAATTATGATTTTCCTCCCAGCAATGTTTAGAAATAGCCGATTTATTGGTTTCTTATTTTCGGACGTAGTTCATATGTTCTTTTAGACGAAATTTAAGACTGCGTTTAGTTTGGCCAATATATGATAAACCGACAGATCATACGTACATAGGTTCACTGGCGTTTGTTTACATTTTGGCGATATTATCGGTGCGCCAACGAACCAAGGAAATCAATTTATCTTATGGCAACCTGAAAAAACGTTTGTTTACGTTCGAAATGAAATAAATATTAATGCAGACGACTATTTAACGAAAATAAATGAAATTATCGAAGAAATTTCATAAAATGGCGATGGTTAATTAACATTTCAACTTACAAAACGCTTGTTTACGTTCGAAATGAAATATATATTAATGCAGACGACCATTTAACGTAATTAAATAAAATTATCGAAGAAATTTCATAAAATGGCGATGGTTAATTAACTTTTTAACTACAATATTTTAGTAAATATGCAAATACTTAACAAAATACACGTTTTCTCATCGAAGTTTTAAGAGCAAATTAATTTCAACAACATATTAAATGTAATTAAATAAATTAAAATTCAGAATAAAAATATAACTTTAAAAGTAATTAAAAAAGCATGAAAACTTACAAATATGCAACATGAATTTTATTTATTTACTTATTTTTTTTTTCCATTTTGAAATTTCTGTTGACTCCATAATACGTAAATCACATATCAAATATTTCACTTCGCGCTCAGTTAATTCGTAACATTCGAGGATTCTAAAACCGCATTCAAATGAATCGAAACACATCGGTATAAAAATTATGAGAATATACAAATAAAATAAAAAACATATTTTCAAGTTATCAAATGATACGCTTTCATTTCTCCACACACATATCATTTCGAATTTTTCATTAACACTTACATTTCAACGGAGGGGAAAATTCCCTAGTTTTCATAAACTTGACCAACAAGTGATTGTGTGAGCGAGTTTTACGTCGAACTAGTGCTACGTTGTGGGCAATGAGTACGGCAACCAAATATCTCCATTTTCTACAGACAACGTTTACTTTATTCGCATTATTATAATTAAAAAAAAAAAAAAAAAAAATAGAAAGTAAACTATTTAATATTCAAATTTTATTTTTAGTGCTTATTAATTAAATTTGAAAAAAAAAAAAAATACATGCATAATTAGTTAATTGTTGCAATTTAAAGCTTCTCTGTTATAAAAGTTCACGGATCCGGCCACTGTAACGACGGAGGATGAATTGGGACATACCCCTAAGATATATGAACCAACAAAGAAACATGGCTGTGTAAAACTATGAATCTGTAAACGCACGTAACTCGGCTCCGCGGCAATCACTGTCGCGCATGTTAAAACCAAAAAAACATCACTGGACACCCCTACCCCGCTGTGCATGAATCTGAAAACGCACGTAACTCGGTTCCGCGGCAATCACTGTCGCGCATGTTAAAAAAAAAAAAAAAAAAAAAAAAAAAAAAATCACTGGACACCCCTACCTCGCTTTGCATGAATCTGAAAATGCACCTAACTCGGCTCCGCGGCAATCACTGTCGCGCATATTAAAACCAAAAAAACATCACTGGACACCCCTACCACGCTGTGCATGAATCTGAAAACGCCCGTAACTCGGTTCCGCGGCAATCACTGTCGCGCATTGTTAAAACTAAAAAAACATCACTGGACACCCCTACCCCGCTGTGCATGAATCTGAAAACGGACGTAACTCGGCTCCGCGGCAATCACTATCGCGCATGTTAAGACCAAAATTTCCCATAATGTAACTCTAGTGCAACGTAAAGTACGCTCAAAACAAATGATCCAATCAAACATCGCCTAATTTCTCATAATGTAGCTATAGTGCAACGTAAAATGTGCTCGAAACAAATGAACCAATCAAATATCGCTTAATTTCCCATAATGTATCTCTAGTGCAACGTAAAATACACTCAACCAAATGAACCAATCAAATATCGCCTAATTTCCCGTAATGTAGCTCTAGTGCAACGTAAAATACGCTCAAACCAAATGAACCAATCAAATATCGCCTAATTTCCCAAAATGTAGCTCTAGTGCAACGTAAAATACGCTGAAAACAAATGAACTAATCAAATATCGCCTAATTTCCCGCAATGTAACTCTAGTGCAACGTAAAATATACTCAAAACAAATGAACCAATGAAATATCGCCTAATTTCCCGTAATGTAGCTCTAGTGGAACGTAAAATACACTGAAAACAAGTGAACCAATCAAATATTGCCTAATTTCCTGTAATGTAGCTCTAGTGCAACGTAAAATATACTCAAAACAAATGAACCAATTAAATATAGCCTTATTCCCCATAATGTAGCTCTACTGCAATGTAAAATACACTCAAATCAATAAAAAACAAATGAACCAATCAAACCTCTCCATACTGCGTCATAATAGAATTGTTAAGTTATGTTTACAAGGATAGGCAGTTTCTCGCTACGGAAGTTCGCCAAGAAGAAAGTGAACCTCTGTTCTACGGATCAACCGATAAACCACACTGACAGGAAATACTATAAATGCCCCAAGAATTATGCATATCAATGGGATCTTTTAACTGAGAAAAGGTGAGTTTATTGGAAGGCGAAAATATTATTTTGAAATCATATTGTTTGAGATTTTTAGCTATGGTTTGACTGGATTTAGAAAAATAGGGTAAGACAATACTCATATTAGAAGAGACTGATTTAGTAGACGATATACGAGGGAGTTGTAATTTTTGGATAGCTTTGTCTTAATGTATATTCAGATTCCTCTATGAGAATCTTTTACAAAAAAATGTAGACACATATGGCTTTTCTTCTGTATGGTAGCGTAAATGTCTAGCCAGACATCTAACCACTCTAAATAGTGTAAAACCTAATCCACACACATGACTTTTCTTTAATGTGAATCCGTAGATGTTTCTTTTTACTTTTTTTTTTTTTTGCCAAAAACGTTTAGAACACACTTTACACACATGGCTTTCCTTCTGTATCAGTTCGGAAATGTCTATTCAAATTGCCACTTGCAAACACTTTAAGCTACAACTACAACATATTTCACAAGCATACGGCTTTACACATGAACGTTACATGAATGCCTAAATGTCCTTTTAAACTCTTCTTCTAAGAGAATCCTTTAGAACATACTTCACACACATATGGCTTTTCTCTTGTGTTATACATGCGCATTTAAATCAACCTTCTGAATGCATCCTTTAGAACCAATTTCACACGCATGGCTATCCGCCAGTGTAAGTGTGTGAATGGTAATTTATTGCATTCCATGTACAAAACTCTGTAGAACAGATTTCTCACGCCTACCCACACAGCACATACGTCCAAATTTTGTTCATTTCTCGTCTCGTACGTTGAAAACACGTCCCTCCAGAGAACTGACATCCCATTTTTGTCACATGCTCACATAAATTCAACCATCATGTTGAAAGTATGTGTCGTGAGTAACCAAATTTGGACATACATTATTAGAAAAATATCTTGGACGTAATGTGTTCCACAATTGAGCGAATTCATCCCAATGAAGTGTCCTTTTATGATAGAAGAACCTTGCTTTTATGTTGAATTCAACAAGCATGCAGCGTACTTTCTACTAAAACGGGACGAGCAACTGGGCATGCGCATTCAACCAACCATTCCACTGTCTCGCCAGCCGCCATTTGTATTTACATTTCGTTTTATGCGTATGTTGTTTGTGCTATCAAGTTAAATACAAGAGAAGTCTTTCATCTTTCTGCTAATTTTGGATTTCAACAATAATCGTAAGTAAAATTTAATTATTATGCTTCCGAAAAAATTGTGTAAACATCAAGAATGGCGTAATTTAAATAATGATATAGATTCTCAAGCTAATGCAATTGTAGATTTTGATGCAAGCTCTTCGAATATTTCTACTTTTCCTGATGTGCATTTTATTAATGATTCAAATATTGCAGAAAATTGTACGATTTCCGAAAATGATTTCACTTCTGATTATGTGCAAAATCGTAACTTGTCAGATGATTTCTCCAGCGAATCTGAAATTAGCGAGTTTGAAACATTTTTACAGCCATCAACTATTTCCTTTACTGACAAAATTGCGAGATGGGCAGTCGAATGCAGAATTCCTCATGCACACTTAAATAAGTTATTGATTATTTTGAAAGAACATAATTGCTTTAGTGATTTGCCTAAAGATTCAAGGACTCTTTTAAAAACTCCACGTCAAACAGTCACAAAACCTGTATTTCCTGGCATTTATTGTCATTTTGGCTTAGCCGCAGGTCTAGAAAAAATACTAAATTTGAAATTTTCATTTCCCACTGAACTGGAATTGTTTATTAATATTGATGGCTTGCCTTTAGCAAAAAGCTCTGGCAGCCAATTTTGGCCCATACTTTGTTCAATTTCAAATGCCAGGTGGAAATTTTTTTTTCCTGTAGGTTCGTACTATGGGAAAACTAAACCCAACGATGCAAACGAATTTTTATCAAGTTTTATTGATGAATAAAGAGTTACTAAATATTGGTGTAACAGTTTCTGGTAAAAATTACATTGTGAAACTCAAAGCATTAATCTGTGATGCACCTGCTCGAGCTTTTTTTTCGTATATCAAAGGGCATTCTGGGTATTTCGGGTGTGGCAAATGCATTCAGGAAGGAGATTTTGTAAAAAATAGAGTCTGCTTTCCTGAATTAAATTCTCCTGTTCGCACAGACATGTCTTTTAAATGTCGCTTGCAAGAAGAACATCACACTGGCACATCAATTTTAGAAGACATTAATTTTGGAATGGTCAGTCAGATACCCTTTGAATATATGCACCTTGTATGCCTAGGAGTGGTTCGAAAACTTTTTAATTTGTGGATTAAAGGCGATTTGAAGTATCGTATTTCCCAGAGTACCGTAAATAAAATATCAGAATTATATGTTGCCTTAAAACCATACATTACTAAAGATTTTGCTAGACGACCTCGATCCTTAAAGGAATTTGATAGATTTAAAGCAACAGAATTTTGCCAAATATTACTTTACACCGGACCACTGATTTTATCAGAATTACCTAGCCATTTGTATGAAAATTTTATGAGCCTGCATTGTGCAATTTCTATTTTATGTGCACCCCAAAATGATGCCTCCATTTATGATTACGCCCATGAATTATTGAAGAATTTTATTCATAACTTCATAGTCATATATGGTAAAGAAAATGTTTCATACAATGTGCACGGATTATTGCATTTGGTAAATGATGTGAAGCGTTTTGGACCCTTGGATAATTACAGCGCATTTGACTTTGAAAATTTCATGCAAAAAATCAAGAAACTTGTGCGCAAAAATGAAAAGCCACTTGAACAGTTTAATTTAAGAATGGCAGAATGCATGTTGTATTCATACAATGTACTACACCATCCATTCATACTATCTGGTGAGCATAATAATGGCCCTCTACTAGGTATATCTGGAATGCAATATCAAAAAGCAATTTTTCAAAATTTTACCCTTTCTGTAAAAGCTCCAGACAATGTATGTTGTTTAAAGGATGGTAACGTAATCTTAATTTCAAATTTTGTTAAAATCGAAACACAGGAGAGTACAAATTTATTAATTATTGGAAAATATTTTTTGCATATTTCTAATTTATATGAAAAACCCTTTAAATCTTCATTAATAGGCATTGTGAAAAGCTCAGAGTTCAGTCCTATGTCATCATGGCCCTTAAACAGCATTGTGAGAAAATGTATGTGCTTTCAATTGAATGGCAGTTATGCAATATTTCCAATATTACATTGTAAAAATAGTTAATATTTTCAAAATTTAGTAAAATGACTGAATGTTGATATTTTATCTATCTTCATCCTTTTTATTATTATTATTTTTTAATTTTTACTTTTAACCCTTAAATAATACATATACTTTTTGCATTAAAATTTATTTATGCACAACCTAAAATGTAAATTACATTTAAAAATATTATACTGTCCGAAAGCTAACACACTTTCGGTTTATTGAATTATTTTTTAATGTTACAGTATACTTTTTAAAAAGTTCTTTAGATTACACTGATCAAGGTTTAATCCAGGTTTTTTAAAATGCATTCCATTTGTTAATATTTAAAATAATTTGTTTAAAAATCAAGTAAGCTTGTGAAAATTAATAATGCTTCTGAACAGTTAACTGAAATGTGCAACACAGTTTATTTAATTTTAAAATACATCTAAAAATTGAAATGGAGCTGTTATAAAATGAATATATGTGTGGGGTGTTAATTTGTAAAGTGTAAGGTAAGTAATCTAATTAGATATTTACCAGTGTCTCCAATAAATATTCAAATTAAGGATATAGTGTGCTGCTACGTTTCTGAAAATTGATTTTGTGAAAGTGTCTCTTTGCTTAAAGTTGACTTTGTGAAGGTGCTTCCTTGCAAAAAGTTGACTTTGTGAAAGTGCCTCAGTGCAGCTCTAAAGTCATTCTGGATTAACCTCTGCTAATGCAAATTCAATGCATATGCAGTGGTCGATCCAGACAAAATTTGGATCCCTTTTGCAGCCCCTTCACAAAATTCCACGTAGTAAAAAGGGACCCTACACAAAATTCAAATTTATAAAATGAGTCCTTTCACAATATTTTGTTTTATAAAAATGATCCTTTTATTAAATGTTTTCACAGTTTTCAATATTAGTTTTAATTGCCCTAATTTGGCTTAACAAAACTCTATTAACTTGTTATTAAACATCGCATAAAGTGATTGTTAAAATGGAAGATTTTATTTAATATTTTACTTTTTCACAAAAATAAATAAAAATTTCACAGAAATATTTTGTTTTTCACGAAAAAGGGACCCAAAAATTAAAACCTGAATCGACCCCTGATATGTCAAATGTGAAACTTTCCCAAGGATATTCCTGAAATCAGAATTTTTAAAAATTTTGCTGTATATTAATTTCATATTTATATATATTTTATTTCTTTCTAATTTTAAATGCTCATGTTTCCTTATAACTTAGCAAGCAGGAGCACTGTGATCCCTGCTGTATAAGGTAATTAATACTTCTCCAAATATTACATAATTGATAAATACACTTTAAATAATAGCCTTATGATATATATCATTAATCTGCTTCATTATTCATTCAACAAGCACATTGCGGTTTTCAGGATTTTTGCATATTAAGTTGTTTTATTCTTGATAGATATAAAATCTGCTTTATCAGAAATTTACATTTTTATATTACTAGAATAGGACTTTTCTTGCACATTCTGTAAGCATATAATTATCATCTTGAATCATTTACTTCTCTTTTCATTTCTGAGGTTTTTAGTGTAATTACTGTTTATTCCTGAAAAGATCTTTTAATTCATTTTTGTGAATGATAATTTCCTCTAGCAGGAACAGTGCTGCATGGCAGCAAACACAGTATACTTTTTAGGGCTCTGTAGATATTTAACAACTTAAAGTATAATTTATATATGTGTTTAGCTTTCTGTACTTGTTATATATTTTGAATTTACTCCCTTAGCAGTTTCAAATTGAACATATTTTATAAATTGCTAATACTGTTTTTGATAGCATACTTGGTCCTGCATTACTGGATTGCAGACAAATTTTGTTTTGCTACAGATAGACATAGACACTGAAAAATCTATTATTGGGATGGTAAAATTGATTTTGTTTGCTTTATAATTGTGGTGACTCCATCCTCCATGATTACAAATACTTCGACGAAAAACTTTTCTTTGGAAAAAAAAAAGGATTTGCAATTGACTTTATTCTTAAGCAGGAAAAATAATCTGGTGTGGTCACTACCACGAATTTTTCCAACCCTGAAATTTAATACTATAAATACAGGTTGGAAAGTAAGGGGTAACATAACGAGTACTGGTATGTAAACCTGTGTTAAAATAATTCAAATTAGGCTTTGGAAGAGTTTTATATGATAATTAGTTCTCTGCCCCCCCCCCCCCCGTTTCATTACTTCACCTATATTTATATAGAATTTAAATATGTTATTAAAATTAAAAGTTCACTTAAAATTATTCAGACAACTTTAACATTCAACATTCCTTGAAACTTATCAGTCTTGGTCAAACATTTCTAGCAACAAATTTATATTAATTTGAAAATACAACTTTTGGTTCTCATGAAATTATTTGTTTTTAAGTTACTCTAAGAGACACAGACAATAATCAAACATTTAAAAACTTGACTTTGGTAATCAGGAAACCTCAAAACGTGTAAATACACAAAAAACAAGCAATCAATATTTAGCTTTAAAACATACATTATTTGTCATACGTCTATGAAGAATTTATTTCCATTCTTGAGCAGCTTTCCTGCATATGGTAAAATATTACTGTAAAGCACTTCCACTAATAATAAAAAAGAATGTTATCGCTTAAATATTTGCAATCCTGTATATCTTATGAAGAATATGTACAAACCACATAGTGCACCTAAACATAATCCTATAGTAATAGTATATGGCACAACCTGAAATGCACTTCCATAAATTTTCAGCTATTGTCGCACTATAATCTAGTTCTTTTGTGTAGCCCTGTAAAGGAACAGTGAATGGTTTCCCTGCCATATTCTACATGAGGCATGTTTTTATGCATATAAAAAATATATATTCATTTCATTTGGTGTAGTCTATAGATGTTAAACTCTACTTACGTGCAATTTCCCCCATAGACGTAATGTATTTGAATTCTCTTGGGTGTCCCTGTACACAAACCATTTGCTTCATCTCAATGAAAAGCTTAGTGTAGCATCCCTCTATGATACATATTTAGTATACCGTGTTTGGAATTTCTGCTAATATTTGTTCTTAAGATGTGCTGATAACACACAGACCAACTGCTATAAACATGATTTTTGGATTCAGGGGACCTCAAAACGTGTAAATATAACAAAAACTCCCATTCAAAAATTTGACCTTAAAACAATACTTTCGCTGCCTTATGGGTAAGAGAAAGTGAAAAAAAAATATTTGTTTTTCGACACAGCAATGTTGCTTTTGAATACATGTATTCTTTTATTATTGTCAATTGTAAATATGTAAATATTTTTATGCTGTATATAAATTTAATGTTACTAAAAGAAAACTTTGTTATTACTCTACACAAGTACAAATGAAAATGTCTGCACAAATATCCAATTGCAAATTTAATCAGATTTTTCATTGCTTTTTCAACCACTAAAGCATGCCTTTCTGGTTTTTCTAAACTAAATATTTTATTTCTTTGCAATTGTAATATCAGACTTGATCTGACATTCTTTAATTGAAGATAAATTTTGTTTCTCCTGATACATACAGAAAATCCTCCTACTGGACGTGTATATTTATAATAATACTTATATTTATGAAAAAAGATATTGCTAGAATTTTTATTTCTAGGAGTGAAAATACTCGACCTTTTTTAAAAGAGTGAATATAACATTATGAGGAGTAAAAAAAAAGTAAGTGGAAAACATTTAAATTTTTTTTAAACGAGAACTAAATATTATTTTATAAAGCCAAACTTTTAAGATTGTTAGGGAATTTCATTCCTCCCCTCCCTCCTTCCAAGACTTTTACTGGATAAAATTTTAAAAACTTGCTTGAAAGGATTGCATTCTAAATATGATTAAAATTACGTTAAATTTAAAGCTTAAAATGTATCAGCTACTCAGAGATGATGAAGTGAGATGGTGTTGTGATGTAAAATGTGTAAAATGAAATAAATCAACAAGTAAGACTCTTCGCAGTGTGCAGGTTGTAAAGGCGCTGTAAGGGTAAATACACATGCATCATTACGCACATCGTCTGCTGGCACACTGCCAGCAACTTGTGCGCATTTCGTTAAGTAGCAGAGAAAAGGCGAGCGTTTATTGCAGAAGTGAATTTTTTTCATGTTGATTTTTTAAAATGGAACAAAGAACTGTAATTAAATTTAATGCGAAACCTAATAAAAGTGCTTCAGAAATATGCCAACTCATGAAACAGTTTAAAATGACTGTTGTTTAAGTAGATAAACTGTTTTTGTGTGCCACAAACATTTTTTGGACAGAAGAGATACGTTAGAAGATTAACAGCATAGTGGAAGACCAATTTCCTCTAGGTCATCTGAAGTTATTTATGTATATGACGGCTGTATACACCTGTTCTCTGTTTAATACTTTGAAAGTATCTACAAAGTTGCATTTAGAAAGAAAAGTACTCTTGTCAAATATAAGTTTACAAGATTACTCACTAAAAGCTATGGACTATGCAATTTTACCTATTCAGTATACTCACTGCAGCAAATTTTGAACGTTAGCCCTACTTTGGTTAAAATTCAATATAGTAATGTTTTAGTAGATTTATATTGCCAAAATCTCCTATGCCCTTAAACGTAAAGTCATTGAAATACTAAACTGCCCTTAGCCATTAACAATCTTGAGCATAGTGTAATACCTCAAAACTGACAACCCATCATAAATGAGCTGAAATGAAGTAATGAAATCAAGGCAGCATTAAACTGGTATAGATAGAAAAAAAAAAGAGAGAGAGAACAGTACTGAAGATGAATGTGACAACGTTTGAAAGTGCTTTGAAAAAAAAAAAAATTGTAATATTTTTTAAATTTATATTTTGTGAATTTACAGTAATGTTCTTTGTGTTTTTATCCTCTCTTCTTAGACGTAGCTTTTGCAGTGATTACGTTCAAAGATATAAATGAAGTTGCTGTTGTACCGATAAATTGGATTCGTGGTGATCAGGGCCTCCAAAGAAACTTGAAGCGAAGATTTTACCTCATATTGACAGGGGCATTACGGGGCAAATGCCCTGGGCCCCCCTTCTGGAAGGGGCCTCCTTATAGGTATATGCAGAAATTCTGCAACCTAAAGAGCTCTTATGCTACTGCAAGGGGCCCTCCCAGAATAGGCTTGCCCCGGGGCTTCAGGTAGTCTAAGTCGGGCCCTGACTGCATCTCAAGCATGGGATTTTTACCCAATAAAAACACAGGTTATATTTGGTCAGTATTTTTTATTTTTATGTAAATTATAATTTTGAATTAAGAACTCAGTTTTATTTATACCCAATAAAAACACTATTTGATCACTGTATTTTCCATTTTTTTTTTTTTTTTTTTTTTTTTTTTTTTTTGTAAATTATAATTTTTAATTAAAAATTTATTTTTCAAACTACTATCAGAAGCAACAAATTTTTAAACTTAATAAATTATTTAAGATGCTTTCTTTAGTTGTAAGATTCCCCTTGTAGGGAATTTACAATTATTTACTCGATTAACACAAAATTTGAAAATAATGGAAATGTCAGAGAATTTTATAATTAAAAAAATAAAAATAAAGGAAATCTATTAATACTAGCCTTTCCTGTGAAGACTATGTGCATGATAGTAATTACATACCTAATACTGATTTTAGAAAATCTCATAAGTAAAATCACTGGAAATTTTATTTATTTATTTATTTATTAGAGATTTAATCTTTGATATTTGCATGATAATTTTAGAAAATAAGTTTTTCCAATGCTGATTTAAAAATTTTTAGAACTGAATTAAATTTTCATATTAAAAATAAATTATTTCATAAAATTTGGTGGAATTAGAGTTGTAAAATTCTTGAGAAAAATCTTTCTGAGAATATTCTCCCCAAAGAGAATAGGGTAAGGTGGGGTAAGTGGGACCCCTTTTCGGCATAATTCGACTTTAGCTCAACATAGCACCGGATGTAATAGGCCTAACAACTTATTTTTTTTTTTTTTTGTGGTTCATTCTCTCATATGTTGTTACTGTACACATGGCAACCTCTAAACAAATTGGCAAATGATGAATTAAAAAAAAAATTATTTTGGGTAGTCATCGGGGTGGCCTACTTGCCCCGCAAGGTGGGGTAAGTGGGACCCCCCCCCCCTTGAATATATTTTTACACATAACTGGTAGAGATTTGGTGGGGCAAGTGGGACAATCTACAAGATTTTCTGAATCTTTGAAAAAAAAATCATTGAAGTATCTCCATTAGTTCACCAATAGCAACTTTTTCTTCACACAAGCCTGCTAAAAGCAAAAAATGTCAAATTTTCAACTTTTTACTTTACAAAGTTTAAATTAGCCTATGGCAGTATTACATGCTAGTGAACATTATATATTGATAAATCGTTGGTAAACATGTATTTTGAAAGTCTCTTGGAAAGTGTTGGTTCATTTAGTTTCAGCACAACATCTTCTAGGAATACATCATGAATATCATTAGCTTCAGGGGGGGGAAAATGTTATTACGCATAGTTGTGTCTTTGTACATGTATTACATGACAACTGTGTCTTCATCGTTTTGACTGTCATTTAATACCAAGCCAACATACTATTTTTTTTTTTTTTTTTGCCTTCAAACTGGACAAAGGCAAAATCCCCATTTTTAAGTACTGTGGTACTGGGTAATAACTGATAGTTCATCTTCGGAACTTGAATCACTACTGGTGGAGTCATCCAGAGGTAAACCCTATAAGTGCATATGACTATTTTTAAACTATATTAAAGAGTTGGGGTGGGTGGCCCACTTACCCCAAACGCGGGGCAAGTGGGTCCCCCAATTTTTTTTTTTCAACCTTATTAATGTCATGAGTACACGATACTACAAAAAGATTCTGTATTTTATACACTTTCAAAATATATAAAGCTTTGGTTTGTATCATGAACGGTTTGGAAGAAAAAAAATAATTAGTACGATGGCGCGAATTACGATAGGACTGCAAAATTAAAAATCGTCACAAAAAGGCTTGTAACTTATCACACACATAAATGAAAACAGTGCCATAATGTTTTCTACATCTATTGGGGTAGGTACATAAAATTATTATAACAGATTTTTTTTTAGTCAATAACTGGGGAAATGCCAGGGAGGGTGGCCCACTTACCCCAATGGCCCACTTACCGCACCTTACCCTAATCGAGAATATTCTTATAGAAGCTATAATAACAGGTAGTTTCGAAATGTGTGCTCTGTATAAGTATGAATTTATGTGCAAATATAGAATTTTTTGAAATTTTGCTTTTAATAAAATAATCAGATTAATTAAAGAAATAATTAAATTTATTTAGTTGTAGCTATTAAAATAAAATGAATTCTTCAGGACTAAAAGATAAAATCTTTTAAATTATTGAACATGAAATCTATAGTGATAATCCAAGTAATTAAGCAACAAAGCATAAAATGTTTTTTTTTTTTTTTTTTTTTTCTTTCATGAAAGATATTATTTTTAAAAGATGACATAAAATATGTATATATATATATTTCTAATTATTTATACTTTTTGCTTTAAATGTTTTACGCCTATCCTTATGAGATAAAAATTAATTTATATAAAGCTATTTAAAGAGTAAGCATATGGCATTGTTTACAAAAAAATAAAATAGTGTGTTGATAGAAAAAAGTGGCAAATCATTGTACTTAGACAATATTAAATTAAAAGCGAAATAAAAAACAAAAACAGTTGAGTTTATACAAAGTAGGTAATATGGATGATGAAGAATTAGATAAATTGTCTATTATTGAAGAAGCTAGCTTAATTGATCTTTTATCAGAAAATGAGACTAACTGTTCACTTTGATTCTAAATTTAATGTAATGAGTAACCAATCACAAAATTAAATTTCATTTTTAAGCTATATGTTATTTTGGATTTTAATTTTAATTTAACATATTTATCATAAATTGCTAAATTATATAATTTAAATTTGCTAATTTTCTGGTGTAATTTTACATTTTATTTTTTAAACTATAAAACTTTTGATTCAGAGGATTTTTTTTTCAAACAAATTAATTTTTATGCACACAACATGAAATTATTGATTAATTGAAAGTCCTAAATATAATAGATAATAAACATTAGTGTTGCACTGAATAGCAGAAAATGAATAGAAATATGAATTATGTGAATTTGATATCTTAAGTAAATGCACAGGCTTTTTTGTTTATTTATTATTTATTTATTTATTTTTTTGAAAATTTTTGTATGTGAAAAATATGTATATTCTCTCTAAAATGATTTTAATCATGATGTAGTTACAAATAGGAAACTTTAGGCATCAAAAAATTGAATTTTGTATTTTAATATGAATAATGATTCATCATTTGCTGTTGAATGCCTTTTGTCTTGAATATGTACTGAATGTTTAGAAAAATTGGTTTGTGGAACTTATCAGAGAATATTCTCCGATTCAGAATTATTAATGTAAGGTGAATATCGTGAAATAAGGTCTTTATGTTCTAGTTATACATATCAAATGAATTGATTATGAATAAGTATTATAATTTAAGTCATAAACATAAAGACATTTTATGTAATTTAACAAAAAAAGAATATTTTCGATTATTCTCCAAATTTGGAACTTCGGAGAATATTCTCGTCTTACATCTCTGGTTGGAATAAAATTATACACTAATGTTAAAACATTATTGGTATATAAAATCATAAATTAGTAACTTGCCAAATGTTTGCAGTTTATGCACTGTTTATAAAATAGTCTTTTCATCAGTTGCACACACGAAAAAAAAAAGGGGGGGGGGGCATTTTTAATGGCCTTTTTTTATGCGAGGAAAGTATGTGACTGATTTTTTCTGCTTCAAAGCCGACATGCAACTATTACTTGAGTAAAGACAGTATATATTTTAATGATCAGTGTTATTCTTATGTATATATAATAATTTAGTATTCAAGTAAAATTGTGTTATTATTCACTAGTATGTGTTTAGTTTGAGTAATATTCTGCTTTTAATATTCAAAGTGAAGTCATGTTGCAATTTCTAGACAATTCAGAAAGGTTCCCTGTTCGTGAATTTTATAAAATTCAACAAGCATTGTACCTTTAAGCTAAGGTTAGCAAGAAAAAACTGGCTGGAAGAAATTGATTTCTTCCAAGTGGAAGAAATGGAAGAAACTGTTTTTCTTTTTAATAAATTATCATATAAATTGTAACTTTGTAAGATACAATCACAATGGACACATTTTTTTAAAATAATTAAATAAATTTTATTATAACTATTGTAATTTAATTAATAATTATGTATGCTTAATGAATAATTACATGAGATTTTTAGCAGCTTTCAGATCATGCACTAAAATACTCAAAAGCCATTAAAGAAATCAATTTTAATTTAACCAGTATGAAGTTTTACTATTATTTAAACAATTTTATTTCTTTAACAGGCAGGTAAATAGTACTGATAATTTGCCTACTATCTGATATATAGAAGAGTTTTTAACTGAAATCCTAATTTTCATAGTTGCAGTGCAATGCAGTATAACAAATGAAAGGTTATATAGCAATTGGATTCTGCAATTGGTTTTTAAACTTTAATGGATAAATTCAAAATATGGAGAAAAAAAATTTAATCCTAGGGAACTTGCAGGGGAGGGTAAAAGCATTTTGACGTATTCGTACAGTTCATTGGATACCAGATTAGAATTCATAAAAATAGTTAATAGCTAAAAATTACATCTAAGTATTACCACTTATACTACTTGAACATAAAGTAATGTAATATGAGGTAGTATCTATCGAAAAAGTTTTAAAAACATTAGTCTTTTAAATATTAGTATTGAAATATGAGTGTTAACCTTTTGAAAGGGGCTGTGACAGCATCTGTCACGCGTCACCATAGGATTTCGTAAGAGCCCCTTTCAAAAGGTTAATACATATAAATGAATAGTAGCTAATGTGTTTTATTATTCTTGTTATCATTATTATGCTTCACATTAATTTTTGAGTATAAAATTATGCATATATATATATATATATATATATATATATATATATATATAATTATAATTATAATATTTATTTATTTTTACAGAAATGATAAAAATAGTTTAAAAACACCCTACCCTTAAAATAGTAAAAATCCACCACCTGTAGATATTTGAAGTTTATTATTAAATAACTTATTTTTCTAAAGGTAATATTTTTAATAATAATTAGATTATAGTTTAAATTTGATGTTATATTATGCTTTGAGTTTATAATGTTAATGTATTTTAATTTTGAGCATCTATTTTGTTTACTGTTGGTTTCTTCCATTTCTTCTGATTTTTTCCACTTTCTTCCACTGTCCTAGAAGAAACTAGTTTCTTCCTCTGATATTGTTTTGATCTTAGTAGGTACTGTGAGGGTTTAAAAAAAAAATGCTAAAAAAAAAAAGTTTTATGTCCTGACATGCATTGTATATAGTTCATTACTTATTTTACTACTAATATATAACAGATCCAGAGTTTTCCCCAAAGTTTAAAAAAGGGCATTTTCTAGGTTCATGAGGGCAGTTTTGGATTCTTTAGGGCGCATTTAACATTTAAAATCCAGACATTTATGTTAAAATTTTGATTTTAGGAATAAATGGAATATAAAAAGTCTTAAATTTAAATTTTCTTTACTCCTTAATTTTGTTTTTTACTGGTGCATGACCAAATGTTGATTATTATGCACAATACATTTATTTATATTTATAACTGTTATAAAAGGCAGATTATTTTCAATAAAAGGCATTAAGGATTCAACTTTTTTAGATTAAGGGCAAGAAGGTTGCAATATTTTTGAATGAGGAGCGAGAAGGATACTATTTTTTCAATCATAGGGCAGGCCTCCTGAAACTGTCTGGGGGAAACTGCCAGATCTTTGGTGTAACAAAATTAAAGGAATTTTTGGAATAAATTATGGATTTTGATTTTTTATTTATGTAGCCAACGTTGATTTATCATTATCAAATACCTTAAAAAGAACAGCTGTGATTTATTTTGTCTTTAGTTCTAGTTTTTTTTTTTTTTTTTTTTTTTGTGGACTGCATGGATACCCTCGTATCTGGGACAGTCGATGATGGGGCGCGCTTGCGTGTCACCTGTCTTTAGTTCTAGTTTTAGAAAACAGTTGTTTTCAAATTAAATGAAGTTTGATTATATACTTAATTAAATAACATTTACCTTACTTAAAATTCTTTCAAGTGAGCATATATATTTTTTCAGACCATTTAATCAGGTCCATCCTCAGTGCTCTTTAGATGAAAGAGAAATTAGATCTAAAGAGCACTGAGGATGGACCCAATTGAATGGTCCGAAATATATATATGCTCATTTGAAAAGATTTTAAGTAAGGTTAAATGTTATTTAATAAAGGATATAATTTAATCTTTCATAAAACAAACAATGGTTTGATTATTTTTCTGTAAAAAAAAAAATATATATGGATGTATTAAAAATCTTATATTACAGCAACTTATAATGAGGTAAGAATGAAATTACCAATAGCAGAAGAAAAATCTGATCTAAATACAACAGATGCCGAGGATTATGGCAAAGGAAAGAGACAGAAGAAAAAAAGGAAATTTTCTACATCATCGACTGAATCAGATCTTTCTTTCAATGATGTAAAATTAAAAAAACCGCCAATTTTTCCTCAGCATTTGGAAACAGCAGAAGTTCATAAGAAAATGGGTACTTGGTTATTTTTTATTGAAATATAAAATTATTTAGTTTTTAATTTGTAGCATTTGATTTTCCAATCTGTTAGAACAAATTTAATATTTAAATTATGTTTCACTTATTGTAAAGATTACAGCTGAGTGGGAAAATCCTGATTTTGGAGGATTTCCACCCCTACTTCCCACTGCCAAATATCACACAGTATGTGCTTCAAATAAAAATGTACCATGTGTTGTGCTATAAATGCAGATAAATGTATGAAATACATAATTAATACAACTAAATCATACTAGTTAGAATACCATCAATTGAAAAATACATACTGTAGCAGAAACGAGTAGCAACTGTATGTGTATTTTGGGCTCAAATTATATACAATAAACACAGTATGGCACTTGATAAAAAATTTCCTGTAAAACGTAATACGCTTAACTTCTAATTCCTCTTTCAATTCTCAGTTCTGGTTAAAAAAAAAAAAAAAAAAAGTCTTGTATACCACAGGGTGGCCATTGGTCAGGGAAAGTAAGTGAATTTAGGTGAGTCTGAAATAGTCAGGGAATTTCAAGTAAAGTCAGATAATTCTGTCAAATTTTATGAAAGTAGGCCTTATTTTAAAACTCATTATTGTAAATTGCTGAAATGTGCACTAAGTTTGTGAATTTTTGCAGAAAATACTGTAAGTAAGAATTGATGAAAAATAGTCATATAAAAAATCAAGGAATTTGGGAAAGTAAGCTAATTCTAATGTTAGCCATGCTGACATAAGGAGTTACATGAATTAAGAATGTTAAAAAATAAAGCATTTTCTCACTTTCTTTTAATATAATTCTTTTATTCCAAATTTTGATCATATAAAAGAGTAACATTTAAACAATATTTTTAACATTTTCATTAAATATTTTGAAAAATAGATAGCTTCTCCTTTCCAATGGCCCTTCAGAAAAAGTTGTGTGCATGATTTTTCAAAAGCTAATCAGAGATTGATCCAGAACAAATTTAGTGCTGCAATGAGGCACCTTCACAAGGTCAACTTTTGTCAAAGAGGTACCTTCCCAAAATCAACTTTCAACAATTAGGCACTTTCACAAAGTCAATTCTCTTCGATATAGCTGTACACTGAAAATGTCTATAAGCTAGCTGTATCGAACACATAATCAATACCCTTTATATACTGATGACAATGGTAAATACTGAAATAAACACCAATTTTACATATTAGAAATTACTAATAATACTTTTAGACTTGTTGAAAATGCACGACTTACACAAGTTGAATTTTTCAAATATGTTGGTGAAAGTTTTGTAAAATATTGCTTAAATATTGCTCTTTTATATGCTTAAAATATTGAATAAAGAAATTTGTTTATTATGTTACTATAAGGAAAAAAAAATCAGGAAATATGTTTTTTTCCCTCCCTTTTAATCTTTTGAAATCCATGTTACCCCTTTAAAATGTATTATGAAAACAATTTTGTTTTTTGGTAATAAAATTCATTTTACATTTATCTAGGTTCTCAGGCAGTTGAATCATCTTTCTCTCTAAGTATGGACAATTTTGAAAATCAACTTATTCATTCAGGTGATTATTTAAAGAATTAATTCATCAAATTATGCAAAAATACAAATTTTGTGGAATGTACTTATATCTAGTCATTTAGTTTTTCAGCTGTAGCATCACATGTACTAAATGGGCAATGGGATACAGTGTCTGAGAGGCGCCTATTGGATTTGACCCCAGTCATAACTCTGTTCCAAGAGCATTTGGTATGGTAAACTCTTTTAGCACATTCAGTAATGAGGGAGCTATTGAAAGTTTTCAAAAATTTATTTTATTTTACTGTTATTGGCATGTTTTCCTCATTCTATATGTCCTTATATTCTAATCCTCAATCTAAACCTCTGATTCTTCCTCCTCTTACTTTCTTATATCCTCACATTCTTTTATGGCATGTTGTGTTTGCAAAAAAAATGCCTGTGAATACTGTGCCTTTCTTTGTTTTGTATATCTGTAATTTTTTTTAGAGTAATTTTCTGTGGGTGTATTGTTATTTATTTGTTATAATTTTCATTTTCTGTTACGCTAATTATGCTGTTTTATTTCTTGTGCACCATGCAACAAAATGTGAATGTTTAACTTATAGAGCTATACTTGCTATTATGTTCTGCCTCAGAACCTTCTCTCTACCTCAATTACTTATATTACGATTTTCTTTTATGCGAGAACTGCTTATATATATATTTATGAATGTAATGTTTCTTCTCAAAATTGGTCTTCAGATTTCTATATATATATATTTTTTAATTTTATAAACATATCTGGTAACAAATTTTCAAAAAAATTGTATTTTGTTGTATGGGGTGAAATTATTTGCCTCAACCACTCATCATTTATAGTTTCTTTTTTCCTTAGGTTTTGATTATTTCTGTGACTGAATGATTGTTGTTTGGTACATATGTGTTTTGGTTCCTTCATATTACCAGTGGACAGTCGTTTAGTTTTTGAGCTGTGGCGACATATGAACTAAATCGGCAATGGATACAATGTCTAAGAGGCACCTATTGGACGTGACCCTAGTCATAACTCTGTGCCAAGAGCATTTGCTATGGTAAACTGAAATATGGTGGTTCTGAATAGGGTAAATTCGTTCACCACATTCAGTAATGAGGGAGCTATTGAAAAGTTCTAAAATTTTATTTAATATTACTATTATTGGCATGTTTTCCTCATGTTATATGTCATTATATTCTGATCCTCAATCTTCTAAACCTTTGATGTTTCTTTCTCTTACTTTCTTATATTCTCACATTCTTTTATGGCATGTTGTGATTGCAAAAATGTAAATACTGTGTCTTTCTGCACATACCTGTAAACTATTCATTGGTTTTTCTTTAGAGTAATTTTCTGTGGATGTATTGTTATTTATTTGTTTTAATTTTCTGTTGAGTTAAATTTACTGTTATATTTCTTGTGCTGCATGCAAAAAAAAAAATGTGTGTGTTTAACTTATAGAGGGTTATACTTGCTATTATGTTCTGTCTTGGAACCTTCTCTCTTCCTCAGTTCCTTATATTCTGATTTTCTTTTATGTGAATATTGCTTACATACATACTTATGAATGTGTTTTTCTGAAAATGTTTGTGAAATTTATAGACAGAAAAAAAAAAAAATTCTAAAATTAGCTTTACACTGGGTATAACCCTTAAATGCATGAATTTTTATTTTTTATAAATAATATTTGAAATCAACTGTGAAATGGTGTAGTTAATAGAAAAATACATTAAAAAAAAAAAAAAAAAAAAAAAAAAAACTACATAAGATTTTATTTACTTTTTTTTATTGACAGATTTTTATATCTTCAAAATGAAAGCTACAGTTTCTTGCATAAATTTATCAGTATATATATGCAAATATATAAATATTATTCGTTACTCTTAACTTCTTTTTATCCAAAAACAATTTTTCCTGTGTGTTTTTATTTATTTATTTTTTTATATAAAAATAACTGTAATTCGTAACATCTGTCAAAATGAAATTTTACTCAGATAGCACACCATGTGATATCTGATTCATTTGTAAATTTAAAGAATGAAAAGATGACTATTAACCAGGGTTGGCAAAACCCCGGGTTTTTCTAGAAAAGGTTTTTGCGGGTTTTTCAGGGCATTTGTGGGTTTTTCTGGGCTTTTGTGGGTTTTTGTTTGAATACATTTGCATTGCAATGTTAGATATATATTATTTAGCATATTAGTTGTAATACACCTAATTATATTAAACTACTAATTAATATTTAATCTAATATTTATCTTAGAAATAAAAATTGGTTTGATTCTAATATTAAAATAGTGTTAATTAGTAAGATTAAGCTATATTTTATGTATGCTTATTCAAAATGAATATTCTTAATGACAATAACTGATAAAATAAAATAATTTAAATACTTAAGTACAATACACAGAAATATTTTTAACTCTTCCACAAGCGTATTTTAGGCATTAAAATCTAAAAATACTCCTTAAAATTTTAACCATGAGTATTTTCACGCTTTGTATTTTTAGGTTAACATCGTGACTGGACCATAGATCAGTGGAAGAGTTGCTTGGTCAGATGAATCACGGTTTGTCATTCATCACGCTGATGGCCATGTCAGGATATGCTGTCTTCCAGGCGAATGGTTGCTCCCTCAATGTACAGTAGATCATACACAGGCCGGTATTATGCTTTGGGGGATGTTCTCTTGGGCGTCTCTGGAACCCATAGTTGTGATAGAGTACACCATGAACGCTATGGAGTATCTGAACATCATTGCGGACCAGTTGCTCCCTTACATGGCGTCTGTCTTTCCAACTGGAAAAGGAATGTTCTAACAGGACAATGCTCCGTGTCACAAGGCTCGAATTGTGTTGGAGTGGATCCGGGAAATGATGCTGAATTTTAGTTAATGTCCTGGCCACCTAACTCACTGGATCTCAATCCGATAGAACACATTTGGGATGTCATGGAACGGCAGCTCAAAGTTCAAATACCACCAAGTCGCATTATCTGGGATTTGTGTGACCGTTGCTTAAGCATCTGGTACAATCTGTCTCCAGCCATCTACCAAAGACTTGTGACGTCCATGCCAAGGCGGGTTACAGCTGTGTTGTGGGCCAAAGATGGGGCAACTCGTTATTGACAGGTGGTCATTATGTTTTAGCTCTTGAGTGTATAAATATACATTGCTTCTGTGAATGTTTCTTTAAATTTAGTGTCAGAAACCAATACATGCAGGTAGGAAGTTATTTATTCATCACATCTTGCCAAACAATTCAATTTGTAAGCAGTGAAAATAGTTTCCGTGTATGGAACAAAGTAGATATATAATTTTATTTATTTATTTTTTTTTAAATAGAAAATGTATGTGAAACAAGAAGCACATATCAAATTAATTGGGTTAAGATAAGAAAATCAGTTTTGATAAGAGTAAAGGATTAATTGTGAACTGTAAATTGTGAACAATATCAGCTTTATGGATTTTTCATCACATCTTTCTATTTTATCTAATTGTAACTAAGTATAGTTTAAAACTTTAATTTGTGTATTAAAATTAATTTAAAACATATTTAATTATCATATATACCATGAAAATTGATTTTGTCTTACAATTTTGTAAATATTTATAAAAAAAAAAAAAAATCTAATAGAATGGATAAGCAAACCTGTGAAAATGTGTACAGACCATTAAATTTTTAAAATCTCTGGTCCTTCAGACCAGTGACTTAATTTTCCTAATTTCTAACTCTAGTATGTATATATGTATGTTGTGAAATCCACAAAATGAAGTATGCATTTGTAAGTTTTAATTGCTGTTTACTAAATGTATGGTACTTTTTTTTTTAATTAAAAAAAAAAATAAATATATAAAACACTGTAAAAATTTAAAAACAACATATTTTGGAAAATTATCGTTATTTCATTACGATCAGGAGTCAGATATTGCTTGACATTGTCCTTCAAAATAAATCTGCTGTTTAAGGTTCAGTTCATTGGTCAGTTTCCCCATACTTTCTTCCAATGTTGTCTTATGTGATTTTGGTTGCTTCATTTTTATAAGGATATCTCATTCAAAAGTGAAATTAATCAAATTCTGTTTTATGAATATTATTCTTTGAATATGTCTTCTTTTAGCTTATTCAACAGGTTTTTTTTTTTTTTTTTTTTTTTTTTAATAAATAAATAATTTAGTTATTTTATTTATGTAGATTTAGGACTCTAAGTTTGATCTCTAAATGAAATATTTAAGTTTATTATTTCAAAAAATTGCTCATTAAGCTGAAAGGCGACATCTTTGAAGAATAATATTCATAAATCAGAATTTGTCAAACTTTATTTTTGAATGTGATATTCTTATAAAATGAAACAACAAAAGAACAATAGAATAACGTAGGAAAATAGATAAAATCAAGCCCTAGCAAGTCCTTGATTTTTTTTTTCTTTAGTTAGCAAACACATTTAAACCACACGAATGCTGTGTGCATTGCGTAATCTGAGTAAACTATTTTTTTTTTTTTACTGTATAATCATATTATTTCCTGATTCAATTATTCCCATTGTATTGTATAAGATTTTAATACCTGGAAATAATTTATACCGCAGAAAATGTTTCAAGCAACCAAATGCTTTAAATAATAATGGCTAAAACCTTTTTTAAAATGTGCTGGAAAGTTCTTAATTTTTGTATTTGTTTCTATTTAAATGAATAAAAACCCTGAGTGGAATAAAAATTTATATGCTTGACTATGTACATAAACAAATAAAAATGTAAAGTTTTTCATGTGTGTGTCTTTTTTTCCAAAAAAATTATTTTGAAATGCATCAATAGTCTAGTTTTTAAAAAGTTGCTGTTATTTTCGTCATACGATGTATGTATCAACTGCAGAGGGGAAACTTTTCAGGGAATACCCGTGATTTAGGGTCTTTTAAATTTTGCTGTTTCAGAATTTCATGTTAAAATTATTTTAGTTTTGTAATTATTTCTCAATTTGAATGCTTAATTTACGTGTTCTTAAAATGTTTTAAGAACTCTCCAAATATCACTTATTGTAGACAGTTATGCATATAGCATTAATAAGTCACCCATATCTGTATACAAATAGCAGTTTTCCTGGTTTCTGCATGTTAGGAAGTTTTATCCCTGCAACTTTATTAATGTGATTTTTTGGTTCCACAACATTGCTGCACAAATTGAAACATATATTCATTAGGAAAATATGCAATATATTTTTAGTTCTTCATATATATATATATTAATACAAATACAGTCGAACCTCATTAACGTGACTACTGTTACCATGAATTACTTTTAAGATCTTTTCACTATCTCCATCAAAATGAAGATTAGTTTAGTTGTATTAAGATTAGTTTCTGACAGTATGAACTACTGATAACAGGAACAAATTTTTTATCCCCCTTGAGATTCACAATAACAAGATTCGTCTGTATACGTAAATAAAACAGTACGACATACATTTCTTTGTTTTATTGTTAGAAACTGTATATTACAGTTTGATTCCAAATTTTTAAATAATGTTTATCTAATTTATATGAAATTAAAATAAATGCCTGAGCTAATAAGAGACAAGTCATTAAAATTTATGAATTTAATTTCCTCAATATTAATTTACAACTATTAAAAATTTTCATATAATAATAATAATAATAAAAACTTTTTATGATTATCATTATGATGTAAACATAGTTTTAAGCTTTGTGCTATAAATTATTAATTAGAATTGACATACATTTAACTTAATAAAAAATTTATTAATTTACATTTTTATTATTATTATTATTATTTATTTATTTTGAAATAAATCTTTTGTTGAAAGACATATCAACTTCCATCAATATAAATTTAATAAATGGACAAGGAATAAAATGCATACTAATAAAAAAAATTTGCACATTAATTGACAATATTTATAAACAAAGTTAACTGTCACTAATCAAAGAATACCCATATTTCTTTTAGTGTTTTGAGGATGTAACTTTAGTAATATTTGATTAATCACTAAGAATTTTGAGTATGTTAAGCTTCAAAACACTACTGACACTGACTTCATTGAATTTGTTACGTAGTAACTAACTTATGTAAACACATGAAAATATTCTTCACATGAAAATATTACTTATGAATATTTTTATACATTAATGATATATATAATGGGTTACTGAAAAGGGTTCACTTATGCCAATCAGCATTTATTACAAGTAATTTAACAGGATCTATTGATATGAAAAATTTAATACATAATACGTATATATGTATTGAATTACTGTATTGGATAAAAATTATCCCCAGTATTGAAACTAAACTTTTTGTTATAACTGGATCGAAGACGCTCATTATGTAGGACCAAGATTCATTCTAAAATGTAAAGTGGAAAAAAAAGTGTTATAATGAGAAACATAGTCTTACGGGGAAACAAACAACAAAAATTAATTCTTTTATAAGACAGAAACGAGAAGAGTAAATAAAGATGCTTCAACTTTTATGATATGTGTATAAATATTAAATAAGGGGGGGGGGGGTGGGAGGAAAATAAAAATAAAAATTAAAAATGAAAACTTAATGGCTTTAGTTGAAACTTCGACGTAATTTTTTTTTTTTTTTATCAGAGTCCTCAGCACATGATTCAGGTGGTGTTGACAGTCGTAACTGATTCTTCATAGCTCTCATCTTCAGATTTCACTGGATGATGCCACAATCAGTCTATATTCAAAACTGGTTTGCAATTGCAACCATAATGAAGGAGTTCTGGGCATCACTGTAAAAAAAATTCTGTAGTACTACTAAAAAAATTCTAGGAAACTGGTATTCCATAAACTTTTCTAGTAGCCAATACAGATTGTTCAAAAGTGATCTTACTCGATTAGAGTTAGTAAACATTACATGCACTTCGTTAGTAAATATACTAAGAAACTCTTAGTTAACGGGTCAAGTGCTTTTTTTTTATGTTTACTAAGATTGTGTTAGTAGCATTACTGAAAGTAATACTGCAATTTTACCAAGAAATGTTTTGTGTAGGATACATGGTTATTATTAGTGTAAATTCAAATAATATCCATGTAACCTTACTAAATTTGTTTTGTTTAGAATACAGATTTTTTATCAGTAATTGTGCTAAGGAAATGTAATTAATAATGCAAATGAATTTCGGTTATATTCACAAAAATGTTACAGTTAAGTTTACAGAAATACTACAAGTAATATAAATAAATTTACCCTTAAATACCCCATGTTACCTTACTAAAATTTTTAAATCAACAATATTTAATATTATGAGTAATATTGCTAAAAAATTTAAATAAATAATAGAATAATAATAGAAAACCTTTTATGTTTAGTTTTAGTTAAAAATGATGGCTGATCGAAAATGTTTATTTAAATATATACTTTTACAAAATCTAAATTGTTTGAAATATTAAAAACATATATCAATATCATTACCTTAATTTTTATATATAATTTATTAAACTTTTTTCTAAAGTCAAAATAAATAAATAAATAAGTACGTATATGGAATCACTTTTTATTGACAAACTTTAACTAAAAAAATCGATACCTTTAAAATATAATTGTGAAAAGAAAACATTTTTTGCAATAACAGAGATGCCAACTTCTAATGACCAAAAAGCAGGAGATTTTTTAACAGAAATCACGAGCGTTTTTCCAACAAGAAAATTTGTAAGAAAAATAAGTAAAATAATGCAAATTTAATTTTAAGTAAAGCTTTATAAGCTTAGGAGGTATTTACATCAGTATTAAAATTAAATGAATAATATATGTTTTTTGCAGTAAAACAAACTATCAAAAAAAAAAAAAATTCTTTGTAAAAGAAAAAGTAATAAAGAAATGAAAATATCAGCTATATTCTAATGAAATTTCAATTCTTTAAGTTTTCACTAGTTATGGTATTTAAAAAAAAATCTTTTGATAATAACACATTTTTCATTATGCAAAAATGAAAGTTAAAAATTTATTCTTAGAAAAAATTAGTTTTAAAGCATTGTATAGTAATTCACATTCAAACTGAACTTGATAAATTGCAAGGCAAGATAAATTTCAATTTTCTTTCAAATTTTTTTACCCAATCCCACAAATTTTAAGCATAAATTATGCTAAGAGGGATAGATAAAAATTACATCAGAAAAGCAGGAGAAATGAGTGGAAAAGCAGGAGCATAGAAAAACAAGCAAAAAGCAGGAGACTCCTGCCAAAAGCAGGAGACTTGGCATGTCTGCAATAATATATGCATAACTTTATTTGGTAAATATGAGCATATATTTCACAATATTAAATTTAAAATTTAATGAAATAATAATAGAAAAATAATAAGAAACCAAAATAATTTAACATGTGATTCAGACAGCAAAAATTTTAAAAACCCTGAATTCAGGGGTAGCCTCTGAAAAGTTTTTGCCTTAACTTTTATACATAATATATTAAATATGTTTTTTAAAAGATATTTTCTTTTTGAATAAGTCAAAATAAATAAACAAATAAGTATATATATTAATATTGTACATTTAATTAATAAATTTTATTTTAAAGAATCGAAACTTTTAAAATATGATGGGAAAAGAAAATATTTTTTGCAGTACTATGCCAAATTTTATTCGGTAAAAAAAATCAGCATATTTTTCAATTAATAATAAAGGTCATTTAATATTTTTATAAATATATTTCGGTGAAACTTAATATGGTATTTCTAAACTGCATAAATTATGCATACCATTTTCAGGGGTTAATTATGTAATACTTATTTTACAAAAAATAAAAACATTAAATTAAATAAGTACCTCAGAATAATAATAATAAAAACTACATACCTTTTTAACTTTTTGATTGTGTTATCCGTAGTAAATTATAATAATAATAAAAGCTTTGCCAGGAAAGTATTTGCGTTGCTAGCAATTTTAAATAAATAATCACTAACTAACACAAACCTTCACCTAGCAGGGGCTGATATTTGAAACGCGTCCATCATGCACACGGATTTCCAGTTTTCCAACACTTCCAAAATGAGGCTTAAGAACTGATAAAGTTTAAATTAAAATAAGATAACGTCAAACTAAGCATACTGTATTACAAATTAAGGATATATATTTATGACTTCTTACTTTTTCTAAAATGCAGATGTGTATAACGTTAACAATAAATAAAATATCAGAGATTAAGATTTAAAAAGTCCGCCTGATTACGATTTACGAGTACGACAGACCCGACGCTTCGGCTCGTTCTTCTCTGGTATCTTCTACGCATGCGCACAGTATTGGCGTTTGCTCAAATGAAATCGCTCTATTCGAACGGGGAGAGAAGAGACAGAGATGTTGCGATAGTAGGAAAAATGGAGTAGAATTACATATGTTATTTAAGCATTGAATACAAAGAGAATCTGGTTACAAAGTTTTCCCTAGTAGTTGAGATAATACCTGTACTATTACTAAGTAATAATTTGTAAATTTTACAGTGATATACTGAAAGTGGGGCCATTTACTGAGATTAGAAAATGACTGACAAAGAATCAATTTTGATAATCAACATCACCTGAAGCATACGTGCTGGGGAAGTTACAGAGCCAGGACAAAAATTTTATACGGGAACACGAGTAAGGCTATTATTATTATTTTAATGAAGTTTATTATTATTATTTTAATAAAGTTTTCATACTTCTATATTTTTTAAGTAATGATATATTTTCTAATGTGGAATTGATGCATTTATCTAATTTGGATTCTGGCTCTCCAATTGATATATTTATGATCCATATTAGTGAAATAAAAATTGGAAGAATATAATATTTTTGTTATAAGCTTTTAGGATTAAGGTGTAGTATTTCAAAAAATCATGGAAAAAGCTCAAGAATGTTATTTTAAAAATTGCTCTAAATCATTTACAAGAAAATAAGTAAATGATAATTAATATTCATTAGTTGTTTATTATTAATAAAATTGGCACTTTTCCATTTTGCCAGTGCAGGCAAAAAAAAAAAAAAAAAAAAAAAAAAAAAAATAGGTATAGATGTAGGTATAGACTAATAAAACATATTAGTCTTTCAAATGTAATTTTTTTTTTCTCGTCTAACTCCCATGAATATTCATGGAATTTCCTGAAATTGATATTTATTATTTGAGTTGACTATCAGATGTTCCTTATTGAAAATAGTGTGAATACCTCTTCTAGCTTGTATGCACAGACACCCGAAATTATTCCAAAGCACTGCGAAGTTTATTATCAGATATTTTCTATAGAAAATGGAGTAAATACCATCACTAGTTTGTATACCGGGACACCCAAAATATTCCAAAGCATTGCATTCTATGAAAGATATTTCTATAAACCAAATTTTAATTACTTTGCATACATCTTAATGAAATTGAAATAAGTTATTTATATGCACAAAATAATGCTTTCTATAGTGTACAATCCGATTAGCATAAGATTTACAGGGCACACAGAAATATTCAGTTACATAAAGGAATTTATTGGATATTTGCTGGAATTGCATTTACGTTTACATTAAACATTTTCCAACAATTTGTAACTGTGAATATAATTTTTATTTGCATACTTTTTTGTCTGTCTGTCTATCTGTCCGTCTTCCCGCCCCCAGCATCCGTAAATATTTTCAGGAAAAAAAAGATATATGTTATTTAGGTTTATTATGGAATATTCCCTATTTAAAATGGCATTAATAGGTAGTCTACAAATGGTTTATGTTCAGGAGCGCAAAAAATATACCACTGCTTTGAGTTTTGGGACAGGTATTCTTATAAATTACTTTTAAAATAACTTTCTACTGTAAAAATCATAAAGAAATTCATATTTATTGTTAATATTGTAAAATATTTTTTGATTAAAATATAATATGGTATTGATGTATAATTCAATGTCAGGGGGTTACTGCCTTTCAGTTTAATTATAGTACCTACATTTATTACAACAAAAATCAAGTCTGTTAATTTCCTTGAAACTTACAAATCTTGATCAACTTTTCAAGTGGCAACTAGATATGGAATCCAAAGTACCAAATTTGAATTTCCTACAGTTATTTGTTGTTAAATTATGTTGAAAATTCATATATATATACAAATCAACCACTAAAAATTTGACTTTCGTATTCAGGAGGCCTCAAAATGTGATATTATCTAGGAAAAAATAAATCTCCAAAAACTACTTTGTTTACAACATGGGTATGAGAAATTAATTTTCTGTTCTGTGTCAGTAGTGTTCTTCGACATAAAAAAAAATGCAGCAAAGCACTTACGTCAATCACATTTAATAAAAAAAAATGTCTACCTCAATTTTGAGTAGCCCTGTATATTGTCTATAAACTATATACACATGGCTTTGTGTACATAAATTTAGTGTTACATGTAAAACACTTAACACAAAATGAAATACACTTCCAGCAATTCCCAAGTATAGCACCAATATATTCAAATACTCTGAGTAACCCTGTAAATGAATGATGAATGATTGCTATAACACAATCTACACAAAACATGCTTCTATGGGCATAAAAATTGTTTCTTTTCATTGTGTTTAGAGCAGCTTATAGATGTCACACTGTACATATGAGAAATTTCTTTCACAGACGTGAGGTAGGTATTTAAATCCTCTTGGATGACCCTGTACACAACTCTTTGTCTGATCGCAATGAATAGCTTAGTGTAGCATCGCTATATGATACGGATTTAGAATATCAAATTTTGACATCCTGCTACTATTTGTTCTTGAGATATATTAATAACACGCAAAGACAGAGAGAGAGAGACCAACCACTAAAAACATGATTTCTGAATTCAGAGGATCTGACAATGTGCAAATATAACAAAAGCTAATTTTTGGTTGACTCCAAAACAATTTCTCTGTACCATGTATATGGATAAGAGAATGCATAAAGGAAAAGAAAGAAAAATGAATTTGAAAATTCCCTTTTTATACATAAATTATTCACAAATTTTATTTGTTAAATTATCAATGAATATTCTCGAGTGTATTCACTAGAGGAAAGAGAGACATTACTGGTTAAAACAGTTGTCTTTCCCCGAATGGAAAAGAATTCCTCCCCTCCCCCCCAAACGCTGATCAATCTATTCCTTAAAACAAAGCTATAGTAATTACAGTGTCTCACTTTTGATATACAATCGTTTAAGGATTAGCGAAAAATGCTTGAATTTTCTAGTTGCAATAACTCAATGAGATTTTCACTTAGAAAGATATTTATTTTCTCTTAAAAAAAAAATAATAATAATAATGTTGCAATTAAACCTTCTGTTATTTCTTTACCTCTGAATATAGAGATTTCAAGTATTGAATGGTTAAGCATTGAATTAACTAGAATTAATTATTATGATAATTGTAACACCTTAAGAATATTTTCACATTTGATTTTGTAATATATTCACTTTTTTAATATTAAGAATAAACACTGTTCATTTTCATAGTAGGTAATCTTCAAAAATATCAACAGATTTTCAGAAAATATGTCTAGAAGTTATATTTTAAAAGTGCATGATATTACAAGTCAACAAGAAATAGATTGTTAGGTTTTGCATACAGTCTCCTGTTCCCAAGACATTAATTTCAGATTTTATTCCACCAATACTGATCTTGTACTTCTGCAAAAGAAAAAACTGATGTGGACATGACTTCCTTATACACCTTTAGAAATATATACATAATGTAAGCATTATCATTAGACCCAAGACAGATGCTAAAAATATTTAAAAAATGCATTGTCAATGTGTTCTGAGCTTTTCTGAAAGTTTCAAATGTCTATCTAGTCAGGAAGTAAGTCAAAAATCGATTGCAAGATTTGTACTTATAACGCCGCCTAAGGCAGCAGGGACCTAAAACATTTCCCTGAAAGTATTTAAAAAATGAATTTTCACCATGTTCTGAACTATTCTGAAAGTTTCAAATGTCTAGCTGGTTGAAAAGTTAGTTAAATACATTTTCTGTTGAATCATATAAACACTGCTGAAGGCAGCATGTATCCAAAACATTTGGCTAAAAATAATAAAAAAAATGCATTGTCAACGTGTTCTGAGCTTTTCTGAAAGTTGCAAATGTCTAGCTAGTCAGGAAGTCAGTTAAGAATCGATTGCAATATTTGTCCAAACAGTTTTTGAGTTATTGTTTTTTGATACATTATGGCCAAAACCTTTGTATTTTTGGTCATTATGAACCTAATTTTCCTAAATATCTCCAAAACGGAAAATCATACAAAGTCGAAAAAGGGAGGTGCACAACTAGACGTTATAACAAACCTATGTACCAATTCGCAACTTTCTACGTCCAACCATTTTTGAGTTATGTGACATACAAACACATATACGTACAGACGTCACGAAAAATTATGTAAAGTCGCTTATATCGCTAAAACGAGAGCTCATGTTAAGATGACACTTGCAGGTGTACAACTAGACATCATGGCAATCACATCACACATATAAATTGGCAACATTCAGCGATCATTCGTTTTCGAGCAATGTGAAATACAAGATCTATTTTGCAAAAAAGGATTAGTATAATTCCTTATACTTTGTATAAGGAAGTAAAAATTGGTGCAGAATTTTATGAAACCAACTAAAAATTTTCAAGGAATTTGAAAAAATAATAATTGACGCCTGTAGAAAAAAGCAATATTTTGCAATGAGCAAAATATGTCTCATATTCTAATAAGATGATATACAAAGTTTTATCTGAAAAAGTTCCAGGTGTGATCTGAAAACGAAAATAAGCTATTGAATTCCATTAAAATCTACCAAAATTGGATACGGAATATACATTTAGATTTCATCCAAGTTTTATAGAAATTACATAAAATCAGTATAACTGATGCATTTTTCTTTCTTTCTCTTTTATACATTTTAATGCACTTATTTTAAACAGGGAAGCCAAAAGCATTGGCCTTGCTTTTTATTATGCAAATATTAATTTTAGACAAAAATATACAGGTTATTGATTTTAAGCATATATTATTTTTAATTCCTGATATTGAAAATCAATATCACATTTATGTTTAAAATTAATCTCTGCATTATAAAAAACAAGGTCAATGCTTTTGGTTCCCCTGTTTAAAGTAAGTGCATTAAAATTCTTAAAAGAGAAAGAAAGAAGAAAAGAAAAATGCATCAGCTATGTTGATTTTACGTAATTTCTATGAAACCTGGAAGAAATCTAGATGTATATTCCATATTCAATTTTGGTTGATTTTACATGATTTAGATGAGATCTGGATGTATATTTTACATCCAAATCTAGTTGATATTACATGAAATGGCTGAAAACACAATGTTGCATTTACATCCAAATTTGGTTGATTTTACATGAATTGAACAAACTCTAAATGTCTTACATAACAAGTTGATTGATAATACGTACCAACTAAGTCTTATTTAGGGCCATGTTACAACTTTGCTTGTGACTTTTCAAGCAAAGCAGATAGCAAATTTCAACGTAATGGGACGTAATATTTGATCGCGATTACGTAATATCAACCTAATTGTGTTGTATGGGGTTAAATTTGTTGACATGTTCTTTAACACGTAGCTGCATTGGAAAATTTCACACAAGTGTTAAATTCTAACGGTAAACAAATTATTGATTTTCTTTTACAAAATAATATAATGTCAACACTAGCAAATTTATGAAAATCGTATGTAATTTTATCAGAAAATAAGTTATACAGATTTAAAAATAAAAACTTGCTCAACAAAGAATTATCCTAAGCTTGATATTGGTAAAAGGAAATTATTGCAAAAATCAAATCGCTAGAAACTTATTTACTACATTTTTTTATACGTCAGATATACTAATAATGAAAAATTATAAGACTGCCATAGCCATAAGACATTCATAATAATCTACATTTTCAAGCGACACATACAAACGATCTCCATTCTCCTTCCTCCCAATAGTCTGTTTTAGCTTCGGTTCACAAGCATCGTCATTTTTTAAAAGTTCTCTTTTAATGTAAAATTAGTATAAAATGACTCTTGAAAAATACATGCTACTTAGAATACTCTATTTAATGACATTTGCTTTAAATGGAAATTTTTTCAGCTTCATATTATTTTTAAAAAAATAATTAAAACGAGACATTTCCCCATTGAATAACAATGCGGAAGCTGGAGAGAAGGAAGTATTGTACGCTGGCGCCATCTGTAAACATTAGAAAACAACATCACAAAATTTCAGCGTTACCTTCTTCTCCTGTCCTTATTACTCCGTGATGTTACGCTATCTGTTATCCGCGAACAGACTATAAATGTTTTGAGACAATCTTGACAACAGATTTCACATGTGGCATTTCTGCTGTTTGAGAATGTGAATGTATATTTTGATCACTTTTATTAGACAGTTGTTTAGAACAATCTACCCAGAGCTGACTTTTTTTTACGATTGAGTAAATGTTTATTCAAACTATCTCTTTCAGAAAATACCTTGAAAAAAATTTTACACATGAGACTTTTCTCCTGTATGAGTACGTAAATGTTTAAATAGGTTTCTTTCATCAGAAAACTTTCTAGAACATATTTCACACACATGTGGCTTTTCTCCTGTGTGAATTCGCAAATGTGTAATGAGACTGGCTTTTAGAGAAAAACCTTTAGAACAAATTTCACACACATGGGGTTTTTCTCCTGTATGAGTACGCAAATGCGTTATTATATATCTTTTTTCAGAAAACTTCTTGGAACAAATTTTACACACATGTGGCTTTTCTCCTGTATGAGTACGTAAATGTTGAAATAAGTTTCTTTTATCAGAAAACTTTTTAGAACATATTTCACACACATGTGGCTTTTCTCCTGCGTGAGTTAGCAAGTGTACATTGAGACTGTCTTTTCGAGAAAAACCTTTAGAACAAATTTCACACACATGTGGCTTTTCTCCTGTATGAGTAAGTAAATGTCTATTTAATTCACATTTATCTGAGAATCCTTTTAGACATATTTCACAAACATATGGCTTTTCTCCTGTATGAGTAAGTAAATGTCTATTTAATTGACTTTTATCTGAGAATCCTTTTAGACATATTTCACAAACATATGGCTTTTCTCCTGTGTGAGTACGCAAATGTTTAATTAGATATTTTTTATTAGAAAACTTTTTTAAACATATTTCACACACATGTGGCTTTTCTCCTGTGTGAATGCGTATATGTGTATTTAGATGTCCCTTTTCCGAAAACTTTTTAGAACATATTTCACACACATGGGGTTTTTCTCCTGTATGAGTACGCAAATGCGTTATTATATATCTTTTTTCAGAAAACTTCTTAGAACAAATTTTACACACATGTGGCTTTTCTTCTGTATGAGTACGTAAATGTTGAAGTAAGTTTCTTTTATCAGAAAACTTTTTAGAACATATTTCACACACATGTGGTTGTTCTCTTGCGTGAGTTAGCAAGTGTACATTGAGACTATCTTTTCGAGAAAAACCTTTAGAACAAATTTTACACACATGTGGTTCTCCTGTATGAGTAAATAAATGTCTATTTAATTCACTTATCTGTGAATCCATTTAGACATATTTCACAAACATATGGCTT
Organism: Salticus scenicus; assembly: GCA_963930645.1. Taxonomy (NCBI): domain Eukaryota; kingdom Metazoa; phylum Arthropoda; class Arachnida; order Araneae; family Salticidae; genus Salticus; species Salticus scenicus. The sequence continues at coordinate 222,006,060 of OZ005660.1, read as the reverse complement.
TTCTCCTGTATGAGTACGCAAATGTTTAATAAGAAAACTTTTTTAAACATGTTTCACACACATGTGGCTTTTCTCCTGTGTGAATGCGTATATGTGTATTTAGATGTCCCTTTTCCGAAAACTTTTTAGAACATATTTCACTCTCCACATTTTTCTTCTCTGTCAGTGCATGCATTTATATTTATGTGTGCCATTTCTGATCATCCTTTAGAACATAATTCAGACACATACGACTTTTTATTATAAGGGTTGCAATGTGCGTTCTATCTTCTTCATAAATTATTTAACTGAATACATTTTAGAAATGTGCGGTTTTTTCAATAAATGTACTTATATATTTTTTTACAGAAAACGTTTTAAATCATACATCAATTTAACTAAATACATCATTAAAGCTAAAAAAAATTTTAAAATATTCTTCTTATATTTAGCTTCTTTTCCTTTTCATGGAATCAGTAATATTTATTTCTATATTGAATTTGGAAGAACTTCTATATTAATTTTCAAAATATTAATTGCAGACTTTTTTTTTTTTTTTTTTTTTTTTTGTAAAGTTGTTTTTAGGATACTTGTCAATTCCTTGAGGTGAAAGTCATAGATTGTTTCTGTTTTTTATAATTATATTTAAATTCAAAAACCTGTCTTCATGGTATACTGGCTTTAGGTTAGACATAAAGAATATTCTTCTTAAATTATGTGAGAAACAAACGTTTTCTTCATCGATAATATTATTCATGCATCAAAACAAATGGACTTTTAGATAAATGATTTTACCACTGTTTGAATTTTATTAATGAAAGCAAAAGGGCGTATGTCTGTGAGCTCGAGCTGTCTAACTGAGACAGTGTTGCCAGAAAAGAATTTGAAAATTTCTCCGAAATAGATTTTATTTTTCCCCAAACACAAATAATTAAAAAAAAAAAAATAGAGAATAAATTACTTTTCTATCAACAAAGCATGTATAAAACTACTGTGATGTTGTGGCTACCACAAGACTTTCTTCTGTATAATTTTACACAAAATTCATGCAATACAAATTGACGACTAGAACGGGGCGTGGTTTAGCACGTAAACATATGATGTTTGTTTGTGGGCACGAGAGTGTTTTGCCCACATACAGTCGGCTGCAAAATTATTCGAGCACTAGCAATAATCCCTGTCTAAAAAAAGTACACTTAATACTGCTTTGTTAAATAAATCCTTATCGAGTCATGTTCTTAGTCAGTCTAAGAACATGATTCGACAAGGATTTATTTAACAAAACAGTCTTAAGTGTACTTTTTTAATATAGGAATTATTGGCTAGTGCTCGAAAAATTATGCTGCCGACTGTAGCTATACACGCGGGAATTAATATAATAATGGCGTCTTGCTCGAATTACGTTAGATTAACATGGGGAAAATCATGAAAAAATCTTGAAACCTTCCAAAATTCACATATAACAAAATTTATTGAAGGCTGCTGCAGCCAGCGATTACTTAGAGAAGGTTATAGTTTGTTTGTGTCATCCTATGTGAAGGACGTGTGGACAGCTTCATCGAAAAATTCTGTATTTTTGAAAGCAAAGTAATGTTTATTTTTATTTAACGTAACTTTTTGCATGTTTTAATCGATTGCATGTTTAATAACTATTAATCTGATTATGTATTTATGGCGAAAATTGGAGTAAACCAACTTTGTTTATGTTAGTAACATTCAGTTCTTGACACTTTATTCTCTGTACAGGTATGTATGTAATACAATGTATTGTATGATGTGTATTATATGGATCATTTAAAATTTTGCTATCATATATATAATTTTATTTAACTATTTCTTTATTTTTTAATAATTGAAATGTTACAGCAAAAAATTACTGTTAAAATTGCAATTTAAATGACCTCATTTAGTTGAAGGGAAAATTCTTACATCCTATATAATGCAAATAAACACCTAGTGTAAAAAAATAATAATAATCTAGAAAGAAATGTTTATTATTATCAAGTTATTATATTTGATGTGATGAATCAAAAACCAATGTATGCAGCATTATGTAGAATTTATATTAATGGTTTTGTAGGTCAGAAGCTTGAACATCCCACTTCCATTACATATTACTGAGCAGATCATTTTTATTTATTTCATATTAATTTAAATATTGATACTTTACATAATATTTCAAATAATTACGAAGTATTTTATCCTTGCACCTTATTTAATATAATGATAAGGATCAGTGTTCGAAATTAGCCGTCGTTAGTTGTCAAGTATGACTAAATTATTGCATTTAACGACTATAAAATTATTTCTAGTCATCAAATTTGACGCCTAGCTTTTTTTAAAGACTTATTTTTGTTAACTTCGAAAGCTCCATGATTGTATTGTATATTTTTCCCCTGCTGTGCAAGGAATATATTGTTTAAACATCTGCGTATTTGGGGCATATTACATCCCTCCCTTTACAGAGATAAAAAAGAAAAAGTTTTCCTTAATCCCTTTTAATTGGTTTGGTTTGGTTTGATGATTTTTGAGATTTTTTGCTTGCCTCGAAGGCCGCTTATATCTCGAAATATCCACACCACAAGGGTTTACAAGTTTTTATTTAATACACAGTAACAAGTACACAATATCTTGAAGACATAAGACAACACAAACATCCATGCCCGCACCAGGATTCGAACCTGGGACCAATGGATTCGGAAGGCAGCGTCCTACCGACCGAACCACCTGGCCGGCCCCTTTTAATCTTTTCTTAAAACTGCAATTTGCAACTCTCTCATCACACATGCGTATAAATAACCTATGTAAAAATGTGGGTGGTGGCAATCCTGCAAATAAAAGCATGAGCGAAGACAGACAAACTAAACTGATAAACAGTTTTCAACTGTGTTGGGAAGTGAAAAAAAATAAATAAAGGAAATTTCTTTCAATGCACCATAAAAGTAAATTAATTTGAAATATCTATCCAATCTTTAAAAATTTGGTACCAAATGATAGGGGCGATTTTTCTTAATCCAGGACTGCAAACAGTGTTTCAACATGACAATAAATTTTTTTTTTATTAACTGAAATATGAAATTTAGATGGTAACACTTCATTATTTTATTTATCGATTTTTCAGTGCCAAACATATTAACTGGCTATTCTGTCGGGAATATAATTGCTTTTCAACCATATGAGAAGGTACCAGAAATAAAAAAGCAGATTTTGAATTTTTTCAATTATAAATCGATTTAAGCAGAAATTCGAAATCACCTGACGTTATTGCTCACCTGTCTGCAGTTAAAAAAAAAGTAAAAAAAAAAAGGTTAGTTTTTAACAAAGTTAACCCCCCCCCCAAAAAAAAAATAGACATATTATATTTATTTAAATTCATTTTTAATTCATTTGTTTATGTAAAGAGACAAAGGTTATATTTAACAGAATAATAATGCTCTTTTTCTTCTGAACTGGGCTGTAAAAAAGCAGATTTGGATTTTCTTAAATTTTAGACGAAAATTTTTTCTTAAATTTTGCCTTTGATAGATTAGCAATTTTGAGTCTAAAATATATCAAAGATATTCATTAATATTGTACATAATACAACATAATACATCAGTTGAAAGATATTTTAAAGTACTTTTATTGCACACTATTGCTATATGAGCCGGGAGCCGCTATATAAGCTGTATTGCTATATAAGGGATATAAGCCGTTCAAACTTAGTATGAAACTTTTGGAGAAAACTACGGAAAATCCAGAATGTTGTTTATATTTTACAGAATTTCGAATTCTGGTTTCCATTCATGTTTTGTACAAAGGATTTTTAACTGTATATAGCCCACAATTATGCAAGTTTCGGATTAAACCACACATAATTCAGACACAATTTTTTTAAAATAAAATATTTATATTACCTTTCTATCTCAGCTTCTAATTAACATAATCTCATAACTAGTATGTCAATTTAAAACTTATTTAAATTGGAATTAAAGAATAGAGATTACAAATTTTTGTCACCAGATGGCACTTTAAAATTTCATTATCTCCAATTCAATTCTAATTATGATTAAATTACTTACAATGCATTATTTGAAATACATTTTATTGTTACTTTTAAACTGATATAAACCGTACAATTTCGTGCAGGAGTTTCAGTGCAAACCAAGAAACACACAAAATGCCTTTATTCCAATATCTCTAATTCTAATTAAATTACTTATAATATATCATTCGAAATATATTTTACATCAATTTTATTGCGAACTTTTAATCTGATATAAGCCATTAAATTCAGTACAGGAGTTTCAGAGAAAATCATGGAAAACCTAGATCACATTTATTATTTTTTATTTTACAGACTTTCGAATTCCCACACTCTGCTTACATTCCTTATTAAGGATTTTTTAACATTATTTAGTCCACAATTACACAAGTTTTGTAGAAAACCACAGAAAAGGCAGACACAAATCTTTTTACAAGAATGTTTATATTAATTTTGTATCTCAGCTTCTAATTAACATAATTTCATAAGTAATATATCATTTAAAAAGTTATTTGAATTGGAATTGAAGAGTACATGTTGCAAATCTCTGTTGCAAGATGGTGCTTTGATATTTTAATAATTCAATATCTCCAATTATGATTAAATTATATGGGAGTAGATTAGGAGACCACTGGCTCCATCAGTTTGGGATTTTCTACAATTAGAATTTTCAATGTTTTTTTACACGGTGAGAAAACAGGCTGTTTCAAATCATTAAACGTAAAAGGGTATCGTAGCCATCAGTGTGTGAAAATTTGCTACCGTTAAAATTTTCAAAGCTATTTGCATTATGAACGAGCAAGCTGTTATGACTTCTAAAATGGGAATAAGGGACCGCGGGTGACACTGAGCGAGACTTTGCTAGCGTCAGGATTTCCAAAGATCATAACTTTCATAGCATAGTTGTTAGCAAACAGGTTGTTTCAGAGGGCATAGGACAACTCCGCCGAAGCATAGGACAACTCCGCCGAAAATTTTATCAGCTGTTTCCCCCAGCAGGACAACTCCGCCGCATTCCGGTCTGCCGTTTTCCCCCGATAGGACAATTCAGCCGAATGAGGGGGGAAGGCATTACCTTTGGCGAAATAAAAGTTGGCGAGAATGCTAAAACTTCAGGCATTCAACTTTTGTTAAAAATAAATACACAAAAGAATGGTAATAATCTGTATATCAATTCGCAAACGTGAAATTTGTTGTACGTTTTTAGCATATTAATTATGGGGGTAGAGGATTGAAAGTAGCATTGTTAGAAAGTTATGGTTAATGAGAATTTAAGGGAAAAGAAAATCTCTTATTAGAATCTCAAAGAGGCATTCAAAAATACCTTTATTTTTATGCACTTTTTCATTTTATACCCGTAATCTTTTGTATTAAAAATTTTTATAGAAGAAAGTTGTTCAATTTGTCAATTTCTTAAAATTCAATAAAAAGCATAGGCACAGTAATTTGTATAGATGTAACTTCCCTATATTTTCAACTACAGATTTTTCATTTTATAAGGCAACAACCTTAAGAGTGTTAGAAATGCTTATTGACTAAACGAATGCAAAACCGTAATTTAATACTATTGAACATGGAGGAAAACTAAAAAAAAAAAAAATGATTTAATTTCTGATTTATTAGTTTTTATTATTATTATTATTTATTCATTTCTTTATGATGTAATTATTATTATTATTTATTTATTTATTTATTTATTTTTTTCTGGTGATTTACGTTAGCTATAATTGGAAAATATTTATTTATTTTATTTTATTTTTATTTTTTAAATATAAAACGTAATGCATTCTAATTAACTGAAACTTGATTACTTATTTTTGAAAAGTGTATTTATTACTATATGCTGATTCATTATGAATGCTTATTGGACGAAAAACGACACTGCTATGTACTGCAATTTAACTCTATTTACGGAAAGACCATATCAGCTTTTTATGCTATATACCGGCAACAAAGTTGCTATATAAAATAGATATCATGAAAGATAGTAGAGAAAATACTGTTTTTGGGTCAAATTTTTGAAATTGAGTTTTTGTTATATTTATACGTTGTGAAGTCCCCTGAATCCGAAAATCATGTTTTTGCGGTTGATCTGTGTGCCTGTTATTAGCATATTCTAAGAACAAATAACAGCAGAAAGATCTAACTCGATATACTAAATCTGTATCATATAGGAAAGCTGCACTAGACTTTTCGTTGAGATCAAGCAAATGATTCGTGTTAGTATTCCAATTAGATTCCAATTAGTATTTCTAGTATTAAATTATACGGTAAGCCGTGTGAGTAACATACCAAACTATTATTAAACAGTTGACATATAATTTTGATACAGGCAGTATTATTTGCTATTGAAATGATCAGAAGAAGAAAGTAAATGGATACAAACGTCCATAGGTGTATGCATCGTTACACAAATAATAATCAATGAAACTATAATAATCAATTTATAATTCTTATTACTAAAAGTCGTTCATTTAAACGAGTTATTTGTGGACATTTCTGTTCCATAATAATCTGTCTTCCATCATCGACCCAGAATACCATAATAAAATTCTATATATTCTATGTGGGCTCGGATTTTTTTTTTTTTTTTTTTTTTTTTTTTGGGGGGGGGGGGGGGGATTTTTCGTGGTAAAATTTTCTGTTTTTTTTTTTCAGTCTCCCAACAAAATCAGCTATGTTACTAAAAACTATCTTCTGAATGTTCCTCCAATATCAACTAGTATGTTGTAACCACCATGAAACTTTCTTCTACATTTTTTCCATACAAATTATTTAATAAAATTAATATTAAAACTATTTTCCACGATATATACAAATGGAGATGATTTTCATCGCACAGAATTATTACTGTTGTTATTACTGTTATTTATCACTGTTGAATAAAAAAATTAAGAAATCAAATTAAAGAAAATAAGTAAAGAAAATTTAATATAAGTTAATATAAGTTAAGTAATATGTATTTGAATATTATGTTAAGTTAAGAAAATTTAATTTCTTATTTATCCTTTAATAATTTTGTAAATGTAATCGGAATAATTTAAACTAAGATCTAAATTTTTCTTAAGTTAATTTTTACTTGAATTTTATGATATTCAAGTGCTACACGAAAATTAGAAATAAATTTATTAATAGCAGAATTTATTAATACGATTAAATAATTGTCAAATAAAAGAACGTATAATAATAATGAAAAATTAAATTAAATGCATGTTTATGAGTAAAAGTTTTTACTCATAATTTGGTTAAAATCTATTTTACTTTTACTCATCTTTCCAAAGCGAGGGAGAAGGGCTCTTATATAATGCTCGATGTGGCGCCAAAGTGCAATGCGTCGCCAAAAATGGAAATACTGCTGCAGACCCCCTCTTCTCGTCTCAGGAAAATGGCGCGGCGGAGTTGTCCTCTGTGAGAAAAGGGGGGTTAAAATTCTCGGCGGAATTGTCCTATGAGGGGAATAGGGGATTAAAATCTCGGCGGAATTGTCCTGTTCCAGTTTCAGATACTGAAACAGGAAGAGAGCACCGCAGGTGCTACCAAGCGGGAATTCACTACAGCTAAAATTTTCAATAAAGCTATTTGCACTATTAAAGTTTTCAGTAGTCAAAAAGCATAGAAGTTGGCAGATATATAAATTTTTAAAGGATTTTTGTTTAATTATATTAATAGAATGTCGTAACGACTATTATAATTTTACTATTTGAACAATTTGTCTGAAAGTGTAATGCAAATGTAATAATAATTTAAGTAAAATCTAAAAGCACACTGTGCATATTTCTTCCTACAGACTGAATTCATCTGATCTTTTTATAAAACAATTTTACACGTTTCAGCCTCATACTTATCTATGCAGTAACATCATAAACCAGTTCTTAAAGGAAAAAAAAAAAAAGAATCTTTAAAATTAATGGGAGGTTCAAAACAAAATCTTGCAAATGTAGAAAAGTTAATATTTTGTGTACAATGACCTGTAAAACAATTTAGGTGCATTACAGGCGGTCATTGTAAATACTGGAAAATATATTCTCAATTGTGTTGTGAATTTTTATTTATTTACAACAGGTAAGCAAATTGTAAAGTGACAAATATATATACCGTAAAATTCCGATTTTAACCCCTTTTACTTTTAGAAACAAAAATTGTTAAAATTAGAAAGTGTGATATTATTGCAAATTTTTTAAAAGCTGAATATTTAGGAAAAACTTCAGATTGTAACATCCAAGAGAACGGAAGGCTTTTGAAAAATGAAAACACCTGAAAATCACAGAGCAAGATATAGTTGGGTGGAGGGTTACTATTGGAATTTTACACTAATTAAAGCATGAAATAGTTGAAAATACACTGCTACACAGTATTTCTTTACTGACTGTTGGTAGTGATGTGCGGTAGAAAATTCTGAAACCCAAACAAGTAATTTTTTTTATTTAACTTTTTGCAAGACATATTAAACTTTTCTTAGTCACAGTGTAGGTAATAATTACATTAATATCAGATATAGTATTAAAAAAAAAAAAAAAAAAAAAAAAAAAGTTTATTAAAAACATCTTTCAGAAAGATGGGAAACTCACAACTCTAACTGTTGGTTAAAAATTAAACTAATTTCTATGCAGAATAGATTTTTTTTTTTTTTTTTTTTTTTGGGGGGGGGGGGGGGGGGACAATGTTTTTGTATATTATGCATGTCTACTGATCACCAATTAGGAAATGTAAGTCACTGTTGGCAACTGTACTTGTTAAACCCTGATTTCAAAGAGTGATTTTAATACATTGAGAATGTGTTTAAAACAATTATAAAATTATTTTAAATATATGTACATAAGACTCCCTCTGATCTACAAAGCAAGTCATGAAATAATCAATTATTAATTAAAAAAAAAAAAAAAAAGAACTTTCAGAAGAAATTGAAATTACTATCTTATTAAGAATAACATCACATTTCATAAAAATGAAAGGAGGTTTTACAACTTTCATTATGTTAATGAATCATACTTCCACAGATTAAGAGAAACTCAGTATAAAATGATAAAGAAAAAACAAAAACAAAATGTGAATGTTACTACTTACATTATGTTAACTTGCTGTATCAGAAAGCTTTCGATATTGTATGAGCTATAAGTTAGGAAAATTTTCTTCATTTCAGATATTTTTATGCTTTTTTCATCCAATTCAGCTCTTCCAGAGATTGTATTAAGAAAACTTCTTCTTAGCATAGTTTGTTTAAAATAAACTTATGCTGTAAAGAAATTCACTTAACATTTTTCTGTACTTTCAACGCTTTATTAGACAACATATTTCACCAGTACTTTTTTTCTCCCTCCTTTTTCACACAAATTCCTAAATTCATTCTAAATATTATAAAGAAAAGTAACAAAATCATAAACATCTAATTTCCAAAGAATTAATGCACAAAAAGAAACAATATAATGTCATACTAAAATATTATTTTTAATTTAATAATTACCTAATCAACAAAGCATCTGAAAATTTTAAAGAACTTACCAAAGCCTGCATTAACAGAAACTGCATCAGTCGGTAGATAATCTTCATTCTTATAAGTATCCAAGAAAGCAAAATCCTCTGTCATTAAATGTCTAAGAAAACTTCTTTATAGCACAATGTATTATAAAATGACAGTATGCTAAAAAAAGAAATTTTCTTGAAATATCTTCTTTTTCTCCATCTACTTTATAAATGGATAGAAATTTCCTTGGTAACCTGGAGATGCCTCTACATCATCTAATGATACTTTTTATCTCTCATTTGAAAGCACTACGACACCATTACAACATGAATATACTTTGCATGTATTTTATGATTACTGTAATAAACACATGTATAACATAACAACTGAATGTGTGTATATATATATATATTAGAAATACTAGTAAGAGTTGTAGTTAGCACTTATGCCCTCACTTACATTGTTACTTAAGTCCTAAAATCAATTATACCACCTCATTTTCATATCTTCATAATATAAATAAAGAAAAGTACACAGAATAACTGATCAAAGATATCCTGGATGTGTACTGCTCTTAAACAAAAATAATATAGTTACACTAATGAGATTTGTTTACAGTCTTAGAGCAGAACTTTTTTATTAAGAAAGTGCATAGTTTTTTATTAAAAAATAAATAAAAATAAAAATCAGGTACAATGAATCAGGCATTAGTGTCACTGCTTATATTCTATATGTTAATTATAAAAGTAAAAAGTAGTTTGATGACATTGAAATAAAAAAAAACAATCTACAGAAAGCATTTATGTGTTATAACGCACATCAATAATTACATGCTCAGAATTATTTCTCAAAAAATATTTAAAAATACTCACTTATTTCAAATTCTAATTGCGCATTCATTACGTGTGCAGCTTCTAACTCTGCTTGTGTAGCTTCTAATTTTTTTTCAGTGGCTTGTAATATCTCTTCTGTATCTTGTAATTTCTCCTCCATCTCTCTTAATTTATTTCCCAGATTTGTTTCTTTAGAAACACAAGATTCCATATCAATTTCATCTGCTGACACCTATGCATTTAAAAAAAAAAACAATTGCATCGTTACAAAATTATTACAAATGAAGATTTTGAAATCTAACGCTACATAGCACTTAATATTATGTCAAAATCGACTGTTCATATGCTCATTGATGTTTCCCCATAAGGTAGAAATTTTTGTGCTGAATTTAACATTAAGAACTGCTATAAAGGTAATATATATATATATATATATATATATATAAAAGGGATATGTTATTTAATTAAACAACACTGTCTAATATGTGGAAATTAAATGCCTAATTATCGATTTAAGTAACTGTTCTCGCAGTTAAATAACTTTTACATAGTAACTTAAATTAAATTGTGTAGTTTCCATGCTAAAGCGATAATTCCTGCTGTAAAATCAAACTGGTCTACTACTATTTATTTGACCCATATTTTTTAATTACATGTATATACTTATAAGAAAGACATATGTAAGTTAGCGTTAAATTCAGCTACATTAATCAAAACATTTTAGAATTAACTCAGATAAGCTAAAAGGAATAAACTTACGTTTGATGAGGAAGCAGCACTTGTAGTGTCAAATGCCTTTCTTATCAGGGAACGACGACGTTTCAACTTTCTAGGAGAAGTAAATGAAAAGACTGAAGGCACATCATCTTTCTGCATATTTCTTCGTTTTCCATTTTTTGAAGTAATAAAATCAGTATCCAAAAAATGTGTTGAGCATTCCCTTATAGTATCCGAAACTTCTACATTTTTTCGTTCATCACGTGGAATTTTTACAAGCCATTGTTTTCGCATATTTCTATCCCTTGGGAATGAAAAACACGAAATTCCCTTTAATGTAGCGTTGTTGTTGCATTGTGGAACAGCACAATGTTGCACCATCGTCTTTTTTTTTTAACTTTTTTATAAAATCAAATGATCAACAAAAAGCAGCATCAAGCTATCCAAAACCGAAACTTCCAGCACTGCCCACAAACAAACGCCAGTGACGTCGTTGTGACGTAGGTGGGCGTGTCTCGTTCTAATCGTCAATTATTAAATAAATTATTTTCCCCAGATTATTCAGCAGATGACAGAATAATATATCATTAAGTGATGAAAGAAAGTGAAATTTTTGCCAATATCAGATTTTTTTTTTTTTTTTTTTCGTTAAAAAAAAATCTATAACTTTGTTTTAAATTATCACCTATCTATGATTCAACCATTCCTTTTAAAAATGATGACGAGATCTTTTGAAAAATACCCATATTGAAAATTTACACATCACGGAGGATATTCTTCCAGAGGGGAAGCGATGCTCCCATATACACAAACTTTTTCTCTAGTTTACTACTCATATTATCAATAACTCCTATCAATTTTACAATCACACGTTAAAAAAATCTCATGTACATTTATATAAAATTTTGTCCGACACTGTCATGTTAAAAATTTAGAAAAAAATGTGATCGCAGCGTTACCTGTTGAGCGACTGATCACCAAATCTAAGCAGCACCAGTTTATGTCAGGCCCCAACTAAATACAAATTTGGTTAAATTTCGTTCGTTGGTTGGTGAGATGCAGCGTCCACAAATTTTGTGATACACACGCATACGCAGACAGACATTTTTTTTAAAAGTCAAACTGGGCTTGTGACATCCTAAAGAGTGAAAATCCATGGAAAACTGAAGTTCGAAAAATTAAAAAATGCATTGTTATCGTGTTTTGAACTATTCTAAAAGTTTCAAATGTGTAGCTAGTCGGGAAGTTATATAATCGATGAATCATATAAACTATACCGAAGGCAGCGGGGACTCAAAATATTGTGTTAAAAGTATTAAAAACGTGTATTGTCATCCTGTTCGGAGCTATTCTAAAAGTTTCAAATGCCTAGCTAGTCGGGAAGTTATGTTATTGTTGAATCATATAAACGCTACCGAAGGCAGCGGAGATCCGAAGTAATTGCCTAAAAGTATTAAAAATGCATTGTCATCATGTTCTGAACTATTCTAAAAGTTTCAAATGTCTAGCTAGTCGAGAAGTTAGTTAAATAAAATTTCTATTGAATTATATAAACGCTACCGAAGGCAGCAGGCACCCAAAACAATTCGCTAAATTATTTTTAAAAATGCATTTTCATTGTGTTCTGAGTTATTCTAAAAGTTTCAAATGTCTAGCTAATCGGGAAGTTAGTAAAAAATATATTGCAAGATTTGTACTGAAGAAACAAACAAGATAGCGAGTCAATAAAAACATGATAAAAATATCAGCATAGTAACTGCATCCTCAGGGCTATATATGCCAGCATCGATTTGGCAAGAATTCATATCCTCAGGTCCTTATATGTATACCTTATAATATTTCCTGCAGTTCGGTAAAATGTGTCGCAAGATACAACTTTCAATATGTTTTGCTAACGTACATATATTCACACACAGACAGAGACAACGCGTTCAGGACGTATCAAAACATGTAAATCAATCACAAAGGGAAAGTCAAAAATTTTCCCAAATCCAATACCTTTTCTCCCTGTATATATAAATAAAAAAATACTATGCTGTGGCCATCACAAAACTATCTTCTATAACATTCTTACTGTATGTATACAATAGAAGATTAATGAAGTACAATATGAATAATATAGAAGTTGATAGATATAGCTTTCCCATAAATGAAAGAAATTTTAATATACCAGCAATCACCGGGAGTTGATATGCACCAAAATTTATCCAACGTACTTTTTATATCAACTAACTAATATATCAAGTTGAATGCATTTATACACTATCGAAGTTAAGGTATACTATTTTTGTAAGCGGAGAAAATATCAGCATAGCATCGCCCTTTTCATGCAATATGCGCTCAAACTGAATCAGTAAAAAGTTTCATGATATTCATCTTACATATCTAGTATGATGCTCTAATTTACTAAAGAAAGTGAGATTTTCATGCAAATTGTGGTTATCTCAGTATAGCAGCCAGCACCATCTACAGACGCTATATGTCACATATATAATCAGCACCGCCGCTTTACATCATGGTTCAACTAAATATTGCTTTGTGGAATTAGGATTAAATCTTCATTTGGCGTGCATTTATTTGTAAAGTTAAATAAGTAGAACATTTCACTAACACACAAACCCTCTCACAAACAGATACACAGGCAGACAGACAACTTCTAATTATGGTCAAATAGTGCACAGGACATCAGAAAGCCTAAAAATTCATCAAAAAATGGAAGTCTTTTTTTTTGTTTGTTTGTTTCCAAAACGGTACTTTTTAATAAGCTTTATGATTTTCTCCCGAAATTTCCCCGCAAATTTATTTTTTCCCCAAACATTTTCCCCATACTTTCATTCTCCCCAAAATTTCCCCACGAGCAAAAGTTTTCCCCAAAATCGGAAAAAAATTCCCCAATCTGGCAACACTGAACTGAGATGGGATAAACAGTTACTTTTCAGTAACAGGTTACTTCGTTTCATCACTGTAAAAAAATAACTATTACCAGCTGCAAGAAACTCTGTGATTGGAGAAAATAATTATTTTCTCCAATCACAGAGAGTTTCTTGCAGCTGGTAATAGTTATTTTTTTACAGTGATTATATGCGTTTGGTAACAGGTTCTTGTAACATATTATTTTTATAACCTATTACTCTTTAGTTTATGTATGGCTGTCTTTCTAATCCTTTCGGACACGGATTAAGAGTTTAGGATGTATTTGAATGCTACGGAAATGTGGTAATTTTCACCTTACAGATAGAGGGCGAACAGATCTTGACAATCTACCAATCAGCGCGTTTCTTTACATTTGTAGCGGTCCATTGGTCATTCTCGGAAATCGTGTGATTCATTGTAATTGTACAGTCACAACCCCCCCACACACACACACCACCTAATTTCGCCGTAAATTATCGTATAAGCATGCGGCTGGTACCTATCGATTTGTAATAACGTCTAGTTTTTAATGGTGCCGTTAGATTTTGCTTAAGTGGTCATCTACATATTAAAACACGTGAAAACTTTATTTTTTTCAATGCCGACCCCTATTTTTGACCTCATATTCAGATTTCTGAGATCAAGGCAGTTCGGAAAACTTATCTATTTATATACATTAAATCAATTCTAAACATAGTTACACATGAAAATGTGTTAGGGGTGCGTCTATACATTTAGAATAAATAAATCATGATCTCCCCCTCAGTATTCATTATTTATTAAGTTTCACACCGGAAAAAAAGTTCAGAAGTGTTAGCTATAAAATAAAAAACGATTCTAATTCGCAGAACTTTCTGTGTTAGCTTATGAATTAAAAGATTTTTATTGGTTTCAATTTATTAGACATTGAATAGTAAAATACATCACTTCATACGAAGAAAATTAAATACCTTGAATCATATGAAACCTTACAATGTTGAATTACAAAAATCTAGATACCAAGGTAAAAGAATAATAGTAATAATGGTAATAATATTAATAGCGGTTAAAAAAAAAAGTGTTTAATTTTTAAGAAAAAGAATTATCTCATTCTTGTTGGGTATATTTTTATTTTATACAGTAAGCCCCGCATGAAAGTGTTACTATAAAGTTTTACATTTAATTTTAGGCGTACAAACCAACAATAGATAATATACAAAAATATAGATAACAAGATTTAAACTAAAATCTGAGAAACGATATTTAACATTTTCGCGACCACTGACGTACTTTCACGTCATTTTGGAATCTGTAACTCCTTCAGTGGGCGTTTCTTTCACAATTTGTGTGTTACGATATTTCTTAAGAATATTCCTTATATTCATATTTATATAAACAAAATAGTATGAATACAAATACTTTCACTAGAAAGAGTATAATTATTATGTATATCCATATGAAAAGAAATATGGATACAGAACGGTTTCCTATTACCTAGAACGAATATTCCCCGTTCTGCAGTCGTCTTCTGTACTTGAATTCTTAATTTAAAATATGTAAAATCTATATCTTTAAAAGCAATAAGACATATTACTTGGTTTTAAATTCTTTTTCCGTGATAAATGGGACGCCAGTTTTACGCCGTGATTAGAATAATAGAAAATAAATAATATTGCGCTTTGTTTCAATAATAGACTAAAACTTAAAAACTTAAAAAAAAAAAAGAAAAAAATTACCACTATAGTATTCAGTATTAAAAAAACATTTAATTAAAATTTTATATTTTATTATGTTACGTCATGCGATAAAATTTAAATAGCATAAACGGTAGAGTAAGCGAATGCGAAAATGTCATAGCAAGATTAAAACAGAAAATTTGTTTTAAAAAATCTGATAAAAATTTTAAAAAGATCAATTATATTAATTTTCAAAAAAGAAAAACCAAAAGTATTGTTTACTGCGTATTGCTCTTTCAAATAATAGTCCTCGTCCTACGGCGTTTTCTAAATCATGATATTTAACTTGAGGTGCACGAATCCTAGACTATTCAATTTAAAAACAAAAGACAAAAGGGACAAAATAGAATTTTAGCAGTGAGAAACTAGGAAACGTTATGTAATATTTAAGAACAAAGACTTAACATTTCAGAATCGAGTATAAACCTCTTTGCAACGGAAGCCACGCCTATACACAGTTTTTCTACAACTTTGCATTATAAAACAAAGTTATGTTACATACTTACAATTATATCATTTAAATTTTGTCTTCAGCATTCGATGTAGTAAATGCCATTTACATTTATGCATACCAGCGTCACATAGAGAGTCATATACGAATACGGAAACTAGTTTTTTTATATTGTTTCCGCAATATAGAGACGGGGCTTCATTTCTTTTGGAATTTTTTCACAATCTCTCGCTTGCATTGCGATAATTTTATAAAAAATAATTCAATTTGTATCATAAACATCGAAATGTTGCTTAGAAAACAATTATAATAACCTTAAGGTAAATTTAAATAGCTTTTCGTCAAAATATATACAGATATTTACTCACAGAGGATACAAATTATGATAAGTGACGACCCCTAACAACAGTAAAAAATGAAATATCACTGTAACTCAAAAAATAATGTTAAGAACGAGCTGTAAATTTGGAAACCCATGTTTTTGATGATGCCCGTCCTATTTATGCAAAAATTAACATAGGTCATAATTCGTATTTTTTTCAAATATGAAATTATTAATAATTTTCATATTTCAAAAAAAAAAAAAAAAAAAAAAATCAAAAATATGCATGGAATATGTTTGGGTCACTTCATTCTATCATATAAAAGAAACAGAATTTGAATATCATAATTATTTTAGAAGATATGATTTAATGTTTGTCACATTCATTTAACATTAGCACCCTCATATTTTAACAACTTATAACTCTATGAAGAATTGAGCAAAATATGTAAACTATACCATTTTCCGCTATGATTTTGTCCAAAGAATTCAAATAAGTTATAAAAAATGGTGGTTACCATTGAAAAAAAGGAAGTTGATGCCAGTTTTTATATGTAGACGACCCCTTAAGCAAAATTTAACTATACCATTATAAACTACCCGTTATTACAAATCGATTGGTACCAACCACATGTCTCTACGGCAAGTTATGGCAAAAATAGATGGGGGGGCGTTTTTTTTTTTTTTTTTTTTTTTTTTTTTTTTGGTGACTGTACAACTACTATGATGGCTAAAATTACGAATTGCTTCTTAAAATTTACGTATTTTGAATTTTAATTAAGATAAGTAAGGATAAATTACTTTCGTCATTTTGAATAAACACTACGTTTAGTAGCATTTAATCACGAATTTGATTAGCTAACAATGTGTGATTTGATCTGTGTGATTTTCTTTTCCATTACTCCACAAGGTATAATTAATCGATGTGTACAAATTTTAATATATTTACACAACACCCCATTTATCTGATTTATGAATGAGGTGTAAAACATCATTTTAACCGATTATAATTATCAATATATATTTTTTCATCTTGTTATTGTTAGTCTCATCCAGTCTTGCAATGATAAACTCGGCCTTTGCTATTCGGACCATCGGTGCGATTAGTGTGGAGGCTATTCGGACCGCTTTCTTGTTGCGCTGGTCATAATAATGATTTTGCTTATTTTATCTTGAATTTTCTCTGTAATATACTAATTATTTTGCTTGTTTCTACTGCAGATTCAAACTTTTAACATTTTGAAAGCGTATAATGCGATTGATCTACAATCCATGTTTATTTCAACATTGCTGTTAGAAAACATTACAAAATAAGTACAGAAGTCATTTTCAGAAAAATCATACATGTATTTGTATAGGAAATTGGGTTTATTTTGTATCGGATTATATTGGAACGGTTTAATTGTAAAAAAAAAAAAAGAAAAAAAAAAAAAAACAAGTACTATCTATGTAGTGGAATATGAAGATTTACTTATACATATTCATAAACAAACATATTGCGAAAATTTTTTCAAAGATTGAAAATACTCATTTACTAAGATCTGTTTTCTTGTCGCATTTTTAATTTTTATTATTCAATTTTCGAAATTTTTATTTTTTTCATTTTTGCTTTATAAAAATTATTTTGAATTATTGCCCTTTATGAAGAATTTTAGCATCATTTAGAGTACAAAATTTCTGTGAAAATAGTTAATCTCTACCCCACACCCACACTCAAAAAAGAGTAAAAAAGATATTTTTTCATGCACGGGGACGAGACACATTATATTATTTCTAAATTTTACTCTTTTATCTGTGCTAGCTCATTTTCCTTGGAGAAGATGGTCCGAATAGCGTGTACACTAATCGCACCGACGGTCCGATAAACCACTTCGGATAAGCTCTTTTTTTTTTTTTTTTTTTTTTTTTGTTAAGTGAATTGAAAGTTTACTTGATATAATCTTTATTCTAAGTATTTTATTTATTGTTAGCTTTTAGCTATTAGTAATTGAAGTACACGTTTCCATTTTAAATCTGTGCCATGTATATGTATATGACGATGTTTTTATAGTATGTGTCATTACCTGATTAACCTTTGAAGCTAAGGTAAGCTCAGTATCATTCCATGCCCCCTTTCATTTGATGAATGTTTTCTAATTTCTACACATACAGAAACAAATTTTCTCATACTACAAATTTAATTTCCATGCATTGGCATATAAAAATATTATAGACTGAAAATAACTGTCTGTGTTTACTATTATTAGCTGTTTTTCATTCATATGTCTTGGTGGTAATACCCATAACAATAACATCAAGATTGTATATGATTAGTTAACAGTTTATTGATTCAATGTCTGTATTTCTGTGGTTAAATTAAAGAACTTCTCTCAAATATTTTGTACTTTCTCTTGCTTTAGGTGATCTTTCTCAGAAAAAAACTTAAGTATCAGTTTGAAAACCTGAAACTAGAAATTCGGGACCATGTTTGCAATCATTTTGTGGTCGCTCTTAAATTTCAGGTTGAAGCTTCCGCTTCCTGAGCCTTTTCGGTAACCAGGCCCTGATAAGTGTACTGACAGTTTACTGAGTAATGGATTAACACTAAGTGCTGATTAATGAAGAGAAGATTTAATCCACTCTTTTCTCCTCGTAGTTAATTGATTTAATTAGTTACACGTCATGGCCATTTCTTATCAGTCATGTTTTTTTCTTAATATATCAAAAATGGATGAAAATTTGGAATTTGCCTAGAAGACAGGAAGAATTTGTCGAATTCTTCTAAGTGAAAGCCATTTTGTCTTATTAATATTAATTTTTTTTAAATATGTACCCAAGTAACACAGACTGTTGGCCCAACTGCGATTTATTGTTAGTTCGTTGGGGAATTGTTATCGTTGGGGAAAGGGCTCAAAATAACAGTGGGCCAACAGTAAATAGCATTGTTGGCCCAACAGTCCTCAAATACTGTTTTCCCAACAGCAAAATATAACAGTTGGCCCTACAGTGTCATTCTGTTGTTGGGCCATCTGCAAAACAAGGTGCATGGGCCAACAGTATTCAACTGCAGTTGGGCGAACTGCAAAATATCATTGTTGGGCCTGCAGCATTCACCGACGGTTGGGCCAAACGCAAACCAGAGACCATAAGCCAACCGTGTTAAGCGACAGTTGGGTCAAAAGCGAAAAACGAACATTCTGCCAACCAACCAGCTAAACCACAACAACAACAACAACAACTCTTCCGTCTCCGCCATCTTTGATTATTAGCTGCAAGAGTTGACACGCCGTACATTAAGGTATGTTTATCATTTTAATAATGATATTTTTTGGTATATTTCACTAATAATTGGTTATTTAATGATAACAAAACCAAAATAATTTATTTATCTAATTTAGATCCTGCTGTCAATGTATTTATTTACACGTATATTTGTTGTAGCTCGATATACATTGCAGCATACACTTTTAATTAAATGATTTTTTTTTTCTTCTTCTTTTGTCATAATTATCTCTATAAATTGTTTTTTGATAGATTCACTGCTCTATAAACTTCATTTTTTGTTTTAAAATATTTAAAATGCAACCTCGCATTTTCAAAGTTTTTTTTCTTATAACCTTTTTAACAGGCTGCAGGTGTATGCACACTACTGTATTCAGAGATGAGATTTATCAAACTTTTGTAGGAATTTCAGAATTTTTTTTTGTTGTTGTTTCTAAATAATTTTTATTTAATTTTATTTATTTTTTACATGTTCTTGAACAATTTATTTTCACGTATTCTCCATATTTACTTATGGACAGTATAATTTCTTGTATAAATTTCTTCTTTTATTGCAAAAATTAGATTTTTATTTATTTTTTAGTATTATTACTGATTGTATAAATAATTGTGCCTGTTTACAGCTTGAACTAATAAATTTGAAATGAAATTTTCACGAGTAAATATTAAATAATTTATACATGTCTAGAAAGACAGAAAGCATTTATATTTTCCTTGTCTCACGTTAATTATGAGAATTTAAGAAGCAATCTAGGCTGTTTAACATTCAGAATTATTGCTTTTTTTAAAAAAACTGCTCGCAATTGAACTTATTGAAATTAATTTCTTAATATTCAATAATGTAAAAATATCACTTTCTTTCTTTTGAAAGGCGTATGAAAATTAATGCTTCATACTGAAATTTTAAAAGCCTAAAGTTTTGTTTTCATATTAATCAAAGTGTTACAGGGTTCATACTCCTCAGGGAAAACAGGGAATTTAGAATTTGTTAAAAAAAGTCAGGCAAAATAAAAAATTTCATTAAAAATCAGGGAAAATCAATTATAAAACCTGGAAAAACAATTTTTTTTTTTGCTGAAGTTATGTTTTCTTGTTTAGCTTCGTATCAAAATTTAAATGATTAAGTATTGTGAAAATACACATGTAAATAATGATTTCTACCTGAATTGCTATCATGATCGGCAGTAATATGACATTATACAGTGAAAGTAGCTGTATTTTGTCCTGTCTAGAGAAGCTTTTCTTGTAATATGTCGCTGATATTTTCTTGAAAATTGTCTAGGAACTCGGGGGAAAACTCATGGAATTTTTTTCTCGTATTTGAGTATGAACCCTGTGTTATGATGATGTTTCTGCTAAACCTTTAATCCGTTTACTTTTTAAAACATATTTATAAGTATCTTATTAAAAACAACTAAATTTTTAAATTATCACATAAGTTTATCGTATACTTTAAGCATAATTATAAAAATATTTCGTTGTAATATATAAAAGTATAACAGTGTATTTTGAATGAACATAACAATAATTCATAATGAAATTTTAAAAGTCTAAAGTTTTGATTCCTATGTTAATCAAAATGTTATATCAATGTGTTTTTCAAAGAACTTAATCTGTTTACTTTTCAGAATATCTTTATAAATCATATTTTGTTAAACTAAATTTTTATATGACATGATATCTCACCTCGTATAATATTAAAATGTATCAAGAGGTCACCTGTGGTCCAACATAGGATGCCTACGATGAATAAACATATATATACCTTTTTAATCTATCTATTATATCTAATCTATCTATTAAACAATAATTTTCTTTATGCACATTTATACAAAATTTTGTTCTATACCACCATGTTAAAAATTTAAAAAAAGCAGGATGGCAACGAAACCTGTAAGATATTTTTTACCAAACGTTGACAGGCACTAATTAATATCAAGGTGTAACTACATACCAATTTGTATTACATTCTGTGCAGTAGTTCTTGAGATACAGTTCCCACAAAATTTTGCCACACACACACACACACAGACATGCAGACAGACATTTTCTAAAAATGGTCAAATCGTGTCAAATCGAGCTTATCCCTTTTACTTAAAAGAATTTAAGTATAACCATCTTGTATGTGTGTAATATGCAAATTTTTACTTTCTTCTATATTCAATAGAAAAAAGTATTGGATTCATAAAAAATTTCAACCTCGGGTTTTTGATGGATTTACACGTTTTGAGAGTTGAACACGATTTGACCATTTTTAGAAAATGTCTGTCTGCATGTGTGTGTGTGTGTGTGTGTGGCAAAATTTTGTGGCAACTGTATCTCAAGAACTACTGCACAGAATGTAATACAAATTGGTATGTAGTTACACCTTGATATTAATTAGTGCCTGTCAACGTTTGGTAAAAAATATCTTACAGGTTTCGTTGCCATCCTGCTTTTTTTAAATTTTTAACATGGTGGTATAGAACAAAATTTTGTATAAATGTGCATAAAGAAAATTATTGTTTAATAGATAGATTAGATATAATAGATAGATTAAAAAGGTATATATATGTTTATTCATCGTAGGCATCCTATGTTGGACCACAGGTGACCTCGGTTTTTTTCCTGCTCCTGCTGTTTACTTAAAGTAAGGTTTTTTTATTATTCTTTTAAAGTTTTCATTACTTTTAGTTTTTTACTTTCTGTGATTTTTGGCATTGTTATATCTCTGTTACTTTTGATTAAAATTACATCAACTACATATAAAATCTTTATTGTGATATAGAGCTGTACCGAGTACTCGGTATATACTCGGTACTCGGCCAATTTGCCGAGTACTCGTTACTCGGCCTAATTTGGACTAAGTATTCGGCCAATACCGAGTAGTTGTAAGAATTTCATTATTTTTATGTATTATTTGAAGAAATGTATTCATAAGAGTTGTTTATTAATAACTAAACTAATATGTAAATATAAATATAGAGTCATTAAACTTTTGCTGCAAAAGCTTTCTGCAGTTAAAACGGGCGAGTAGATTACCATGTCCAGGCAGGCAGGGGCTGTCCAAAGGTTTCAATGAGTAGATTACCACCAAACTTGGTATAGAGACAATTCATGATATGAGCTTATCCCTTTTACTTAAAAGAATTTAAGTATAACCATCTTGTATGTGTGTAATATGCAAATTTTTACTTTCTTCTATATTCAATAGAAAAAAGTATTGGATTCATAAAAAATTTCAACCTCGGGTTTTTGATGGATTTACACGTTTTGAGAGTTGAACACGATTTGACCATTTTTAGAAAATGTCTGTCTGCATGTCTGTGTGTGTGTGTGTGTGGCAAAATTTTGTGGCAACTGTATCTCAAGAACTACTGCACAGAATGTAATACAAATTGGTATGTAGTTACACCTTGATATTAATTAGTGCCTGTCAACGTTTGGTAAAAAATATCTTACAGGTTTCGTTGCCATCCTGCTTTTTTTAAATTTTTAACATGGTGGTATAGAACAAAATTTTGTATAAATGTGCATAAAGAAAATTATTGTTTAATAATCATTATGAAATTTACAAGAAATATTTATAATAGAGATAGTCAACTATGAAAAATTTTTTATATGTAGGGTGGGGGGGGGGAATAAATTTTCATAATGGGTATCTTTCAAAACAGCTCGCTAATACCTTTAAAACGAATAGTTATCTGAGATAATTTAAAATAAAATTATCGATTTTTTTTAAATGTAATATCGAGAATAAAATGACCTTTTTTTTTTCACTAACAAAAGTGTCCGATCACTAGCAAAAATTCCTATGTAAAAAAAGTACACTTCATATAGTTTTGTATAAATCCTTATCGAATTGTGTTCTTACACTGACTAAGAACAGGATTAAACAAGGATTTATTTAACAAAACCGTATGAAGTGTACTTTTCTTACATAGGAATTTTTGCTAGTGTTCGGACACTTTTGTTACCGACTGTACTTCTCTAATATGGAAATCGTAGTGCATTATCATGGAAGATAATTTTATTAAATAATGATTGTAATAAATTATTTTTACTGAGTGAATTTGCAAAGGAAAAAATAGAAGAAAGTCATTTGGTAGCCACAACATTCTAGTTTTATGACAACTTAGTACATAAAATTGTATCTGTAAAACAGACAACAAAAATAAAATATTTTAGATATAAGAACCCTTATATAATGCTGATATAGTATAGATAAAACGTTAAAATCCTGTTTTTATATTTTTTAAATTTATTTCTTACCATTTTCCGCAAACTAATTTAAATGTACATTCCAGGTAAATTTACCTTAATCAGGGGTCAATCACGATTTTTATTTTTGGGTTCCTTTTTTGTGAAATTTTTGTGTATTTTTGTTTAGAATAAAATATTTTTGTGAGAAAATAAAATAGTGTGTAAAATCTTTCATTTTTACAATCATTGTATATAAAGTTTAATATGAAGTTTAATAGAGTTTCTTTGAGCTAATTTAAGGCATTTATTTAAAAATAATACTGAAAACATGAAAATACTTTATAAAAGTATCATTTTTATAAAGCAAAGTCTTGTAAAAAGGCTCCTTTTATAAGTTTGAATTTTATGTGTCCCTTTCAATGGATTTGAATTTTGTGAAGGGTCAATTTTCACGGATTTGAATTTTGTGTAGGATCTCTTTTCACGGATTTGAATTTTGTAAAGGGGCCGCAAAAGGGATCCAAATTTTGTTTGGATCAACCCCTGCCTTATGTTAATGTAAAATACACTGTAAAAAGTAAATCTGAAGGGCTGCGATGTGTATGCCGAAATATATTCGTTTTATCAAAAGGATGAAAATAAGGTATTTGAATTTAAATTGAGGTAAATCTGAAGTTTAATTTGATTTTTTTTTTAAATCTATGCTATAAAATAAAATGGAAATTTAAGTTGTAATGATTAAGACATGATATCACATTTTAATAATTAAAACTGATCGATGTGTTTAATTTTTTTGGTTTTAATGAATTTGAGTTAATATAATTAGATTACAACTTTTTCACATTTGAAACCCGAATAAACTACTACGTCAGAAACGCCAAAGAAAAATATTAGAAATGCATACAGCTGTTTTGGCAGCCTTAAGCGTGCCGTCTTCAGCACAAAAAGGCACTGAAGACGGCACGCTTAAGGCTGACGAAACAGCTGTATGCATTCCCAATATTTTTCTTTGGCGTTTCTGACGTAGTAGTTTATTCGGGTTTTAATATTCCAACGCCAAGTCTCCTGTTATTATTTTTCACATTTGGTATACAAAACATGAAGTTTAGCAATTTCTTATAATTTTTCTGTTGCGATTCAGCGGCTAAAAATTTACCAGTGAATTAAGTAAATATAATGTAAACTGTACCTTTCCAAGCCAATTGGTCAAATTAATTCTGTTGATTTCAAATCATATCAATAAAACAAAAGTAAGTGATTAAATCTATAAACTACTTAACACTTGTTGCTCTCAGAGAAGTTTTTATTAGAAGTATAATTTTTCAAGATGTATTTTCATGTGTTGCACTTAATTTTATTATTATTATTATGTAAAATGGAATCAAAATAACTAAGTATTTTTATTTTAGGTTTGTATATTGCACTTTCTTGGAAGTCTTTCAGACTGTTGATGAAGAGGAATATTTTATCTGGACATACCAAAATAAATAAATAAAATAAATTGTATGATAATTAGTATACTCTAAACATTGTAATATGTAACATTTAATTAAGTTTTACTGTTTTCAATAAAAAGTACTTGCTATTTTTGAAATGTACCTTTATTTTTTGCATCTTTTTTTTTTAGACTAATGCATTTTACCAGGGTTGCAGAGATTTTTTTTATTCCCAACATTTCCCCCAATCTATATAAAAGTTTCTCCAAAATAGGGAAACTATTTTAACTATGATTTTTGTAATTCATTGTTGAAACTGATATCATTTGTATATTTTTCTGTAAATATCTCTTCCCCCGATCCTAGATCACTGGATTGGATATATTTTGCAACCCTGCATTTTACTTTTGTATCCAGATTTAGGTGTCTTCAAAAAATAAGGGAATCATTTAATCGTATACTGTAGGTAAGAATTGTATTACTCCATTGGCAAATTAGGTTAAATTGTATAATTATGTCTATTGTCTTTACAAAATATAAAATTAATTTATTCACAATATAAGATTTAATAATTGTTTTCAATTTTACATAGATTAATTGTTAATAGGAGTTAATGGAGAAAAGCTCCAAGACATTCTAGGAAAAGTATACATGTTTATTGAATTTTTTTATTTTTCCGACTGAGTGAAAATAATGCCTGGACCGGGAGTCAAACCCCGGACCTTTGACTTACAAGGTCAAGGCTCTACCAATTGAGCTATCCAGGCCAACAACCGGTCGGCATTACTCATTCAGGTAACCTTTAGGCAGAAAAAAAGCCTAAAGGTTGTCTGAGTGAGTAATGCCGACCGGTTGTCGACCTGGATAGCTCAATTGGTAGAGCCTTGACCTTGTAAGTCAAAGGTCCGGGGTTCGACTCCCGGTCCAGGCATTATTTTCACTCAGTCGGAAAAATAAAAAAATTCAATAAATATGATTTTCTTCCCAATAAGTAAAAAAAAAAAAAAGTATTCATGTATTAAAAAAAAAAGAAAAAAAAAAAAAAACTTTTGTAAAAGAAAATCAGTTTGAAACTAAGAAGTTAGCATGATACAAATATATCCTTGAGGAGGTTAGGTTTTTTTTTTTCTTTTAATCCATTTTATTTTTCTTTTCTTTTCTTTTTTTTTTTTTTTTTTTTTTCTGAGAAATTAAATTTTTTATTATTAGTTTTAAATGGGATATTTCCTCCTTATTTTTGAAAGGGGTTATTAGTACAATTAACTCTGATAAAATTCAAATTCTATTCATTTTTAGAATAGAGAGAGGAGTTATGACTTTCTTATAAACAGGTTTTTCTTTTTTTTTATAATAACAGTGGTAAGAATTTCAAAATTTTTATCAGCCAAAGATTTCATTTTTTTACAGGACTACAATATATGATACATAATCTGCAATAGCGTATCGTGAATGAACTTTTGGGTATGCTCCATACAGGTGGCTAGAAACAGCACATTATGAAAAGCTTCTCTTCTGTTTGACTGTTAAAATGTCGCCATATCTGCGTTGCTTCTCGAAATAAGCAAGTTAACAAGATGATTAAATATCCATTTTAATGTATTATTTCTAATTACCCAAGTGGAACATACTGAAAGTGTCATTCATGAGATGTCACCGATAGTCTGTATAGGATAATAGCAGCTTAAAAAGATAATAAAATTTAAGTAGTTGCCTATCCAAATACTAAGGGAGAGTTTTTCTTCTTTTAACAATGTTACACTGTTCATAAAAAAAAAATCTCTCGTCATGTCTAAAGAATAACTTGCAACTGCGGAGTAAACAAACATTTTCCCAGCCTTTCATATAAACATTTTATCATTGCATATTACTTCATCATCTCACATTTTCCCCCTCTCTCTTTCATTGAAATAATGTGGTGAATATTTACTCTCTATTTCTCGTGTGTATTTCCTGGCTGTAATGTTGAAAAGCAATTTACAAAAACATACATTTTCTGATTTATATAAGATTTCATTTGTATTTTAAAATTAATTACAATTATATTCAATTGTCATATTTGTCACCTAAATTTATTTTGTAAGTACAGTCTAACCTCGTTAACGTGAACACACTTAATGTGAATTACTTTTAACATGAACTGTTTCCATAATTCCGTTGCTACTGATAACGTGGACATTTTTTCTCCCTAGAGAATCACGTTAACGAGGTTCAGCTGTATTTTTAAAAATCTAAAGATTGGGTAAACGGATCAGTGAAAATGTGTATATACCAGTAAAATCTTAAAATCTCTGGTCCTGCACTTAATTTTCTTAATTTTTACCTTTGTTAGGTCTATTTCATTATAAATCAATAGTTTGAATTACATTCTCGCATAATTTTTAATTTGATTACATTATAATCCAGCAACCGTGATGTAGATATTTTTAATTCTGAAATTTAAGTTTCTTTAAAATTTAAAGCATCAAAAATAAAAAACAATCTTATATGTTATCAGACTTGATATGAGAATTTGAATTTTCTATTCTATATAGTATAAAAATTTTGCTGATATATTTATTAAAGTGAGATAAAATAAAACAGCAGATTGATTTATATTCCTTTCAATCTATTACTAGTAAAATAAGAATTTAAATGAACTCATTCGCTAAAAATAGTCAGTTTGAAAAAGGAGAGTTAAATAAATAAATAATTTTAATTTTCACTTTTAAGGTATATATTTAAAAATAAGATTTAAATATGTGACATGTGGTATAAATTACTAGTGCTCTACCACTGAATAATTTAGTCGATATCAGACAATGTAACTTGTAGTAATCACTTATGTAAGAGCTTACAGATCACATTAAAAAATTTTTCTGTTTCATATGAGTAATTCCTTCAAGTCAGATATTGGCTAGGTTTTTCAGTAAGTACAAAACTGACACAGTCAGAGGTTCTAAGTTTGAATCTTAGCCAAGTCACTTTTCCATTTTGCTAAAGATAATTAACATTTAGAAATGTGTATACATCATGTTAAGAATTTGTAGTCAGATAATTTATCCGCAAACAATCAAATATTTATTACAATGTGCTATAAGGAGTAAGGACATACCAACATCAACAAATAAAAATGCTGTTTTTATATATTACATTGATTTTCGCATATTTCTTTTATGTACATTGAGATTTATTTTTCAGACTTCATAATTTTTTTTATATAATTACAATTTAGAGTAAATAAGATATTTTTTCTTCTTTTGGAAATTTATATAATATTATAACATTTAAAGAAAAAATTATCTTTAAGTTTGTTAATTTGTTTCAGAAATATATTTATTCATTTTGAAAGTAATAAGATATTGAGAATATAGCACTTTCAAACAAGTAATTTCATGATAATTTATAAATTCTTTTGATTAAAATTTAAACTTTTTTTAATATATATATATATGGGTCATTTCTCAAGAATTCTCTGTCATTTAGGTTAAACTCAAGGAGTTAGGAACAAAGCACCAAATTAAAAAAAATTATATTTTTTAGGCTATTTGGTTTTATTTTTACTCAAATAAAATGTATCTTTTAGGGTGAATAAACGTATTCTAAATTGAAAAAAGAAATAATTAATATGTTGCAATTATAATTAGTTTATTCCCTAATAAATTAATTATAATTGCAACATATTAATTAATTCTTTTTTCAATTTAGAATGCGTTTATTCACCCTAAAAGGTATATTTTATTTGAGTAAAAATAAAACCAAATAGCCTAAAAAAAATAATTTTTTTTTATTTGGTGCTTTGTTCCTAACTCCTTTAGTTTAACCTAAATGACAGAGAATTCTTGAGAAATGGTACCCTATATACATTTTCACACTTCGTTGGCCAACGGTTGGTTTTGGCCGCTGGCCCTCAGTTGAGCCAACCATTGGGTGACAGTTGGGCCAACAGTAGAACGGTTAGAAAAACTGGCCTAACCGTAGGCCAACAGTCTGCCAACCGTGGCCCAACGGTCTTCCAACCGTGGCCCAACGGTCATCCAACTGTGGCCCAACGGTCATCCAACCATGGGCCAACAGTTCACCAACCGTTTGCCAACCATGGCCCAACCGTTTGCCAACCATGACCCAACCGTTTGCCAACCATGACCCAACTGCTCCATCGTTGGGCCAACCGTCACCCAACGGTTGGCTCAACCGAGGGCCAGCGGCCAAAACCAACCGTTGCCCAACGATGAAGGAAACTGTTGGGCCAACCGTTTCCCAACCATTCCGTGTTACTTGGGATTACATTTTGGTAGGTAGTAAAGTAGTTTGGTAGGTAGCATTTTGGTAGGCAAGGGTGTAAAATGTAGATATACAAGTTGAGTTATTTCCTATGCCACAAAAGCCAACATCAGCTCAAAAGTTTCGTGAAGTGCACATTTTGCAGCATGTTTAAAATATAATTTATTTTAAATATTTAGAAGCATATTATTATTAAAAGTAATTTACTAATAAGGTCTAGTGTACTAACTTTGAATAACTGAAATTAAAATTAACCAACACAGAAAATATTTCAAAATTTAAATAAACAAAATTTTACAGTAGAGTGAAGTAAATTTTCCATTGCCCTAGCAATCTGGAACTCACCAAGGATGGTCTGGAGACATGACATCACAATTTTTATCCTCCGTGGTAGAAACCGCAATTTTAAAGAAATATCTTCAAATATAACATCGGTATGTAAAACCAAAAATATTGCGTTTTTTTTTTTTCCAAAAATTTTCCTTTAAATTAAAGAATGTTGATGTAAACTACTAATAAGTAACAAACTTATAAATAAAACAAATAAATATAAATTTTTTGCTAAATTTTGTGTAAAACAAATGTTAAATTTCACTTGAAAAATTTTCAATGAATTTAAAAATTTCAGAACTTTAGGTAATTTTGTTTAAAAATATTTATTTTGTACACTAAAACAGCAGTATGTTTACGGTCCTTACGATAAATCACGAAAATGATTGTTGAAAACGACCAGCAGCTATCCATAAATAAATGTTGGTAAAAACAAATACACTTTTTAACATTCATATCCACAAACATTAAAATATACTACACACATTTTTTTACAGATATTTATGCAACACATACGCGCGCACATGTTACATTACATTTAATATGCACACAAAAAACATTACACATATTTTAATAAAAATACACACACACATTCATTATAATGTATTATACTACTTAACATTTAATTCTACTTTGTACATTATCAATCATTTCATGGTTTTCTGATACGGCAACAGCATTCACACTAAGGATTTTAAACTTATGGATGTATCATTAAATCTTTCATAAAAAGTTACTTAACAAAACTGAATAGAAAGGTATGTTATTTTTTAAAAACCTTTAGTAATAACTTATTTTTGTGCACACGGTCTAACATCTAACAAGAACAGAACACATGAAGTACAATAAAGCAAGTTGTAAACTTCAGAATAATTAATTTCATATCAAATAATAAAGATGTTTACTTACTTATAATATTCAATAAAACCCAAAAAAAAAAAAAAGAAAAAGAAAAATAAATAATAAAATAGCTACAACATATCTGTAATCACTATCTGACTGAACTAAACATAAACAACAATAACATAAAACTCGATTGAGATCGTTTGCTAAAGAACGATTTATTAGAATAGAATTTAGATTTCTGCGCATGTGCCGTAATAATTCAGCCCGTGGATGTCCTCTGTATTACCTATGCACTTGAAACACCCACGATCCTACGAGTATCTTGCATTAGGCATTCTCTGGTTGCTGTTTTATGACACTTACCGGATATGTCAGTTGTAGGATATGTATGATGTTTGTAGGACATCCAATGGATCCTTTTGGTTGTATGGGTACAAGTTATCAAGGGTGATTCTGATTAAATCAATTATCTGAACTACATATACAATTTTCTGAAACACTTTCATACTTACATAAATCCTTATTTTTAATACACACTTATAGATATTGATAAATCTATTTCATTAGAAATTAGAAGCAAGCTATTTTCATTAATATACATATATATATATATATATATATATATATATATATATTATATTTATTTTTTCCCCGATAAAAATCACCCCTGCAATTAACTTTAACATGCTCTTTTCAATGTGGAAAAAGAAAATTACATAACAATTACATGCTACAACCACAAATGGAAATTATAACTTAATTCAAAATATTTTCTTTGACAATATTATATTTAAAAACGTGAAAGATTTTCTCTTTCTTTCATAAGTAATAAAAGTTAATCCTATACAACAATCACATATATGCCATTAATAAAAATAAAACCAAAGTAGTGAAACTACAGTAATATTGAATAATGTCAATTAAAATTCTTACCTGAAATAAATAATATTTTCAAGAGCAACTGCGCAGCAATAGCGAATGCAGGAGAGCGAAATAAGAGCACACACCACACACCGACGACCCAACAGCAATGTTATGAATCCGCCTAATCCTGAGATCTATCACGCCAAGCTGACAGCTCGCGCCGTCACAGAATAATTCGCCAAACGAGAAAGGAACCGGAAATACGGATGACGTAGTGGAAATCACTTCCGGTTAAAGTTCCGTGGATTCCTGCTAGAGTTATAGAGCCAACGAGACCAGTCTCCTATAAGACCCAAAATTTAGCAGACGGAATAATCCAAAAACGTCATGTTGATCAAGTTCGCAGCCGGTCACAAGATGCGAAAACATAAACACAGCCTCCTGTGATTCCATCTTCGCCATCTCAGGAAGATGTTCCGGTTCAACATGATTCACCAACCGAGCCTTCTCCTGTGTGTCCTGTGGCCGAGGAGCCGAACTTTGCTGTTCTAAGGCGGTCGCTGTTTCTTAGTTATTATTGTTCTTCTGACGTACTAGCATACGGTAACTTAAGTGTTCCTGTATATAATTCCTTATTTTGTAGTTATCGTGATTAAATATGTGTATTAATTAAGTATTCGTTATTAGTGGACCCCAACACACAAGATACAACACGCCATCTATCGATCATTACACACGCGGATACCATGAAGGCAGGTTTTTGAATTTAAACATAGTTATATAAAAAACAGAAACAATTTATGACTTTCACCTCTAGAAATTGACAAGTATCCTAAAAAGAACTTTAAAAAAAAATGTCTGCAATGCATATGTTGACAATCAATATTGAAGTTCTTCCAAATTCAATATAGAAATAAATATTACTGATTCCATGAAAAGGAAAAGAAGCTAAATATAAGAAGCAAATTTTTGATCTTTTTTTTTTTTATCGTTTTTTAGCTTTAATGATGTACTTAGTTAAAATGATGTAATTCAGATGTATAATTTAAAAGATTTTCTGTAAAAAAATATCTAAGTATACATTTATTGAAAAAACCGTACATGTCTAAAATGTATTCAGTTAAATAATTTGTAAAGAAGATAGAATGCACATTGAGACCCTAAGGGGTACATACAAACGGAACGCTTGCAAATGAACCGCTTGCAACTTCGATGACGTAAATTTTGCAAGTGGTTTGCAAATAGTCATACATTTGGAACGCTTGCAGGCGGTGACGTCAACTTGCAAGAATTATCGATTGCGATGAATGATAAACCAATAGGAAACAAGAATACACGAATCGAACAATATTCGACAAAAAATTCGAAAAATTCAGTGGGTTTTTATTTTTGTTTATTTGTGACTTTTGAGGATCGCTATAATTTTTTAGACATTACTTACATATTATTGACATTTTTATATTATTTTATATATCAATGTATAACTTATAACCATTTTAAATGTGGATAATAGTGTATAAATAACCAGAATAATTTATTTAAATTTCAGAAATACTCTGATATACTACTAACAGACCATGATACAACTTTGTATTAAACATTTTCATATTTTTCCTCTGATTATTCAAAAGGATTGGATATAATTTTTTTTTTTTTTTTTTTACTATTTTTTAATACTAGTGGGATAATCTTATGCACTGTCCTTTTTTGTCATAAGGCCATGTATTAGCTTATCATTCTATGTAAATATTACTAAGGAAAATAGTCTTATTCTGTGATTAAATATTACTTAGTCCTGAATTTTCTAAATTTCATTGTTAAGTAAACACATGGACTATGGTTGTTCAGAGAATTACTTACTGTAGTAGGAGTTCATCTTACAGTCCATCAGGTAAGTTTGATTAAAATTATTATTTATTTGTTTATAACGTTCAATATGTATTTTTCAATACTTGTAATGAAAATTATTAGAATCATATTCATTATGAATGCAACTTCAATATTTGCACTGAAGGGCAATCCAATGCATAGTATTATGTAAAAAGCGCGAAAAGGATATCCCATCAGCTTATTGCCTTTATTTTATACATACATAAAATTTCAGGAGGGGCTGCAGTCCACCAGCCCTTCCCCCCCCCCCCCCGGATACGCCACCGTTGCAGTGGTTAATATTCAGATGTATGCTCACTTCACGAGCATTATAATAAAAAATAAATAATTAAAAAATAAAAAGAACTTTTTATATAGCGTGTTTTTAAATTTTCTGTTAAATCATATAAATTCTACCAAAGGCAGCGGGAACACAAAACAATTGGCTAAAAGTATTTAACACGTTCATGCTGGCGTATTTTGTTTACATGTACATAGACTACTCAAAAGTATCCGAACACTAGCCAATAATTCCTATATTAAAAAAGTACACTTAAAACTGTTTTGTTCAATAAATACTTGTCGAATTATGTTCTTAGACTGACTAAGAACATGACTCGACAAGGATTTATTTAACAAAGCAGTATTAAGTGTACTTTTTTTGGCCAGGCATTATTGCTAGTGTTCAGATACTTTTCTGCCGACTGTAGCTGTGACACGCCGGTGTGAATGTGTTAAAAAATGTCATCGTTTTATGAGTTATTCTAAAAGATTCAAATATCTAGCTAATCAAGAAATTATATGATTGTTGAATCATATAAATGCTACTGAAGGCAGCAGGGACCCAAATCAATTGGCTCAAAGTATTAAAAAAATGCATTGTCTTTGTGTTCTGAGCTATTCTAACAGTATCAAATGTCTAGCTAGTCGGGAAGTTAGTTAAATAAATTTTCTGTTGAATCATATAAACACTAATGAAGGTAGCGGGGAGACAAAACAATTGGCTAAAGGTATTTAAAAAATGCATTGTCATCGTGTTCTGAGCTATTCTAAAAGTTTCAAATGTCTAGCTAATCGGGAAGTTAGTTAAAAATTGTTTGCAAGATTTGTACTGGACAAACAAAAAAACAAGCAAACAAGAATAAGAGTTAATAAAAACATGGTAAAAACGAAAAGAAAAAATCACTGAATATCACTAATTCGTTGTGTATGAATATCTGTACTGCATCAATTACTGTCATACGCAATTTACTTTTCTAAATAATTTCAATTATTTAAAAAATAAGTAAAATAACTCAAAAAATAATTTTTAAATCTGAAAAATGCATTTAAAAAAAAAAAAAAAGCATCATTCAGCTGGGCTGTGAAGCAAAAAAAAAAAAAAAAAAAAAAACAATAAGAAAGTTCTGAGACATGTAAACGACGTTCCAATACAAAAAGTTTACTAGTAAAAAATGTCAATACACTTTTATGACACATAACTGTGTCATGAATTACCAATGGGTGCCTTATAGTAAAGCTTAGTCAAATGCAGGTCTAATTTTGTGATTAAATTTCAATTGAATATTTCAATAAAACCTTATAAATTTAGAATTTTTGACTAATTTAATAAACATTTTTATATTAAATATAAAAAAATAACACTACAGAACTGACATTTAAAAGTAATAAGTATAAAAAAAATGAATAAACACCATAAAATGCAAGAACCCGCAACAAATGTTACAGGCTAAAAGTAAGCACAACCTTCGCCTTAGAA
Organism: Salticus scenicus; assembly: GCA_963930645.1. Lineage (NCBI taxonomy): Eukaryota > Metazoa > Arthropoda > Arachnida > Araneae > Salticidae > Salticus > Salticus scenicus. Next base: position 221,970,838 of record OZ005660.1, on the reverse strand, counting down.
AGGGTCGTGTTTTCTTTTGACTCAAAAGAATTTTTGAGAGTTCTTGCATTTTATGGTGTTAATTCAAAGTTTCATACTTTTTTATTTTTTACATCACTTCTATGATGCTTTTTTTTAAATCTTTTTTCTTCTTGCACCAAGTAAGTAATTTTGTGAAAGTTTGTTTTCTTTTTATTGTTTTATTTGTTAAATCCCCCCCTCCCTTTTTTTTCTCCTCATTTTTTGTGTCCTTCATTTCAAATTTTTTTTATTGTTTAACCCTGCCTTTTTTTTTTTTATGTGTGTAAAGTGCCCCAACATGCATGCAAAGCATAACATATGTCTCACAATTTATCCACATGAGAGGCATTTGCGTCATTTTTTTAATGTAAACTTTGTTATTTGTAAGTTGATTTTTCTCAAATGCTGCATTTTTGTGTCATTTTTCCAACCCCGGTACAAGATACTGTTATTTAAAAAACTTATATGTTTATTAAGAAGACTAACAGTTAATAATTTTCTTCGCTTTGAATTCAGCATATCACTACTATTTAGGTATAGTAATATTTTCTAAGAATTTTCTACATTGAAGTAAACCACTGTTTCTAAATAGTAATTTTTTATAGTTTTCATAATTTAAAATAAATAAATATAAATTACTAAATATAAATGATACTATTCAAAAAGAAAAAAAAAATCAAAGCAGTCTTTGGATACTGCCGATAGAAGTGAAAACTAAGTAACTTGTGAATTGTATTATCGAGCTATTAGATTATTATTTTCGAATTATTTTTGGTTTGTAAGGAAGTGTTTATGATCTGTATTATATAATTCGGCACAATATTTGTAGCTACCCATATTAAGTGAACTAAGCCTTATATTACGTAAAAATATTGATTACTTATGAAATTATTTTAATTAGTAGCTGAGATACAAAAGGAAACCGATTCAGGACACCTCAAAACGTGTAAATCAGATGAAATCTCGAATTCCACTTTCGATAATATAAAAGAACTTTAAAATATCTTTCGAATGATGTATTAAAAATAATTTAATCATAATTAGAATTTGAAATATCGAATTTTTAAAATATTACAGCGCCATCTGGCGGTAGAAATTTCTGTAAGCTACTGTTCGATTCCAACTCAACAAAGCTTTCAAATGATGTATTACTTATGAAATTATTTTAATTAGTAGCTGAGATACAAAAGAAAACCGATTCAGGACACCTCAAAACATGTAAATCAGCTGAAATCTCGAATTCCACTTTCGATAATATAAATTGGTAAAAATATGTTTCTTCTCATGAAAAGCCTTCGCTGACGATGACGCGAATTTCATGATTTTTGTTCACCCAAAAGTGCTCAACGTGCCTAAAGAAGTTTTCACTTCAAATGGAAAACCTTCGCTGATGACGACGCAAGTTTCATGATTTTTGTTTACCCAAAAGTGCTCAACGCGCCTAAAGAAGTTTTCACTTCAAAAATGTAGTTTAAAAAAACCACACGACTTCCTTTACCCACTATTACATGTACTTTTGGGAAATAATACAGGGTTAGTCAAAATGAATAGGACAATAAGAAAACTATTTTTAGACGAATGTATGTTTATTGTAACCAAACTACAGCTATGTATGGACAGATAAACTATCAAAGTTTTATTTGGCAACACACATGTACGTTAATGCCGCTAGTAGACGCTGTTTTCAAAATGGCGCAATCAGGCAAGGAGAAGGCGCTTTGTGTGATATTTGCTAAAACAATGTCAGTACAGTAATTACGGTCCAGCGACAATTTCGAGCCAAGTATGACAAGGAACCACCTCATCAACATTCCATTGTGAGGTGGGTAAAGCAATTTGAGGAGACGGGGTGCTTATGCAAGGGTAAAAGCACATGACAACCACGTGTCTCCGAAGAAACTGTGGAATCCATTCGTGCATCCTTTCAACGAAGTCCCCAGAAGTTGACAAATCGTGCAGCCATGGAATTGGAAGTTCCATGAGAAAAAACTTTGATAGTTTATCTGTCCATACGTAGCTGTAGTTTGATTACAATAAACATACATTCGTCTAAAAATAGTTTTCTTATTGTCCTATTCTTTTTGACTAACCCTGTATAATCAAAAGACATAAAACTTACCTAATAAAATAGACATCTGAAAATTTTGCAGTACGAAAAAGCTGATACTCATATAAATGCATATAAAACAGAATTTACATAGCGAGTTAAAAAAAATAAGAGAAAAAAAATCAGTTTAAACTTTTTTTATTTTTGAAACACTAATTTTAAGATCTAAAACTGACCTACCTAATCAGTATAACTGTTAATTTTCCTGTAATAACTATGCAATACATGAGAAAGGATATCTAATGGGTTTATGCAACAATTTTCAAGAAAGTCATTAGAATCGCTTTTTAGATACCGACTTTTACCAAAACTTGGCGTACTCAATTGTTGACCCAAAAATAACAATTACATACAAAAAAGGAGATTAATATGAGAAGTTTGAAAAAAATTCGTACAGCTGTTTTTAAAGGCATGCACTTGTGAGACCTGAAATTGAGATATTTATACAGGACACCTATCAATTTTTCTGAACTAACCAACTCATTCATATTAAAGAACATCTAATCAAGTGTATATACAGCAGCTTCGAATAAAATCATTAGAACCGTTTTTGAAATATGGACTTACAGCCCCACTCCTGGTTCTTGATAGTCGAATTTTCATCAAAAGTTAGAAAAATCATCTATACACCCGGCGTGTCTCAATTCTGAAGTTTCATAGTTCCATCTATGAGTTTCGGAGAAATGATAATCAGAAGATTCCACACACACATTCTGACCAATTGCTAAAAACTTTTTTTTTTTGGACTCAGGACACCTTAAAACATGTAAATCAAGTGAAAACTCGATATTGAATTTTTGAACTGAACACAATACAATTTTTATTAAAATCACACAATCAACTGTGGAAGAAAATCATATTTATTGAAATTTTGTTTTTCCGACTGAGTGAAAGATTTCCGATAGTCAAAGATCCGGGGTTCGACTCCCGGTCCAGGCATTATTTTCACTCAGTCGGAAAAATAAAATTTCAATAAATAGGAACACAATACTTCCATTACTTACACAGTAATAGTGTAGTAGTAGTAAAAAATTAAGATAATGACACCTGAATATAAGAGTAAACAGCTAGCTACATAGTTACTATTTAGCTTGAAGAATATTCAATATTTGACCAAATAGTTAGTGGTAATAATATAGCATAATAATAATAATTAAAATAATAAATTACTTATATAACCAGACTTGACATTGAACAGAAAGATTTACACAATGTTGAAAACACCAATGCAAAAAATGCTAAAACCAAACTGCAATTTCAGTAGCAAGTTTTAAGTATATCGTTATCAGTGCAGAATGCATTAAGCATATCATCCATCAGTTTACAAATTCTCAATCAGGTTTGACACTGATGATGGTAGGTACACTTAATGCTACAGAAACTGCAGTTTGGTTTTAACATTTTTTTACATTGGTGTTTTTAGCATTATGTAAATACTTAGAGTAAATTGTTTATCATTCTTGATAATAAAAAGGTAAATCCATGAAATAAATGATATTTTTAACAGCAGTGTATTAAACTTCAGTATTTAGGCATCATTAATTAATCTGAAAAAGAACTTGTTTTGTCAATATATTAAAACTGACATAACAGACAAATTCTAATTCAGATGTTTATTCGTAAAACTAAGAAGAAATGCATTCTTCATTGATCAGATCAACATTCACCTGGCAGAATCTGGTTCAAGACTGAAGTAAATTTATTCATATTTTAAAATACTCACTCAATTTCTCAATAATAAAAACTATAAAAATTTGAAAAGTATATTATACTTACAAAAAACATAATCCTTTATATGCATTAGTATATTTTTCAAATAGACGACTGCTTCACTTCAGAAGAAGCACTTTTCAAGATTTTGTGCTTCATTGAACAATCTGAAAGAGAATTTAGTACGTTATGCCAATATACTAAAACTGACATAACAGCCAAATTCTCATTCGGATAGTTGTTCGATAAACTGGAATATTCTTCATCAGGTCCACACTGAGGTTCTTCATTTAGAGAGATTTTTAATTCAAGATTGAGGTGAATGCACTGATATTTAAAAATACTCATTCGATTGACGAGTTACCATACTCTTGATCATAACAAAAAAAAAAAAAAAAAAAAAAAAAAAAATCAAAAACAAAATACTTTCAAAATAAAATTATAAGTCTTTATACTTCTTAATATTTTTTTCTATCTTATAAAATCAGAATTTTTATAATAGTCTCTATCGAATGGTATTCAAAATATAAATCATATAATATTAATAAAATAAAATAATTGAGGGGTGAATAAAAATTAATTATAAATAATATTATAACATTACTTTAATATTTTGCTTATTCTTCAATTATTTAAATTTAAATAAATAAAATAATACTTAGATGAATATAAACATCACATAGAATTGGTGTTGCTATCATGCATAACATAAAATGTAACATACTCAGTTAAGTAAAAATATTTATCATTTGATAATAAAACTTTTAATTTAAATCTTACCTTTAACAGAACTCCATTTGAAATTCAGCATTTATAACATTGTAGCATCATTATCCGAAAAAGAGCTTAATATGTTATGCCAAAATAGTAAAACTGACATAACACATAAATTCCCATTCAGATGTTAGTTCAATAAGCTACAAATGTTTTTCAATGTTTATCTCTTCAGATCTTCTCAACCACATATTTAAAAAATAAAATACATAATCATCTAATTTTAAAACTAAAATCAACACTCTCTATGTATTTTTATTGCCAATATTTAAAAATATAAATAGTTAATGAAAGATTTTAGTTATAATAAGCAAGACAATATAAAATAACTATATTGCAGTTGATTCTCTCAATGCAAATTTAAGTAGCATTTTAAATAATTTTATATTCATACATAATGGTTAAAAGTACAGAAATAAGTGGGAGAGAAAATAAAATAAGTATATCTAATACCACCAATACCAAATCAGTCGTATGCAATTGTAAGTAAAATATAATCTACTCTTACAGCTGATGAACTTTTAATGATTTTGATTTTAATAATGAAAGTTGATATTTGAATATTGAGCTTACCACATACTGCAATTTCAATATACACTCTTGTTAAAGCAACATTAACTCTTCCCTTCTTTCTATCTTTTGCAGTTTTAGTCATCTACTCACTCCAAACCATGTAATTATAAGGTAATAAATTTAAGAAATGTTTAGATTTCAATGAAGATTGAAAAAATATGTTTATAACACACACACTTGACTTTCATACAAAGTGTAGCCTCCAAAATATTGAAATTATACTTTATTAAATAATTGAAATTTTATAGAAATCTCGAATTTAGCTTCAATTCTATTTATTTTAGTGTTCTATGACCTCAATACAAAGTATAAAACAATATCAGACTTAATTATAAAAGTGAACATTTGGATGATGATGCAAATGTTAAAATTGTTCATAGAAAAAACATAACCGATTAAAATTAATTATATCAAATTCTTCAAACAGATAATTCACTTGAAACTAAAAAGAATATTTGAAGTCAGTTGACCAGTTAAAATGAACTGCAATAATATAATACTTCGGAAAACATACATATATGTGCATATATCATAATATAAACAAAACGAAAATAAAAAATTGAAACGTAGTTCGGTTACGAACTGTAAATAAACTTCCATTATCCCAATCCCAAACTAAATAAATCTTATTTGTCTCTTAAAGAATTGATTTAATATCATGTATATATATATGAAGAACTGATTAATTCTTCAAAATAATAACTCGCCATCTTTCACATTTGCAACTGCAAGTTGACTTACGAGAGGTGCAAAGCTCTTGCAGATTTGCAAGTGGGTTTGCTGTCAGTTTGCAAGCGATACGTTCCGTTTGTATTGAAACTTCCATTGCAAGCGGCTTTGCAACCGGAAGTGTTTCATTTGTATGTACCCCTAAGAATAAAAAGTCATATGTGTCTCAATTATGTTCTAAACTCTAAAGGATGATCAGAAATGGCACACCTAAATGTAAAGGCATGCACTGACAGAGAAAAGCCATACATGTATAAAGTGTGTTCTGAACATTTTTCTGAAAAGGGACATCTAAATACACATATACGCATTCACACAGGAGTAGGGACACATGTTTGTGAAATATGTTCTAAAAAGTTTTTCCAAAAAAGTAACCTAACAAAATATTTACGTACTCATACCGGAGAAAAGCTATATGAGTGTGAATCATGTCTTAAAAGATTCAGATGTAAAAGAGTTTTAAATGCACATCTACGCATTCACACAAGAGAAGGCACACATGTTTGTGAAATATGTTCTAAAGGTTTTTCTCGAAAAGGTACTCTGAATACACATTTGCGAATTCACACAGGAGAAAAGCCACATGTGTGTGAAATTTGTTCTAAAGGTTTTTCTCGTAAAGGTAGTCTTAATATACATTTGCTAACTCATACAGGAGAAAAGCCACATGTGTGTGAAATATGTTCTACAAAGTATTCTAATAAAAGAAACCTATTTGAACATTTCCGTCATCATACTGGAGAAAAGCCACATGTGTGTGAAATATGTTCTAGAAAGTTTTTTAAAAAAAGTAACCTAACAAGACATTTACGTACTCATACCGGAGAAAAGCCATATCAGTGTGAAACATGTCTTAAAAGATTCTCATGTAAAGGAGATTTAAAAAACCATCTACGCATTCACACAGTAGAAGGGACACATGTTTGTGAAATAAGTTCTGAACGATTTTCTCAAAAAGGTACTCTGAATACACATTTGCTAACTCACACAGGAGAAAAGCCACATGTGTGTGAAATATGTTCTAGAAAGTTTTCTGTTAAAACAAACCTATTTCAACATTTAAGTACTCACACAGGAAAAATGCCATATGAGTGTGAAACATGTCTTAAAAGATTCATGTATAAAAGTGATTTAAATAAAAATATACTAATTCACACAGGGGAAAAGCCACATGTGTGTGAAATATGTTCTAAAAAGTTTTCCAAAAAAAGTAACCTAACTAAACATTTACGTACTCATACCGGAGAAAAGCCACATGTGTGTGAAATATGTTTTAAAGGATTCACACATAAAAGGGATTTAAATAGACATTTACATACTCATACAGGAGAAAAGCCACATGTGTGTGAAATATGTTCTAGAAAGTTTTCTAATAAAAGAAACCTATTTGAACATTTATGTACTCATACAGGAGAAAAGCCCCATGTGTAAAATTTTTCCCAAGTTTTTTGTCTGAAAGGGATAGTTTGAATAAACATTTACTCAATCGTACAAAAAAAAAAAAAGTCATAGTTCTGGGAAGATTGTTCCAAGAACTCTCTAATAAAAGTTATCTAAAAATACATTGACATTCCGAAACAGCAGAAATGTCATACGGGAAATTTGTTGTGAAGATTCTTCTCAAAAGAAAAATAATCCGAAGTACCATTTACGTATTCACAGGCATAAAATTCACTCACACATATGAAAAAGCCATTCGTGTCTGAATTATATTTTGAAGCATGGTCAAAAATGAAACATTTCTAGATTGTTCGCGGAGAACTCATAGCGAAAGTAAATATAAACTGCTGTTCTTTTATCACCAAAATTTGGCACATTTACGTTTTCTTGCTGAATGGGCGATTCTGTTTATATTGACCGAAGGTTAGCTTTCTCTGCCTCTTATGTAAGTATAGTTTGTGACAGGTGAATAAAAACTATTCTTTGGATTTACTGCATTTATCGTTCTTTTCGAGGACTTTATTCCATTCTTTCATTTCCCATAATTCACATTAAACACCTGAAGAAAAGATAACATCTCTACGAAATAAACGAACAAAAAAAGAATCGTTCACGTGCCAGAAAGACGCCGTTTGTTTTCAGTCCAACGCCAGTCATTTAACAGTATCGCCAAGAATGACGTTGCTTTATTTATTTTCGCTATCAGTTCTCGGCGAACAGAGTATAACTGCTGTTGCGAAAATGAAAATAATTGTATTTATTTTTGTATAAATTCTTACAAAGAGGCATTGTAAGTTAATAATATATAAATTTTCCACATTTACAGCTCTTTTTCCCGTTAAATAGCATAATTTTCAATGTACAATTTGAAAACCACTCGATCTTTTATAATTATTCCATTTCATTGTCGCTTTTACATTTATTACCTTTTTTTATTATTATTATTATTAAAAACACAAGTGCTGTAAATACTTATCAACTAATTATATTAGTGACTCTGTAATATGTAGTATAGAGATCAACATCGTTAATATATATATATATATTTACTCATATATTCGGTGGAGCTTGTCTTTTATATAAATGTATGTTGTACAAGTGATTTTTCTTGTTTCAAGTATTCCTTCCCCCCCTTCCGTCCCTTTTCTTTTTTTAACCATAACAAGAAACTCTGAATTTCTGTGCTAACGTTTTAATGTGCGGAATCCTCTGATTCTGGGTACTTCTAAATGAAAAATCCTCGAATGTGTGGTTGTCTGCGGCAGGTTTTACGTCATGAAAGTAGCTGCTCATCTTTACTGAGCATTGTTAATATGATAATGCAGAGTAAAGTACATTATGAATGTTGTCCGTTTAATATTCGTTATACGCAAAAGTACAGTCACCCCCAAAAAAAAACGCCACCCCCCCACCTAATTTTGCCGTAAATTATCGTAGAAACATGCGACTGGTACCAATCAATTTGTAATAACGTCTAGTTTATAATGTTATAGTTAGATTTTACTTAGGGGGTCGTCTACATATTAAAACTGACATCAACTTCATTTTTTTCAATGGTAACCCCCATTTTTTATAATTTATTTGAATTCTTTGGATCAAATCATCACGGAAAAAGGTATAGTTTATATATTTCGCTCAATTTTTCATAGAGTTATAAGCTGTCAAAATTTGGGGATGCTAATGTTAAATGAATGTGACAAACATTAAATCATATCTTCCGAAATAATTATGATATTTAACTTCTGTTTCTTTTATTCGTTAGAATGAAATGACCCAAACATATTGCATGCAAATTTTTGCTAAAAAAACATTTTTTGAATTATGAAAATTATTAATAAATTCATATTTGAAAAAATTATGAATTATGACCTATGTTAATTTTTGAACGAATAGAACGGGCATCATCAAAAACATGGGTTTCCAAATTTACAGCTCGTTCCTAACATTATTTTTTGAGTTACAGTGATATTTCACTTTTTATTCCTGTTAGGGGGCCGTCACTTGTTATAATCTGTATCCTCTATAAGTAAATGTTTGTATATAATTTGACGGAAAACTATTTTAATTTACCTATATGTTATTTTTTTAGTTTCCTAAGCAATATTTCGATGTTTATTATACAAATTGGCATATTTTTGTAAAGTTATCACAATGTAGGTGAGGGATTTTGAAAGAATTTCAAAAGAAAAGAAGCCCCGCCTCTGATTCGCTGAAACAATATTTAAAAGAAAAGACTAATTTGCATATTCCAATTTGACTCTATATGTGACGCTGGTATGCATAAATCACAATGGTATTTACTACATCGATTATTGAAGACAAAACTTAAATGATTTAATTACAAATATGCAAAATTATTTTGTTTTATATTATAAAGTTTTAGAAAAATTGTGAAAAGGCGTGGCTTACGGTACAAGAGAGAAATATATCCGATCCTAATATGTTAAGTCTTTCTTCATAAGTATTAAATATCTTTTTCTAGTTTTTCGCTGCTAAAATTCTATTTTAACCCTGTTACACTTTTTTTCGCATTTCAATATTCAAGAGTACCTACACCTCTAGTTAAATATCATGTTTTAGAAAACACGGTACAGCGAAACTGATTGCATGAAACAGTAATTATGCATTCGACAACCGTTTTATTATTATTATTATGAATATTTAATAATTTTAAAAAGATTTTTTACCATGAATTTTCTGTTTAAATTTTGTTGTGACATATTTGCATTTGGTTACTGTACCGTTTGTAAGCTTTGTGTTATTTAAAATTTATCCCATAATGTAACATAATAAAATATCAAATTTCTATTAAAAGTTTTTTAATACAGAATCAAATAGTGAAAAATTGGTTTATTTATTTATTTATTTTTTTTTAAGTTTATAAGATCTATTATTGGAACATAGCTCAACAGTATTTATTTTCAATTTCCTAATCACGAAATCAAAGTCATAGTTATTATAGAATAAAAATTTAAAACAAAGGAATTGTCTTATTATTTTCAAATATATAGATATTGATCTTACAGAATCCTGAAATTTCATTTAAAAGACTTTAAACGTCTAAATTTAAAAATTCAAAATAAAATAAATTAATCTAAATGCTTTTAAAGTTGAAACGGGAAGATTTCAAAATATATGAAAATTGGCATTTGTGTTTTGAACATTTTGGTGTGGCAGATATTAAAAAAAATATTTTTATGATGAGCTGAACCTGAGCTTAAGAGAGGGCGGATCCAGCTATTTAGCACGAGTGATATCACCTGACTAAAACCAGAATAAACAACATTTTAATTTATTCCGGCATAGTTTTAGCCCACTGTTATTCTTTTTTTTTTTTTTTTTTTTTTTTCAAATTTCAACACTAGCTACAGTACGCTTACGTCCTATTTACATTAAGCCTTGATATGGAAGCTATGTTGCTGTTTTTCGATGCTGCGAAATTTTCAAAATATATTTGTGTTAATATACTATACAGATAGAAGAATAATTATATAATATCAACAAAACTTCTTTAATCAATATGTTTATATACATTACTGTATGGAAATGTTTATATATGAATATTGTATTTATTTTTAATGAGACATATAAACACAAAATACTAAAAAAAAGAAGAAAATGTGTTATAAATTTTTATAATTCAAGCAAAATATATATGCATACTTGCCAACCTAACTCGTAACATTGTTAGTTCCCGCCCCTGTGTGTACACAATTTAATTTTTAGAGTAATTACCTTCAAATACATTTACGATTAACTCATTGCGCGCCACGCGAATTCTTATGGAAATCCCATTCAGGCCACACGTGCTGCTTAGAAGCGTGTTATGTTTATCGAGTTTCAATAAACCCTATTAGGCCTTAACGATATAATCCTATAAAAATCCTATTAAAAAAAAAAAAAAACATGAAGTAAATTTTAAATAAAGTGTCAGTAATTACTTAAAACTATGTAAGTTCTGTAGTTTTATATCATATTTTACACTGCCGGCTGACTTGGCCTAAATGGAAGGATCAGTGTCAGCCACCGATGGCTGACATGGCGCTAAAAAGACTGATGTAAAAAAAAATGTACGGAAAGGGGCGGGACCAGTAATCTTCCGGGTTAGGTTGACAAGAATGTATATACATAGAGCAATGCCAGAAAATGTTCTTTATTTTTCATGAACCAGATGAATGGTACTTTTTTTCTGAATAGTCTATGTATTAAACATAATGCTGCTTTAAATACCCTTTAAATGAAAAGTTTTATTACATAAAGTAATTTTCTGGCACTCTATAACTCCCAAATGACACACAATACGAAACCCCGCCCTTTTCCAGTGTTTAAAGGGTATTAACGTTTAATATGCTTTCTATTCGTTTTGATCTTTCCTCCTCCTCCTTATCTTCTTTTTTCCTTAAGAAAAAAGAGTTATGTAACATTTTGACCTTTTCAAGTGAAGATTTAGATTAAGGGTAGTCAGCCTTTCTACACCCACCGTCCACTTCTGTATCTGTGTTAAAGAGTAGAATTTTAGAACATCCCATTAAGTAGTAGGATTTATTATTTTGCATATTAATTTGTTACACATTATAAAATATAAAAGCAAAAGAATATCGTGGAGATTTATGTAAAAGTTTTTAATAATGTCATGAAAAAAAAATAATTAATTAAAAAAAAAAAAAAAAAAAAATCTGTTTTAATATTTTTAAAAAGTCAATTAAATTAAAGAAAATGAAAGTACTGCAGTATCAGAATAAACTCCCATTGTCACTGTGAAACGGCCGTGGGAACCAGGTTGAGTGCCGCCGTTTCAGACAATTATACGGCAGCTTGAGTTAAAATAATTTTGAATTTTCAAACAAATTTAAAACCATTCACCTTTTTTTTACTCTTTTGATAGATATTTTAATATCTATTCAAGCTATTTAATTTTCTTCGTATGAAGTGAACTACCTGATGTTTAATTAGTAGAAACCAATAAAAATCTTTTAATTCATAAACTAACTCAGAAAGTTCTGTGAATTAGTCATTTTTTTTTATTTTATAATTAACATTTCTTAAATTTTTTTTCCGGTGTGAAACTTAATAAGTAATGTATAATGGGTGGTTGATCATGATTTATATATTCTAAATGTATAGACCGACCCCTAATACATTTTCACGTGTAACTCTATTAAAAATTGATTTAAGGTATATAAATAGGTATGTTTTTCGAACCGCCTTGATCTCAGAAATCTGAATATGAAGTCAAAAATAGGGGTTGCTATTGAAAAAAATGAAGTTAATGAAGTTTATAACACAGTTTTAATATGTAGACGACCCCATAGGCAAAATGTAACTATACCGTTATAAACTAGATGTTATTACAAATCGATCGGTACCAGTCAAATGTTTCTACGATAATTTACGGCGAAATTAGGTGGGGGGGGGGGTGGCTTTTTTTTGGGGGGGGGGTGACTGTACATATTAGGGGGAAAAAAAGATTCCCTATGAGGCATTCATCTAAAGCAATAGTTTACGGAAACAGTAAAAGATTTTGCTTATTCGTGTTGGGAATTTTATGAGCCGCGGACGTATATATACGTCATTGATATTTAAGTCAAGTTCCTTATTTCATTTCTGTGATTTTTAACTCTGCCTACTTTTCATACTACTTTTTTATGGGAATATTTTTTTTTAAACTTATTTTATCATATTTAGAGAGAGGACTAAATTTTTATCACAAGTAATGGATGAATTTAATACCGCATGCTTATATTGTATTTGCCAACATAAATTAAGGGCTATATAACAAATACTGACACTCATTTTTCTTTTTCTATATTAGTTTGTTCTAGAATAACGCTGAAAGATGGGACTTGTTCCTTTAGTAAATAAGAAATTTTGTTTACCCTTACCAAGAATCATATTCTCCGCCTTTTATTTTAGGTCACATTCAGGGATAATAATTTCAGACCTTTTTGCCACTAGTATTTTGGTAGTAATGTAATATAATTAAGCAGAATAGAGTTTTTTCTTTAAAAATTGTGGTGATAAAAAAGACGAAAATTTCTCATCTTCGAATCTGACCTAAAAAAAAAAAAAAAAAAAAAAAAAAAAGGCAGAGAATGCGATTTTTGTAATACTAATACAGGGATACTCTACACCGTTTTTTCAAGACACTGTCAGAGAACAAATTTTCGCATTTTTCTTTGCCACTATATTTATAATGGATATTTTCTCATATCAACGTCTACTGTATTTATAGTAATGTGCCATGATTATGCAGGACCGAAATTACTTTATAAAAAGAGTGATAGTAATAAATTTCAAAATTTCACATTCAGGAGAGTGCGACCCCCTGCTAATGTTTTAAAATAATATTTTTTGTTTACTTTTTTTTTTTTTTTTTTTTTTTTTTTTTTGCGTGTGTGTGTGTGTGTTGTATGCAGTTTCACCCGTAATAAAAAATTAAAAATATTTCGTTTAATTTTTTTTCCGTTACGTTTTGAGATTTTCTACGTTATCTTACGCAAAACATTATAAGAGATGGCCATCTAAGCCTCTTCAAAAGAAAAAAATATTTATATCTCGAAAGCTAATAAATGGAATGAGATGCAATTTGTGCACCCATATTTTTCAACATTAGGATTCATTTTATGTAAAAATTAATATAGATCGTATTTTTAGATCTTTTTTTAATATTAATCTATAATAATAAAATTTAGTAATATTTTTCTTAATCAAAATATTTTTTTGAATCAAAAGTTATTATTGATTGTGTTTGGGTTTCATCATTGTATATCGTAAGAAAAAAGAGAAAAAAAATGTATCAATCAAGTTTTTCTTTTCTTTTATTTTGCTTGTGAAGATATTAATAAAAGTTTGTGGCAAGAATTAAACATTACATAGCTGTCAACCTTTTTAACGTTTAAATCAGAATTGACACCAGTATTTTTAAATGGAATATGTTATATATATTTTCGATGATTGATGTTACAGAAAACAGCTATAAAAATTTTCCAGTTTGAAATCTCCCTTCAAAAACGGAAGATTTTTCACCTATGTCATTAGCAACTTTGAACGCTTATAACTCAATTGAAAAAAAAAAAAGTAAAATATACAACAGATATAATTTTACGCATTGCCACGAACCGAGATTTCAAATATAAAATAAAAATTGAGCGTTACCGTTGAAAAAATAAAGTTGTTGCGCGTTTGCACATAGCCTCCTAAACTAGATGCCTGTCGCGTGGCTCGGAAACATGGCAACACTTGAAGCGGTAGACAGCGCCACCGGGTACAGATTGCACGACTTTTTTATTCAGCAGCCACAAAAAAAATTTTAAAGTGAGATATGATATACATAAAAGGCGAATAAAATTTAAGAAACGTAGATTATATATATCATATATTACGTCTTAAAATTATTGGTGACAGTTGAATAAAAAAGTCGCGCAATCTGTACCAGGTAGCGCTGTCTACCGCTTCAACTGTTGCCAAGTTTCCGAGCCACGTGACGGGGATCTAGTTTAGGAGGCTGTGGTTTTAATGTGTAGACGGAATTTCATTTCATTTTTGAAAAGTACTCACAATTCACTGCCAAATGCAGGGATGGAACACGGGCGCAGAATTCATACCACTATCAATGTAAGAAAATTTTTTACCTCTTAAATCAACGATATTATAGGTAAATAAATTTCTTCAACAGATTCCGGTATGAATTCGGCGCCCGTGTTCCATCCCTGGAAATGATACTTCTTATATATTTTTGCTTCGATTATCAACGAAGTTATGTCTAGTGCTGCGTTGTTTCCTCCACTGTACATACATACATTTATATATATATATATCATCAAATTTAACCTTTATTGTCTACTGCAGAATGAAGACCTGGATTCCAATTTGAACAGTTTTCTATCATTATTCTCCATTTTGCTTTTTGAAACTCCACAATTTCATCTCTCCAACGAAAAAGTGATTTCTTCCTTGATCTTTTCACAACTATCGGAATCCAAAATAAGACTTTAGTGGTCCGTCTGTCAACATTTTTTTCTCAAGGTACCAAACCCAGCTCTATTTACATTTTTTAACTCTAGAAATAACATAAGAAATTTTAGTTTTCCCTGCTAATCCAAGTGTTCCGCTTTCTATTTCTTCGGGTGAATCCTAACATGCATTTCTCCTCAATTGCGGAGGCAAGCAATACAATATACGCAAATCTCAAATGATTTATAAACTCTCCATCAGTTCTTATGCCTTTCTCTTTCACGTGTTTTTCCTTTTTTTTTTTTTTTTTTTTTTTTTCATTTCTTTTTCTTTTTAACTTTTTGAAATACTGCCTGTATACTACACAAACACACTCACACACACACACACACACACACACACATATATATATATATTGTTGCGTACTTGGGGGTTCGTGAGTTGTCTGAGAATGAAAGGCCAAACGTACAAAAATTCAGTAATTTATTCACAGAAAGTTCCAGAAAAATACAGGTCAATAAACCAATTATCAGCTTCAATTCAAGCAGTAACCACAGCTTAAACAACAGCTGTCAATAGCAAATCCACAGTACAAACTGTATACCAATAACACTTGAAGCAAGTCTCTCTCAAAGAGGCTTAAGAGCAATGTAATCACTAGCGACGCTGGCTGAGATCTGAACTGAACTGACTGCCCTTGGCGAGGAAGCGCTCCTTATATGCTGTTCCATGGAGCCCAGATTTTTCGAGAAAACTCTAGAAAGTGGTCAACCAATCAACTTACAGCTTCCATATTTGGTATATCCCATATAAGGATTTTCTCGCCAAGGTCGCCAAAAAAATCGCCAAGGTGGGAAAAAGTCGCCAAATTTGGCGCCAAATCCAGTACGTGCATTACTGGGGCTTTTTAATGCGTTTTTAAGGGAAAATAAGGCTATTTCAACGCTAAAACGACTAGAAATGCACAAAATTAGCACTTTATCAACTTACTAAGCCTCTTTGAAAGAATTTATACAAAAATAAACACAATTATTTACAATTTCGTAACACTGCCCCCCTCCCAAGGACTGCACGTCCCGGGCAGTGCAACCCTTGGTCAAGAGGCGAAACTAAACAAATTTACACAATCTAAAACACAAAAACTAAGTTGCACATAAAGATAACATAGAAATATAAATTAAGTGGGAAATATTTACAAAATTCACAAATATGTACAAATATTTATATACAAATATTTACAGTGCGCATGCGCAAATTTTACAAGTATTTACATTTTAAATTTTAATTTTACCGTTACTTGTGGTACTTGGCTAGCCTATTATAGTGCACCACCTTCGGTTTTGATGAAGGTGTTTTAGTGATCCGCACCACTACATCATTCAGCCTTTTTAAGACTGTGTATGGTCCGTCCCAGTTGCACTGTAGCTTGGGAGAGAGTCCTTTGCGTCGAACAGGATTCCACAACCAGACCTTCTCTCCTTCCTGAAACTCATGTTGCGTAGCCTTTAGATCGTACCTTGTCTTCATTTTCTCCGATGCAATGTGAATTCGCTCCCGAGCAAAGTTGTGAACGTCCTCAAATCGTGCCTGGAGATCTTGGATGTACTCCTCGGGCGATGAAGGCGCATCGGGTGGACAACCAAACAGGAGATCACAAGGGAGACGAAGTTCACGTCCAAACAGCATTTGGGCTGGAGTATAGCCGGTGGTTTCATGGACAGCACTTCGATAAGCCAGCAGGAACAATGGCAACTTCAAGTCCCAATCTTGCTGGTTCCTTGATACTAGAAGGGAGAGGTTATTCAGGATGGTACGATTGAACCTCTCGACCATGCCGTCCGACTGGGGATGTAAGGGTGTTGTCCGGGTTTTGTCCATGCCGAGTAGTTCACACAGTCCTTTGAAAACATCAGAGGTAAAGTTCCTACCTTGGTCGGTATGAAGTTGTAGGGGCGTGCCGTACCTTGACACCCATTGCTGCACTAGGACCTCTGCGATTGTGCATGCCTCTTGATTGGGAATAGGATATGCCTCAGGCCACTTGGTGAAATAGTCCATCACGACGAGGATGTATTTATTTCCACTGGAGGTCCGTGGCAAAGGACCCAAGATGTCGAGTGCAATCCGTTCAAATGGTGCTCCCACGTTATACCGTTGCAGTCTTCCTCGACTTCGTTTCTGCGGGCCTTTACGTGCCGCACAAGCATCACAGGATTTACACCATTTCTCCACATCCTCCTTTGCCTTGAACCAGTAGAAGCGTTCCCGAACTTTCAGCAGAGTCTTCATTACCCCAAAATGGCCTCCGGTAGAGCTACTATGCAGTTGTTCCAAAACAGCTGGAATTTTTGATCTTGGTAATAAAATCTGCCATCTGAAGCTTTTCCCATCATCAGATTCCCACTTTCTGTATAATACGCCGTTTCTGATATGAAGAGAGTCCCAAAGTGCCCAATAACTTTTCGTAATGGGACTAAATCTGGAAATATCCTGCCAGGTAGGTCTGTTGCTGGTCGTCTCCTTCAGCTGTAATACAGGCTTTATGTCAGGATCTTCCAACTGGGCTTTTCTAAGTTCTTCGTCACTCCATGGATCGGGATCTTGATCTGATGGTGTTGAGACAGTAACTTGGCAGGCAACCGGATTTATCGGCAGGTATTTCTGTTCGGCTCTAGAGCAGTACTTGCAGCTTTCCGAGCAGGGCTTCCGTGACAAGGCATCAGCATTACCATGTAGAGTCCCTTTACGATGACGTATCTCGAAGTCATATTCCTGCAGGCGTTGTATCCACCTGGCAATCTGTCCTTCCGGGTTCTTGAACTGGAGCAACCACGTTAAAGATGCATGGTCAGTCCGGAGCAGAAATCTTCTGCCATAGAGGTAATGATGGAAATGTTCTATGGCTTTTACGATGGCGAGTAGCTCTTTCCTGGTGGTACAGTAATTTCGCTCCGGTTTAGACAGGCATTTACTCCAATAGGCAATGACATGTTCTTCACCATCAATTTCCTGCGACAGAACAGCACCGACACTCTCATGGCTGGCATCTGTATCAAGTATGAACTGTCTGTCGGGCTGTGGATATGTCAAGATAGGCGAAGATGTTAAGGCCTCTTTAAGTCGCTTGAACGCTTTTTCACATTCATCCGTCCACAGGAACTTCTGTTTGGCTTCCGTCAGCTTATGCAGTGGTCTGGCAATATTTGAGAAACCCTTGACAAACTTCCTGTAGTAAGTGCATAACCCCAGGAAACTTCGTAGTTGGTGTACATTTTCAGGGCGACTCCAGTTCTCGACTGCAGAGATCTTCTCAGGATCAGTTCTCACACCTTCGGCAGAGATGATATGGCCGAGGTAGCTCACTTCACGACGGAACAAGTTACACTTGCCTGGATTCAATTTGAGGTTAGCCATTCTGAGTTTCTCCAGCACCTTTCGGATGTTTCGTAGATGGTCTTCAAAAGTGCGCCCCACAATGATAATATCATCCAAATACACCAGACAGGCTTCATAGGAAAGTCCTTTTAGCACTGTCTCCATCAGGCGTTCGAAGGTGGCAGGTGCATTACATAATCCGAATGGCATAACTTTAAATTGCCACAGTCCTTGTCCCGTGGTGAATGCAGTCTTCTCACGATCATCAGGATGTAATTCTACTTGCCAGTAACCGCTCTTCAGATCCAAAGTCGAGAACCATTTATTGCCAGCAAGTGTGCCTAATGTGTCGTCAATTCTGGGAAGAGGGTAACTGTCTTTCTTCGTGATGTCATTCAAACGACGATAATCCACACAAAATCTTGTTGAACCATCCTTTTTCCGCACCAGTACTATGGGAGAGGCCCAAGGACTCGTTGATGGCTCGATGACATCATTGTGCTGCATTTCACTTAGAAGTTCAGTGACCTCTTCCTGTTTAGCAAATGGAAGTCTTCTTGGATGTTGTTTGATTGGAGGATGATTTCCTGTATCAATTCTGTGCTGGGTGATGTTCGTTCTCCCGACGTCTTCAGGTGTTCGAGAAAACAGGTCTTTAAATTCTTGGAGTAGCTTCTCCGCAGCACATCTCTGTTCCTTTCCCAACTCTGCATTCTTTAGTAATTCCGTTATTAATTGTTCTGAAGACTTGGATGCTGTTGATTGCGTGGGACGGTTGATGCATGTAACAGGAGTGCAGGTTGCTAACACCTCATCCTTCTTCACTGTCCGGACCTTATCGCTGATGTTTGCGACTCTCACAGGAATAGTACTCTTGGAGAGATCCACCAGAGATGAAGCTACCAGAACTCCTCTTGGGCTATTGTCTATATTCGGATATTCAATCAGTCCATAGCGGAAGAATTGCTTGGTAGGAGGGGTTCCTGAAACTATTGTCTCTGTGTGTGGGGGGATGGAAACTTCCGACTTGGCTGTTATCTGGCAAATTTGCTGAATGTCTTGATTTTCAGTATTGAACACAGCTATGTCTTCCGAACTCGAATGCAGTTCATTATTCTTGAAGTCCAATTTGAAGTTAAATTTTCTTAGGAAATCAATTCCAATGATTAGAGGATCTCTTATGTCAGCCACATATGCCATATGATGGTAACTGGCATTTCCAAAAGTGATGGTCAAGTTCATTTTTCCATATATTTTGATTTCGTCTCCGGTCACAGTCTGGAGTTTAACGCAGGGCGGCGTCCAGATGATCTTCTCTTTTAGTTCTTGAGCCAAATCCGTTCTAATGATGGTCACGTTGGCTCCTGTGTCCAGAATCATCCGGCAGGTGGCGTTGTTGACTTGGCCATAGACGTGAAGTCCATTATCGCCGCCACTCATCGATGAAACATGAAATACTGTAAATTGGGGCTCTTTAATTTTAGGCAACCTCCGCCCCGCGAGATGGCCTCCTCTTAGTTTCCCTGCAGTGATGGTGAAGCCGGGTGATTCCCTATAGTTGGTCGTACGGGGCAGTTCCTCTTCACATGACCATCCCCTCCACAGCCCCAGCACTTTATCTTCCGATCCTTTATTTGTATGTTATTTTCCAGGTTGCGCAATCTCTTTAAGATCTCTGCGAAACTTCTCTTCATTTCATTCTCATCAGCAGGCGTATCATTTAATGAGACTGCTCTTATGGTATGGCGGTCTTTACGGGAGGCTTGTTGGGCTGCCTCTATCCTAAGTGCATAGCCTAAAGCTGATTCTACGTCTCTGATGTTGGAGAGTCTCAGCGCTTTTTGAATTTCTGGATCCCGAACAGCATCGATAAAGTACTGAAGAGCTAAGTCGTTTCGAGTGTCAGCTTGGCAGTCTGAGAATGCTAGGTGTGACAATCTCTGAATGTCCGCTGCCAGCTCTTGCAAACTTTCGCCCGTTTTCTGGTAACGGGACTTTAGCTGGAGGCGACTATAGTCCTTAGAACACTTCTCTCCAAACCGTAGCTCCAGTGCTCTAGTCAAGGCCTCGAAGTCGTTCCTTTCTTCTTTAGAAACATTTCTCAGTATCTCGGCTGCATCTCCCCGTAATGCTGCTGCTAAGTGGACCGACTTGGCGGTAGAGTCCCAGCCGTTAGCTTCAGCTACGATGGAAAACTGCGTCTTATATACATGCCAGGAGGAACTGCCGTCGTAGGTAGATAGCTTAATAAATTCGTGATTCTGGCTTCTTCTCTCTTTCTTTTCAGTTTCCTGGGGCTTGGATTCTAACTTTTCTTCGAGATTCCGAATCTTGCTCTGCAGTTCATTCCCTATTACCTCTCCGCTCCACTCTTCTCTCATTTTTCTCTCAAGATCTTCCTCCATTCTCTTCAGTTTACCTTCTATCTCTGAAAACCTTCCTTTCAGTTCCTGATCAAAATTTTCTTTAACTTTCTCCTCGAAACTCCGTTCTATTTTCGTAACACTCTCTTCAAAATTCCTTTCTACTTTCATAACATTTTCTTCTATCTTCATAGCTTTCTCTTCAAAACTCTCTTCAATTTTCAAAACTTTCTCTTCAAAATTTTCTTCTATCTTTATAACTTTCTCTTCAAAATTTTCTTCTATCTTTATAACTTTCTCTTCTATTCCATCCATTCTATTTTCCATCACCGTTAATTTACCCTCGATTGATTCTTTCACCGTTGAAAGCTCTCTCTTCATCTCATCTTGATTAGATTTAATTTCTTCCTGAACTTCACCCAAACTGCTTTTCATATGCTTCATTTCTTCAGTCAAACCGTCTTTCAATTCTCTTTGCGATGTTTCCATTTTCTCTTGTGCTACTTTCATTTTCTCTATCAATCCGGTTTCCATCTTTTCCTGTCCGGCTTTCATTTCATTTATCTGGGTAGCTAAGGCTTCTAGAAGTTTTTTCATCTCTTGCTCCATAGCCCTCGTTATCACCATTCACAGACAATCCCGCTTCTGACACCAGAAATGTTGCGTACTTGGGGGTTCGTGAGTTGTCTGAGAATGAAAGGCCAAACGTACAAAAATTCAGTAATTTATTCACAGAAAGTTCCAGAAAAATACAGGTCAATAAACCAATTATCAGCTTCAATTCAAGCAGTAACCACAGCTTAAACAACAGCTGTCAATAGCAAATCCACAGTACAAACTGTATACCAATAACACTTGAAGCAAGTCTCTCTCAAAGAGGCTTAAGAGCAATGTAATCACTAGCGACGCTGGCTGAGATCTGAACTGAACTGACTGCCCTTGGCGAGGAAGCGCTCCTTATATGCTGTTCCATGGAGCCCAGATTTTTCGAGAAAACTCTAGAAAGTGGTCAACCAATCAACTTACAGCTTCCATATTTGGTATATCCCATATAAGGATTTTCTCGCCAAGGTCGCCAAAAAAATCGCCAAGGTGGGAAAAAGTCGCCAAATTTGGCGCCAAATCCAGTACGTGCATTACTGGGGCTTTTTAATGCGTTTTTAAGGGAAAATAAGGCTATTTCAACGCTAAAACGACTAGAAATGCACAAAATTAGCACTTTATCAACTTACTAAGCCTCTTTGAAAGAATTTATACAAAAATAAACACAATTATTTACAATTTCGTAACAATATATATATATTGAAAATTACTTATAATACTATAAAATGCATTAAAAATTGTTTTCCACAGTATGCATTCATGTGTGCTTTAATATTTATATACCAACAAAATGCACAACTTGTATAGATGTTATAGGAAAAAACTCCTCAGCGAAATATTTATAGATATCGCAAAAACATCGTCTTTTGTTTATCAAAAAGTTACAGTGTTTGCGAATATATTGTGTTTGGTTGCTTGTAGAAAATGGCTTACATGTCATCATAGTTGCCAATTTAGTACCTTTTAGCTACTGGAAAAATTTAATAGAATTATTTATTTTATTTAATCGGTGAACTGAAGCGGTTTTCACCGATTAAGTAAAATAATATATATATATATATATATATATTAAAACTTTCTGGTAGCCAAAAATTGTTAAAGATGGCAACTATACATATTCATACAGGTTTTATTTTTCCGTGTTATTAATTTTATCAATAGTTTCTTCCATGAAATAATTTTATAATTTTAAAGAGTTTTTTTTTTTTAATTGTTGTAATTAGATGTCTTTGAAATCGAAGTACTTGAATATACGGCAAAAACATTTATTGAAGACGATAAACATGATGAATTGCGATACACACACACATTCGAAAATAAGAAGAATTAAAAAATATTTAAGTGTATATTAACTTCATACATCTTAGTTTTCTACCACACAGGTAATAGCCACGTAGACCGGCGCACTTAGCTACATTTTCTTTCAACTGGCGCGCTCGCAGCCGGAGCAGTTGGAAAGCTCTATCTCACTCGCATGCGCAATTAAAGGCGTATCTGTTTTATTAAGATGAATCGTTCGCTACTTCCAGCACACTCCCCCTGCAAATGATGCATTTTAATCTACACTAAAGTAAAAATATAAATACATATATAACATAATACAAGATGAACACATAAAAATATATAAAATTAAGAAATTAAAGAATTATTTTACATTGAATACAATAATTTTTCTTCATTTACAGCCTTTGTCAAGAAATCGGAAATCAGGATTTCACTTGGAGTATAATTCAGTTCGATAACATTGTCCTTGATCAAGTGTTTAATAAAATGCAATCTTAGATAAATGTGTCTAGATTTGTTAGATGATCTTGTACAGTTAACCCATTGTATGTCTGCTTGACTGTTCGAACTTAGTGGTACAGTATTGTTTATAAAATTTTTACACTTTAATTCGGATAATAAATTTATTATTCATGTTATGTCTTTAGAAATTTCTGAAATAGCAAACAATTCAGCTTCACAGGTTGATAAACTTACACTTTTTTATTTATGACACTTCCAAGATATTAATGAATAACCCAATAAAATTACACCACCAGAAAATGATTTTCCATTTTTGCATTCCCCCAACTTGCATCAGAACTTGCATTTAAATATCCAAATTCTGTACATAGAATAATTTTTTATCTTTAGTTCCCTTTAAATATCGTAGATCACGTTTTGCAAGTGTATAATGTCTTTTTTCAGGCTTATGATTAAACTGTGACAAATAAGTAATTACAAAAGCTATATCAGGACGCGTTTTATTAGATAAATATAATAATTCACCTATAATTTCCCGATATTTATTTACATCAATAGTTTCATTTGTAAATGGTAAGCTTTTATCTTCTCCTTTAACAATTGGGGTTTTTACTGTTTTACAATCACTTAAATTGTGTTAACTAGTGATGACTCAATGTATTGAGTCTGTGATAAATAGATACCCTTATTTTTTTTTAATATTTCTATATCTAGAAATTTCGATTTAATTTTTTCATGTAATTCAAATATTACTCTAATTTCAAAAATTGTATTTTTATACATTTCTTGATTATTATAGAATATACAAAAATCATCAACATAGATACACAAAATAAGAAATGTAACATTATGAGTTTTAATGAATACGCAATTATCTGAAGCTGTTTGTACTAATCCAAATTTCTCTAATTCAGATTTTATTTTTAAATACCAGTTTATTCCGGATTGGGGCAAGCCATAAAGACTTTTTTTTTAATTTACATATTTACCTGTTGACCCTTCAAACCCCTGCGGTGGTAACATGTATACATTTTCCTCTAAATTACTGTATAAATATGCAGTTTTAAGATCAAAGAATTTTACAATTAAATTTAATTTAGCGGCAAGTGCAATTAGCAAACGAAATGTTTCTATGCACAGAAGAGGCGAGAAAGGTTCCGAAAAATCGATGTTTTTTATTTGATTAAAACCCGCTGCGCATAATCTTGCCTTAAAAATGATGTTACCTGAATCATTTTGTTTCTTAGTATAAACCCATTTGCTCTTTATTAATTTCGCGTCAACTGGCTTATCAACGATCTCCCAAACATGTTTATTTAAAGAATCCATTTCATTTTGCATCGCAATTTCCCAATTTTGTTTGATTAGTATCAGTTTTCGCTTCTAAATAATTATTTGGAACACTTTCCGTAAAATTACTCAAAATTTGTTTATTTTTTATTCTTTCACTTCTTCGTAATTTGAAATTACTTCTGGCTTCGACTCCGCTCTCAGTTTGCGTCCCCCTTTTTCACTGATGTCCCCCTCATCGGCAGACGTCGAGGGTTTCAACACAATATTATTTTCTTTCATTTCCTCATGAGAGAGTTGGAGATGCGAAATTTTGTCCTCTGTTGTTTGATTGTCGATTTCTTTTGCAGATGAATTAAAGAATGATTGAATATCCCAGATATCATTATTTTTCTCAAAAAAATGAACAGCCCTTTAATGATTCGTTGAATTTGACCGATCTTTCCTCAATTAATTTTTTACTTTGTAGATCATGAATTCTATACGCCCTACGTTCATGGCTATATCATAGAAAAAATCCCCTCTTCCCTGAGATTTCAAATTTATTTCTTAATACTTTAGGGATATGAAAATATGCCACACAACCAAATTTTCTTAAGTAATTTAGTTTAGGTTTTTTACCGGTCCAAATTTCTAGGGGTATTTTATGTTTTCCTTTACGCGGTGGTACATTAGAAACTTGTGTACTAAAGTTTATACTTTCTGCCCAAAAAATATTATGGTAACTGACTTTCATATATTATGGTCCTAGTTCTTTCTAGTAATACCCTGTTTCCACTTTCCGCTTTACACTTTGATTCACTATTATAAGGGACGGTTTTTTCATGTGATGTACCAGAATTAATTAGATAATTATCCAATTTTTCATTTAGAAACTCCAGGCCATTATCTGACCTGAGCCTTTTGATTCTTATACCAGTTAAACTTTCATATTTACTCTTTAAGTTACAGAATGTTTCATACACATCACTTTTATTTTTCAAAAAATAAGTAAAGTACATGCCAGAAAAATCATCCACATTTATCATAAAATATTTAGCACCCCCTAACAATACAGGATTAATAAGCCCACACAAATCTATATGAATAAATTCTAGAATTTCGGAACTTTGTTCCATATTAACAGGTGGATGAGTTTTTCTAATTACATTACTTATATCACAAATTTCACAATTAAAATCATTTATCATATCTATGTTTATATAATCTTTCATTTTAAGCATATAATTAGGATTTAAATGACATAATGCACTATGCCAGATTTCATAATCAATGTCATTCATCACAACATTACATTCTTTACTAGAAATTGGCTCCAAATTAATTTCGAGTTTGTTATTATTTATATGCTTTAGTAACTAATTATTACTATCAAAAATTAACACAGAATTTTTAGTAGTTTTAATATGACAACACTTATCCATTAATGAGGTTTTCGATAAAAGATTAAATCTAAGATCAGGAACATAATACACATTTTCGATAGTTAATTAAATAGGATTTTTACTTACGGCTTTGACGCTCCCGGTGCCATGGCACATAATTTTTGCATCCTTACCTGCTAGATGTATATCCTTATTTTCAGGTCTTAATTCATCAAACCTCATTTGATCTTTTACCATGTGATCGGATGCACCGGAAACTAAAATAAAAACATAATTGCACAATGAATTATTAATTGAAGCACTAAAAACAGAATTATTTTTTTTCTTCTTTCTTATGAAAGCGAGAATTATTATTCCTATTTTCTGTCCCTGTCTGTAAGCATAAGAGTTATTCTTATAAAAACAATCCTTAGCAAGATGGTTATTCTTTCTACAGATATAGCAAAGTTTCATGTTCTTGTCCTTTTTTATGTAGAACGCCTCGGATTTATTCTGTTCATTACGCGGGTTCGTATTTGCTTCTTCTTCTCTTAAAATTTCTAAAACCTCCTCCATCATTTTCTTCCTTTGTGTTTTCAACACATCTCTGATTTTAATAAAGTTTCCTGATAACCTCTTACTGTGTAATACACCAATTCTCTGGTAGAAATTTTCAATCCTAAAGACTGGCATTTTTCAGCTATGCCTTTTGAACGTGCTGTATAATCATTGACTGGTTCATTTTGTTTCATCACTAAATTTTTTAGTTCGTTTCCGGCATCGATTCTTCTATCCCCTAATTGGCCAGTAAATGTGTTCTTAATATTCTCCCATAAGATTTTGGCATTTTCTTCGTTAGAAAATTGTAGTGCGTGTTCGTCGGATAGAGAAAGCTTCATGCAGGCTACAGCATCGGAGTTTTTCAGGTCCCATTCTTGAGATTCTGTTGCATTCAGACCTTCTGGTTTCACCGTTGTAATAACAGAATCGAGTCTCTTGATTGATAGAGCTGCTTTCATTTTCATAGCCCAGATGAAATAATTATTTCCATTCAATTCTAGTATATTGATTCTATCCATTCTTTTCTTTTGGAATAATAATTTCAACAACTTTTGATTTTAAGAATTTCCTTCATAACCACGCTCTGCTACCAAGTGTTGTAATCAGAGGTCCATGAAATCGAAATACTTGAATATACGACAAAAACAGTTATTGAAGACAATAAACATGATGAATTACGATACACACACACATTCGAAAATAAGAAGAATTAAAAAATATTTAAGTGTATATTAACTTCATACATCTTAATTTTCTACCACACAGGTAACAGCCACGTAGGCCGGCGCACTTAGCTACATTTTCTTTCAACTGGCGCGCGCACAGCCGGAGCAGTTGAAGAGCACTCTCTCACGCGCATGCGCAATTAAAGATGCATCTGTTTTATTAAAAGGAATCGTTCGCTACTTCCAACATAAATAATAGAGGAATGTTGAAGAGTCCTTACAAAAACATGGGTTCCTGCGATACTTCTACACATATTCTTGAGAGAATTTGTTTACTCTTTGTCAGTTGCTTTCGTTTTCCCTGTTACCACACGCTGTAGTTGGTGGGTTTCAAGTTTTACCAGTAGCTCTAAATGTTCTAGACTGCATAAAATACACCGACTCCTTTGAAATCTGTACGAAAAGACAAGGAATCGAAAATCCTTACAATTAATAGTTATTTGCAAATGAAACTCGCCGTTGTCAGTTTATGCAATAAAATTAATATCGAGTTGGACACATTTCTTTTAATTCAAAAGTATAATTGCAAATGCTTCCTCAATTAAAAAACAAAACATTTTTGTTCGAATGTAGACGTGGGAAAAATTAGACGAGCTATGCTTAAGCTTTTTAGTACGACATGACTATTTCTTTCTGTCTGGCATTTTACATCGTTACGAATTTATAGAGTTCCACTTCAAAAAACACCTACAGCATCTTGCGGAAGTCGATATTTATAGTCACAATTTGAACTAACATTTTTTTAGTGGTGGGAACATGATTTTACTAAGAGCACGCTATTTCGCCGCGTATTTTTGAATAGCAAAGTTGTAGTTGCTCTTTTTGAAATACCATTGTAAATTCTTTTTTGATTTTAATCTTGCTTACGATTTTCGAGATTTTAATTTCCAGTGAGAGTGATTAAAAGTAGTAGTTTTTTCTACATCTAGAAGTTTGTGGAATTCATACCGAAACAAATTTTAATAAATAATTTAACGATACATTTCTTTATTCATATTCCATTATTTGAATAAAAAACACAAATTTTTAAATATTCTTTTTTTCATTTTTATCTCATGTTTCCAAATGTTAATTATAATTAGCATGTCTTTTTATTAGTACGACAAGACTGTTTCTTTCAATCTGGATTTTGCGTCCTTACCAATTTATAGTGTTTCACTTCAAAAATGCCTTCCAATATCCAGTTCTACCATTTAATTTCTTTCTCTATCTTAAAAGGTTTTGTGAAATACGTAACAATCTCTATATGTATTTTTTTCCCCTTCCCATCCGTGAGGATCGAACGCACAACCTTCGGGTGCGTAGATCTGTACTCTGAGCACACATCCAACGGTTCTTAACTAAATATTTCTGAATATTTAGATTAGTTTTTTCAAGTATTTTTAGTACGACAAGACTATTTCTTTCAATCTGCTATTTTGCGTAGTTACCAATTTATAGTGTCCACTTTAAAAATGCCTGCTAATATCCAGTTTTATTATTTAGTTCTCTAATACTCTTACTCTATCTCTATTTTCTCTCTTACTCTAATGCTCTAATATTTTGTCTGTAATTTTACTATTTAATCCTCTAATTTAAACTATATCTATTTTATCTATATATTAATAGGCAAGCATAAAATTTGTAGTCCATTTTTAACATATTAATTATGGGAGTAGAGGGTTGAAAATTGTATCATTCGAAAGGAATGGTTAGCCGGAAGGTGCGAATACAAATATTCGCAATATTTTCTTACGATGTCAAGAAGGTATTTAAAAATACATTTATTTTTTATGCATTTTCCCCCATTTTTCCCTTTTATACACGTATTCTTTTACATTAAAAAATACCTAAAAGTAGAAAGTTGTTAAATCTGGCAATTTCATAAAGCTCAAATAAAACCATAGACACAGTAATTTGTATAATGTGGCATCACTATACGCAAGCGAAGTGATGACGTCACTGTCTGTCCATGGAGCCATAAAAATATTTTCTATGTTAATCGTCCATTGGATTGTTTGTAAAAAATTATTAAAAATTAACGGAAGTTATCTGCCGATTTTAATTCCGATATTTGAGTATAGTTATATATAAGTTACTGTCTACATGTGTTTGATTGAGTTATTTTTTCTGTAAAATTGATAAAATTTTAATTTAAAATCACAAAACTCCAGAAAAAAAAAAAAATGGCAAACTTCCAGTTTCGAATGTAAACATAAACATTTCATTTCAAAGGGTAATATTTAAACAATAAATATTCAACTAATATACTAAATAAAAGAAAAATGGATTTGTTACTAACTGCTGCATGCAAAAGTAGACGATACGGAAAAAATTCCGATTTCCGTTTTTTGCTGAATTTACATGTTTTGAGCTTTCCTTACGTTTCAATTAACTGAAATTGGCTACTTATTTTTTATTAAAATGTCTTTATTGCTAGCTTTTGTGGGTAGAAGAAGCAAGTAGAAGATACATAAAAACTTTTGATTTCCGGTTTTCGATGAATTTACACGTTTTGAGATTTCCTTGCATTTTAATTAAGTGAAATTGACTACTTATTTTTATTTTTTTAAAAGTGGATTTATTATTCATTCCTCTGCATATGTAAGTAGAAAATATAAGATTCAGAAAAGTTTTAGATTTTCGGTTTTTGATAAAGTTACACGTTTTGTAATTTCCCGAACTCAATTCGACCATTTTTGAAAAATACCTTTTTTTTTTGGTTCAAACACTGTGCTTTATGAACCAATCGAATTAATTTAACAGAATTGGATACTTGGTTGGGCCTTGGTTTGACTTGGTACCTATTAGCTTCTGGGCTGTATCACACAACAAGGGTCGTTTTCACGTTGCGATTTTCTCTCATTTCAGGAGAGGCTAACTTCTACAGAGAGAAATAGTTATATTAAGTAAAACTCTGCTGATTCAGTTCGAGTGAATATCGGCAAACAATTGCCGCAGCTGTGTTGCAATTGCATTCCGTTTAGGACAAGGCAATAACTTTGCTTTGCCTCGCTTTGCAAAAAAAATGGTCGAGTTTTGACCACTGGGCGATACTAGTATTAATAAATCTGTGGTGAATTTTGAGTATAATTTAAGTATCGAGTAATCAGTTTATACATATACATATATATATATATATATATATATATATTTAAAATTATGTTTTGTTCTGTAGAAATTGACACTGTTAATTATTAATATTAAATGCGAAATTGTTTTAAAGATTATTTTAAAAATTAAAATATTTAGTAAATAAATATTTGGCAATTAGGGGAAGATACCATACAATCAATGCATTCAAATTCCAATGATTTATTTGTAAGGGTGTTAAAACACAAATATCATTAGTCCTGTCATACTAAATTAAATTCTGTCATGGACAGAATTTCATCCATAGTTTTTTTTCTTTGTTTTTTTAAGCATATTCAAATTCTGTATATGATCCATGAATCATCGCTGCCAAATTTTCCTAAATTTCTGAAACATTTAGACAATTTTATTATAACGTTTTTGGAGATCTTAAATCTCAAAAGAATTAATGTAAGGAGTTTCAATAAAAATATAGTGTTGATTATCCGAATTTAAAAATTGTAAATATTGACAATTGCGATCTTTGTAATCGTTTCAAAATTTAAAGTAAAATGTTTTATACCAAAAACATTTGTTAAGAAAAGTTATTTATAATCTGATTGTTGATCTATCTGTGCTCGTTTCATGAATTCTACAATGCATCGTGAAGCTCTGCTTGGCGTTGCCAAGTAGAGGGAAACCCAAAGCTCTTTGTTTCAATGATATTAGTAAAAACCTATGACGTCATTGAGAAATCCAAATCGGCAAACACCATATGTTATAGAAAAAATAAATTTATCGCAACATTTTTTTTTTTCTTTTTAATTGGCTTGGTGACGAAACTAAGTTACTATGATAGATATTGATATTAGTATAGATTATTACTCGTGTTTTATATCCTTGATTTTAGATTCTGAAAAGAGTTTTTCAAAACACATTTCAGTGTTAGAAACCCTTATTCAATCAATAAGTGGTTAATGAAAATTTTTGAATATCGTAGGATAAGGTATAGTTGTTAACTTAACACCTTTTGGTTTCGGAATTTTTTTATATTTTTTTTTTTTTTTTTTTTTTTTTCTTTATCTGTGAAAACCTTTACAATTCATCGATTGGATAAAATAAATACTATTTCTATTCAATTTTTCCCGCAGCTAAAAGGTACTAAGTTGGCAAGTATGCGCATATGTCATTTAAAAAATGATTATGATTTTCTGTAATTTAAAATTAATATATATATTTTTTTTTGTTCAATGCAGAAGTATCTTGTTGCGTACTATTTCCTAACAGATTCGTTAGAAAAGAAAAAAAGACTTTTTATACGTAATTTATAATTCATAGACGATTGGCTATCTCTGACGAATAAAATTTTTTATGTTGTTGGTTATGATTTTGGGCAGGTAAATTACATAATATTTTGTTGTTAGTATTGCTATTATAATAATTTTGCAACTCGATGCAGTGTAACTTTTGTCTGAGTACAAATAAAGTGAAACTACCGATAAAATTTAAACTATAAACATTAGAAAAGGTTTTCACCTGTTAACTGGATTTCACGAAATAATTCATCATACCAGAAAAATATCTCAGTGGAATATCAATACATTTTCCTTCATAGAAATTGTGGGAGGGGCTATGGGATGATTTGATATTTCTGACGAATAAATGACAGCTTGCAAAACCGTTTCAAACTCTCTGGTAAATCGAGTGAACTATTAAAGTTTGTTTAATTTATTATTTGTAAGTTCAAAACATTTCATTTACATTTTAAATACTAGCAGTCTACGCCCGCTTCTCTGGTCATTATATTTAAATGAATTTTCAAAAGAATTGAATTAGTATTTATTTTTTACATCCCATCATAAATAAAAAGTAAAAAATGTATATTGAAATCGCTGTGAACCTCGTTTCGGGTACCCGCTGTCTACGACAGCTTTTTCTCCACCCGCACTACAGTGGGTCCAGGATTCCTCTGCCTTTTCAAATGTCTTTCAAAGCAACTTCATTTTGGGTATTTATCGACGACAGGTGGATCTGCTATTATTTAAAAACCACGATTTTAAAGATGGCGTATCTCAACATCTATTAAATATTTTGGTTTTTGAACCATGTATTCTATAGTCCCCGCTATTTCCACTATATTATCATATCATTCCGAGCAATATAACAAATAAAATAAAAAATATATTTTCTTTTAAAAGGGATTAAATGCATAAAAATTAACTAAATTTTAATCAGTTTAAGCGTTTCTACTATATACTACCATTTTTACCCGATAAATACTATAAAGAAAAAAAATTAAAATAAATAAATAAATAAAGCCAGAGAAAGCGAAATATTTTTTTTTAAAGGAATTAAACTTAAAACTAAAAAGTAAAAAGTTGTTATACTATAAAAAATTATAAATAAACATAACTGTTATAAATATTTTTTTTTTTTTTAATTTTATATACTTAATCTTTTCTACTGCATTGCCATTTTATTTTCAATATATATAATATATTAAAAATAAGAAAAAGGTTTCACCTTCAAGTGAATGTATTAAATAAAAAAAAATACTTTGCAGATACGCAGACGATTACAATGGAAAAATAAACTCATGAAAAATGAAACATAAAAGCCAATATTTAAAATTGAAAAAAAAGAAACAATTAAAAAATTTCAAATTCGAAAAATCTCAATGAGAGGAACAACAACAGGGTCCCAGGTATCTATATGCCAAGTTTTGTAGCTCTGCGATCGGTAATGTGAGCACCAGTGTGTAGACAATCATATACACAGACACACACAGACACTTCTTTTTATTTATATAGATTATAAAATATATATATATATATTTTTTTTTATAAATACAACCAATATGTTAGAAAAGAATTTCTATTATTTTTGAAGATAGGATGATATTATTTCCCCTTCCGAAGGAAACTGGTTTCATTCTGAAATATATTGAATAAAAGTTTATCCATAATTGTGAAAGTTAATGGACTGAAACCCACAGTTTAGTTTTTATTTGTTATAAAAATCCTGTAAATGTTTTTTTTTTTTTTTTTTTTTTTTTTTTTGTATACATGGCATGTTTAATTCGCTGCCGTACTCATAACGTATCTCAAATGACCTTTGTTGTTTATTTATTTTGAAAAGCAACTTTCCTCTTTTTTTTTTTTTTTTCTTTTTTTTTTTATAAACAAAATAAATCTGAGAGCTCAAAGCACTATTTTGCAATTGCGAAGTTTTAAGAATATTTACTTAGTTCGAATGGTTTAGTCGGTAGAATCAAAATATTAGTTGAAATTGGGTGGTTCCGGATAACGTTGCAGTGTTTGTTACAATGTTGCTAGACTTTGCTACCTTTTTATTCAGCAGCCACCTATAATTTTGAAAAGTGGTATTTGATATCCATAATAGACGACCTTTTCGATTCGATTAGTCTATTCCATATATAAAATATCACTTCTTAAAATTATTGGTGATTGTTGAATAAAACATTCGCGAAGTCTGGCAACACTGGTTCGTTACTGTGGTATCTAAAAAGTCTAGCCTTTTGTGAAGTTTTTATATATGATCGGATTGGAAGTATTATTAAGGAAGATTGCACAGATGCCAAGTCTCCATTATTTTCAACGGAGACTTTATACCAGAAAGATTTTAGAAACGTTTTCAGTTTATTTAATTTTTTATATCCGTCAAAAATATCTGCGACGGAATCCTCTTTAAAAATAATGGTGTATAAATCTGATTTTAATATTTGCAATGTTGGCAACTATGAGATTGTTACAGCATATATTTGAAGTGACAATCCTGTAATCAGCTTTTTAACCCCTTCAGGGGCATTGAATTTAAGTTAATTTAAAATCCAATGCCACCAGAGTCTGAGATCAAGATTAGAAGAAAGGTAATAAATGAATGTTTTCAGATAAGGTAAAAAAGTAAAATTTTATATGAAATTTCTGGGATGAATTTTTGCAGTTGAGAACTGAAATTAGGTGGTATAAAATACATACCGCCGTCCCTGAAAGGGTTCCTTTTCAAGGGTAGAGTAATTTTATTCATTTAAAATCAACAGCCACTGGAATCTACGATCAATGTTATAAGACAAGAAATAAATGAATTTCTCCTTTCAAGTTATAAAAGTAAAATCCTGTAAAATATTTCCGGAAGGAATTTTTTAAGTTGAAAATTAAAATTTGGTGATCCTGTAATGGCATCACCGTCCCTGAAAGGGTTAAGTGGAAGACTTTTAAAATAAAGAAATTTAATTACAGGGAGTTTATATTTAAACGTTCGCTCATTAGAAATTTAAAAGAGTTTTTTTTTTTTTTTTTTTTTTCTCACAGATCGACTGTACGTTGTCTCGGGCGCTTTTTTGAAGGAATGTTAATGACTCTTGGAGTTCATTGAAAGAATGCAAAATATGTTATTTGTTTAATTAAAGTTACTTGACATCAGTTATTTTAGGCATATATACGTTCCACATAGAGGACATGCATTTTAGCTGAAAATTTAGTATCTTAGGATAGTCATATTTCATACATTATTGAAATTTGGAATAAAATTTCTTGAATTTTGCATTTCTTCTTAGGTTAAAAGTTCCGCGCCCGCTGACGTAGATTCAAATCATTTGAAAATCTGTAACTCCGCCAGTGGGTGTTTCCATCGCAATTTGTATGATAATTATTTCTTAAGAATATCCCCAATGTTCATATTTATACAATCAATATGTTATGGATACAAATACTTTGATTAGAAAGAGTATAATCATAATGTATATCCATTTGGTTTTATAAATATGAGTACACAAAATTTTGTTCTGAAATATGGTAACTTGGGAGAATAACGCCCACAGGCGGACCTTACTACCAAAATGACGAAAAACATGTGGTTGCGAAAGTGTTAAGAGCTTTTTTTACGGGTTCAAATAATGTAATTGATCTTTATTTTTATTTTATTTTATTGATCAGCCTTTTGGGTATTTCGATTTAAACAAAATAGAGAAGTTGACATATTTAATGTCTTAAAGAATAGTCTTAAACCGCAAGTCAAATATTAGTATGACATTGTAACTTTATTTAACGTTTATTCAAAATTAAATCTTTGTGGCATTAGAAGATGATAAGGCAAACTTAAGCCACGCACTATAAAGTCACTTAATGACTCAGTCTGATAACACTTTTCACTCAACATTTTATTTACCGCCTGCGTTCATGAACGTCGCAGACATCTTCCGCATCGATTGTTGAAGTTAAATTTAATACCCGATTAGAAAATAATTTGTTAACCCGTTACTAGTCGCTAGTTGGTTGACAGATTATGTTATTGAATAGCCACCAAAAATTTTTAGAAGTGGCATTTGCTGTACATTAAACGCGAATAAAATCGAAGAAACGTCGGTCACATCACTTCCTAAAATTATTGGTGACAGTTAAATTAAAAGTGCGCAATTTGTAATAGGTGGCGCTCTCTATAGCGAATACTAACGAGTTAAATAAAGTGACGTTTTAGAGAAATACTGAAATCTGGTGTTACGAGTTGAAAATAAGAAAATATTCCCGACAACAATTTGTTACAGAAGGTCGCACACTAAATTCAATAGCAGCAGTTGCAGTACCTAAATCAGAGCTGCCAACCTAATCTGGCAAATTGTTTGTACCGCCCCTTTTTCTACACCACTTAATTTTTAGAGCAATTCTTTTCAAATATATTTACGATGAATTAAGAAATCAAATACTCTAAAATTTAAGTGGTGTAGAAAAAGGGGCGGTACAAACAAATTGCCGGATTAGGTTGGCAGCTCTGCTAAATAAAAGTGAAACAACGCGTCACATAGCAGAATCCTGAAAAAAAGATATACACAAATAAGTGCCAACTTTTTCTGAAAATCTCTGTACTGCATGTCATAAAATTTTATTAATAGCTACAGAGTTGTTGATATTTACTGTTTTAAATTTCATAATTTCTGCATATTTTTTTTCTCTAAATATTTACCACTGAAGAACGATAACTCTGAAAGTTGTTATACAGACGTCAACTGCATATTTATATCTTTTCTCGTTTTAATAAGTTGTCTTATTTTTATTATACTTTTATATAAAAATGTTTTTATACGTAATTTTATTCCATAAAGCAGTATTCAGTAACGTAACCAAGTGGACTCTTTCAAAATTTTCAAGGTCTTTTCGAGACACAGAGGAAAGAGGGAGGGGAGAGGACTTTAAACGAAAACTTCCTAAAACAATATAGAAGAAGAAGATATTTTCTGTTCATTAATTGCTTGTCTCGAAGACATTTTTCCAACATATTATTAAAAGATTCCCTCTCCCCCCACACCCTCCCACACACACCGCTTCGTTTCTCGTCGAAATTTAAATTTTTGTCACTCATTGGTCCCTTGTGCCCCCAGAGCCTTTTATTATTATTATTTTTTTTTTTTTTAATTTGAACGATATCGCACTCAGTTTAATAAAATACGTATTTTACAGTTCTCTGAAATTTCAACGCGATGCCAAAATGAATGGTGTATTATGTGATTTTTTGGCGGAGAATATACATACAATAATATATATATATATATATTTTGATATAACATATTTGTTACATTTATTTCTTTCTTTATTTTTATTTTACATTATTAGCAATAACAATCAACCCCATATCATAGCGTTATTTTAATTACTGCGTGCAGAAAAGGCTTCAGACCTTAAATCGACTTTCTGAAGGGGAAAAAAATAATTATCTCCTTTCCTGAAAGTGCAAAAATATCAGAGAAAAAAAAAATTGCACTCATTATCTGATGCATAAGAAAGTTTTCTAAGCTATTTTAAATTTCTATGTATAAATTTCAGCCCATACAGAAATTAATTAAGACCCTAGACTGAAGGCCTTTATGCACGAATTTAGTAAAGACATGGATTTCCTTCAATTTTTTATTACTCTTTAAGAAACAATCTTACTTATTCATGTTTATTTTTGCATGGATGATGCATTTGTAAGATTGAAACATTACTTTAACATATTTAGGCGTGACTGAAAAAATTTAAGACACTGTACTGAAGATCTTTCTGCATGCGTGTAAAAAAATCTGTGTTTTTTTCTCGATTTTCTGTTATCTTAAAAGAAGTAATATTATGCATTCATCTTTATTAGTGTGTGGATAATGTTTTCAATGAATGAAACACCACAGATGCCAATATTTAAATTCATTCCGCAGTATTTTCAGTCACGCCTTTATTTCACATCACTTTATTAATAGAAAAATATTCTTCAACATATAACTTCGATAAAATAAGAAAAAAATATTCTTGAGAAATGAGTGGTACGAAAAAAAGGCGGCTTTAAAAATTCTACGGAATAAATTAAAATGTTGCATCTGTGTAAAAACTTTTTTAAAGGAATACTTTATCTGTTTGATTGCGTAGGAAACATAAAGGAGGAAGAAAAGCAAATAGTAAACTGTAAAATAGACTGGAATTCAGCGAGAAATGTAAATTATGAATAGAATTAGTAGTGGCAATCATTTAGGCTTCATCCAAGGACGGATTACTGGCGCAGAAGTCATACTGGTATTCGTTTAAGAAATTTCTCCTCCCATAATATCGTTGACTTAAGAAGTAGAAAATTTTGTTATATTGACAGAAACATACACACAATATTCATATTTGTACAATCAGTATACCATGGATGTAAATACTTTGATTAGAGAGAGAGAGTATGATTATAATGCATATCCATTTGTAATATAAATGTGAATACGGAAATTTTTGTTTTGAAAAACTGTAACTTATGCGAAAAACGCCCACAGGCGGACTTTACTGTCAAAAAGACAAAAACATGCGGTCGCGAAAGTGGTAAAAGGTCCAAACACACTGGCCCTAGGTACAAGGCAGCGATGTGTCCCTAGGTACAAGTTTGGATAACTTCATACAAAATGCCTTCTACTAAAAAATCCACATGCAGAGAGGACTAATTAAATATCTCATTTATTACTCAATATAACAAGGAAAATTATGCACTAGAAATGAAAGAAAAGTATTTGACTTGCCTTTGTAAAATAGCAAAAGAGATGAGCTGCAAAATTTTACTTCAAACCATGTAAATTCGTTTTCTACATGTAACTTGTCAAAGTTCTCTCTTTAAAAGTTCCAAAGTAGTTGTAAAAGTAGCAATTGGTGTTGTTACTCGCCCAATTGAGTATTAAAACTTAAAATTAAATATTATTCAAATAAAGTGGGGTGGCCCTAGGTACATGATGGCCCTAGGTACACGGGTCTCCCCTATATATATATATATGTTTAACAAAACAAAAATGCTGCTTAAACTTAGCAAATAAGCAAAGTTCAAGAAAAATGCCCAGATTTATGATATTTACAAATAATGGCAAACTAATAAAATGAAAGAAAGCCTTTTAACTATTTATTTTTTATTTATTTTTTTATCTAAATGATATGAAAAAATTAATTCACAGCAAGGTGTTATAAGCCATAGCCTCCTTAATTAGATGCCTGTCGCGTAGCTCGGAAACTAGGCAACAATTGAAGCGGTAGACAGCGCCACCTGGTACAGATTGCGCTACTTTTTTATTAAACAGCCACCAAATTTTTTTTAAAGTGGGATATGATATATAATATAAAAAGAGAATAGAATCGAAGGAACGTCGATTGTATATATCATGTATCACTTCTTTAAGTTATTGGTGGCAATTAAATAAGCCAGTCCCATAACCTGTACTAGGTGACGCTGTCTACCGCTTCAACTGTTGCCTAGTTTCCGAGCTAAGCGACAGGCATGCATAAGCTTTCTAGATCCAATTCAGTAGGAAATCTAACAAATTAATTTATTAAGACTTTATATATATATATATATATATATATATATATAAAAAATCTGTTAAGTATTTAAATTTTTTAGCTGTACATTTTATACAAAAAAAAAGGTATCCAAACTAACCTGTAGGTAATTTTCCGGAGATTAGTTATCTTAAGAAATTTAAATATTAATATTCTCACGATTTTGCAATAATTCAAATGTGCGTGTTAAAAAACAAAATAAAATACAATAAAATAAAATAAAATAAAAGAATAAAATAAATAAATAAATATAAAACGTCCGTTATCAGTGTTATTTTGTTTTGATTGCTAATTTTTTTTCAGCTGCCCACTTGTATGCATTATATATAACTGGATTTAAATAGAAGAAATATAGCTTTATTTAGAACACAAATTTAATTATTTAAATAAGAGATAGAAAACTATTTCAAAATAGTAGAATTTAAAATACAGAATTGTAGAATAGCTGAATTTAAAAATTAGAAATTATGAATTTGAAACCTTAATATTTCAGCAGCCGCCTTTTATGCATGTTTCTCTGTTACACAGAAGTTTCATTAAAACTTAATTGTTACGCAGTTATTGCAGCCTCCTATATTTTGAAGATCACAGAAGTTATATTGCTGACAAACAAAGAATAGAAAATCGCTTCAAAGAATACCATACTGTGAATGAACTAATATGATGTGTTTAGTTAGTTATTTGTAAGTTAAAAAAATTTCATTAAAATTAAAAGATTTTTTTCTTGTTATAAATACAATCAATAAGTAAAATCACATTATGTTTTATTACTTAAATCTTATACTTTCTTCTTAAATAATAGTAATAAATCCAATTAAAAAAAAAAAAAAAAAAGAAGGAGGAGGAGAAGTTCCAGTAATTTAAAAAATAGGTAATCCAATTTCTGAAAAATAATAATTTCTATTATTTAAAATGGAGTTCTTTATCTAAAAATATGTCTAATTATAAATATGTCTTCAAATTAGAGCTGACAAAAATCATAAAAAAGAAACTGGTTCATTACTCAATTAACGGGGGGGGGGGGGGGGTTTGAAAAATATTATTGACTCTTTCCTAGTTCTAGTGGTTTCGGGATTTTGTTTTTCTTGTCAATAGACAATTTAGCACTTCGATTTGAAGTTTAACTCAATATGATATTGGCTGCTTAAAACATACCCTCTCCTATGAAAGATATAGGAGAAAATCCGTAAAAGAAAATGCTAACATTTAATAATTCTTTGCGCATTGTTTATTTACTCAATAGAATTCAGAACGAGATTGAGTAATCTTTTCCTTGTTGTTGTTGTTCGACAGATTAATTGTATCATTTTCAACATTTTCTTTTTGTTTAATAAAAGTTTTACTGTTAATAAAAGTAAAACTGTTCTATAACTTGATTTTTCACTTATTTATTCTTAATAATTTGCATTGCCTTGCTTTGTATGTCATGAAACTCAATTTGGCGCTGCTAAACAATGTGTTAATTTAAAGTGTTATTATGATTGATGCATTCCGTTTCGTTTATTTTTAATGCAACATCATGATTAATGCATAGTTCCCAACAACCTAATTGCAGGGATGGAACACGGGCACATAATTCCTACCACTTTGAATGGAAGAAAATTTTCTACTTCTTATATCAACGATATTATAGTTAGAGAAATTTCTTAAATAAATAAAGGTATCAATTCTGCGCAAGTGTTTCATCCCTATGATTGCATAGTTTTATTCCAGCTTTTTTTTTTTTTTTTTTTTTTTTTTTCCCGAGTAGTTTCTTGTGTAATTGTAATTACATTTAATGAGAATTACTAAAAAATTTCAATGATGTAAAGAAAGGAACAGGCATTAGCAATACTACAAAATATAAAGTTGGTGGTTGGCACATGGCAGTCTATGGGTAATGCATACGAACTTACTGTGAAAACTTAATTAGCTAAAAATCATTTATTTAAGAATATATGTAATTACAAGCAGTCAGATAAATGTGAATTGTTAATGGTTTTAAAAGACGAAAAATATTTCTAAGTTTGTGAAAATGTTTTTTTTTTTTTTTTTTTTTTTTTTTTTTACTTGGATATTTTTATTCTTAGAAAAACTTATACCATGTATATTTCGGTGATAGAAAATTTATGTAATTAATAAGTGATTCACGAAAATTTTATAATATCGAAGGTATATGGGATTTAAAAAAGATACTGATTTTCCTGGAATTTAAATGTGGTTAATTTTTGCAATACCGTAGTATTTAGTTGCACGATACTTATCTGACAGACTTCTTGTAGAAAATGGAATAACATTTTATTCAAAAGTTATATTCCACGGACGACTATTCATGAGTTATATTTCAATAATTTATGAATGCAATATTTTTCTTACTACTAATCATATAGTATATTGCTGTTAATATTTTTATGTCCTTACTCGCCACATTATAAACTTCATTCTTATGTAACTAAAATGAAAATAACTAATAGAACAAAAAATAGCAGTAAAATCAGTGTCGTCTAGCAAAGCTAGACGATGAATTTAAACTGTAAATTTTCGAAAAGATTTTAACTCGTTAACTAGATATAATGAAACAGGAAGAGATTTTCAATGATAATGAAAAAACAAATTCATGGAATAAAAATCCCTTTTCGGCAAGCTTAAAGGCAAAGGTAGATTCCTTTACCTTTATGCTATTACCTTTATTCCTTTACTCTATGTTACAAATGTAAATAAATTTTACATATGCATTAATACTTAGCCAATGGCTTTGTTCTCACACATTGAATTTTTTACGTTGCTATTCTGTTTTCAAGAAATTTAATTTTCAGTAAAAAAAGGATTTTATTCAATCTACTTAAAATTTTAGGCTAGATTTATTGGTCTGTAAATGCTTCAATTTTTTTAAAATTCAAGCTCATAATAATTCAACAAATAGAAGTCTTAAAGATATATAATCCCAGCAATGGTAAATCCCGGAGGGGGGCTATTGGGCTACACCCCCCTCCCCACCCAAGCTTAATTAAAATTATAATTTTTATATAAATTCCATATAACTGAGGTTCAATCTCTTTCTTTTAAAGAAAAAATAATAGAAACGTGAAAATGCACTTGTGACCTGACTCTGGTCAAGCACTGGTAAGCCTGGCGTTGATTCTTATTGTCAGATGAGTAAAAATTGTAAAGTGAAACTGTTTTGGTTCACATAAGCTGGAACATTAACATTAGTTAACATTGGACCATTTGGCATCGCTGAATTTCAATGTTAATTGTTATGAATTTAGTAAATTGTATGATTTGGCGAGATTTTGGTGGCAAAACTTGGGACTTATCAATGAAATTTGTGATTTGGCGGCAAAATTTGATAGTTAACGACTAAAATTTTTGACTTGGCGACAAAATTCGTTGTCAGACGACAAAATTTGGCGAGCTTGGTGATGGAGAAAGGCAGCTTTGGCGTCATTATATTTTCTTTCCATGCGAATACCTCATATCTCTTCACAGACCAATATCTTGTTCCGACGAGATAAAAACTCAAAGGAAGCTGTAACTTATTACTCTCAATCGTAAGTTTTAAATTCTTGCCTAAATCGACATTCTAAACTATTCACCACAAACGATATTTGTATTAAGATTGACGTATTATTTTAATTTTATATTTTTAAATGATTAATTAAAGCGTTTAACATGGTTTTTAATTAACACACTTTTATTAACTTGATATGATGCAACTATTAATGTATATAACGGAATTTTGCAATCAATTTTTGGTAACTTCTTGTC
The DNA here is from genome assembly GCA_963930645.1 of Salticus scenicus. Taxonomy (NCBI): domain Eukaryota; kingdom Metazoa; phylum Arthropoda; class Arachnida; order Araneae; family Salticidae; genus Salticus; species Salticus scenicus. Next base: position 221,927,890 of record OZ005660.1, on the reverse strand, counting down.
GTCCGAAGAACCTGAAATTTTGCACACGACTTCATAATAAATGACAATACTAGATACAAGTATTTCCAGGCACTTTTCTCATGAGGGGCCAGGTTCCAGGGGCAAACAAAAAATCTATACTTATACAAAACTATCCTATGTGACACAGGATTTGGACGTATTTATATAATGTAGAGTGGTAACAATTGATTTTTTTAAATAAAGATTTAAAAGTATGTAATAGTTTTCTGAAGTCTTTATTAGTTCACTTTTCAATAAAAGTGTGTTCTTTATTTTTTTTTTAAAATGGTATAATTTTATTTATCAAAATAAGGGAGTAATGAAATACTTTAGTTTAAATTTAAGTTTTTATGAAAGTAAACTTCAACGGAAAATTCATTAAAATTGTCCCTAGTTTATTTGTCAAAGGGATAATCCGCGTTTGTAATGGTCGATAGATGGCGCTTTTTCAGGTTTTGTTGTTAGTAAATATAATAGCCTAGTGTATCTATTTTTGTTCTATTTGTGTTACTATTTAATATTTGTGCTATATTTTCTCAGGCATTACATCATGGAAAATGGATTGCTTTTGGAAAAAATATTTCGGTTTATTCAAAGTTCGATCGGAAATAGATTTTTAACTGAAGCTGAACAAATATTAGTTTCAAATCATCTGATTAATTTTTTACTTCCATTAGCCGAAGCAACTGAAATTTTAAATTTGTCATTTGGAAATAAATGGAAGCTTGGATTTCTGGATTTCTTGATTTTTAGAGTTACACTGTGGCACACAACAGTAAGCGTTATCTTTTTTACCGGATTTATTCATTTTTATACAATAAATATATGTGAAACTAAACATCGGCCAGCAATGGCGGCTTGATGAAATTCGAATCAAAGCATGTTTATTGTAATTTCACCTTAGCCCACGAGAGGGCGAGCATTTCATTACAATCGCAGATACCTAAATGTCCCCAAATTTATTACTTTTCTATCATACCAGTTTAATTTGTTCAGCAACGATTTACACGATTTTCTTTTTTCTTTTTTTCTTTTTTTCTTTTTTTTTTTTTTTTTTTTTTTTACACGATGACATTTATCTTTTACATTATAGCATCTATGTCATAAAGCTAAGTCTAAATCTGCTTAGCCCTAAGATATGTTGATTTTATTTACATATTTATTTATTTATTTATCAACTTTTATTTTATTTGTTTAAAATAGCGGATAAAATTTTATTTCATTTTTCTCAGTAGTTTAGTACATTGTTGCAATTGTGACGTCATATTTTCTGTTAAATTAAACTTTTTTTTAATCAGATTATTATATTGTTTAAAAACATGATTAAAATTTTATTATATTTTCAGTGATCTTTTTTATTATCGTTTGCACGTGACATATGCATCAGATTATAAATTTTTGCAATGAAAGCTATACAGAAAATGTCGGCTATATAGAACAATTGACGAAAAATCACTTTTTAGCTTGTAACTTCTAAGCAATTGGAGCTATCGAAAAGGTTTAAATACAAAAATTGTTCTTTAGGGTAAGGCGGTCATTCGCCTGATTTGAATTTTTTTCCTATTTTCAATATTAAAGAAATTATGGGCAAATGAAAATTTCCCCCACCATTTCCACCCCTTTTAAGCTGGATACCCCATCTACGAACTCGACCGAGATTTTTACTGTCCTGACAACATATCCCGAGCTGGTTAAATTTAAATAAAAATTACTCCAATTATCGTGTTCACAACTTAACATGGTAAAAAGCGTGATACATATATATATATACCTATATATATATATATATATATCTTAATATATATAAATCTCGTGTCACAATGTTTGTCCTCAATGGACTCCTAAACCACTTAACCGATTATAATAAAATTCGCACACCATGTGCAGTTCGATCCAACTTGAGAGATAGGATAGTTTAAATCTCAAATTATAGTCGCAATTTTAATTTATTGCTAATTATTTGTCTGTTATTATTTGACAGTCACAATTATCTGTTAACTCCAAATGATTCTAACAGATGGCGCTGCTATGGTAAATCTACGAACGTGTCATATAAGCTACATTTTAACAGCATAATTACCACGTGTTGTTGACGCTATAAAATTCTCCTCAAAATATTTACAGTCTTTATTTGTAACAGATTACTTTCAACTTTCATATTTCCTTTCAAAAATGAAACGGGGAAAGTAGAGCGTGGAGCAATTACTCTGTTTCATATGAAAATGAAAGCTGAAATATATTTGGTGCTGCCATCTACACAAAGAATCTTCAACTTTTTAACCTATTAATAAATTTCATATAATTCAATTATTTCCACTTTTTAAATTTTTGGTGTTAGCATAGCCGGCCACGTGTTACTTAGACTGAAGTGTAAATTGAATTCATATTATAATGAAGATAATACAGTGAAATTAATCCTGTTTTTTACTTATTTGTGCTTCATCTGTATATATATATAAATTACGTGTCACGATGTTTGTCCGGGGTAAACTCCTAAACTAAGGAACCGATTTTAATGAAATTTCGCACACTGTGTGCAGTTTGGTCCAACTTGAGAGATAGGATAGTTTTTAATCTCAATTTATTGTCACAATATTGTTTTATTGCAATTATTTGTTAATTATAGACCTTTATTAAAGTTGCTCCAAAATATCTGTGAGTTCCATTAATTTAATTGTTGCCACAAAAAAAAAAAAAAAAAAAAAAAAAAAAAATACGAGTCCATTTTCTTTCGACATAAAAATAAATACATTTAATTAAACGTGAACGTTAAAAAATTATAAAAAGTTAAATTATGCATCTCACGAAAATTGACGTCATAATCAATTTAAAGATTTTATACACATTGATAAAGTGCTAATGTAGTTCTATCATAGATATAGTAATATATATAGATCTCTCATCCCCATGTTATCGTACAAAGATTTTTTAAAGCCGAAAAAAAAAAATAATAAAAGCTTTAGAAACAGCCATTAAGTGGTATTGAAAAAAAAAAAGAAAAGAAAAGAAAGAAAGAAATATGAATTTGAAACTGTATCTGGAGTCTTCCATTCCCCTTTAGCAAATAAATTATTCATAAATTTTATTTGCTAAAATATTAGTATGTATTCCCGTGTGTATTCACTCGGGGAAAGACGGCCATATTTTGGTAAAAACATCGTCTTTTCCCAAATGAAAAGGAATAACTTTTTTCTCCCCAATGATCACTCTATTCTATATATGCTATACTATATCTATGAGTTCTATACGCAAGCGAAGTGTGACTCACTGACCGTCTGTGCAGCCAAGAAAAAGATTTCCTATGTTAATTGCCCACTGGATTTTTTGTAAGAAATTATTAAAAATCGAGGAAATTTATTTCCCGATTTTAATCCTTATATTTGGGTATAGATATGTATTAGTTATCGCGGGTGTTAGATTGAATTATTTTGCTGTCAAATTGACAAAATTTTAATTTTAAATTTCAAAACTCTGTCGCCCTTGGCTTTTTATTATTATTATTATTATTATTTGGCGATCAAAAGCGTAACACGAAAATATACATGCCAGATGTATGCATTGTACGAAATGTAATATGTATTATTCATTGTACGTATGTATGACATGTAATATGTATTGTACGAAATACTGTTTCATATTATTCATTACTCTTTTAATATAAGTTGTTAAAATAACCATGATTTTTGAAAGGAATTAAATATTTTCGCCAGATAATTTGGCGATATTCTTTTGTTTTCGCCAAGGATGACAGAAATGAAATCTATTCCGCTGCAAAATATTAGTATCTTACATCAGATATTTTATTTAGACATTTGAAAACAAATTTGACTTCAAACTATGATAGAATATTTATCATTTTCTTTTTAATTAGTATATTATTAGTATATTAAAATTGAAAAGCATGGTATATAAAAAGTTTTTTTTTTTTTTTTTTTTTTTTTTTTTTTTTATCTTATAATTATTTTTATCTTAATCCTCAATGTTTCCCATCTTTATTAACTTGAATTTACTATTAAAATTTTAACATACTCAAAAACTTCTCATCACTTCGTTAAAATACACTAAACTTTTCCAAAATCTTTTTCTATTTAAAATGATACATGTATTTACTTTAAATGTCCAATATTTCATAAGATTTCCAATTTTAAAGTTTTAAAATATTTATCAAATTTACTTATTTTTCTGGTTTAGCCTTATTGTTTTCCTTTTTATAACTACAGCTGTTGCCCTCTTTAAAATATTTAAAATGATGAGGTCATTTTATAGTAAAATTATCCATTATAGCATATATTATATTTCACTCCTCCATAAAAATTGATTTTAAAATCGTCTGTTTCTTTTATACTTTTATTTTAATAGAATTTTAATAGAATTTAATTTATATATTAGTCATTTTAGCAATTTTATCCAAAGTAGCATTGGAAATAATATATATCACTTCTCCATTAAAATTTATAGGACCCTACAATAAAATTAATTTGTGCTTAATATCAACACTACGAAAATTTTTATCAATCGCTTCCAAATTTTGACCTAAGTTTCAAATCTCAACCCTGTGGGTTTTTACATCGGCTGCAACGTTTTCGTCTTTGTTCGTAAATAATAATTTGACTGTACTAAATAGTTTACAGCCGTATAATTCAACGTATAACTTAGTCACAGCAACGCGTGGCCGGGTCTGCTAGTATATATATATAAACTTTTGAACGGAGGGTGGTTTTGGGTTCTGGGGGTCATGATCGGTGAAGATATGAAGAAATTTTCCAAAAGTCGTGTCATGAGAACCATTGCAATAGGTAGATCTCCTATAAGGAATCTACCTAAAACATAGAAAAAATAGTTTGCTCTTGTTAACATTTAAAATACAATGTCTATGATTACACGAATGTTACAAATTGCCCCAATATTTTGTTTCAACTTGCCTCATCGAATGATTTTGAACATTTTGTTTATTTATAAAAATATATAATGATTTATACAAAAAATTAAGCATGCATTTTATACCTTAACACATAGACAAAATAAATAGCTATAAACATTTATTTTTTTTTTCATTTTTTTGAGGTAATAAAAAAATAAAAAATATTATTAAAGGTATTGAATATGATTAAAAATTTGATTAAAGGTATTAACATACCTTTAATCAAAATTTATGAAATATGTTATTTAGCTAACTAGGGAAAATGAAGCGCGTGTACAGAACCTCCCATTAACCATTTTTGCGGAACACTGATTGTGCTCACATAATAAAGCGCATCATAAAAATTATGTTTATCGGGATAGCTAATCAAGAATGTTACAAACTATTTCATAAATTGCGTGTTACTTCTTACCCTTGCTACAACGAGCCCCACGCTCTCCTATATATAATATAGAATTACTTTTAATACTTTGAAATGTATTTAAAAAATATTTATCGCAGTATGCATTCATGTGTGCCTTAATATTTATATACCAGCAAAGTACACAATATGTAGGGGGTGGCGGTCTTAACAAGAGGGGTGATCTCATGCAACAATACACGAATACAATTTTACTACAGAACAATATTCCATAAACAATTATACAAAAATATGTTGAACTCATTCAATTAAATATTTATAGCAATATTTGACACAACACAATATGAAAAATTATAAATAATAAAAGTATTAGTTTTAGTTTTGATACAGAAATTTTTTATAAGTGAATTTTGAAGTGGAAGAGAAATTTTGGAGCAGTTTTAAGGAAATTAGACCTTTTGAAGCAGGTATGTGACGTGACTTTTGGGTGATGAACTTTGGAGTAATTTAAATGAAAAATAAATGAATAATTTAAAAGAATGCCAGAATCTAAAGAAAACAGGCATGAACGTGAAGGATCCTGTATGTGTATGTTCCCGTATTTTCTGTGTCCGCGACTTTGTCACCGTGTTTCTGCTACTGGGAATTTAATTATTAATAATAATATACTAAATTAATAATTACACAAGATTTTTAGCCAATATGAGATCACGCACCAAAATCAGGGTTGGATTTTTGATATAAAAAAGTGGTTTTTGAAATAACAAGTGTATAAACCATCAAAAACCTGTGTTGCCAAAACTCAAAATCTATAAATGAGGTAGAATCTGGTTAGAAATAGGATTTAGTAATAAATTTTTATCGTGTGATAAAAAAAAAGAGAAAAAAAATTATGATCGGGAAAAATGTCGCACCAGGTCCCCACTGCCTTCGGCAGCATAGACCCGTGTGCAATGTGCGCATGTATTTCTTCAACACCCTTATGATTTCTCAAAATTCCATGTTATTACTCATAAAATTTTATTCTTTGGTAAAGGAATAATAATAAAAAAAAAATTCATTTCTGATCGGGTAAAAACTTATACCGTGTCCCCTCAGCCTTCGGTAGTGTAGACCCATGCGCTGTGTGTGCATATTCCTTCACCATCCTTATGATTTCTCAAAATTCCATGTTATTACTCATAAACTTTCATTCTTAAGAAAAAGGAATTAAAAAAAAATCATTTAGCATCGGATAAAAACTCCCACCGGGTACCCACTGTCTTTGGCAGTGCAGACCCGTGCGCGCACAGCGCACACTTGTAAGGATATACGTGCGCTGTGCACACATATTCCTTCTCAACTGAAATTTTTATTGTTAAGAATATAAAATAAAAATCCTTTATCATCGAGAAAAAACTCGCACCGGGCCCCCACTGCCTTCGGCAGAGCAGACCCATGCGCGCTAACACACATATTCATTCTGAAATCAAACTTTTATTCTTAAGAAAAGAAAATTAAAAAAATCATTTCTCATCAGGTGTAAAAAGTCGGACTGGGTCCCCACAATAGATAACATTTCATTTTTCTTTTTCATTTCATTTCTTTTTTTTTTTTTTTTTTTTTTTTTTTCCTTACGGGCATGGCTGTCACGAGAAACTTATTTATATCCGTTTCATATCACTATTTCCAAAAAATAAAATTTATCAAATATATTTCTGCAGGTAAAATTTATCATACATAGTTTGCTCCATTTTGCCTGCATAAATATATCACAGATTTTATCACGTGCCGTAGTTCCCGATTTTTTTTTTCAGGACACATTTAAGAATGAGAAATTTTCGTTTCTTTTGCCACAATTTTCTTTTTACAAAAATCTTGATTATATTTTTAAAGTAATATGTCGTGATTAAATAGGGCAAAATTATTGTATACCGATAGCGGTAGCAAAAAAACTATACATTTCTTATTCTTGAATGTGTTCTGAAAAAAAAAAAAAAAAAAAAAAAAAAAAAAAGCGGAAACTACTACCCCTATTTTATGTAACGAAAATAATAATAATAATAAGTCGTCTATGGTAACCCTGTATAGGTAACTTTCTTTCCATCGAATATATCTGAAAGAAATATCTATTCTCGTTTTGAGAGGGGGATAAAAAAATAGTTTTTATAACTTCATATTTTTTATAGTATTTTCTATATCCATGTAACGTTCAGGACAGTATGATTGACAATACCATTGATTATTAGCAGTAGTAGTCCATGTTCTTCAAACTCTTCGAACAAAATTATTTTTAGGGATAAATGAGAAATATTTTAACAGAATATTGTTCATGTATTTTAAATATGAGAAAATTTATTGAAAAATAAAAATGAATTATACTTTTATATTTGGGCAATAATATCGTATATGTATATCAATACAAAAAACCATTAACGGGTTAAAAGTTTGTGACGCAGCAACTTTATGGCTAAAAGAAATTGAAATATGGGTCTTAAAAATAATGATATCAAATTTTAAGTGACGCTTTGCTATTAGTTAAAATATACATAGATTTTCTTATTTGATCATTTGCTTTTTTCTTTTATTTATATTTACAATGCAAACATAATATTTTTAACTTCAAGATAAGACAAATATGTAAAATATACTCACTGATGCTTTTTCATTTGGATTTCAATTTCAAAATAACAGTTTAAAAAGGAATGATATCAAAATTCCAGTGACGCCTCAATGTCACTTTAAAAGATTTGTTTTTAGATTCCACTAAACTTACCTTTGTTTTGTCTAATAAAGTATATTTACACATTGAAACAGTGCTTTTAATTTTCAAACATACTGTCAAATATTCACACTTTCACTGAGTTTGCATTATAAATTGAAATTATTTATTTCAATAAATCGATTTGTCTTTTGCGTCACGCTATCCAAAACTGTGAGTAAAACTTATGTTAATGTTACTTTGTATCATAGTATCCAACTAAGTCAAAATTTGTGCATTTGTGCAAATTTCTGTATTTGAACTAAGCATATAAATAAACTATACATGTAAAATAATTAAATAAAATAATAGTTTCATACCAAAATAATTTGACAGTAAACTTTGTTTATATTTTAATATTTTACCTGAACCAGTAAGTCAAATATGTGATGTGTGGTATATGTCATGAAACGCTTCTTGCCTTTGCAGAATAGCGAGCTTAAATAAACAAGGCAGTGTGTAGGATTTATTCTTCTTTTTTCGTTTAGGGAAGCTTAAGTTCCAGGGGCTCCCTCAAGGATGATCAGAATCACAAGCGGATAACCACAGAACGAATTCTTGTGTTATAAAATCTTTTTGTAAAAAAGTAGAACCGACTCCAAGAAATGGGAATGAAATGAAATAGTAAATTGCGCCTAAAAGTATAAAATAATTTCCTTCGCCAAACAACCTATAACACTACAATTAATCATAACTTTTGAAGTCGGCGCAAAATTAAATAAAATTTAATTAGTTTTTAAAGGTCTGTTTTTAGATCGGTAGCAACAAATGCTGTTGTCTCGAATGATCCATTTTCATGTTTCCTTTATTATTTTATCACTGTATACAATTGGTTTATTAGTAGCATCTACATACAACAGTGAACATTCCTTACAAGGCGGTATTTATGTTTCTACGAAGTTAGAGTTTCCTTTCAAATTTGGTATAACTTTGATAACTATCATACTTGGTGGCTTTTGGAGTTGGCAATCAAAACATGCACGCAAGATGTATATTTTCATAATATATATTGTACGATGTATTGTTTCATATTCTTGATTACTCTCTTAATATACCTTATCAAACTAATCATGATATCCTAAAGAAATTAAATATGTTTGCCAGAACATTTTGAGATTTTTCTTTCACCGAGGACGTCGGATACCAGGATCTTCGCCAACTTTTGCTGCTTACGAAATCTTATTTGTTTTCTTGAATCAAAGTTGTTTTCGGCTGCGTTTTGCAGGTGACAATGTGAGATGTGTATATTGAATAGGATTTGATTTTTGTATTGAATAAAGTTATCAATTTTTATTTAATTTTGCGCCGACTTCAAAAGTTATGATTAATTGTAGTGTTATAGGTTGTTTGGCGAAGGAAATTATTTTATACTTTTAGGCGCAATTTACTATTTCATTTCATTCCCATTTCTTGGAGTCGGTTCTACTTTTTTACAAAAAGATTTTATTTTTCTCTTTTCAGTGAAAATTTATTCATATAGCAGAACATCAGAAGACGTTCGACGGCAGCTTCACAAATCACAACTTCCAAGAAAAGTGACATAACTCAAAAAATGGTTTATGTCACTAAAAAATACATGAAATGCACCCAATATGAACAAAAAAGTTACATCTCCATCTATAAAGTTATCCACTCGAGAGACAGTTGTGCCAGTTTTATACTAGTCAAGTTATTTTTAAGTTGATTTTTCTCAAATGCTGCATTTTTAAGTTGTGTCACTTTTCTTGCCTTTATCGGATATGAGCAAAAAACTATCTGTTGAATGAACATACGTTAAGTTAAAAAGTCTTTAGAAATGTAAAGGACGGTTACGCTGTATTAGTGACCAAAAATTCTGTTAGGCATATATATTGAACTTTACACTGAATACGTGTCACCCGCTGTGCTGGAAATTGCGCAGCCTAAAGTTCAAACAAAGAGCAAAATATGCATTGCAGCTGACGGACAGAAGTTTCAACATCGATACTTACATACTACTTTTACCAGTGCAGCTGCATGCGCTCAGCAGCTAGAGTGAGAACAGACTTTTGTGAGTATCCTGTAATTTGTTTATACGAGGGTTGCTATTTATATTTCTGGCCTTGGCAACAGTAAGTGTTGCTAGGCGACCGCAGACGATTTTAATCGAAAGTTTGATATTTTAAACGTAAATTCAGCAGACGATTTACCATTATAGCTTTATTTGTGTTGTTGACAGTAAATTGAAAAGTTCTTCTCTTTCAAAAAATGGAATTGAATCGTGAAAATTTTCGTGCGATTATTTTTCGTAACTTCCGACGTGGATTGTCAAGACAAGAGTGCTTCGATGAACTTAATTCTTTATACAGCGATAAAGCGCCATCCTACAGCACTGTAAAAAATTGGTAAAACGAATTTAATCGTGGTCGATGTTCGATTCAGGACGAATCCCGTGCAGGTCGTCCAAAATCCGTTGTTGTGCCAGAAAAGATCGATGCTGTGCGTGAACTGATAAAGCAAGATCGTCATGTGACATACCGTGAGATTGAGGCTTCTTTGGACATTAGTATGACTAGCATCAATAAAATATTGCATGAACGTTTGAGCGTAAAAAAAATTTGTTCGCGTTGGATCCCGCATAATCTGACAAACGCTCAAAAAAAGGCTCGTGTCGATTGGTGCAAGGAAATGTTGGAAAAATACGTTCAAGGTACATCAAAGGCTGTGTATAACATCTACACAGGTGACGAATCATGGATCTATGCATATGAGCCGGAAACAAAACAGCAATCAACTGTATGGGTCTTCCAAGGCGAGGCAAAACCAACAAAAGTTGTTCGAGGAAGAAGCACATCGAAACAAATGATTGCCTGTTTCTTCGGCATTAACGGTCATGTGGCAACAGTGGCGTTAGAGCAACGCAGGACGGTCAATTCTGAATGGTACACGACCATTTGTTTGCCAGAAGTCATCGGAGAAATTCGAAAAAAGCAGAAGAACAGGCGAATCATTCTTCATCATGACAATGCGAGCTCTCACACATCGACTCAAACAAATGCATTTCTGACTGAGCGAAAGATCGAACTGATGGGTCATCCGCCGTACAGCCCTGATTTGGCACCCAATGACTTCTTCTTATTCTCACACATCAAAAATAAATTACATGGACAGCGATTTTCGACCCCCGAAGAAGCGGTTGATGCATTCAAAACGCATGTTTTGGAGTTACCTCAATCGGACTGGAAAAAGTGCTTTGAAAATTGGTTCAAACGCATGCAAAAGTGTATTGATCATCATGGAGAATATTTTGAAAAACAATAAAACCAATTTCGATCCTACATATTTATTTTTTCATTATTAGGCCAGAAATATAAATAGCAACCCTCGTATCTTAATGAAATCATAATGAAACCTATTTTAGGCTAAGATCAATACAACAAAAAAGTATTAAAATTAAATCATCTCTTACGAAGTTAAAAGCTAACAAATTTCAACAACAACAACAATCAGGAACATGGTTTGTTTTGTGAACCTCTTCCTTTATGAAGTCGGTTTAAAACGTCTATGCGTTAATCGATGTGACCGCTTACAATAACCATACTTTGAATTTTACATAGCATAAATGTCACCCGCTACGCTACAACATATACCCATACGCTACAACAAATGTCGTTTAAGTGTGCACAAAATAGGAAATTGTGAACAAACAAATGCACGTTTTAAGCGTTCTGTTTTTAGCATAAATATCTAAACTATCTTTTCGTAATAAATCGATGATGGTCTGCAATTTTATAATTCACTTTTTTCCCTTGTCTTGAACCGTTTCCGAGATAGGAACGCTAACTCCACTGTTTTCCACCAGCATGTGACAGCTTACAGTAACAGTACTTTGAACCACAGAGTATACGTGCCATCCGCTACGCTGCAAAGTGTGCAACGTAATTCAAGTGTGCACAATGTAGGAAATTGCGAGCAGACAACTGTATGTTTTAAGCGTTCTATTTTTAGCAATAATGTCTAAATTCTGTCTTTTTGTAGTAAATCGATGATGCTCTACAACTTTGTAATTAACTTTTCTCCTATCTTGAACCGTTTTTGAGATATGAGCGCTAATTCCGCTGTTTTTCACCAGATGGCGTTTTACTTTCTTTAGATTGCAAAAATTTTACAATGGGATCTACATCAGACCAAGATCTTTACAACAAAACAAAAAGTATCAAGTAACCGTATTTTGAACTATATAGCGTATGTCTCACCAGCTACGATACAACGTGTGCGATGTAGCTCAAGTGTGCATATTGTAAGAAATTGCGAACAAACAAATGCACGTTTTTAGCATTATATTTTTAGCATCAATGTCTAAACTATCTTTTCCTACTAAATCGATGATGCTCTGCAATTTTATAATTCACTTTTTCCCCCTGTCTTGAACCGTTTCCGAAATAGGAAAGCTAGCATGAATGTCTAAACTGTCTTTTTGTACTAAATCGATGCTACTTTTCAACTTTATAATTCACTTTTTCCTTTAGAACCGTTTTCGAGATAGGAAAACTAACTCCGCTGTTTTACACCAGGTGGCACAGCGGTTAAACCTTGCGCTGCATGGACCACTTTGTTATACTTACATACCATTTTTATCACTATAGCTGCAGCCGTTTAGCAGTTAAAAGAGTTGGGACTGATTTTTTTGGGCACCCTGTATTTTCTTTAGATCGTTAAGATATTACAATGGGACCTATTGCAGACCAAGATCTTTTCAACAAAACAAAAATTATCAAAATCGGAGCATCCGTTCAGAAGTTATGAGCTAACAAACATAAAAAAAACATACGGTTTGAATTGAGAACCTTCCTTCTTTTTTTGAAGTCGGTTAAAAAAAGTTAAAACTTAGAAAATTTTGCGTTCGATTCGAGTGCATCTTGCGCATGCGTAAAAGAAAAGCTGTGAAGGGATAAATAAGTGGTTTATCCCTATTTTGTTGTGTTTACATTTTTACATGCAAATCACGGAGTAATATTAATAGGAGTTGAAGGTCCAATGGGAGAAAGCTACGAAACTGTGATCTAAATTTTTGGTAAATATTGAGGGCGCCACTAGTCATTCCTCCCTACCTCGGCGCGGATATACTGTTGTTTTCAATAAAATTTTGCTGGAGTACATTTAAAAATTTTTATTTTAAGCAATTTAATTTCTTTGTAAGTTCTTAAAACTGCATAATTCAGATGTTTCAAATAAATGTGTCGTTCCTAGTTGTAAAACAGGCTATGATAGTGATAAGAAAAACAAAAAAAAAAAAAAAAAAAGCCCTAGGAGAAAAATAAAGTCCGAGTTCGTGTTTTCTGCACTTAAAGTAAGTTTATTTTTTTTCTTTACAAAATTTCATCCATTCTCCTTCCTCCCAATTATCTGTTTTAGCTAGCTTCGGTTCATAAGAATCGTCATTTTTTAAAAGCTTTCTTTCAAAGTAAAATTAGTATAAAATGGCTCTTAAAAAAAACATGTTGGTTAGAATAATCTATTTAATGAAATTTGCTTTCAATCGAAATATTTTCAGCTTGATATTATTTTTAAAAAAATAATTAAAACGAGACATTTCCCCATTGAATAACATTGCGGAAGCTGGAGAGAAGGAAGGATTGCACGCTGGCGCCATCTGTAAACATTAGAAAACAACATCACAAAATTTCAGCGTTACCTTCTTCTCCTGTCTTTTTACTCCGTGATGCAAATAAACACGCAAATTAAGTATGGATGGATTTGGAATAATTAATATTTAGACATAATCAGAAATAGACAATTTTATTAGTTATTTTCATTCTGTTAATCAGTTTAATAGATTTTTAAGGAGATGAATACTTTTAAATTATCTATGTTATTTAAATATTTAACAAAAATAAATAAATAAAATTTCCAATTTTTTTTCTTTTAAATAAGAGCATTTTTCAGTTTATAATGTTAATTGTTTTGATTAATGAGGATATACTGCAGTTATCTATACACCAATCGCAATCTTTTGTCAATGAAAAATCGCATTGATTATTTAGTACTTGTCATTTTCATAACCTTGTACTCTTGTATATATTTTACTTCCAGCTTCAGTTGCTATTTATTTTTGTTTTTTTGCCCATTTATTATTATTTATTTATTTTATATATATACATCACAAGAATTATTTATTTTCGCACAGTAAAACACGTCGATATTGATCATTGAAAAGAAATTTCACATATACAATTTACATTTCTAACATATCATCTCTGAAAACGTTGGGAATTTTAAGGGAAAAAGGGAGAAAAGTTTTATACTTAAACTAGAAATAGGAAAATTTGAACGATTAGCATTAACAGTTAGTTTAATGATTGAATGATTTTACAATTGATTGTCAATAACATGACCATAGTGTATTTTTGATTAGTTTCAGTTTCTTTGTGAAATTTACACATTTAACTCTGTTTAAACTTTTGTTACGCTACATTTTGCTATGAAATTCCAATTTTTAGCCTGTAATATAAATATATTTATTTAGCTGTTCTATATTTTGTGTCTTCTGGTTGCTGAGTTTTTAAAAATTATTAATACTTTATCTTTTCTTAAAAAATCTTTTCAAATATTGTTTTAGATAATTTAAGGAAATAATGGATGCTAGTTTCTTTCTTCCACGTTAGAAAAGAATCGAATGATTCAAATTCTAGTTCACTTTTAATCAAATCTATAGTGTGCTGCGCACTCAAATGTTCTAGTGTTTTTTTTTTTTTTTTTTTTTTTTTTTAGTCTTAACTTTGAAGGACAAAGAGAGCAATTTATTTGGGATGTTGGGAAAGAAGTTTCAATACCGTAAATATTTCGTAGATGTGTATATAAATTGGAAGATTTTGAAAAATTCTTTCCACATTCTGGACAATCATGCAGCGAATTTACTTCTACATCCATTGCAGAAATAAATATAACTTTCTCCTTGCAAATTTGATGTGCAAGTAAAATAATAAATAAATTCAACAAAAATAAATAGAAATTTTAAATCTAACAAATGTAAAGCAAACAAATTTAAATTATAACAATTAATTAAAAGAATAACAAATTAAATATATAAATCAATGTATGAAAAAAAAATTGTCCTCGAGAATGAACAGAAAAAAAAATGCTCTTTTTTCTGGTCAAAAGGAGGGGGGGGGGAGGGAAGCAAAATCAAATCAGTTCTTACTTTAAATAATCAGAATATGATGGTACTTTATTCTAATCATGATTATTTAAAAATTACAGTGTTATTAGTAAGTATTGTTCAGCATGAAAAACAGAACACGTAAATGTATTATAATTAAGTATAAAAATATTTTGTTAAAACAGAACGATTTATATGTATATATATTATGCGTAATGGAATAATTAAAAAATTTATAATTCTGAATGAAAAATAAAAGTTGCTCCTACATAACTGAAAAATATTACAGGTTAATATACATTAAATTTGAAAAAGATTATTAATAATAATTAAAATTTACAACTTTTTTTTTAATTGGATTCCTGTATTACAATTACATTATTCAAATTATATGAAAAATATAATAGCTACATTAAATCCCTTATCATGTGTTACATTCGTGGTTAAATAAAAAAAGATAAATTTATTCTTGATCTTTGAGAAATAGAGATAAGTAAACTTACTGATTCGAAATCACAATAGCTAGAAGCAATCTCGCGAGGCAATCCTGCAAGTGTTTACATTAAAGCAAGAAAATAAATAAAACTTTTTGCTTTTAATGTAACACCAACTGGCTTAAAATCTCCGAAATAGACATAAGAGAGACAAAACATCCATATTCTGCATTTGAATTGCGTCCCATACATACTTCCTAGAAACTTTTGATACCTTAGCGTATATTGTAATTACAAAATAATTCCGTCATTCAGGACTTCGCCATTTAACGCACAATAACGAATAAAACATTTTAAGTAATGCGATAAAATTTATATTGGTAATCAATTCCTTAAAACGAGTCAGAAAATTATCACAGTCATAAAATGCTGAAATTGTAAACAAACATAAATATACTTAGAGGGAAAATGTATTTAATTTCTCTCCATACGGTACTTTTTTCCCTTTTCAGCTTTCTCTTTACGCATGAGCAAGAGACACGACATTAAGCTAATATTTTGTTTAAGTTTTAACACAATAAGTCGTTTTGCGGTTATCCGCTTGTAGCTGGCCGTCAGGGGTTAGTCGATAGCTTACTAAGGTCTTAACATTACAACACCGTCGGTAGCTGCCGCAAAAGCGCTTCCAACATTACTAGATTAATGCCGTTTGGCTTAAAAAACGCAAGAGTTGCGAAACTGCGAAACTGTGGAGGCTTTATGGGCTACCTAGTTGCACTCAACTTTACGCCCTGGAGAAACTTGATTGTAGAAACTTGCGTCTGTAGCCATAATATTAAAAAGATGTCGAAAGTTAAGTGAGAAGAAAGCCTTTAACTAAAGGCACCTCACCAAGGCAGATAGATGAGCAACGCAGAATCACAAGAGACACCATGCCTCAAGCATGCTAGGAAAAGGGTGGAAAAAGCAAGGGGAAAACAAAAAAAAAAAAAAAAAAGGCACTTTTCAGTGTCCATACAGTCTAAAGTTAAAAAAAAATTACACATATGTATGTAATTAGGTTAAATTTTCCTGGAAAAATTAAATTAACAAGATAGTCGAAAAATAAGTCTAGATAGACAAAGCTAAACTGGCAGATTAACAAGCCAAAAAATAGATTTTTTTTTTATTATTATTAATTTTTTTCCCTATTAATTTAAATTTTGAATAATGAGTTGAAGGACTCAAGAATAATTGAGAATGAAAGCAAATTGCAAGAGAAACAAAACATTAACTTAAGATGAGATAAGATGAGGATGAGGTCCTGAACTAGAGGTGCCACACCAGGAGAGTTTAATTTTCATTAATGGGAGTTATTTCGTTCGCGAGTTGGTCAAATTCTTGAATTATTATTTCAATTTTACTTATTGGGTCTTTACATAGTTTAATTTTATTGGAGATGTTTTTTATACAGTTTATTAGTTTGTTGAATTTAAGTATTTCCTGGATGTCTTTAAATGAATTAAGAAGTTCCTTAATATCCGTTATAGAGCTTGGATTATTATTGGTGGTGCTGTCACCAGGAGAATTTTTTGGAAGTTCGGGAAAATCGTTTTGGTTATTGGTATAATTACAGTTATCTAAAACTTCAGAGCCAGTCAGCTTAATTTGGTTTTTACGTGTTCTGTCCTCGTTAACGCGGGGGTTGCTTTGGTTTTTCTCGTTGTATTTTTTATAAAGTGGATGCTTAATACATCCACTAAAGTTAGCTGGGTGTTCTAGGCCGCAGTTAGCACAGGTTGGCTTTATTTTACCCTTTGTGGGGCAGTTTTTTGTCAGATGATTTTGTGCGCACTTTACACATCTAGGAGTAAAGCCGCAAACTTCAGAGGCGTGTCCAAACCCCTGGCAGGAATGGCACTGTTTAATTTGGTTTTTGGATCGAAAAACTTCGATGCGTACGCTAGTGTATAATAAAGTGCTGATTTGAAAAATTTCTTCGAAGTTGTCACGAGGTGCGACGTTTAACATGTATAAGGGCATGGGGGCCCCGGTCCTACGATTCTTCATCATCGCGGTGCGAGTGACGTTAAAGTTTTTTTCCGATAAGGCTTGTATGATAAGTTTAGGGTCTGTGTTGGGTGGGATGCCTCTAAGGCAGACTTTCTTGGGTCGAAGGTTTTTTGGGTTAAGTGTTGTGAATTTAACCGCACTGGTATGCATGTAATTTTGAAGGATCCTAAAATCCTCAGTGTTTTTACAGTGAACTTTTAGCCTGTCACCAGTAAGTTTAATGAGGGGTTCGTCTGTGCATTTTTCTTTAAGGGTTTTGGCTAAGTTAGTCCAGTTTTCGTCAATTTCTATAAAAAAGGGGGGAGTATTATTTTTATCCTGATTTTTTTTATTATCACTATTTTGATTAGTTGGGGAGTCTTCTTCCATGGCATCTAAGTTGTTATCGGAGAGATTTGCAAGTGATTGAAAAGAATTAGAGGTCTCGATTTCTTTTTTTTTTTCAGAATCGAGCAGTTTTTGTGAGTCGCAAGAGTTTGATATAAAAGTAAAATGAATAAATAAAAATTTGAAAATATGAAATGGTGTCAATAACATTTTTTAAATTCTGCCTTTTTATTTACTATTTTTGCAAATTGCTTAATTTTTAAAAATCTGTCTTCATATAAAAGTATTTAACAAAAGAATTCTTCAACTACAATTTGGAAAAAAATATTTTAAAAGAAAATTAGTCTGGATAATTCACAAAATTTTAAGGAATTGCAATATGAAGGAAAATTTAGTAAGAAACAGTATTAACTACCAGCTTTATTCATACTAGATACACAATGTAATTTCATATTAAAAAAAGAAAGAAAATGTTCACGACATAGAGTTCGTAAGGGCCTGCCTGCCTCGTTTCAAAATTTATTCCTCCAGTATTTTTGAAAAAAATTTCTTTTTGAATTTAAAGACATTTGTTGTAACAAATATTTCTATAGAAAATTAATACTCCAGAGAATCAAGGAAAAAGAATAACTGTACTATAGCATGTATACTTCATACAATTTTTAGATAGACAGCGTATAATTTTTTTAAAAGGTATTATTAGTACTCGCCCTTTTCTCACATAACTTTTCTTTTATTTATTTATCTTTCTTCTTTGTATTTATCTTTCTATCTAATTGAAATAACATATTGAAAAATTTTTCTCTACAAATAAAGAGATGAAAAATAAGAGAGGGGAGGGGTGATCAAGAATATATTAAAATGTTGGGTTGTCCAAATTTAATTCTATGGACTTAGGACAGAACATCAGGAAAGAAGAAGGAGTGCAAAATCGCACTAGAACCTCACGGCTGAATTGTTCCAAAACTTAATCCAATAGTCCCTCGTAAATACCACCTTACCATGAAGTTTGAGAATATTATGCGCTAGAGAAGCTGTTATGCATTGCAGTCCATGTAAAAGGAGCCCCGCATAATAAAAAACAAGGCGTGGTCATGAAAAAAGGTACTGTATTTCTATCATGCTGGCCGCACCTTGTATTTTACACGACCTCTTTTATGTGGACCACTCGGTATTGTATAACCACTATTCTAAATTGGTAAGAAATGAAGCATAGCAGAATTATTAGCAAGACTGTTATTTGTCAAACTCTGATTACTGTTAATTTATAACAAATTCGAACAAAATACAGAAAAGCACAGAAATATATATATATATATATATATATTTTTTTTTTTTTACGTACATAAGAGTTATACATGAGAAGATGTGCAAATGAATTTTTAACAACAACTCTAAATCTTGCTAATTAAATTGCGAACGAATGTAATTTTATATAAAAGCAATAGTTTTAAGTTTCTAAAGATAATAAT
Organism: Salticus scenicus; assembly: GCA_963930645.1. NCBI lineage: Eukaryota > Metazoa > Arthropoda > Arachnida > Araneae > Salticidae > Salticus > Salticus scenicus. The sequence goes on along the minus strand of OZ005660.1, from coordinate 221,908,466 downwards.
AGTTCATTAATTCAAAATAGCTTTCTACTGAAGATAATAAATTAATTTAAAGAAAAAAAAAAAAAAAACACAAAAGTGAAAAAGATATTTTATTTATTACATTATTTAACTTTCAATAATAATTACTTCTTATTTTCTAACAATATATTAAGAAGAAGAAAGAAAGACATAGGACATAGAAATAAATAAATATATTTTTTAAGTTATGCATTTATCACAATTGCCAACTTTTATAATTTATTCCAAAGCATTGTTAACCCTGCCTTTTGTCCGTACAATTATTTTATTTTGTTTTTTTAAATTATAATTTTAATAATTTAATCTTAGTTATATATCGGAGACAGCTATTCTATAAGCATACCTGCAAACTTAATAATTAATATTCCAGAAGACTTTTAGGACCCACTTCTTTTTCCATACCACTTTATTCTTAAAGAAATTTTCTTTTAATTTAATTATGATTAAATAAGAAGAAAGAAAGAAAGAAAATAAGATCGGGTACTGACTGTTTCTCGATTGTTAGTTAGTGAATTGGCAAGTATATGTAAGTAAAGCATAGTTGCCAACATTTTTCTAGAGTAATTTTTAATAATTTTATCATTGTTATATAACAGAGGCAGCTGTACTTTAAGTAAAACAAAGTTGCAAACTTTTTAATTTATTCCTAACCCCGTCTTTATTTCACACTGAATAGTTTTCTACAACATATAACTAGGAGAAAATAAGAAAATATTACTCTTTAAAAAATATGGTCTTTAATGATTAAGGGCGGGGATAAAAATGGTCCGGAATAAATTAAAATATTGGAACTCTGCATTTATCAGAAGAGTGGGAAGAATTGCAACTTGATTACATAAATTAAGTATCCAGTTATGATTAATTAAATCTGAATACATATGTAAGCTTTAGTAATTAAAGAATATTTCTTGCACATGTTAAGTATTATTAAATGTAGGATAAGTTGAGTACTATTAAACGATTTATTCTGATGCAAGTAGCCATTTAAATACAAAACAATTTTAACAATCCTCCGCAGTGAGGATTTCCGCAAGTTCTCTCTTTAATGTTTTTTTTTTTTTTTTTTTCGTCAGTATGGAAAGGGGGAAAAAAAGTTTCTAATGAAATTTATGAAAATTTATAACGAAAGAACAAAAAAAATAAGAATTACAATAGGTAGTTTGCAAATTCTAATTGAATTTAAGTATTTCCTGGATGTCTTTAAATGAATTAAGAAGTTCCTTAATATCCGTTATAGAGCTTGGATTATTATTGGTGGTGCTGTCACCAGGAGAATTTTTTGGAAGTTCGGGAAAATCGTTTTGGTGTTTAGTATAATTACAGTTATCTAAAACTTCAGAGCCAGTCAGCTTAATTTGGTTTTTACGTGTTCTGTCCTCGTTAACGCGGGGGTTGCTTTGGTTTTTCTCGTTGTATTTTTTATAAAGTGGATGCTTAATACATCCACTAAAGTTAGCTGGGTGTTCTAGGCCGCAGTTAGCACAGGTTGGCTTTATTTTACCCTTTGTGGGGCAGTTTTTTGTCAGATGATTTTGTGCGCACTTTACACATCTAGGAGTAAAGCCGCAAACTTCAGAGGCGTGTCCAAACCCCTGGCAGGAATGGCACTGTTTAATTTGGTTTTTGGATCGAAAAACTTCGATGCGTACGCTAGTGTATAATAAAGTGCTGATTTGAAAAATTTCTTCGAAGTTGTCACGAGGTGCGACGTTTAACATGTATAAGGGCATGGGGGCCCCGGTCCTACGATTCTTCATCATCGCGGTGCGAGTGACGTTAAAGTTTTTTTCCGATAAGGCTTGTATGATAAGTTTAGGGTCTGTGTTGGGTGGGATGCCTCTAAGGCAGACTTCCTTGGGTCGAAGGTTTTTTGGGTTAAGTGTTGTGAATTTAACCGCACTGGTATGCATGTAATTTTGAAGGATCCTAAAATCCTCAGTGTTTTTACAGTGAACTTTTAGCCTGTCACCAGTAAGTTTAATGAGGGGTTCGTCTGTGCATTTTTCTTTAAGGGTTTTGGCTAAGTTAGTCCAGTTTTCGTCAATTTCTATAAAAAAGGGGGGAGTATTATTTTTATCCTGATTTTTTTTATTATCACTATTTTGATTAGTTGGGGAGTCTTCTTCCATGGCATCTAAGTTGTTATCGGAGAGATTTGCAAGTGATTGAAAAGAATTAGAGGTCTCGATTTCTTTTTTTTTTTCAGAATCGAGCAGTTTTTGTGAGTCGCAAGAGTTTGATATAAAAGTAAAATGAATAAATAAAAATTTGAAAATATGAAATGGTGTCAATAACATTTTTTAAATTCTGCCTTTTTATTTACTATTTTTGCAAATTGCTTAATTTTTAAAAATCTGTCTTCATATAAAAGTATTTAACAAAAGAATTCTTCAACTACAATTTGGAAAAAAATATTTTAAAAGAAAATTAGTCTGGATAATTCACAAAATTTTAAGGAATTGCAATATGAAGGAAAATTTAGTAAGAAACAGTATTAACTACCAGCTTTATTCATACTAGATACACAATGTAATTTCATATTAAAAAAAGAAAGAAAATGTTCACGACATAGAGTTCGTAAGGGCCTGCCTGCCTCGTTTCAAAATTTATTCCTCCAGTATTTTTGAAAAAAATTTCTTTTTGAATTTAAAGACATTTGTTGTAACAAATATTTCTATAGAAAATTAATACTCCAGAGAATCAAGGAAAAAGAATAACTGTACTATAGCATGTATACTTCATACAATTTTTAGATAGACAGCGTATAATTTTTTTAAAAGGTATTATTAGTACTCGCCCTTTTCTCACATAACTTTTCTTTTATTTATTTATCTTTCTATCTAATTGAAATAACATATTGAAAAATTTTTCTCTACAAATAAAGAGATGAAAAATAAGAGAGGGGAGGGGTGATCAAGAATATATTAAAATGTTGGGTTGTCCAAATTTAATTCTATGGACTTAGGACAGAACATCAGGAAAGAAGAAGGAGTGCAAAATCGCACTAGAACCTCACGGCTGAATTGTTCCAAAACTTAATCCAATAGTCCCTCGTAAATACCACCTTACCATGAAGTTTGAGAATATTATGCGCTAGAGAAGCTGTTATACATTGCAGTCCATGTAAAAGGAGCCCCGCATAATAAAAAACAAGGCGTGGTCATGAAAAAAGGTACTGTATTTCTATCATGCTGGCCGCACCTTGTATTTTACACGACCTCTTTTATGTGGACCACTCGGTATTGTATAACCACTATTCTAAATTGGTAAGAAATGAAGCATAGCAGAATTATCAGCAAGACTGTTATTTGTCAAACTCTGATTACTGTTAATTTATAACAAATTCGAACAAAATACAGAAAAGCACAGAAATATATATATATATATATATATATATATATATATTTATATATATATTTTTTTACGTACATAAGAGTTATACATGAGAAGATGTGCAAATGAATTTTTAACAACAACTCTAAATCTTGCTAATTAAATTGCGAGCGAATGTAATTTTATATAAAAGCAATAGTTTTAAGTTTCTAAAGATAATAATAGTTCATTAATTCAAAATAGCTTTCTACTGAAGATAATAAATTAATTTAAAGAAAAAAAAAAAAAAAAAACACAAAAGTGAAAAAGATATTTTATTTATTACATTATTTAACTTTCAATAATAATTACTTCTTATTTTCTAACAATATATTAAGAAGAAGAAAGAAAGACATAGGACATAGAAATAAATAAATATATTTTTTAAGTTATGCATTTATCACAATTGCCAACTTTTATAATTTATTCCAAAGCATTGTTAACCCTGCCTTTTGTCCGTACAATTATTTTATTTTGTTTTTTTAAATTATAATTTTAATAATTTAATCTTAGTTATATATCGGAGACAGCTATTCTATAAGCATACCTGCAAACTTAATAATTAATATTCCAGAAGACTTTTAGGACCCACTTCTTTTTCCATACCACTTTATTCTTAAAGAAATTTTCTTTTAATTTAATTATGATTAAATAAGAAGAAAGAAAGAAAGAAAATAAGATCGGGTACTGACTGTTTCTCGATTGTTAGTTAGTGAATTGGCAAGTATGTGTAAGTAAAGAACAGTTGCCAACATTTTTCTAGAGTAATTTTTAATAATTTTATCATTGTTATATAACAGAGGCAGCTGTACTTTAAGTAAAACAAAGTTGCAAACTTTTTAATTTATTCCTAACCCCGTCTTTATTTCACACTGAATAGTTTTCTACAACATATAACTAGGATAAAATAAGAAAATATTACTCTTTAAAAAATATGGTCTTTAATGATTAAGGGCGGGGATAAAAATGGTCCGGAATAAATTAAAATATTGGAACTCTGCATTTATCAGAAGAGTGGGAAGAATTGCAACTTGATTACATAAATTAAGTATCCAGTTATGATTAATTAAATCTGAATACATATGTAAGCTTTAGTAATTAAAGAATATTTCTTGCACATGTTAAGTATTATTAAATGTAGGATAAGTTGAGTACTATTAAACGATTTATTCTGATGCAAGTAGCCATTTAAATACAAAACAATTTTAACAATCCTCCGCAGTGAGGATTTCCGCAAGTTCTCTCTTTAATGTTTTTTTTTTTTTTTTTTTCGTCAGTATGGAAAGGGGGAAAAAAAGTTTCTAATGAAATTTATGAAAATTTATAACGAAAGAACAAAAAAAATAAGAATTACAATAGGTAGTTTGCAAATTCTAATTGAATTTAAGTATTTCCTGGATGTCTTTAAATGAATTAAGAAGTTCCTTAATATCCGTTATAGAGCTTGGATTATTATTGGTGGTGCTGTCACCAGGAGAATTTTTTGGAAGTTCGGGAAAATCGTTTTGGTGTTTGGTATAATTACAGTTATCTAAAACTTCAGAGCCAGTCAGCTTAATTTGGTTTTTACGTGTTCTGTCCTCGTTAACGCGGGGGTTGCTTTGGTTTTTCTCGTTGTATTTTTTATAAAGTGGATGCTTAATACATCCACTAAAGTTAGCTGGGTGTTCTAGGCCGCAGTTAGCACAGGTTGGCTTTATTTTACCCTTTGTGGGGCAGTTTTTTGTCAGATGATTTTGTGCGCACTTTACACATCTAGGAGTAAAGCCGCAAACTTCAGAGGCGTGTCCAAACCCCTGGCAGGAATGGCACTGTTTAATTTCGTTTTTGGATCGAAAAACTTCGATGCGTACGCTAGTGTATAATAAAGTGCTGATTTGAAAAATTTCTTCGAAGTTGTCACGAGGTGCGACGTTTAACATGTATAAGGGCATGGGGGCCCCGGTCCTACGATTCTTCATCATCGCGGCGCGAGTGACGTTAAAGTTTTTTTCCGATAAGGCTTGTATGATAAGTTTAGGGTCTGTGTTGGGTGGGATGCCTCTAAGGCAGACTTCCTTGGGTCGAAGGTTTTTTGGGTTAAGTGTTGTGAATTTAACCGCACTGGTATGCATGTAATTTTGAAGGATCCTAAAATCCTCAGTGTTTTTACAGTGAACTTTTAGCCTGTCACCAGTAAGTTTAATGAGGGGTTCGTCTGTGCATTTTTCTTTAAGGGTTTTGGCTAAGTTAGTCCAGTTTTCGTCAATTTCTATAAAAAAGGGGGGAGTATTATTTTTATCCTGATTTTTTTTATTTGATTAGTTGGGGAGTCTTCTTCCATGGCATCTAAGTTGTTATCGGAGAGATTTGCAAGTGATTGAAAAGAATTAGAGATCTCGATTTCTTTTTTTTTTTTCAGAATCGAGCACTTTTTGTGAGTCGCAAGAGTTTGATCTAAAAGTAAAATAAATAAATAAAAATTTAAAAATATGAAATGGTGTCAATAACATTTTGTAAATTCTGCCTTTTTATTTACTATTTTTGCAAATTGCTTAATTTTTAAAAATCTGTCTTCATATAAAAGTATTTAACAAAAGAATTCTTCAACTACAATTTGGAAAAAAATATTTTAAAAGAAAATTAGTCTGGATAATTCACAAAATTTTAAGGAATTGCAATATGAAGGAAAATTTAGTAAGAAACAGTATTAACTACCAGCTTTATTCATACTAGATACACAATGTAATTTCATATTAAAAAAAGAAAGAAAATGTTCACGACATAGAGTTCGTAAGGGCCTGCCTGCCTCGTTTCAAAATTTATTCCTCCAGTATTTTTGAAAAAAATTTCTTTTTGAATTTAAAGACATTTGTTGTAACAAATATTTCTATAGAAAATTAATACTCCAGAGAATCAAGGAAAAAGAATAACTGTACTATAGCATGTATACTTCATACAATTTTTAGATAGACAGCGTATAATTTTTTTAAAAGGTATTATTAGTACTCGCCCTTTTCTCACATATATAACTTTTCTTCTTTGTATTTATCTTTCTTCTTTGTATTTATCTTTCTATCTAATTGAAATAACATATTGAAAAATTTTTCTCTACAAATATAGAGATGAAAAATAAGAGAGGGGAGGGGTGATCAAGAATATATTAAAATGTTGGGTTGTCCAAATTTAATTCTATGGACTTAGGACAGAACATCAGGAAAGAAGAAGGAGTGCAAAATCGCACTAGAATCTCACGGCTGAATTGTTCCAAAACTTAATCCAATAGTCCCTCGTAAATACCACCTTACCATGAAGTTTGAGAATATTATGCGCTAGAGAAGCTGTTATACATTGCAGTCCATGTAAAAGGAGCCCCGCATAATAAAAAAAACAAGCCGTGGTCATGAAAAAAGGTACTGTATTTCTATCATGCTGGCCGCACCTTGTATTTTACACGACCTCTTTTATGTGACCACTCGGTATAACCACTATTCTAAATTGGTAAGAAGTGAAGCATAGCAGAATTATCAGCAAGACTGTTATTTGTCAAACTCTGATTACTGTTAATTTATAACAAATTCGAACAAAATACAGAAAAGCACAGAAATATATAGATATATATATATCAGGGATGGAACACGGGCGCAGAATTCATACCACTATCAATGTAAGAAAATTTTCTACCTCTTAAATCGACGATATTATAGGTACAGAAATTTCTTAAACACATTCCGGTATGAATTCTGCGCCCGTGTTCCATCCCTGATATATATATATATATATATATATATATATATTTACGTACATAAGAGTTATAAATTAGAAGATGTGCAAATGAATTTTTAACAACAACTCTAAATCTTGCTAATTAAATTGCGAACGAATGTAATTTTATATAAAAGCAATAGTTTTAAGTTTCTAAAGATAATAATAGTTCATTAATTCAAAATAGCTTTCTACTGAAGATAATAAATTAATTTAAAGAAAAAAAAAAAAAAAAACACAAAAGTGAAAAAGATATTTTATTTATTACATTATTTAACTTTCAATAATAATTACTTCTTATTTTCTAACAATATATTAAGAAGAAGAAAGAAAGAAATAGAACATAGAAATAAATAAATATATTTTTTAAGTTATGCGTTTATCACAGTTGCCAACTTTTATAATTTATTCCAAAGCATTGTTAACCCTGCCTTTTGTCCGTACAATTATTTTATTTTTTTAAATTATAATTTTAATAATTTAATCTTAGTTATATATCGGAGACAGCTATTCTATAAGCATACCTGCAAACTTAATAATTAATATTCCAGAAGACTTTTAGGACCCACTTCTTTTTCCATACCACTTTATTCTTAAAGAAATTTTCTTTTAATTTAATTATGATTAAATAAGAAGAAAGAAAGAAAGAAAATAAGATCGGGTACTGACTGTTTCTCGATTGTTAGTTAGTGAATTGGCAAGTATGTGTAAGTAAAGCACAGTTGCCAACATTTTTCTAGAGTAATTTTTAATAATTTTATCATTGTTATATAACAGAGGCAGCTGTACTTTAAGTAAAACAAAGTTGCAAACTTTTTAATTTATTCCTAACCACGTCTTTATTTCACACTGAATAGTTTTCTACAACATATAACTAGGATAAAATAAGAAAATATTACTCTTTAAAAAATATGGTCTTTAATGATTAAGGGCGGGGATAAAAATGGTCCGGAATAAATTAAAATATTGGAACTCTGCATTTATCAGAAGAGTGGGAAGAATTGCAACTTGATTACATAAATTAAGTATCCAGTTATGATTAATTAAATCTGAATACATATGTAAGCTTTAGTAATTAAAGAATATTTCTTGCACATGTTAAGTATTATTAAATGTAGGATAAGTTGAGTACTATTAAACGATTTATTCTGATGCAAGTAGCCATTTAAATACAAAACAATTTTAACAATCCTCCGCAGTGAGGATTTCCGCAAGTTCCCTCTTTAATGGTTTTTTTTTTTTTTTTTTCGTCAGTATGGAAAGGGGGAAAAAAAGTTTCTAATGAAATTTATGAAAATTTATAACGAAAGAACAAAAAAAAAAAAAAAAAAAGAATTACAATAGGTGGGGTAGGGAATAAGGTGGGGAAGGGAAAAAGGAGTTTTACAGTAAACAAAAAAATAACATATTAAAAATTATATATATGTGTGTGTGTAGAAAACGTTTAATAGTTCTGAAGTTTCTGAATGTAAAAACGGAATTTAAAAATATGTATTAATTAATAAGTTATAATGGGGTGAAATTCTCCATAGAATGACATTGGCGTTTGGCAATTTTCCTTCATTTTCCTCTTGCAATTTCCTTAATTAAAAAAAAAAAAAAAAAAAAAAAAAAAAATCTGACTTCATATAAAAAGATTTAAGAAAAGAATTGTTCAAGTACAATTTGGTAAAAACTTTTAAAATGAAAATTAGTCTGGAAAATTCACAAATTTTTAAGGAATTGAAGAAATTTAAGAGAATTGGACTTGAACTATAATTCTTTACCTCATGGATGCAATTGCGCATCTGCATATTTCAGATTGCATATTGCATTATAAAGGAAATTTTAGTAAAAATTAGTATTAACTACCAGCTTTATTCATACTAGGCACACAATGTAATTTCATTAAAAAAAAAAAAAAAATATTCGCGATATAGAGATTGGAATAATCCGCCTCTATTCAAATTTAATCCGCCAATATTTTTACAAAAATAATATATATATAATGTATTTAAATATTGATAACTGATGACATGAAAGTGAAATGTAACAAACAACAAGAAAACTTATTCAACAATGTTAATAAACAAGAAAATTAGTTAAAGTTGAACTCTATTTAAGCTAGAAAATTAAATTATGCTGTGTCAATCTCCTCAGCAGGTGGGAACACAGCTATTAATAACTATTAATAACCTTGTCATAGTTTCGGCTACCGAAAAATTTTAACAGAAAGAATTATTTTATTTAATGATGAAGTAAAATAAAACAAATTATTACAATATTTCGGTAGCCAAAAGGTAGTAAGTTGGAAACTATGCATGTGACGTTTTAAAGGAACGCAAAAAAGGCGTGTTTTACGGAAAATATGCCGAGCGCTGAAGGTTAAAATTCTTCAGGAGTCTCATTAGTACCCGCCCTTTTTTCCACATCACTTTTCTTGAAGGATATTTATCAACCTATTTAATTGTAATTACATTGTAAATATAAAGTGATGAAAAATGAAGGGGGGGGGGAGGAGCGACCATTATCAGTGATCTAGAATATGTTAAAATATCGGGTTGTTTAAAATTAATTCTACGGATTTAGGACAGACCATCGGCAAAAAAAAAAAAAAAAAAAAAAAAAAAAAAAACAAGAAGTGCAAATTAGCATTAGTGCCTTTCGGCCGAATTGTTCACAATCTTAATCCCATAGTGTCCTGTAAATATCATCTTTCCCATAGAGTTTGGTAAAAGATGTTATGCATTGCAATCCATGTAAAAGGAACAAGGCGTGGTCATAAAAAACGCTCTGTATTTCTATTATGCTAGCCGCCCCTTGTATTTTTACACGACCTCTTTTACACAGACCACCCAGTATAACCACAATATTTTAATTTATTCCGGAGTACTTTTAGCCCCGTCTTTATTTCGCACCACTTTATTTATAGAAAAATTTTCTTCGATACATAACTTCGATGAAATAAGAAAAAATTACTTTTAAAAAATAAGTGGTTCAAAATAGAGTTGGGGCTAAAATTGCTCCGGAATAAATTAAAATATTGGCAGTTATGCGTACGTAAGAGGAATAAATGAAAAGATATGCAATTTAATTTTTAACAATAACTCTAAAACTTGCTAATTAAGTTACGTACGAATGTAGTTTTATATAAAAACAACATTTCTAAGTTCCAAAAGCTAATATTAGGTCATTAATTCAAATTAGCTTTTTGCTGAAAATAGTAAAATAACTTGAGGGGGAAAAAAAACTCGAAAAGTGATAATGATAATCATAGTATTTTTATTACATAATTAAAGTTTTAATAATAATTACTTATTATTTCCTAATATTATTTATATATTAATATAAATTATTAATTTATTTATATATAATAACATTTATTTATTTCATGATAATATTTGTTTACAAATAAATATATTTTTTAAGTAATACATTTATGACTGCTGTCAACTTTTATAATTTATTCCAAAGCATTGTTAACCCTCTTTTTTTTTACTTATTTATTTATTTATTTGTTTTTATTTATATTTATATATATATGCATATATATATATATATATATATATATATATATATATTTATTTATTTATTTATTTATCTTTATTTTTACATTATATATATATATATATTTTTTTTTTTTAAAGAATAATGTTAATAATTTAATCTTAGTTATATACATTTTAAAGAAATTTTCTTTAAATTTAATTACGATTAAATAAGAAGAAAAGCACACTGAATAATAATAATAAAAAATTTTTGTACTGGCGGTTTTCTGGATGTTAGTTAGTGAATTGGCAGGTATGTGTAAGTAAAGCACAGTTGCCAACATGTTTTTAGAGTAATTTTTAATAATTTTATCTTAGTCTATCAGAGACAACTCTTCTATAAGTAAAAACACATTTGCCAACATTTAATTTATTCCGGAACATTTTAACCCCGTCTTTATTTCACATCTCTTTATTCATACAATAGTTTTCTACAATATATAAATACAAATAAGAAAATATTACTCTTTAAGAAATATGGTATGGAATGATTGAGGGCGGGGCTAAAAATGCTCCGGCATAAATTAAAATGTTGCGAACTCTACATTTATCAGAAGAGTGGGAAGAATTGCAACATGATTAAATAAATCAATTATCATTACTCAATTTAAATTTGAATACATATATAAGCTTGAGTAATAAAATATTTCTTACATATGTTAAGTATTATTACATGTTGAATATATTAAGTACTATTAAACAATTTATGCTGATGCAAGTAGCTATTTAAATACAAAACAATTTTAATAATTATCCGAAGTGAGGATTGCCTCATTTTTTTTACTTTATTTATTTATTTATCTTATTTTATTTAATTTTTTTCCCGTCAATGTGGAAAGGAAAAAAAAAAAAAAGTTTCTATTGAAGTTTTAAAAGGAAGAGCAAAAAATAGGAACTGCAATAGATAGTTTGCGAATTCTAGTATTTTAAGGGAGGGGGAGGGGGGGCGAGCAGTCTTGCCGTAAACAGAAAACTCATTTGTTTTAAAATTATTAGGACTAAAACCCAAGACAAATAAATCATATCTGCCAACATCCTAATTACTGTTCCTTAAAATTGTCATCGCCGTTCCTTTTTATACGCTCTTAATATTTAAGGCGAATCTCTACTTATTGTCTCCAAAGGCCGAAGTCAATGTTATTATATGGGAAATTTTGCCCCGTTATAACTCATTAACTAATACATATTTTTAAATTCCGTTTTCACTTTCAGAAAATTCACAATTGGAGAAAAAAATTATTGCTTTCTAATTTTTTTTTTTTTTTTTTAATTTTATTTGTAAGTTCAAACATAAAAAAATTCACATTTTAAAAATTCGCCTTTTATAACCTCAAAAAAAAAAAAAAAAAAAAAAAAAAGCGATCGATTGTTTAATATTTATGAAGTTTCTGAATGTAATGACGGAATTTAAAAATATGTATTAATTAATAAGTTATAATGGGGTGAAATTCCCCATAGAATGACATTGGCTCTGTCTTCCAGAGACGATAATTAGAAAAGCCTCTTAAAGCAATGTAAATAAGAAGAAAAATACTTTTAAAAAAAACTAGCCTGAAAAAAAAAAAAAAAAAAAAAAAAGCGGTACTGAAGCATTTACAGAATATTAATTAGAATGTTGGCAAGTAAGCTGAATGAATATATAATGTTTGTAAAAGGCGTATACATTAAAAGTATAATTTGTGACTAGATATATATAAAATTAAATGAAACTCAGTGCATTTCTTGGCAGTATTTATCGCCAAGAAAATATCCATACTATACACATACTGAAAGAGAGAGTATGTAACAAAAAACTTTTCCAAAACTTAGTGAAACCATGTTCAGGACGTCTTAAAATGTTTTTAAATATATCGAAAATTGGAATTCAAGAATTATGACAAAGCTAATATTTATTTTAATATAATTAGGAAAAAGTCAAGATATTCTTTTCTATGCATGGAATTTCCCAAATACGAAACAGTTTAATATTCTTGAGTTTTTGGTTAATCTGAATTATTTCCTTATATTTCTAAATTAAACCTTTTAAATGCTAAATTAAATTCTGATTATTATCATTATTATTATCAATGTTAATAATGTTATTTTAAATCCTAAAACTACCTGAACAGTTTATAAAATTAAAGTAATATTTTCTGTATTCCTAATGTTTTTCATGAATCGGTCAATATTTTTATTGAATAACAATGAATTATTTGTAATTATTTCTTCATTTAATTTAATTCGATTTTTTTCTAATTATTCAAATAATACTTATATAATTATCACATTCAGTGTGTTCTCTTCAAAAATATTTTTTGACATAATGGAGTTTCGTTCATATTTAATCTTAAGGACATAATTTATCTCTAATGGCTTGACCTTTAAACGTTCATGTATGTAAATTCGATTAGATATCTTTTTATGTATCATAAGATGGATATCTACGATGTGACTGTAATTAGTGAATCTTTTAAAAATAAATAAATAAGATTATACATTAAGAAATAAATATATTATCTTTATATATTTAAGAAAACTCTCTTTTTATGTGTGTATTTGTCTGTAGGATAGATTTTTTAAGGGTCATTTTATTCGAAAACCTTCTTGAGGAAGTTTACAAATTCAAAGTCATGGGAAATCTGTTGATGCAGTTTGATTTAAAGATTCATACAACAATAAGGACGTAACAATAAAAAATCCTGGAAGGGACACAAAATTTTCATTTCGTAATGAATTAAAATAATTTTCACGAAAATCAATTAATAATTAAGTTTTAATTAATAAATACTCATCATTAACACTTTCACGACCGCTGATGTAGATTCACGTCATTTGAAAATCTGTAACTCTGCTAGTGGGCGTTTCCTTCACAATTTGTATGTCATTTATTTCTTAAGAATATACCCAATGTTTATATGTATACAATCACAGGGATGGAACACTGATGCAGAACTAATACAATAATCAATGCAACAAAATCTTCTGCTTTTTAAATCAACGATATTATAGGTAGAAAGATATCTTAAACAAATACCGGTATGAGATCCGGGCCAGTGTTTCATCCTTGCTATCCATACACTATGGACACAAATACTTTGATTAAAAAGAGTATAATTAAAAGGTATATCCATTTGGGAATTATAAATGTGAATAGAAAAAATTTTGTTCTGATATATTGTAAGTTGGAAGATTGACGCGCCCAGAGGCGGACCTTACTGTCAAAAAGACAGAAACATGCGGTGGCGAAAATGTTAACTTTTTACGGCGCAAGGTAATTCGAATCATTAAAATTATACTGAGACCGAAATTCACAAACAGAATTAAAATGAAAGAAAATTTAAATTTTTAAAAAGAAAACGGCCTTTTTCTGTAAAGTTAATTAAGTAAATTTTTGCTAAAGAATTTCCGTGATGAGGTTTTGTAGCTGAAGCTTTATAATTGCGATCCCGCAGCGAGGGTAGTGCACCACAAAGGTTAATCTAGAAGAGTTTTTGCTCCGTGTTTATTTTGCACCACTTTGTTAATAGAAAAATTTTTCTCGATTAAATAACTTCGATAAAATAAGAAAAAATTACTCTTAACACTTTAGCTACCGCTGATGTAGATTCACTTCATTTGAAAATCTGTAACTCCACCACTGAGCGTTTCTAACGCAACTTGTATTTTACTTATTAATTGTTACATTGTTACAGTTTGCTGATTAAATGAAACAAATACAGTGTGTCCACAAAATCACTCCTCGATTTTTTTTTTTTGGTTACAAAATGAAAACCTTGGAGAATATTGTGTTCATTTTTCGTGCAGAAGTGAAAAAATTCATAAAGTTTCATGTGATATATGTTCATTACAGGCACTCAATGTGTGCCACACCTGTTTCAAGGCAAACATCTAGGCGATAATAGAGTTCATTCCATACTCTAGGGCATATTCGGCGTGATTGTGTTTACAGCTTGTGTGATTCTGTCCTGCAGAATTTCCATGGATGCAGGTAGGAGAGGTACGTACACTATATCTTTGACATACCCCCACAAGAAAATATCACAAACAATAAGGTTCAGTGACCTACGAAGACAGTGAAGAAACACCTGGTCATTGAATCCAGCACGACCAATCCATCTGTTTGACAGGACCTCATTGAGAAAGTTACGGACATTACGATGTCAATGCACTGGTGCTGCATCGTGTTGAAGAAGATAGTCACCTACCTCAGTAAGTTAAGGCATCATCCAATTCCATTACATATCCAAGTAATTGCCGTCGGACACAGTTCACCTTCAAAGAAAAAAAGGACCATAAACTCTCTGTTCTGATATGGCACAAAATAGTGTTTGTTTACCTTATCATGCAGGTAGAAGGTTGCTTCATCACTAAAAATGATCTTCAACAGAAGATTGTCATAATTTTCCAGTAACTGCTGAAGACTCGAACAGAACTGCTGTCGCTTTGGATTGCCTTCAGGTTTTAACTTCCGTACCAATTGCAGATTACATATATGAAACTGAAAGCGTTTTCGTAACACCTTGCTAATCGTGCTTTTTGGGATTTGTAGTTTTCTGCTTGCTCTGTGCACTGACTCTTTGGAGCGTCGGAAAAAAGTTTCCCTCACACGATCAACAACTTGCAGTAGTGTTGTTGGTCGGCCAGAGGGTCATTTCCGTTTGCCTCAGATGCACTCTTCTTCGACAAAATCCTTGTACCACTTCAAAATTGATTGTTCGAAGGTAGTTCCACATCCAATTTGTGCCTGAACGCACATTGCACAGACACAACACTCTTCGTTGTGTGGAATTTTAACACACACTATTGCATTGCTGTTCGGTGAGCGCCATCTTGAATTCACTGTCATCTTAGTGTAAAAATGGGTAAATGTCACAACCCGTAGGGAAGAAACAAAAATATTTTGACTTACTACACCTTCTGACACCTTAGTTAAAAACACATTACAAAAAGGTTTCATTGTACAATCAGCTCACGTCAGGGAATGTTTCTATGGACACACTGTATTTGTATTATGTTTTTCTGGTAGCCAAGAATACTAAGTTGGCGACTATGGATAGCGATTCCTTATTAGAAAAACGTTTCCCCAGGAAGCCACAAAATTTGGGCGTACAAAAAGTTTTTCTGCAATTTTCAACAATCGAAAATATTAGCCGTATAATGTCATCATTGAAGATAACGGAGAATGCGAAAAGGAACATGTATTAAAATGAAACTTACATAGTTGCCAACACTTTAATTTATTCCGGAGCATTTTTAGCCCCACCTCTAATTCGTACTTCTTTATTTTTAGAGTATTTTTCTGCAGTATATAATTACGATTAAACAAGCAAAATTTTCTCTTAAAAAAAGTGGTATAGAATAAAGGCGGGGCTAAAAATACTCGGAATAAATTAAAATGTTGGCATCTCTGAACTTATACTAAGAAAATGATTTAATTGAATGTATCAAAAGTCATAGGTACTGGTTATTATTATTTAAATAAGTAATTATCGCTTGTAGGTTTAAAACAAAAATGTTGTGAATGCTGAATAATTTTTGAAGTTATGACACATGTCCCCTGAATTTTATTTTTACTAAACTTAAATAGAATTAAAATCGTATAGCTGGAAAATAAATTTATATTTCAGATTTATATTCTCAGAAAAAAACGTAACATTAAACATTTTCAGAAAACCAATTAATCTAACCATTAATCTAAAGGAAAATATATATAGCACATTCGCTTCCAATGAATGTTATGTACGTAATATAGTAATTGAATGAATAAGAAGTAGAAAAAGAGAGGTCTGAAGAGACTCATAGTCCTACCCATTGAATTGTACAAGATAAAAATATTTATTTATACGTGAATGTTTTAATTGATATTAATAATGAGTAAATATTAATTAACATTTAATTACTAATTTATTTTCTTGAAAATAAATTTAATCCACTTTGATATGAAATTTTCGAGCCTCTTCAATGATTTTTGAACTGCTACGCTCCTATTGTACGATTGGTTAAATTAAAGTCTGTAACAGGTATAAAGAAATGAATGCTAAAAGGTTATTTATTTTTTAATATATAAAGATAAGGGGGGGGGTAGAGAGAGACTATGATTGAAATAAATATAAAGGGTAATATTAATTAATTTAGTGAAGCATTAATTAATTAATTGTTCGTGGTGCTGCATTTTTTCACAAATATGAATTATTAAAAACTTGTGGTAGGCAGAAAGTTGTTGGTAGTGTTGCGAGATGATCTGGTGGATTTTTTATTCAATAATCGAATAAACCACTCACCAGATTTGGCAGTATTGGTGACTGGATACTATGGAATGGGCTTCAAACAGGGGCAAGACAAGTATAGTGTAATTTATGGCTCCTCTATATGCAAGCTGGATGGTAAGACTTTTTTTCCCCGTTGGGCTAGCATATATACACAGCGAATCCACTTACTAATATGCGGTAAATATGTCTCATTTACAATTATTACATTTGAGCAGACTTTTCAGCAGTCACTATTTTGAACATAGTCTCCTAAACTAGATGCCTTCTGCATGGCTCGGAATCTTCGTAATAGTACAAACGGTATAGAGCGCCACCTGGTACAGATTGCGCGACTTTTTTATTCAACAGTCACCAAAAGTTTTTAAAAGTGGTATTTTTTATACATAAAATTCGAATAGAATCGAAGACACGTTGATTGTATATATCATATATTACTTCTTAAAATTATTGGTGGCAGTTGAATAAAAAAGCCTCTCTATCTGTACCAGGTGGCGCTGCCTACTGCTTGAACTGTTGCCAAGTTTCCGAGCAAAGCGGAAGGCATCTAGTTTAGGAGGCTATCATTTTGAATATCACTTCTTACATAAAGCAATCTTTGAATTATTCTTCCGAAGATGTGTATTGCCCACGATTAATGAAGATTATTAATATTATTTAAACGTAAAAAAAAAAAAATAATAATAAGCAGTTACATCAAAAATAGTGACGGTTGAGAACCCTGCTTTCCAGATAGGTTTTTAGATATTTTCTAATTCTTTTCCTGAATAAACAGTAATGTCGCAGATTAATTAGCAAAAAACTGTTTGAATCACTTCAGGAAAGGATATAAAAATTCAGAATTTAACACATTTAGGCAGTGTTGGAAGACATTGCTACTACGTATACTTTATTGCATACGTGCTAACATAATAATTAAAATTTTGTTTGTTGGTCACGTAAAATTTCATTTTTCATTAAAACGGATCCCCGCTTTCATGCGTTTCTCTAAAGCAAATACTTACTCTAAAAAAAAAAAAAAAAAAAAAAAAAAAAAAAACGATTTTACGTATTCATGTTTAACACTTTATATGCTGCTGGTGTATATATATGCCAGAGAGATTTACAAAATAAATTACTAAGAATAAAATTTGAATAATTTAACCATGGATACGTAAAATACTTTTACTAAATAATATAATGTTTTAGAGAAGCGCAAAAGGGAGGGGGTTTCTGTTCGAAATAGGAAAAAATACCCTAATGAAAATGTGTTAATATTCCGTAGCATTAATAGTACCACCATTTTTTTCACACCACTTCATAAATAGAGTAATTTTCTCCAAATTTAATTACGATTAAATAATAAGAAGGAGAATTTAAAAAAAGCACTGGTGTAGAAAAAGAAGACATGGACTACGGAATGTTACTAACATCACATGGATAAAGCTCATATGGACGGACTTTGTCTAGGTGGTAGTGATTTTGGATTCGTATTCCCCGCCCTTTTTCCTGGTCACTTAAACCATTCATTACCTGTATATATATATATATATATTTCTGATAAAATAACAATAAAATTTGAATACATCTACCATAATACAAAATTCACGATAACGTGCTGAAAATAATCATCTGTCAGTGTTAGTATGGAATACCTGTAGAATATGCACTCATATCAATACTACGTAAATTTATTTTATAGGATCATTTAAAAGTGTCCACGGGACTTATATGCCCCATTGGTAGCAAAAGGTTAAGATTGGTGAGAAATTTCCGTTTTATTTCTACCATTATATTTATAAAATAATCTCTTCCCTATTTAATCTCGGCATATTACCATAAAATACCATAAAGATATCTGCATAAAAATATTAGGGCAAAAAAGGTGAAATTTTCTCATCATTGAAAGTGACCTGGATAAAGGGCGGGACGTACAAATCACAGAGCTGCACACCTAATTCGGAGGATTGTTAGTTGCTCACCTTTTTCCACACACTTAATTTTTAGAGTAATTCTCTTTAAATGCATTAATGATGAATTAAGAAGAAAAATACAATAAAAGAAAAGGGGTGGTACTAACAATCCTCTGGATTAGGTTGGCAAATCTGGAATCCTGTGATTAGACAATGATAATTACAATACATACATAAATATTACTAAAATGTATGTGGAGAGGAAGATTTAACTGTTTTATTATTATTATTATTATTAGTTAGTATATGGATGTAATTTTCTTTCCAAAATTTTTAATTATTGAGTAAATTTTTTAAAGAATAGTTTAAGCATATCAAGAGGACTCTGTCCAAACGTAAAATACTTGAAAATGATAAATATAAACTTATTATTTCCTTCTAAGTTAGTATATCTGCAAAGATTCCAAATCGTTTTTGTTTCTATAATGAAAGGAAAACTTTATTTTCGAACATTTCGCAAACTCCTACTCCTTTTCTGAAGCTCCTCCCTAACTTGTTTACATGGAACCAAATCTTATGAAGCGTAGATGCAGTCGTCAGTATAAGTTTTAAAATCCTATTTGAAATTGTTTGCCTGGACTCGTATGAATCCTGTTGATAGTTAACACTGTTTTTGCTGAAAATTTCTAGATATAAATTAGGCACTTGGAATTATATATAAAAAATTTATCATTCGAATTAATTATATTTTATCTTCTTCAAAAAATCCATTTTAAATAATTTCTTTCATAAAATACTTTCCTAATTTTTTCTTTATCCCTTTTCATTTTGCCTCTTTCAATTTCTTGCTAAACTTTTTAAAATTGTATTTAAGATTTCTTTTTAATTTTGCATATAAAAGAAAATTTTTTAAGAAAGAGGCTGTCATTTACAAATGCATTGAAATTTCTATGTAATTCTTTTTTTTAATTATTAAAAAAATGCTAATTTGGCATATATATATATATATGTGTGTGTGTGTGTGTGTGTGTGTGTGTGTATAGGGTGATTCTGAGGTCATAGGATGGAATTGGAGAGGAGGTAAAGAACATCGGTATGCTTTTGGCTACTGTGTGCTACTAACTTCACCTACTGTGCAAAGCTTAAAATCTTGTATGCTTCATTATTTCGCAAAATCATACGCAATGTTCACATTATTGCAATCAGTGCGAAAATATGTATTGATAAAAAACAGGATTTATTTATGTATGTCAACATTAGACTGTAAAAAAAAAAAAAAAAGCAATATTCGAGAGCCACGCCCATATGTACGAAAAAACATCTGGTTTTTAAAAAGTTAAAATGACGTTTGCGCCTATGGGTCCTTATACAATTCTGAACCTTTGTGATATAATTCTTTACCTCTCCTCCAAGTTCGTCCCACGACCTCAAACCGTCCTGTGTATACATACATATATACACACATGATAATATTTTTCTTTTCTGACACCGTAATCTGCTTTCAGCTTTATATTTATAAAATTTAACTAGAAATGAATATTTCGCGATGAATTCAGCTTCCATCGTCTAGCAGTATTGTTGGCGCCCATTGAGGCAGCAAGCAATTGTTAAGAGAACGTGACGACAGTGATGCCAGGTTGGGGTTTTTGAGGCATGTGGGGAGTTCCTCAATGTTGGCAACGTAATGATTTATCCTTAAGGTTAGGGACTTTCAATAGCTTTCTTGTTATTTGGGGATTTCTTTCAAAAATTACCTTCATTTGGGGGAAGATCGGAGCTTAAATCCGCTTGATATACATACATATATATATATATCTTAATATATATAAATCTCGTGTCACAATGTTTGTCCTCAATGGACTCCTAAACCACTTAACCGATTATAATAAAATTCGCACACCATGTGCAGTTCGATCCAACTTGAGAGATAGGATAATTTAAATCTCAAATTATAGTCGCAATTTTAATTTATTGCTAATTATTTGTTATAATTTCAATATTTCATTATTTCAATTTCTAATTATGATTAAATTATTTTGAATACATCATTCGAAAGATATTTTAAAGTTCTTTTAAATTATCGAAAGTTTTCACCAGATTTACACGTTTTGAGGTGTCCTGAATCAGTTTTCTTTTATATCTCAGAAATTAATTTAAAAAAATTTCATAAGTAATACATCATTTGAAAGCTTTGTTGACTTGATACACATTTTAAAGTACTTTTACATTATCGAAAATGGAATTCGAGATTTCACCCGATTTGCACGTTTTGAGGTGTCCTGATTAGGTTTTTTTTTTTTTATCTCAGCTACTAATTAAAATAATTTTATAAGTAATAGATCATTAGAAAGCTTTTTTTGATTTGGAATCGAACAGTGGATTACAGAAATTTCTACCGCCAGATGGCGCTGTAATACATTCAAATTTCAATATTTCAATTTCTAATTATGATTAAATTATTTTTAATGCATCATTCGAAAGATATTTTAAAGTTCTTTTATATTATCGACAGTTTTCACCAGATTTACACGTTTTGAGGTCTCCTGAATTAGTTTTCTTTTGTATCTCAGCTACTAATTAAAATAATTTCGTAAGTAATACATCATTAGAAAGCTTTTCGAACAGTGGAATACAGAAATTTGTACCGCCAGATGGCGCTGTAATATTTTAAAATTTCAATATTTCAATTTCTAATTATGATTAAATTATTTTTAATACGGCATTCGAAAGATATTTTAAAGTTCTTTTAAATTATTGAAAGTTTTCACCAGATTTACACGTTTTGAGGTGCCCTGAATCAGTTTTTTTTTTGTATCTCAATTATTAATTAAAAAAATTCATAAGTAATACATCATTTGAAAGCTTATTTTAGTTGATACACATTTTAAAGTACTTTTGCATTATCGAAAATGGAATTCGAGATTTCACCCGATTTACACGTTTTGAGGTGTCCTGATTAGGTTTTCTTTTGTATGTCATCTACTAATTAAAATAATTTCATGAGTAATACATCATTTGAAAGCTTTGTTGATCTGGAATGGAACAATAGATTACAGAAATTTCTACCGCCAGATGGCGCTGTAATATTTTTAATTTCAATATTTCATATTCTAATTATGATTAAATTATTTTTAATACATCGTTCGAAAGATATTTTAAAGTTCTTTTACATTATCCAGAGCTGCCAACCTAATCCGGCAAATTGTTAACGCCCATTGAAAAACGCCCTTTTTTCTACACCACTTAATTTTTAGAGCAATTCTCTTCAAACGTATCTATGATGAATTAAGTAGAAAAATACTCTAAAATATGACTGGTGTAGAAAAATGGGCGGTACTAACAATTTACCGGATTAGGTTGGCAGCTCTGATTATCGAAAGTGGAATTCGAGATTTCACCTGATTTACAATTTAAAGTGTCCTGATCAGGTTTTCTTTTGCATCTCAGCTAATTGAGTAAGACCGTTCAAAATTGGTATATGCAAGTTAATTAGGAGGGGCTGGAACGGTGGGGAAGGAATAGGCGCGCAGCGCGCATGGGTTTGGGACCCGGTGCGAGTTTTTACCCGATGATAAAAGATTTTTTTAAAATTTAATTTTCTTAATAAAAGTTTGAGTTGAGAAGGAATATGCGTGTACAGCGCACGTATATCCTCAAACGTGCGCGCGCAGCGCGCATGGGTCTGCGCTGCCGAAGGCAGTGGCGTCCCGGTGTGAGTTTTTACCCGATGCTAAATGATATATTTTTTAATTCCTTTTCTTGAGAATGAAAGTTTATGAGTAATAACATGGAATTTTGAGAAGTCATAAGGATGGTGAAGGAATACTTGCGCGCAGTGCACGGGTCTACGCTGCCGAAGGCAGTGGGGACCCGGATCGACATTTTTCCTGATCAGATTTTTTTTTTCTTTTTTTATCACATGATAAAAATTAATGCAATTTTGAGAATTCATTAATTATTGTGATTCATTTAAAAATAGTGACCAGCGAAGCGGGCGTAGCCTGCTAGTATATATATATATATATATATATATATATATTTTTGAATTTTTTTTTTTTTTTTCATTTTTAGTAGAAATCAAGTTGGGGATATTTTCGGAAACCCCCCCTGATTTGGGGAAATTTGAAGAACTGTTTGGGGAAATAATTTTCGGCCATCTGGCATCACTGCGTATCGGTGACAAGACCTTAGATCGCGCCCCTTACAAACGCTCCAGTTTGTTCCTTATACTAATGAGCATACGCGGGGACTTGGTCATGTGCTTGATCATGTGCTTGATCATGTGCTTGGCCTCGTTAAACAACAAGGTCTCAGAAATTAAGGCACAGTTATGCTTCCCTCTTTTAACGTTTAATTTAAACAAACATTTCATGAGAACTTTTTTTTCCCTTTTGAAATCTTTTGTAAAGCAATAAAAGTATCAGAATCAGAGTTACTTTATTTTATTTTAAAATCAATTTCCATCAATAAAAAAAGAGAAAGAAAAAAAAAAAAAAAGAGAAGTAAGATTTAGAACAAAACAGATTCAAACAAATATTTCGCAGGGTTCCCACGGCCCAATTTTTTTCAAGGACTCTTACACAAGTAATATCTAAAAATAAATTTATTCTGGTGGTAGAGTCTTTGAAAAAAGGCGTGGCCGTGGGAACCCTGTTTCAAAGTTTGCAAAGTCTTCATTTATAAAAATATTCATAGATTACCATTATTATTAATTATTATTATTTTGAGGAATTTTACTTCAACAATAGTTTTAAAAAGTTTAATTTGAATATTTATTTATTTCCATAGCTGGCAATATTTTAATTTATTCCGGAGTCCTTTTAGCCCCGCCTTTATTTCCCACCACTTTAGTTATACAAAAATTTTCTTGAATACATAACTTCGATAAAATAATAAAAAAATTACTTAAAAAAAAGTGGTACGAAATAGAGGCGAGGCTAAAATTACTCCGGAATAAATTAAAATATTCGCAACTATGTATTTCATATAAAAAAATTTCTACAGACATTTGTATCATTATTTCAAGATATGAATTATAATAATTCAAAATCATATTTATTATTATTTTTTATTTCCTTTATATTCATTTTTCCCATTGATAAAAAATAAGTAGAAAAATGGTTTTAAATTAAACTATGCAGTTTTTTTTTTATCCTTCATATTCTTCTTATTATTTTTAATTAATTTATAACATTAAGAAAAGAATAAGTGATATATTTCACTTTTAAATTGAAAATCTCAACAAAAATAGCTTATATATTACATATATATATATATATATATATATGTATTTAGTTATATTCATGCCTCTTAGTATTAAATAAATAAATTATCATGAATTATGCTTTATCATCAATAAAGTTTAAAGAACGTAAAATACAGAGTGGACGAAAATTAACTCCGTACTTGAAATAATTTTTTTCTCCTAAACGAATGTATGTATTAAGGCAATTTTTTGTGCGCATTTAGTTTATTGTGTGGCATGATAATTACAAGAGTTACAATTTAATGTGTGCCCCAATATTTTCTATACACTGTTTTAAATGAGCAGGTACGTTTGCTACGGCCTGCGCAAGAACTCAACAGGAACACCACTTATGACCTCACGGATTTTGTTGCGAAGGTCACCAAGAGTTTGAGGTTTGCTGCGATACACTTCTTTCTTAGCCCACCCCCATAAAAAGTAATCTCATGA
The DNA here is from genome assembly GCA_963930645.1 of Salticus scenicus. Lineage (NCBI taxonomy): Eukaryota > Metazoa > Arthropoda > Arachnida > Araneae > Salticidae > Salticus > Salticus scenicus. Next base: position 221,883,973 of record OZ005660.1, on the reverse strand, counting down.
GGTGAAGTCTGGACTACACTCAGGCCATTCTGTAGAGCCTCGGCATCCTATCCAGTGACCAGTGAATAACTGATCAAGCCACTGCCATATATTAGACATATGAAAAAAGGAAAAAAAAAAAATATTACAAATAATGCCACACTACAGTCTACAAAACAAAGTAACTTTCACTGCAATCTACACATAACACCAATATCTATTCCAAATTCAAAATAGGGAGTTACACCCTGTATATTACGTCTGGAAATAAATAAATAAATAATAAATAAATAAATAAAATAAAATAAATGTTTAAAAAATTTCTAACAAATATTTGAGATATTCCCTTTATTATTATGTTAGAATTTTATTGGATGTAAAAAAAAAGTGCTTAAAAGGGGGCATCATAAAAACTCAGCAAATGAGAGGTAATGTTTATTATTAATAAACATTATCAAGATAAGTTAAGCTGTTTATCCTCTCCCCTTTATTCCTGTTAATATTTACAATTTTATTATTGATATCTAATTTAGAAGTTGCCAGCTGTATAGAAATTTAATTCTACCTTAGTATTTTATATAAATATTGAAATATATAAATAAATATATATATATATATAAACTTACTATATAAGACTTAAAAATATATATATTTTATTTTATATATTTTTTAGTTATATTTATGCCTCCTACTGTTCAATAAATATATAAATAAATGTAAAATAAACAGAAAGAAATAATTTACTTCTAGGCATGGGTTTGATAAATTCTAATTACTATAGTGTTTATAAACAACACTATAACACATTTAAAAATTATTTAAGACTTCATAAAATACTGAAAATTTCATGCAGGGAAAAGTTTAATAATGAAATTTATTATTCGACAATTTTAATGAGAAAAAAAAAAAAAAAAAAAAAAAGTCTCTTTTGATAGCTCCCTCCTCCCTCCTACTGTTTTGAATGAATTTCAGATATTTATTATTTGATTATAATATTACTTTTTTATTTATTTATTTATTTTATTTAATTACTTATTGCTTTTCTCATATAAAAATAAAGAAACGTTTTTGTTGCAGTCATAAACTATAACGTACAGTAATTAGAATATATTAAACTTATTCCTAGAAGTACATTAATGCTTTTTATTTATTTCTTTAACATTTGAAGGCATGAATATGACTTAAAAAACTATAAAATAAATAGATAAATAAAATGTTTTGAGACTATATAAGTACAATGCATTATTACAGTAGTGATATAAAATTAAATTCGCATACTTGGCAACTTCTAAAATAGATGTTAATAATAAAATTGTAATTATTGACTGGTAGGAAAGGGAGAGGCTAGAAAGATAAGTTGATCCTTTTAATATTTATTAGGGATAAACATTAACTTTCATTTGCTCAATTTTTTAGATGTCTACTTTTAAATACTTTTAAACCCAATAAAATTCTAATTTAATAATAACGGGACTATCGCAAATACTTGTCTGGAAAATTGTAACTAATTTTCTCTGTTATGCATAAAATATAATACGTATAGTTCAATATATAGACGTTAAATTAATTTAAATTTCCTTTCTTTAAAATTTTCTGATGATGATGTAATGTAATTTAAAACTGAAATATTTTATTTTTTCTTAATCCTTGGTTATTCTTGGTTATTCTTGGTTATCCATTGAACGATTCTTTATATTGGTTTTCTTTGTCACTTAAATACATCATGGCCAGAGTTAGTCCTCGTTAGTGGTATATGCTCATAATGGCGAGCAGATTCTTATAACATCAAGAGTGGGTGACTTAAAAAGTCAAACGATGATACATTGGGCAGAATTATTTTACATGCTGACCGGATGCAGATATACGACAAAATCCGTCAGAGATTTCTTTTATCATTTTTCCTGAGCGCTCATATTATAATTTTTTAGAAGAGGTCTCTTCTTGTATTATTATTATTATTATTTTTTTATTGGATGCTTAGGTCTCATTTTGTAATTTCTTCATTGGGTTTCTCTCCGATTGGACCAGGCTTGCACCAATCTGCTTACTTCTGAACTTCCTAATGTATTACTTAGGGCTTCATGGCGGCCGCCGGAGGGTTCTGTTTGTGTGGCCACTTCTTGAGTTTACCAAGTACTGGCCATAAATATGCATCGTAATTCTGTCAGAAGCTTTTACGTGTCTTTTTGTAGCTTTTCTTTTTAAATAGTGCCTTTTTGTGATTTCTTATTTTATTTTTAACAAAAGGCTGCACTCTGCCAAGCAACATCGTTATCATTATATTAAAGAAATATCAATATTTTATGATATATTGATATTTAATGCCCTAATATCCAGCCCTTTTCTGGAAACTAAATTTTCAACTGCGTAGGTTTGGAGGGGAATATTATTTTGTTATTTTCTTTCTTTTGCATAAAAAATGAAATCCTAATTTGATTTGAAGTTCGAATTTTATTTTATTTAATTTCACGTTTTTGTGTCGGGCAGTGGACCGAAATGAATATATATATATATATATATATATATATAAATTTAATTTTGAGATTTTTGAATTTTCTACATTTAAAGAAATTTAATTTGTCAATTATTATACAAATTACATTAATATTATTATTGCCATAAACAAAAAGTTATCTGAACAAACATGTATAATCTAGTGAAAATAGATTCAATTCATTGTTTGCAATATAATTTGATGTGATGAAAATATTTCAATACGTGTTGTTTGTTTAACTTTAAATGAAGAAGATGTATTTAATGTATCGAAACACTCTTCATTTTATTTCAATCTCATGAAGACAGTTTTTAAGCAACGAAACGCGTTTCAATTTAGTTTTATCTGATGATGACAGATTTATTATATTGAAACGTATTTCAATTTCATTCCGTGATGATACATTGAATCCATAGTTTTAGGCTTATCTGATAAATACCGGAAGCATCGCTTTAATTTTATCTGGAGAGAAAAATAAATAAATAAATAATAATAATGAAAATGCGTTTCAGCTTGATCAGATTGTAATAGATTAAGTCTATTGTAATAATCTTATCTGTCGATATATCATTGTATTTTTATAATCAATTTTATGTATCGCTTACCTGATGAAGATAGATTTAATACTCTGAAACGCGTTTCACTTCATGTTTATTTGAGTACATATCTTATTGCATCGGGAACTGTTTCAATGTTATTTGATGAAAAAATTGAAACTATCGTTTCAGTTTTTATATTTTGAAGATAAATTTAATGCATCGTTTCCGTTTAATGTGACGAAGGTCATTATCATTTTAAATTTCGATAGTGTAAAAAGATCATGCCGATTTAAAATTCTGGAATATGAGTAAATAAATAACTCTTAATAAAATAAAACTTAATTTAGGGCAACTTTTTCTTTTTCTTTAATGTCTATTGATCTACATAAAAACATACGGTAACTGTGTTGCATTTCTTAGGAACGGTTACTATATTCATTTCTTAAACTTTTGTTTGCACGTTTACTTTGAACCATAGTTTTAATGTATTTTTTAACTTGTTGGCAATTATTTTGACAATATAATTAATTTTCAATATTAGTTAATGGAAAAAATTCATTTTTCCATTTCTCTTGCACGTTTTAACCCAATTTTATTTTTAACATTTATTTTTTATTTTTGTATATTTTTTTCGTGTTGCCAAGTAAAAAGAAAGAAAGAGAGAAAAAAAAAACGCTTTTAAGTAGTCTCTTTTCTCTGACTGTAATAATGGACAGCTCACATATCAAGTTTGATGCTTGTACGCTTTAGATGCTGAGATATAACCTTTCCGTACACGGAGGAAATTACAGGTTAAATGATTCACCTACCAGCCGATATATACATATTTTGACATGCATAGTTTTTTATAAGAGCGCTTTCAAATATTAAGTTTTGTGAAATTTTATACTATAGAAGCTGACAATTTTTTTTTTCGGAAATGGGGGCAATCACATCATATCAACGTTGCTTGTTGGGTGATATAAAAGAGAGTTTGATTGTCACCAATTTATGTCAAGATGCAACTAAATATAATTTTTTAAGTTATGTGTATTAGTTATTGATCTAGAGCTGCCATAAACTTTTTGTCACTCACACAGATGGACGGAGATTATTTTATTTTATTTATTTATGTACTTATTTCTGTGGTCAAATCGTGTTAAGACATTTTAAAACGTGTAAATACGTCGGAAGTCGAAATTTTTTACGAATCCAACGCATTCATATATGAATATAACTCAAAGTAAAAATTCCTGATACACTCTCTCGTATAAATATATATATAGGTATTTAGCTTGCTAAATTAAAAAATAAATAAAATATAATAAATGTTTTAACGGTTTATTTAATTACAAAAAAAAATAATAATAATAATAATAATAATAATAATAATAATAATAATAATATAATAATGAAAAAAAAAAAAAAAAGGGAGAGATTTTCGAACGGTCTTTTTTGTTTATGCCCATATCTATGGATAAATATATACACCGATTGAATTTAAGGGAATACACTACTGTGTTTTTATGAAGGATCATTTCCATACTCAAAAGTTATGCTATGTTTATATTATGTTTACAGCCAAGTTTATAATATCTTATTGTTTATAAATCTTAATGCATATGCTTATTTATTTTTTTAAACAAGTTACATGCGTTTGTTTTCCGTTTTTTTTTTTTTTTTTTTTTTTTCCATAAATTAAAAATAGATTTTAGAAAATATTAAATTAATAAAGAAATTTAGAAAATTTATTATCAATTTAAATAACAATATATACTGAAAAATCTCTTTCCTTATTCTGTGTTTGAATTCTAGATATCAAATGTTTAAAATGTATTTTAAACGAAATAAAATAAAATCTACATATTCCCAGTTAAATTTAAACAACGTGTTTTACAATTGCAATTAGGAAAAAAAAAAAAAAAAAAGTCACGATGTTTCACATATTCCTCAAGGACACCTGTGTTTTATCATAGCAGAAGTGCTGAAGTAAGGAATACGAACGAAAGGAGCGGAAAGATGGGAAGGAGAGAAGTGATAATAATGGCTCCCGGTCTGCGGATCCGGACTTGTATTTTTCATGGGCTATCGAAGAAAAGAGCAGAAATATTCGAAAAACAAAAGAAATGATAATGCTTTTGCTCAGTATTTCGTTTTGTTTTCCGCTCTATGATATTTTATGTATATCAAATTGAACAGTTTTTCCAGAATTTTCGACTTGAAAACATATGTGTACCTTTTCTTACATCTATTTAATAGTTTTTATTTTCTTTGAAGCAAGCAGAAAGGGAAGACATTTTATTAAATTTTTCAACTCAACCAGTTATCAAGTTTCAGATTTCAATGAAAGTTTCAGGAGTTATTCTCCTTGATCATATAAATGAAAGTATACTCTCAAGAATTTTTTTTATTTCATTGAATTTTCGTTTTATTAATTTTTAAAATTAAAAAAACAATAATAATAATATACAAACATATATATATATATATATATTACTTACATGACCAACACTTCTAATCTCAAGTTTCTCAAGTTCTGTAAAGGATAGAGAAGTTTCTAAACCCTCATTTTACAGAAAAGTTTATGTTTCATTTGATATGCAACTTGATTATGTTGGGTAAAACAATATATATATATATATATATATATATATATATATATATATATATATAATTTTAAAATCTAAATAATAAATAAATAAATAAATAAAAAATGAAGATTGTGTTTCTCTCAAAGATTTTCATTTATTTATTTATTTATTTTTTATTTATTTATTTATTTATTTTTTATGCTAAAAACTATATAACTTGAACTTTTTTGAGTATAATCAGGAGTTATAAAAAAATTAAAATCACCGTACATTTGAAAATGTATAATAATTATTATGTATCATGCTTACACAATAAAAGGCTAATTTTTTAAGTTTACATATTCAGAGCATTGAACACTAATGTTTAGTATCAGAAATAAAACAAAATTAATACGCAACATAATTATGCCTGTTAATAAATAAATAAATAAGTAAAAATAAAAAAAAATTCTGAGCAAAATTTGAAGCAGAGTGACCACGAGTGATAGGCCAGAAAGAACATAAATCAGACAAATCGAATAAATTAGACATCACCGGACTTTCTTCTAAATTTTTCTATCCTATACAAATATTCTCGCAATGCAAATTATTTAATAAGATTATTAATTATTTTTCATGATGATTGCAAACATTTTTTTATTTCATAAAAATATAATATTAAATGTCAAAGAATGTCAGTTTTGTGTCTTGCAAGCAATATATTCGCTTTTTTTTTTTTTTTTTTATGTAAATCCAGCGAAAACTAGAGGTCGAAAAACTTTGCGAATCTACTAATTTTTTTCTTTTGTATCTAGAAGAAAGCAATAAAAACAAATATAAAACAGAAATAAATTTTGTGATTTGTTAGGAAGTTAGTGTGTTTGTTTAGGAATTTTTGTTAGGAAGTGCATTGATTCTTTGCTTATTATGATTCATTTTAATTACAATTATTTTGCCTGTAAATATAGTAATTTATTCTCTGAAATGGTCTTTAATATAACAATCTAAACATTCTGTGTCATCATTTTAGTTTTACAAATGTTAAAAGCTGCCAAAAATGCCTTAAGGTAATGTATATTATAAGGTAATACAGGTAATTTACCTGATTTTTTTTTTTTTTTCTTTCAGTGCCAGAATGCCAGTTTTCCTGGTATTAAAATCATAAAATGAACAAATATCAAACTCCTGATCTCACTCAAATAACACTTCAAACATTTCAGCCTATGAAACACATAAAATCACAAAATACATGTACAGATATCTTTTAAATAATTAAATTTTTAGTATATATATATTATATTTTTTAAAATAAATAAATTTATTTAGTTTTTAGCAAGCAAAATTATGTAACACATCAAACTTATTTTATTCGATTACGTTTTAGCATTCATTGCTAACAATTTAAACTTTTAAAATTAAGGTTTTTAACATGTTCCTGGAGTATGCGGTAAATATAATACATTTTTACTTGACCAGTAAAATAAAATTTTTATTATAACTCCTAACCCCATTGAGGTGGTGTTGGTGTTGCGGTTAAGGCCAACTGTCTGTACTAGGGACCTGAGTCTAAGTGGATGTCCTCCATAAGAGTCTTTCTAAGGGGTCCTAATCCGTATTCATAGTTTCGGAGAAAACCATGGAAAACACCGAACGGCCGGGTCGACAAGCGTGACCTGGGACTTGATCCTATTGAGATCCTACTGTAAAAAGTTCTGGTTGTAGAGCTTTTAATTTTACAAACAAACACACATATATTTTTTCAAAAAATAAAATATAATCTATCTTAAAAAAAAAAAAAAAAAAAAAAAAAAAAAAAAAAGTAATTAATTTTATCTAAAATAATCGAATTGATATCAAATGAAGCCTTTTAAAACTCCTTTTAAAATGAATCCAGAAATTTCTCTTTTCTTATAGAACTTGTAAAATTCTAGATTGAAAGTGTGCAGATAAGCTAAAAAATGTCAATTTTTCAAAAATTAAAAAGTTCATAAAAAGAAAATTAAATAAATTAAAAACTTCCAAAAGTATATTCTCATATTTTTACGGAGTGCACAAAAATGAGCCAAAATCGCCAGCTATTTCATAGAACTAACAAAATTTCTCAGTAATTAATCACATTTTATAAATGATTTCCTAAAAATGCCCCCTCCCCCTTCCTACTTTGTTATAAGGAAATTTTTACCAGCAATTTTGGATGTTTGGGGGGAAAAAGTAAAGAAAGGAAAAAAACAACAATGAGGCGGAGGTGGGTATTTTTTACTACACTATTTTTTAATAAAAAGTATAATTATAAAATGCTCTTTTCTACATAAAATATTATTTAAAAGCAAAACAATATGATAAAATAGAAATTGTTTAGTTCTGTCATTAAAAAAGAAAACAAGGAATGTGAAAAATAGAGTAGGAAAAAGCGTTGTTTAATCAGATATAATTAAATTGCATATTATTTAAATTGTAGCAACAGATTAATCGAATCTAAAAACCCAATCCTGTAGTCCCCCAAAACTATGTTTAAAAATTATGCACGCAAAAACAAATTACTTTAGAATCAATTAGCAAACGAAAAATCAACAACATAAAGTATTTTGGTACAAAACTATTAATATGGTATAGCATAAACAAATCATTCACGAATATTTCAATAAAAAATAAATAAATAAATAAATAAAACTTTAAATAATTTTCAGTGTGCAGTAATTTAATGCTGCTTTGATGGTTGAAATAAAAATCTCGAAAATTAACATTTAAAAACTACATGTAATGATCTGTAATGCAAGTGATTTTTTTTTTTTTTTTTCAATCAGTTATTTATTTCTTTTCGCTACACCTCGGTATTTAACTCCGCTCCCCTCCCAGCGCAACTACGACCTACGATTATACCTACGTAAAAAAGTAGACTACTCCTACGCTTGTGAAAGCTTCAATCTTCCATAGAGAGCCATTATTGAAAAGAACTGCTAGTGTTCCGAAAGCGTATCTCCATTATGTTGGCGCGTACAGTCAACTTGGTGATATTTCGTAGCTAGTGCCAAAACCTCTCTCCTATGAAACAACCCTTCTTTTCACTTCATTCACGATTCGTGAAGGATTCGAACATTTTTTTTTTTTTCCCCCAAGAGAATAAACTATTAAAAATGTGTCAATGGAGTTTTAGTATCGTAATTTTTAAACAACATATTTAATGCCAAAATTCATTAGAAATCCTCCACCCTTTAAATTTAATTTAGCAAGATTAATGAAGAAATAAAATTATAATATTCTAATTTTAAAGCTTTTAAAACTGTTCTTGAAATAAATTTATTTATTTATTTTACTTTCTCTTACCAAAATAGATGGTGGAGAAAGTATTGTTTTTGGATCAAATTTTCGAAACTAAGTTTTTGTTACATTTACACGCTTTGTGGTTCTTTGAATCAGAACTGTTAAAAATGTGTCAATGGAGTCTTAGTATCGTTATCTTTAAATAATATATTTAATACCTAAATTTATCAGAAAACCTCCACCCTTTCAATTTAATTTATTAAAATTAAGGAAGAAATAAAACTGTAATATTCTAATTTTAAAGCTTCTAAAATTGACCTTGAAATGCATTTAATTTTTTTTAAAAAAACTTTCTCTTACCAATATATGTGGTACAGAATGTATTGTTTGTGGGTGAAATTTTCGAAATTGAACTTTTGCTACATTTATACGTTTTGAGGTTTCCTGAATCCAAAAATTATGTTTTTAGTGATTGGTCTATGTGGCTTGTCTGTGTGTACTATATATATGGAGCACTCAGGTAATTTTTAAAATACTTGACCTCTTTTTTTTCACGTTTTGAGGTTTTGTAAATTGCAAAAACCGCAATATTTATGAAGTGTTCTTAGTTAGTCAGTTTTTTAGTTAGTTATTTAGTCTATAGACACATGTCTCACGAAAGAATGATTGTAAAATGGGCACATGAGATTTTAAATATCACTTATGTTACTTATAAGGACAATATTGCTTCGGAACAATGCAAGATGTAAACTTACTAAGTTATTTGAAATTTACGATTTTTTTTCCCCCCTCTCTCTCTCTCTCTCTCTTTTTTTTTTTTTTTAATATGACAGAAAAGAGCAAAATTTCGTTTAAACGTCCATTATGACAAACATTTTGTCGTGCAGATGTAAGACCAATATTTTAAAATATCTTTTTTAATACACTTCATTAAATATGAACAATTTAATTTGAAAACTTTAGTAATTAAAATATAAGTTTTCCTTCAAATGACAAATTAGGCCAATATTTCACACGAACTTGCAATATGGGGATCATGGCGTTAGAAATTAATGTACGAAAACAATCCTAATAATATTAGTCATTTAATTACGATAAGTTAAATGTATCGAAACGATAGAGGGTGGCGTATGAGGTGCGACATTTCAGTCTACGACCGTGCTGAGTGTTCTGTCATACTCATTACTTTTAATAGTAATACGTTTTGCTCTCAGTAGAAATTAGTAACAAAAAATATATGATGCGGAATTCAGCAGAATACATCAATACCGACTTATTTCTTTTAGAAAAGGGAAATAGATTATGCACAACATTATTACTTTGATTTTTATAACAAATTAAGTTAGATTATTTATGATTACTGAGGAACAAATAGAATAGCATTAATAAAATGTTTAATGCTTTATTTTTTAACTTTGTATGCTGGGGGGTGGGAAGGGGTAGAGAATGAGAAATGGACTGAGGAGGAAATTATACGTAGAAAATTTTATGAATTTCAACCTTAAAATTTTAAACAAAATATCAACCTTTCTTATGATTAAGACGTTCTTTAAAAATACATAATAGTTGAATATAAAGTGACTATTTAGTGAAAATTCAAGCACTGCGTCATAAAAGAAATATTTTATAAAGTCGTACATCTTAAAAATTTGAATACAAAATGATAATAAAAATAGTTGAAATGTAATATGGCGTGCTACCGATTTGGATTTATGAGCATTTTTTATGCATTTTAGTAAATATTAGTAATTTAGTCGAACAATTTTTACAAACTTTTCGGCCTTATACTCATACATGAAATCGGATCACAATGCTAATATATTGTCATTATTATTATTATCTACTTCTCTATTCGGAAAACTATTCCTTAATTCATAGCTGCCAATATTTTAATTTATTCCGGAATACTTTTAGCCCCGCCTTTATTTTACACCACTTTATTTACAGAACAATTTTCTTCAATATATAACATCCATAAATTAAGAAAAAATACTTTAAAAAAAAAAGTAGTACGAAAAAGAGGCGGGGCTAAAATTACTCCGGAATAAATTAAAATATTGGCTGCTATGCTTAATTTCAAGATATGGTTCGTTTTGCGATTTAAAGCTTACATTAATCATAAAAAAAAAACACCGGATGTTTATTTACACAGTGTAAGCGGCGTGAGGTTTCTCTTTGCACTCCCAGATTTCGCGAAAATCGCTTTGTCTGGCAAAAAATTGTGAATTTGTGCTGTACGCGTCAACATAATGGAGATACGCGTTCCAGAAGTGTTCAAAGAAGTAACATGAATGCCTATGTCTATAACACATCGTCGACAGCTGCCGCGAGGACGCTGTCAACATCACCAGACAATTTCGACATGAAAAATCCCATGAAATTATAAATTCAGGTAAAAGTAAAATCAACAACTAAAAATATGAAGAAAAGCGACGGTGTCAGTAATATTTTGTAAATCTATGTCATTATTTATTATTTTTGCAAACTGCTTAACCGTTTGAATGCTGAAGCACTTACTGAAATACATCCTTAAACTGCTATCGTTGTTTCAGGCCTCAATGAAAGTTTTTCCAGTGTAAATATTTAATTTTAGCTTTTAAAAAAATTTGAAACCCAATCATACCAACTGAAAAAACCACTCCTTGCAGTAAAAAAAAAAAAAAAAATCCAAGTAAGCAGCAATCAAAATGGCATATATAAATATGTATTTTTATGCGTAAATCATTTAACCTCGATCGGTCTTTCTACAGAAATAACATACGAAATTTTCTAATGAGCACGCACTATAATATAAAGACACACCTAATTAATGAAAACCACGCCTTACTGCAGCGTGTGTAAAAAGACAATTTTAGTATCACTAAAGGATGAATAAAACAAAACAAAACAAAACAAAACAAAACAAAAAACGCGCTTTACCATTAAAAATTGTTCACACAATGTTTTACGAAAATGTAACACATGGAAACAATCCAATTTTAATATAGTTTTCCAAATATGTAATTCAGCGTAGTGAGGAGGTGTGTATTCTGATAAGATTTTATCGAGACTCCGCCTTTTTTTTTTTTTTTTTTTTTTTTTTTTATCTTATTTCAAAATATAAAGATATATATTTTTAAAAAAATGAAACGGGCGTCGTAATATTTTATGCGTCGAAAATCATGTTAGATATTTCTCTTTCGAAATAACTACATTTAATTAATTTCAATGATTAGACTATTGACGTCGTCTTATGCTGATATTTTTTGAGCGTTAAAAAAAAAAAAAAATCTGTTGTTAAATAAAACCCAATCACTCATAGAATTATCGGTTAATTTATTAATCCTTTTTTTGTTTTATGAATAAATAATGAAAGAAAAGAACTTTATAAAATAAATAAACAAATATATATATATTTTTTTTTTTACTTCTTGTTAAAGAAAATGTAAAAGAAAAATAATGAAAACATAAGGTTAAACAATTGTGTTTTGATGCACAAAAGCCATGTAGGTTTTTCCAACAGCGAGCGCAGATGAGGTTAGAAATTTATAGAAAAATTCTCTCTAATATATAACTTCGATGAAATAAATAAGCGGTCTGAAATCAAGTCGGGGCAAAAAATACTGAGGAAAAAACTAAAATATTAGCAGCTATGTAGGAGTTCCTATTAACTGATTGATTTTGTTTACATAAAAAAAAAAAAAAAAAAAAAAGTTAATTATAATTTCGGTGACATCTGAATTTTACCTCTCGCAGCGCGATAGCGCTGCTTAGCAGTTTTCGAGACTAAACATCGCAGCGCTATCGCGCTGCTTAGCAGTCAAACGGTTAATTAAAAAAAAAAAAAAATCTGACTTTATAAAAAATGATTTAACAAAAGAATTGTTCAACTACAATTTGGAAAAAATATTAAAAAAGAAAATTAGTCTGGAAAATTCACAAAATTTTAAGATAAATCTCTTGAAAAAATTAAAGAGGATTAATTGGATTTGAACTATAATTTCGTATATAAACCTTCATATTGCAAATTGCAATACGAAGGAAATTTTAGTAAAAATCACTATTAACTACCAGCTTTATTCATACTAGGCACACAATGTAATTTCGTATTAAAAAAAATAAATAAATAAATAAAATAAAAACGTTCGCGATATAGTTTGCAATGACCCGCCTCTTTTCAAAATTTATTCCGCCAATATTAAAAATAAATAAATAAATAAATAAACATTTATAGTTACAAAAACATCTATACAAAATTAGTACTCGAGAGAATCCAGGAAATAGAGTAATTTTATGAACCCTGTCACAGCATGCATATTTCATACAATTTTTAGACATGGCAGCTTCTAAATTTATTCTGGAGTATTATTAGTACCCGCCCTTTTTACCACATCACTTTTCTTGAATAGTATTTATCTTCCTATTTAATTGTAATTACATACTGAAGAAAACTTAATCTACAAATAAAGTGATGAAAAATAAGGAAGTGGGGAGGCGACCATTATCAGTGATGCAGAATATATTAACCCTTTGCGCTCGGCATATTTTCCGTAAGACATGCATTTTGGCGTTCCCTTAAAACATCACACGTATAGTTTCCAACTTACTACCTTTTGGCTACCGAAAAATTGTAATAATTTGTTTTATTTTACTTCATCATTAAATAAAATAAATCTTTCTGTTAAAATTTTCCGGTGGCCGAAAGGCAGCCTATAGTTACACGTTTTAGAAAAATTACATTTCATTCGCAGAGGAACACCTTACGCCGTGGCTCGATTTTTTAATGTCCCCTGAGAAGGGACATACGAGCGATAAGGGTTAAAATGCTGGGTTGCCTAAAATTAATTCTAAGGACTCAGGGCAGAACATCAGAAGAGAAGAAGGATGCAAAATAGCACTAGCACCTTTTTCTGAATTGTTACAAAACTTCATTCCATAATCTCTCGTAAATACCATCTTACCCATAAAGTTTGGTAAAATTATGCGCCAGAGAAGCTATTTACATAGCAGTCCATGTAAAAGAAGCCCCGCATAATTAAAAAAAAGGCGTGGTTATCAAAAAACACATCATATATCTGTTACGCTGGCCACCTCTTGTATTTTACGTGACCTTTTTTTACATGGACCACCTAGTATAACCCCTATTCTAAATTGGTAAAAATTGTAACCTAGCAGCATTACCAGCATTACTACTGTAATACGTCAAACTCTAATTAGTATTCATTTATATCAAATTCGAACCAAATACAGCAAAGTACAGAAATAAAACGTTATTTTATTTTATTTATTTATTTATTGTTATTTATTTTTATTTTTTACGTACTCGTACATAAGAGGAATAAATCAGAAGATGTGCAGTTGAATTTATAACAATAACTCTAATACTTGCCAATTGAATTACGTAAGAATGTACTTGTATATAAATGCAACAGTTCTAAGCTCCTAAAAATAATATTGTTTCATAAATTCAAGTAGCTTTCTGCTGAAAATAATAAAATAATTTAAGGAGGGGGAAAGAAACAGAAAAGTGATAATGATAATATCTTTATTGCATAATTTAAATTTCAATAATAATTACTTGTAATTTTTAATAGTATATATTATTATTATTATTATTCATAACATTTATTTTTTTCGTATTAATATTTGTTTAGAAATAAATATAATTTTTAAGTAATACATTTATGACATATGTCAACTTTTATAATTTCTCAACCCTGGCTTTTTTATTTTTTTAAGAACAATTTTAATTATTTAATCTTAGCTTTACAGCTATTCTATAATCATACCTGCCAAATTAATATTTAATATTCCAGAAGACTTTCAGAACCTGCTCATTTTTCCACACCAATTTATTTTTAAATGAATTTTCTTTAAATTTAATTACGATTAAATAAAAAGAAAAATACTTTGAAAAAAAGCAGAGCCTGATTAAGGGGGAAGCACACATTATTTATACTTACACCGTTATATTTTAACAAATACTTTCGTCCTATAATAAACACAAAATTCTCATTAAAAATTATTTTAAAAGAATTCTGGTGTCTAATAACGGTGAGTAAATGGGATTGTTTCACACCGTTCATTTTTTATAAAAAATATTTCCTCGTCAAGGTCAAAGCGTGGAATTTCTGTGACAGCAAGTAAAAAATAATTGTAAAAATATTCCGGTGAGAGCGGAGATAATGCGTGCTTTCCCTTAATCAGGCTCTGAAAAAAAAGAAAAAGAAGATTGGGTACTGATGTTTTTCTGGCTGTTAGTTAGTGAATTGGCAGATATGTGTAACTAAAGCATAGTTGCCAGTATTTTTTTAGAGTAATTTTTAATAATTTTATCGCAGTTACATATCAGAGACAGCTGTTCTCTAAGTAAAACGCATTTGCCAACATTTAATTTATTCCGGAGTATTTTTAACCCAGTCTTTATTTCACACCCCTTTATTTATAGAATAGTTTTCTACAATATATATTAACGAAAAAATAAGAAAATATTTCTCTTTAAAAAATGTGGTATAGAATGATTGAGGGTGGGCTGAAAATGCTTCAGAATAAATTAAAATGTTGGGAACTCTGCATTTATCAGAAGAGTGGGAAGAAATGCAACTTGATTACATGAAGTAAGCATCAATTATGATTACTTAACTTAAATCTGAATACATATATAAGCCTGAGTAATAAAATAATATTTCTTACATATGTTAAGTATTATAAAATGTTGGCTATTTTGAGACTACTATTAAACGATTTATGCTGATGCAAGTAGTCATTTAAATACAAAACAATTTTAATAGTCACCCGAAGTGAGGATTGCCGGAAGTTCTTCCTTTGATGTTTTTTTTTTTTTCTTTTTTTCGTCAGTGTGGAAAGGAGAAAAAAAAATAAAATTTATAATGAAATTTATGAAAATTTATAACAGAAGAACAAAAAAGTAGGAACTGCAATAGATAGTTTCCGAATTCTAATACTGCAAGGTGGGCGGGGGAAGGGGGAATTTTGCAGGAAACAGAAAGGTCACTCGTTTTAAAATTATTAGGAATAAAACCCAAAGCAAACAAGTCATATCTGACAACATCCGAATTACTGTTCTGTAAAATTGATAGTACTGCTCCTTTTTTTGTATACACTTAATAATTAAGGGGACTCTCTACTCATTGTCTCTAAAACTCCAAATGAATATTATTCTATGGGAAAATTTGCCCCGTTATAACTCATTAACTAATACATATTTTTAAATTCCGTTTTTCACTCTCAGAAAATTCACAACTGCTAAAAAATTTATCGCTTTCTAAAAATTGATTTTTTTTTTTTTTTTTCTTTTATAAGATTTCATTTTTAAGCTCAAACATTAAAAATTTCACATTGTAAAAATTCGCATTTTACAACATCAGAATTAAAAAAAAAAAAAAAAAAAAAAAAAAAATAGAAAGTTACAAATTGTTTAATAATTGTGAAGTTTCTGAATGTAAAAACGGAATTTAAAAATATGTATCAATTAAGAAGTTATAATGGGGTGAAATTCACCATAGAATGACAATGGTTCTGGCTTCGAGGGACGACAAATAGAGAGGCCTGTTACAGCAATTTTCTCTAAATGTCACTAAGAAGAAAAATATTTTTTTTTAAGTCTGGAGTAAGAAAAAAAAAAAAGCGGTACTAAACAATCTACAAAATATTAATTAGAATGGTGATAGGCATATTTGCCTACTCAAACGGCCACGCCTTTTTTTAAGGACTCTTCCCCCAGAAAAATCTTAAGATAAATTTCTTCTTAAATGTACAGTGTACATTTAAGAAGATTTTTTTTTTTTTTTTTTTAGATAATACTGGTGGAAGAGTCCTTGAAAAAAATCGGGCCGTGGAAACCCTGAATTAATACGTATTTTTGTTAGTCCCGCCCTTTTTTTCACACCAGCAAATTCTTATTCTGCAAATGCAATTACGAATACATATAAAGAAAAATACTCTAAATATATACTGGTGTGAGAAGGAAGGCGTGATTAACAATATTACGGAATATTAACTAGTATGTTGGCAAGTATGTTGATAGGAGAATAAATTATAAAAGTCCCTACTTTTATAATTTATTCACAAACATTTTTAGCCCCGCTTCTTTTTCATACCGGAAATTTTGAAAAATGATTTTCTTCTTATTCAATCGTTGTCACTTATTAAAGTGAAATAATCTACAAAATTTCTGGTGCGAAAAGAAGGCGGGACTAAAAATGCTCGTGAATAAATTAAAAATTTGGGAATGCTGGGTAGAAGCTACCCTTGGGTAAAGTCCACTTAAATTATTGCCATAGTTCATACGATCTTTGAAATTTCTTGAAATTCCATTCTACAAACTATTGGTGGTAGAATCCTTGGAAAAAGACCTACCTGTCTGTACAAACCATGACTACAGTTATTCACAATAAATATTTCTCTGTAGAATAATATTAGCTTGAAAATGCTTATAAGGAAGTTAGAGGTTAAAAAAGGCCTGTGTATAGCAGTACAGAAGTTTAAATATTTTCTAATCTTTTCTTTAAATGGCTTATTTGAACACGATAACTTTATATTTAAAAACGTAAAATAAAAAGGAACCATTTCTATTTTAATGGGTATATTTTTTAGTATTTTGTTTATTTATTTATTTATTTTAACCATCATAAAACTTTCTACTATATCGTTTTAATATATATATATATATATATATTTATTTATTTTTCTTTTTTCTTGGAACTTACATACAGTAGCGCTGCAGAGTAGCATTAGCACCTAATGGACTATTTGTTCCAAAATTATATCCCACTCTCGTAAATGCCATTTCCCTGTTAAAATTAATAATATTATGTGCTGGAGAAGCTGTTATACATATTAATTCACGTAAAAGAGGCCTTGCGTAATAAAAACTAGGCGTGGTCACCAAAAACTGCACAATTTTTTGTATTATGCTGGCCGTGCCTTAAATTTTACTCGGTCTCTTTTACGTGAACCAGTTAGTATAACCTTATTGTAAATAAGTAAAAAATGAAGTGTAGCAGTACTATCAGCAAAGTATAAAAATCTAATTAGTATTAATTTTATCAAATTCAAATCAAATAGAGTAAACCACAGATTTAAATGTATTTCAACGAACTAATAAAAGAGGTATAAATAAGAAGATGTGTGATCGAATTTTTAACAAACAACTTTGATACTGGATAGTTTAATTACGTGCGAATGTGATTTAATATAAATGTTATAATTTTTAAGTTTCTGGAGATAATATTAGTCTACTAATTCATTAGATTTCCACTGAAAACAATAAATTAATTTAAAAATTAATAAGTAACAGAAAAGAGAGAAGAATATAATATCTACATTGCTTAATTTAGGTTTCAATTGTGATTACTTAACTTCTTTTGACCTAACAGTATTTCTTTTTTATTTCATAATAATATTTGTATGGAAAATATATATATATATATATATATATATATATATATATATATATATATATATATAATTATTATAACAGTTATCAGAGTTGCCAAGTTTAAGTATTTTCTCCAAAGCATTCTTAATCCTGCCCTTTTTCTATACCTCCCCCCCATTTTTTTTAAAGAGCAATTTTTAACAATTTACGGTAGTTCTTTGTAGGAGATATCAATTCTATAAGTAAAACACAGTTGCCAACATTTTAATTTATTCCGGAGCATTTTTAACCCAGTCTTTTTTTCACGCCTCTTTATTTCTAGAATAATTTTCTACAATATAAAACTACGATTAAAAAAAAGAAGAAGAAGAAAATGCTCTTAAAAAAGTTGTATGAAATAAAAGCGGGGCTAAATATGCTGCGGAATAAATTTCAAATGTTGGAATAATGCATTTACTTGGAGACGAGGAAGAATCGCATTTTAAACTTTTTGACGTGGGCTACACTAACATTTTTACTGTTCTTCTGAGGGGCTTTCTCAGCTTTTTGGGGGTAGAGAATAGCAGTCTGGTTGCTCACTGAATGATTTCGGGGACAAGTCAATTAGGAGGAGGAACCTCTTTTCTCCGCTGCTGGTCCAGCAACTAGCCTGTTTTACCCTACAGCAGTTGGGATGATATTATACCATTGATGAAAATGCAATTTGGAGAAATAGAGAAAGAGAAAAAAGACTTGAAAAGACGAACTTTAACTGTTCCTTTTGCAAGAGTTGTTTTAAATATCTGTTTTGTTTTCTTGTTGAACAAAAAAAAAAAAAAAAAAAAAAAAAAAAGAAGAAGAAAGAAAGAAAGAATCACTGCATTTCAGTTATATACAGATAATTTTTAGTCTTATGTATTTCATGCAGCAAACTTATTTTAATTGAAGCGAAGCATATTACAATAGTTTTAATATTAAATATTAACATTACTATGTAAAATTTATAAATTTAAGATAGTATTTAAGTTTCAAAATGGGGGTTAAATGTAATTAATACATAAGTTTAAATTAACACCGATTTAATTGTATTTATTATTATTATTACTATTATTATTATTATTTATTTATTTATTTTCTTCACATTCATGATAATACTATTTTAATTAATTAAATCTTTCATGGTTTTCTCGTTAAGTTTTAAATTCTCCTTTTTACTACATTTTTTTTTCTTTTTGCAGTAAATATAATCTTCCGTTTTACTTTTTACTTTGTTACCATATGGTCTTGAACGGAATTTGGAAAAAGTTGGGCACACTGCAAACTAGTTTAACCCAACCCATCCGTCTTAAGCCGTGGTGGCCTTAGCTCCTTCCTCTTCTTCTGGTTATTATTATTATTATTATTATTATTATTTTCTGTTATATAATCTCATCCAATAATGTTTTCGAAACAATTCATATTGAAGTTTTAAATAACTTTTGCCTTGTACAAAGGCTTCAATTCCATATGGGACTGTTTGTTCATTAATACACGTCTTCCTCCCGGTTTCTAATCACTCTAAGGATGAATTAATTATTATTATAAATATCATATATTATAAGAAACATTTAAGGTTATAAGAGATTAAAAGCTTTCAAAGTACAGGGTGTTTATAAAGTTCCGGACCCATTTTGATGTTTAATAACTCATAAAATAATAAAGATAGATTAAAATTAATAACATAAATTATTAGATAGACTCAAAAAGTTTCATGACCCTAGTCAATGAACTTCCACGTGTGCTCCCTTCGTCGCACGGAGAATATCAAGTCGATAGTCAATTTCACGCCAGGTAGCGGCAAGCATGTCGGCATCCACAGAGACTATTGCGGTTGTAATTCTGACTTTAAAGGATCCTTCAGATACTAGCAACATACAGAGCGTCAAAACTCATAAATTATCCATTGTCCGAAAGCGACCCTTGACATTTTGCACACATTTACAATGAAGGACATTACTTTTTATTGCTCTTTTACAAAAGAGATCCCCTTCTCACGCAATTATCGCACCAGGAGGTTTGTGATCTTCGATTGCAGCCAGCGCCGATCTCCTAAACCACATCAAAGAAATATCAATAGAGCCGACTTGCAGCTTTCAAAAGTTGCTAGTCTCTGAAGGAAGCTTTAGGTCATCAATGCTCGACACTCTCCTCCTGTAAACATTGTCCTTTACAAATCCCCAAAGGAAAAACTCCAGCGGCGTTTTATCAGGTGATCTGGGTGGCCAAGGAATTGGACCTCCTCGCCCAATCCATCTTCCTGGAAAATGGTCATTCAAAGAACTCTTATCTGCGATACTTCCAGTTTCTAGAAAATTATTTTTCCACCGCAAGATGCTGCTTTTGGATGGAGGATCTTTTTGGTAAATTCTTCTGCAATTTCTCTGTGCTTGCACTATCGATTTCGTTTCTATGTGCCACCATAAAATCTGTGCTTTCTCTTGTGGTGTATGCATTCTCCTTAATATCCGCTCGATTGAAACATCACATACAAAAGTACTACATAGAACAAACACATCAAAAATAAACATAACATTGCAGTAGTTGCCAAAAACAAAAGAGAGAAAAATGCAATTAATAAGCAGACGATATTTAGAAAAGTACAGATATTTAGACTGGAAAATGAAATTATCTGCAATTAACCACACGCGCAGACGATATTTACAAAAGTAAAGATATTAACCTGAAAAGAAAATATATGAGTTATTCCATCAATAAATGCCATAAGTTTGTTTATATCTTCATTATTTTATGAGTTATTAAACATCAAAATGAGTCCGGGACTTTATAAACACCCTGTATATTTACATAGCGAATTTTAAAATAGGAAGAAGAAAAGAATCGGTTTAGCTATTTTTCGAAACATCAATTTCCGACATCTAAAAGTGATCTACCGAAACAGGACGACTTTTCCTTTAATAACCAAGTAATACACAAGAAAGGACATCTAAAATGGATTTATGTAACAATTTTCAAGAAAATCATTATAGCCGTTTTTGAGATACCGACTTCTGCCAAAACTTGGCATACTCAATTATTGAGCGGAAAACGATAATTACATACAAAAGAATATTTAAAAGGCAGTTAATGTGGCAAGTTTGAAAAAAATCCGTGCAGCCATTTTTAAAGGAAAGTACTTGCTAGGCCTGAAATTGATCTATTTATACAGAACGTCTATCTATTTTTCTGAACTAACCAACTATATCATTCGAAAGGACATCTAATAGAGGGTTTAAATAGCATCTTAAAAGAAAATCGTTAGAGCCGTTTTTGAGATACACACTTACGGTACCACTTCCGGCTTTCCAATTTTCACCAAGTTTTGGAGAATTCATCTGTACACCAGACCTGTGTCAATTCTTAAGTTTCGTAGTTCTATCTTTATTAGTTTCTGATATATAATAGCCAGAAGATTCCCAGCATACATAGACACACACACACACACACACATACACACTGACCAGTTCCAAAAAACTACTTTTTTGGACTCGGGAGACCTTAAAACATGTAAATCAGGTGAAATCTCGATATCGAATTTTTGGACAGAATACAATACTTCGATTACCTACGGTAGTCGGGTAATGGAAGTTAAAAAGAAAAATATCTTAAATCAATAAAACTTTAAAAGGCACCAAAGCCCACAAGAATTTAAATTTGCAACTTTTTTTGTGAAATTTTCAAAGATTAAAATTTAGTGGTATCTAGAAAAAATAAAACTTGGTTTAACAATTTCTCGATTTGGAGAGTATATTGCAAATGCGAGTTATAAAAAACAGATTCGCATTTTATCACTTACAGGAAATATGCACGGCCGAACAAGTTGCGCTCAAAAGGTTCCTCGAACAATAAATGAATATATTTGATAGAGCTGATTTTGGGTTCGGAAGAAATTATAATGATTCATATTCAGAAATTCACGAAAAAGTAAAACGTTCTGAAATTGATATAATTGTTCCACCAGTGACTATGGATAAACATAGTACAGAAGTATTTGATTTCTGCTACCCCTACACAATGAGTGATGTCACATTTGTGACTCGAGAATCAGAATACAAACCCCGAGTGTTTGGTATCTTTGAAACGTTTTCGCCGTCGTTTTGGAAAACAATTTTAATAGCATTAATGGCAATGATTACAATACATTATTTCCTCTTAAAAAGGAAACAAGACAGAACTCATATTTTGTTTCACGTTTTTGCGATACTGATGAAGCAGAGTGCCCTGATAACACCTTCCTCGTTTGCAGAAAATATTCTCATGTCTTCATGGGTGATTGAATCCATGATCCTTTGCCTGTCTTACGATTCGGTGTTTCTGTTTTTTCTCTCCTTTCCACCAGTTACTAAAGTAAAATATTTGTCGGATTTGGCCTTGGCCGTAGAGAAAGGAGATTTCCGTTGCATGTCATACATTCATCACCGCATTGCTCAATATTTGTGGAATCCAAAGCAGAGATATTTACGAGTGATTGCAAGAGACACCTTGAACAATAGTTTGAGTTACGGACCTGTCATTGGCAATTTTGTGCTAGAGGGTTAGAAGCAATATCTTGCTTTTTTCATGGAAACTAAATCTGCGGAAGTTTTTGATAGAGAATAATTTATTTCAGAAGATCCTTTTTTCGAATATTTGTCTTCAATGCCAATCCGACGAGGCTTCTGTTGCAAAGAGATGATAGATACATTCGTGTATAGAATAATAGCTTTCTTTATTTGAAGTAGGTCTTTATTTCAAATATTTACGCGACTTTATGCTTGTGTCTCACCACTTCGTTTCATCTTATAACTCGGAATCCGATACCACTAACCGAAAATTAACCCTCACAGGCATTGCTCTAGCATTCATATTATTCTTGTATGGCTACTTTATATTGTTTCTGGTTTTTCTTGCTGAAATGTATTTAGGTCGCAAGAAAACAAAGCTTAAGAAATCTGAGAAGAGAAAATGGAAAAATGCATGGAAAGAAAAAGAAACTTCTGCAGCATATGATTCTCATTCATATATATATATATATATTTTAAATATGTGAACATTACGCAATTTTTAATGAATTATGATTTGCTTACTTATCAGTTATTTTATAGATACAATATATTTTCTTTATAATCAATCAGTTTATCTGAACTTTTAAAAAATTATTTAAGGTCTGTTTTTTTTTTTTTTTTTTTACTTGTTAGATTGATTATATATTTAAACCGTACATTTTAGTATTTACCTAAAAGTAAATCTCTTTTTTCACCGGAGATTGCGCTTGCTCACGCTACGTTGAAAGTTAAAAATAACGTGAACTTTAAAAAGGTTAACGTTAAAATTTAAAATCACCTTTGTTAAAATTGTTAAAATCATTTAAAGATTAATAACCAACAAATAATGCAATCAATTAAAGTATTTCAGTAGCACCTAAATCGATTAATCGTTTCTAAACTTTTAATCTTTTCTTTTTACTAATGTTCGTTTGGCAACCTCTTTATTTCTACTATCTCCGTAAGTAACATGTAACATGTGGATTGCTTAAATTACTTATTCCTTGTTAAAAAAAAAATTGTGTTATTGATTAATCTAATTTCCTCTTTTATTTTAATTCAATTTTCTTTTTTTCTTTTTTGTTTTGTTGCAAGATAGAGACTTGAGCTGTATATTTCCTGGAATTAACTATACAGTCTTACGAAATCTTGCATATGCTGATAGAAATGCAAGTTTCCTGATGAGTACATTTATATTTTTCAGCATTTAAAATTCCAATTTTCAATTTACGAATTCCATTTTTTTTTTCTTTTAACGGAACTCTTTGGTGATTTTATCCTTTCTCTTTTCTCTCAAATGTTGACTATTACTAATAATTCTTAGTTTTTGCAAATTCTCTCATCGTTAGGCTTATGTGTTATGTTAGTGTCATTTCTCTTCTGCGTAAGTACTTTAACTTGTTTTTACTAATCATTGGTACTCAAATTAATTTAATACCGTGACTAATTTTAATCGAAATAAATCTCAATTAAAATTTATTTTATGTTGGTATCTTCATGTATCTTTTCTCTGCTGAGTGTTGCAATGGTACTAAATAATTCAAATTATATATATATATATATATATATATACCGGGTGATTCAAAATAGATGTTACAGCGATTATCTCGTAAACTAAGAAAGATAGAAACATACTTCCAATTGCAAAATTAATGCAAATTAAGAGTAGATTTCAGATATGGCATTTTTTTGTACAAGGGGCTGTATACATATTAAATACGAAATTTAATTTTTATACGGCCCCTCCTATCATATAACATATATTTAGAAAAATATTCTCCTCGCTCTAACAATCAAAATAAAAAAAAAATCCTCTCTCTAAGTCAAAATCTCGCTGAGTTATCGCAATTTCAAAATTCTAGCATTTTTCGCCAAATCTTAAGGGGTTGTATCAAAACTGAGAAATTGTAATTACTATTGCTTTTGTAATAAGGCACACGTTGATCAGCTTTTTTTTTTGGGGGGGGGGAAGAAAAATCATTCAGGGAAAGACGGCTATTTTAACCTGTAATGTCTCTGTGAATACACAAGAGAATACTCACTGATAATTTAACAAATAAAATTTATGAATAATTTATGTACTAAAAGGAAATTTTCAAATTCATTTTTCTTTCTTTTGTTTTATACATTCTCTTACTCATATACACGGTGTAGAGAAAGAATTGTTTTTGATTCAAATTTCCGAAAATTAGCTTTTGTTATATTTGCACGTTTTCAGATCCTCTGAATTCAAAAATCATGTTTTAAGCGGTTGGTCTCTCTCTCTCTCTCTCTCTCTCTCTCTCTCTCTGTGTGTGTGTGTTTCTGTGTTATTAGAATATTTCAAGAATAAATAGTAACAAAAAATCCAAATTCGATATTCTAAATCTGTATCATATTGCGGTGCTACACTAAAGTATTCTTTGCGATCAGACAATTGTTTGTTTACAGGGTCATCCAAGAGATTTCAAATACATTACGTCTGTGAGCGAAATTTATCATCTGTACAGTGGGACATGTATATACCGCACTAAACAAAATGAAAAGAACAGATTTTTTATACGCATAAAAGCATGTTTTATGTAGATTGTGGTATAGCAATCATTCATCATTCATTTACAGGGTTACCCCGAGTATTTTGATATATTGGAGCTATACTTGGGAATTGCTGGAAGTGTATTTCAACTTATGTTACTTGTTTTACATATAACACTAAATTTACGTACACAAAGTCATTTGTATATAGTTTATAGACAATATACAGGGCTACCCAAAATTAAGGTAAACATTTTTTTTATTATTATTAAATGTATTTGGCGTAAGTGCTTTGCTGCATTTTTTTTTCGAAGAACACTTTTGACACAGAACGGAAAATTAATTTCTCATACCCATACTGTAAAAAAAGTAGTTTTTGAATAGCGATTTTTTTCTGTATAATACCACATATTGAGGCTTCCTGAATACGAAAGGTAAATTTTTATTGGTTGATCTGTATGTATATGAATTATCAGCATAATTTAACAACAAATAATCTGGTGTGTCACTCACACGACTTTCTCTTACCCTGAAATTTAATACTATAAATACAGATTGGAGATTAAGAGGTAACAAAAAGAGTACTGTAAACCTATGTTAAAATAATTCAAATTAGCTTCGAAAGAGTTTTATATGATAGTGTGATCTCATGAAATTATTCGGCGCAGGCAATGATCAAACTTTTAAAAACTTGACTTTGGTAATAAGGAAGCCTCAAAACGTGTAAATACACACACACACACACACACACACAAAAAAAAAAGCTATGCATATTTAGCTTAAAAACATACATTATTTATCATATGTCTATGAGAATTCATTTCCATTCCTGAGCAGTTTTCCTGGACATGATAAAATATTATAGTAAAGCACTTTCATTAACAATAAAAAAGAATATTATAACTTAAATATTTGCAACCCTGTATATCTTTTGAAGAATATGTACAAACTACAAAGTGCACCTAAATATAAACCTATAGTAATAATATACGGCACAACCTAAAATGCACTTCCATCAATTTTCAGCTATTGTCGCATTATAATCTAGTTATTTTGTGTAGCCCTGTAAATGAACAGTGAATGATTTCCTTGCCATATTCTACATGAGGCATGTTTTTATGCATATAAAAAATATATATTCATTTCATTTTGTTTAGTGCAGTCTATAGGTGTTAAACTCTATTTACCTGCATTTTCCCCCATAGACGTAATGTATTTGAATATTCTTGAGCGTCACTGTACACGAACCATTTGTTTCATCTCAATGAAAAGCTTAGTGTAGCATCCCTATATGATACATATTTAGAATACCAAGTTTGAATATCTGCTGTTATTTTTTCTTAAGATATGCTGATAACAGACAGACACACACACAGACCAACCGCTAAAAACACTATTTTCATATTCAGGGGACCTCAAAACGTGTAAATATAACAAAAACTCACTTTCGAAAATTTGGCCCAAAAACAATACTTTCTCTACCTTATGGGTATGAGAAAGTAATAACTACAGGAAATGTGAATTTGGTACTTCGGATTCCATATCTAGTTGCCACTTGAAAAGTTGATCAAGATTTGCAAGCTTCAAAGAAATTGATAACAGACTTGAATTTTGTTTTGATAAGTATAGGCACTATAAATAAACGGGGGTTGAGAATGGCGGTAACCCCCCTGACATAGAATTATACATCTATACGATATCATATTCTATACAAAACATTTAGAATATTAACAATAAATATGGATTTCCTTATGATTTTTACAGTATAAAGTTATTTAAATGTAATTTATAAGAATGTCTGTCCCAAAACGCAATACATTGGCATTTTATGTGCGTTCCTGTACATAAACCAATTGTAGAGAATGAATTAATGCCGTTTTAAATAGGGAATATCATATAGTAAACCTGAATAACATATATCATTTCTGAAAATTTCTGAAAATATTTACAGACGCTGGGGGCGGACAGACGGACAGATGGACAGTTAGACAAAAAAATATGCAAATTGAAATCCTATTCACAGTTAAAAATTGTTAAAAAAATGTTTAATGTAAACGAAAATGCAATTCCAGCAAATGTCCAATAATAACCCTTAACGTTACTGAACATTTTTGTGTGCCCTGTAAATCTAATGCTAATCGTACTGTACACTATAGAAAGCATTCTTTTGTGCATATGAATAACATATTTCAATTTCATTAAGATTTATGCAAAGTAATTAAAATTTGGTTTATAGAAATATCTTCACATAGAACGCAATGCTTTGGTATACTTTTGGGTGTCCCTGTATACAAACCAGTGATGGTGTTTACGCCATTTTCTATAGAAAATATCCGATAGAAAACTTTAATAACGTATTTCAATTTTATTAATATATACATAAATTAAAGGTATTAAAATATGGTTTATAAAAATACCTCTAATGGAACACAATGCTTTGGAATACTTTCGGGTGTCCCTGTGCACAAGCTAGCAGAGGTATTCACTCCATTTTTAATAAGGAACATCCGATAGTGAACTCAAATAACATATATCAGTTTCAGGAAATTCTATGAATATTCACGGGAGTTAGAGCGCGGACACACAGAAAGACGAATGGACAGACAGACAAATCGAAGTCATTAACACTTTTCAACCTGGCTGGAATTGTTAAAGAGCCGAAGTCATTAAATTTTTCAACTATGATGGAAAGTGGTAAAAATAAAGCGTGAAAATTCCATACGGTTTTGCTGGACTTTTAATTTTTTTCCTCTCTTAACGTGTTTTAATTTGCAGATGACCCCTAAGAGATTTAACTATTAAATTTTTTAACAATACGAAATAATGTAAATTTGCATTAAGTTCTTAAAACTGTTGATTTCACGTGCTTGAATGATTTTAGTTGCTATTTTAAAATAAAGGATCTTTATTTAATTTTTCTCATCTCATATATAACCCCCTAAAGTGAACTCGTTGGCGTTGAAAAATAGATGCCAAAATTGGA
The DNA here is from genome assembly GCA_963930645.1 of Salticus scenicus. NCBI lineage: Eukaryota > Metazoa > Arthropoda > Arachnida > Araneae > Salticidae > Salticus > Salticus scenicus. The sequence goes on along the minus strand of OZ005660.1, from coordinate 221,855,737 downwards.
AAAAAAGTGGTGTAAGTCATAATTTTCAAACTGCAATAACTTAGCGAGATTTTGACTTAGAGAGATGATTTTTTTTTTATTTTGCTTGTCAGAGCGAGGAGAATAATTTTCTAAATATAAGTCACATGATAGGAGGGGCCGTATAAAAATTAAATTTCGTATTTAATATGTATACAGCCCCTTGTACAAAAAAATGCCATATTTGAAATCTACTCTTAATTTGCTCTAATTTTGTAAATGGAAGTATGTTTCTATCTTTCTTAGTTTACGAGATAATCGCTGTAACATCTATTTTGAATCACCCGGTATATATAATAATAATAATTATTATTATTATTATTATTATTATTATTATTATGAATTGGCACTAGATATATATCTTTTTTAGCTATACTTTCTTCTTCAAAGAAAATATTTACTAGATTCCTACTTCTGTAAGTTTTATCTGAATTCGATTCTATCTGAAAAACACGTATTACTCACTGAATCACGATCAATTTTCACACATGTTTCGCGTGCAATGAATTATACAGCTGCTTCACGTGCGTGATAATTACAAGACCGCAAAATTATCTTTTCATTGTCAACATTCAAAACACGAATTCGCTAAGTTTTTTAAATTTATTTTTTTCCTGAACGTAATGAAATCGTTTTCTTTCGTGACAGTGAAAGTCAGAAGATGAAAGATTACAAGCCTATTATCTACGCCAGAGCACAACATACTGTCCCTTCAACTTTCACTCTGTATTTTCGTTTGAATTTTGCTAAACTAATTTAAAAAATCGCTATTAGACACATAGTTCATCATAACTATATAAAAAAATTATATATACATTTTTTATTTTCGGGATTTTTTTTTCTTTGTGAAACATCTATATGTTAACTGGTTAAAATCAAATAATAATTAATTTAATCAATAAATATATACTCTATAACAAAAATATCGACGCACCAAGAAGGATTTATCCAAATGAGACGAAAATGATGTACATACGAAGAAAGTGAGTGCGTAGATGTGATGTACATGCGAAGAAAAACAAATGATTACAGTTTCAGAAAATTTGGAGGGTTTAATCAAGAGAAACGACATCACAAAATTCAACAATTCATTAACGCATTGGTCTACTTCTGACCCTTATATAGGCGGTTATTCGGCTTGGCATTAATTAATAGAGTTGGTAGATATGCTCCTGCAAGATATGATGCCAGATTCAGTCCAATTGGTGCGTTAGATTGGCAACGTCCCAAGCTGGCTGTAGGACCCTTTTCATGATGCTCCAAACGACCTCAGTAGGAGAGAGAGAGATCCGGCGGCTTTACTGGCCAAAATAATGTTTGGTAATTGTTTGGTAATGTTTGGTTTTGTAATTGAAATAATTATTTGAAACAAAATAACTTAATTCACTATGTAAATTAGACGTTTTAGGTGCACAGTAAAACTGTCTAAATTCTATGCTCCGTATATGCCTATACTACATAATTTATGCATGTTGACTTTAATGTGCACAAAATGTTTTCTGTTCAAAAACACATACTTCAAAAACAGTGTAAATAATGAAAAAAAATCTTTAAATTATATATAAATAGAAAATTAAGGTTATTTTTCTTAAAAATAAATAAATAAATAAATAAAAATAAAAATACGAGAAAGGCGATATAAATGAGTACGTTAATGAACAAGTAAATACAAAATTTTTTTAATTTATCGTTCAACGTCCCATTTTAATTTCAGAGGTAATTTTTTTCTCTGATATTATTATTTATTAAACTCCAATCATCTAAACCAAAACATTTCTGACCGGTTTCAAAATCCACGGAATTCACAATTCTGATTAACTATCAAAATTGGATTTAAATTGATAACAACCTTCATACCTCTACAATATCACTCATTTATAAACTAGCAATTAAAAATTTTGTAATTTTTTGATAATCAAGCTTTATACATATTTAAAAATTTAATACAGTTGTTTATAACATTACCATTATTATTGCAAATAAATAATTATCAAAACTTTATTTTTTATTTATTTAGTTTTTTTTTTTTTTTTTTTTTTTTAATCAAAATGAAAATGACAAACATGTATATCACATTCTCATTGTAAAGAAAAAAAAATAACAACATGAACATCTATTATCAAAAAAAGCAATTACATTTTTTTTTCTCCAGATACGATAAAGTATTTCGTAATTGTGTTTTAAAATGTAAACATGAAAACAAGAACAAAATTAAACATTTTATTCTGCATTTGAAACTGTGAGAGAAGGGTGTACAGCATTACAAAGTGATTGGATAAAAACAGGCTTTCAAAAAATCGATTACATAATTATATGTGATAAAAATTAATGCAATCTGCATTATTTGAATGGAAGAAGGACACACTCTTACGCCAGTACACTTTTTTCTCTACTCTTTGGATAGGAGAGCAAGAAATGTTTAGGAAAATCTGTGATGAATGTTTGGCTAATCACGTAACAGCATATATCTTGTTTTAAAGCTATATTAGTCTAATTCCTGTAGTTTTAGTGACCATATGCAGTTTATAAAGAATAATTATATCCATTAAATGCATTCGGATACAAGGGGAATCACGCTTGAATTATTACTGCATCATTTGGAAAATTAAGAGCAGTCTCTGTGAAAAGTTAAAAAATATTCTATATTCGGCACACTACAAGTAAACGCAGAAATCTTTCTTTAACATCAGAGAGATGACTAATATACATTTGCAACGTTTCTTGAAATAAAAATAATCCTGCAATAATTAAAAATTCCTGCATGGTGCAACACAATAAAGACAAAGACTCGAATAGTATTGTTGTGTTTATCCTTTTCTCATTGATTCGAACGTATAAATTATTGAATGAGTACTTTTTGAAGCTATAGACATTTAATTTAAGCAGTGAAGTGAAAAACCGACAATTTTATGTGACTTTGAAGGGATAAATATTTTTGTTTAAATAGTAATAATTTATTACACTATAATTTTCCTAAATAACTAAAGATTAGAGAATTTTTGAGTATATGACATAAAGAAATGAAAAAATATAAAAGTTTTTGTTAGTAACATGAAATATATGCATCTTATGTTTTAAAAAATAGTTTTAAAAATATTTTGATATTTAATTTTTAATGTGTGGCGATTATTTATTTTTCATTCATTTGTCAAACATTAAAGTACGTTCACATATAAAGAGAATATCTAACAAGTTTATATAAAACTGTTCAAATACGCTTTTGGAAAATTACTTTATGCCTGTAAAAATCTTATGTTATTTCTTGCGAGGACAATTCTGTGTAGGAATTGAAACTTAATCACTTTCATTATTTTTATTAAAATAGTAGGGATGTGAAAACTCTAAAGTATATTTGATACTTTATGATAATTGAGAAGTAAAAATATAAGAATATCCTAAATCAGTAAAACTTACAGTAGCTACACCATTTTACTTAAAAATTGAAATCTGCAACTTTTATTTGTGATAAATTCATAGACTAAAATCTTATTTCAACATCTGAGTAATATGGAAATAAAGAAAAAAATAAAACTTGCTTTTCCGAATTATGGAAGTTATGAAGAACTGATTAGCGACTTATCTCATATACGAAATACGCAAGGTCGAATACTACTTGCACTCAAAATGTACCTCGAACAATACACAAACATGTTTGATGGAGTTGATATTACATTCGGGAGAGATTTTAGGTTTACATATTCAGAACTTGGGGAAAAAATAAAACTTTCTGAAATTGACATAAATTTACCACCAGTGATTATGAAGGAAAGAAGTTTAAAAGGATTTCATTTCTGCTACCCCTTTACAATGAGTGATGTCACATTTATAACACGAAAACCAGAATACAAACCACGAGTTTTTGGTATCTTTGAAACGTTTTCGCTGTCGGTTTGGATAACAATCGTATTAGTATTAATGACAATGATTGTAATACATTATTTCATCTTGAAATGGAAACATAACAGAAGCCATATTTTCTTTCATGTTTTTGCAATACTGATGAAGCAGAGTGCCCTGATAATACCTTCCTCGATTGCAGAAAATATCCTCGTGTACTCATGGGTGATCGGAGCCATGATTCTTTGCCTATCTTACGATTCAGTGTTTCTGTCTTTTCTCTCATTTCCACCAATTATTAAAGTAAAAGATATGTCGGATTTGTCCCTGGCCGTGGAGAAAGGAGATTTTCATTGTATGTCATATATTAATCACGGTATTGTTAACTATTTGTGGAATACAAAGCAGAGACATTTAAGAGTGATTGCAAGTGACATCTTGAACAATAGTTTGAGTTACGGACCTGTTTTTTTTTATTTTATACAAGAGGGTAAGAAGCAAAATCTTGCTTTTTTTATAAATACTCAATTTGCGGAAATTTTCGAAGGAGAATACTTTATTTCAGAAGATCATTTTTTCGAATATTTGTCTGCAATGCCGATCCGGCGAGGTTTCTGTTGCAAACCGTTGATTGATACATTCGTGCATAGAATGATGGCTTCAGGTCTTTATTTTAAATATTTTCGCGATTCTCTGTTTGTGTCCCATCTAGCTATGTTACCATATTACTCAGAATCCGAGACCACTAACCGAATATTAACTCTCACAGACGTTGCTCCAGCATTCATATTCCTCTTGTGTGGCAACTTTATATCGTTTCTGGTTTTTCTCGCTGAATTGTATTTAGGTCGCAAAAAAACAAAGCGCAAGAAATCGCAGAATAAAAACAGAAGATATGTACGGAAAGTAACTTCTGCTGTATGATTCTTAAAGATATTTTTTTTATTTACTTTAATGTGTCACTTTTGTCTGAATTCAGTTCAGTATAAAATCACATATTACTCAAGGTACCACAATTAATTTTTGCAATTGCTTTACGTGCCGTCACAAATGACAGTTATTGCAGCTACAATTCACGTGCATACAGATACTTCGTGTGCATAAAATTTCACAGATCAGAAAATTGATTCTTTGTTGCCTACGCAGTGATTCAAAACAAAAATATTCTCTAGTTTGTTGGATTCAATTTTCCTGAACGTAACGAAATCATTTTTTCGTGATCGTGAGACTTAGAAGATTTCAGATTAAATTTGTATTACACCCAGAAAAAATATATATATATACTGCTTTCATCTGGGACGAATAAGTAGTCATTTTCAGAATACCTATACTACAATTATAGATTTCAGAGTTTTGCACATAAACTACATAAACAACTTGAACAGACGAAATGATCGATAATTTCTAGTCTACAGTTTTCTAGATGGTGTAACAATATAATGAGTGTTGGCAATATCATAAAACCTTTGTATTGCGATATGTTCTCTCTTGATTTCCTAGATATGGGCCATGAAACAAAACTATAGTTACTAAAACTCGCCTCTTCTGTTCGCTTTATTTGAAAAAAAAAAAAAAAAACTTTTAACTGACATCGACTACGATAATATAGGAAAACGCTCTAGAATTCCAATAAGGGATTTTAGAACGGACTTGTAAAGTGGACTAGAATTTATACGAATGACATGGAACTATTTTTACTACAGCAACAAATCAGTTTCTAGATGTCAGTTACAGATACGTTTTTGTTTCCTTCTGTGTATCCATGCCAGAGTAGAAAATGCTAACTCTTCAACTTTCACTCCATATTTACGTTTGAAATTTCTAAACTAATTTCAAAAACCGCTATTAGAAACATAGCTCATTATAACTATGCATAAAGACAAAATTAGAATTTTTGGCTTTCGGATTTTTTTTTTTCTTAAAATCAAATAATAACTAATTTAACCAATAAATATTTTTATAAGTAAATGACATAAATTGGAAAAAAAAAAAAAAAGAAAGAAAGAAAGAAAGAAAAAGAAGAAACCTCGCAACAATTGTTTCAGTTAAAAAAAATATCACGTCCATTATCAAGTGAAAAAACTAGGCACGAGTGTATTATTAAAGTAGGAACTGTTCACTAGCGTCTATAAATAAAAAGAAAAGGGACTCTTTCATTTTGCTTTCACTGCATCATCGTTAGTTAAATTTTGGAGTAGTGCTGCTTACTATCAATCAGAGAGGAATCAAAAGTTTAAAAGTCTAGAAAAAGATTGGAAGAAATAACGATAAATTGTTTGTGTTTGGTTAAGTGTTTGGTTTCAGAGAAAAATCAGTGACAGTTAAAAAGTTATACATATCGCTTCTTTAGATACAAGACAAGAAAACAGATAACGAGGTCAAGAAAACTAAATAAATAAAGATATAATTAAAAAAACAAGAAAACTTAATAAATGAAGATATTCATTTTTCTTTCTCTGAATCATCGTTTGTTAAATTTTGGAGTAGTGCTGCTTACTATAAATCAGAGAGGAGGCAAAATTTAAAAGTCGAAAAAAAGCTTGGAAGAAATAATGAAAAATTGTTTGATAAAATAAATGTAAATGTTGGGTTTCAGAGAGAAATCAGTGACAGTTAAAGAATTATAAATATAGTTTCATTACGCGCAGAAAATTAAAAAAATATAAGACGCAAATTTCATCTATTAACTTGATTATTCATCTGACTTTGAAAGGTTTTTTTTTTCTTTAATTCTTTTACACGGCAAAAGTAAATATTTTGAAAACAGTAAAATCGTTAGAACATTATATAATATTATGTAAATATCAAAGTAATAATAATAAATACTACTATCCAGTGGTCGGAACTCGACCAATTTGTCTATGTAAGCATATAAATAATAAATTGAAAAATTAAAAATTTACGTGCAAACAACGGTCTTAGTAATTACTCTTATATTCAAACAAATAAATAAAAGGAAATAAATTAAAAGAAAATATAAATCAAATTAAAGAAAAACAAAACAAATTAATTGAAACGAACGAATTAATAAAAAAATCATTATCAACATCTTTATTTACACAACGACGCATATTCCTGTAAACTTCTGTACTTATTTGCCTCTCAATTTGACCGATCAAAATTCTTCTGTTCATTTCACTCTATACATTTAATTATAATACTCACTTCTCTTACCAAAAGGCGAATGATAAAAGAAAATTGGGGAAAAAAAAAAAAAAAAGGATACCTGAAAATTTTCGTCTTACAGTTTTCGATAATTTTAGGCTTTTTCCGGTGTTCTGAACATGAATCAACATTCTTTTTTTTTTTCGTCTTTCTGTGTACGTATAAGTAAAATATTGTGGACGCTATAACTACTGGACCAATGAACATAATTTTATCAAAATTTGATATTTGCAAACTCCTTTGACTAATATTGGTGCTGATAAGCTTTTAAGAAGAAACAATCACCTAACTTGTGATGCTTCTCTGCTGCGATTTCCTCCATTTAAAGGAAAGTCATATCTTTCCCTCTACAGCGTAAAAATGAACTAAAACTTAGAAACTGAAATGGATATGTAAAACTTCTGATTCCATTTAAGTGCATATCAAACTACAATCGGCTCTTTTGTGTGAAATATAATCCTATTCATGGGAGCGCTATAGCTTAGATTCTATGTTATAAAAATACATTCAACTTGTTATGGGAGATAGAAATTAATAAAATAATGGTGATTGATCTTGCGTATATATCGGCTAAAAGGTATCGCTGTTATTACTATCCTCACTATAAACAATTTATGTAAGAAATTTAGTGCAATTTTTACCAATAGAAGCTCCTATACAGTCATTTAGAAAATCATAGAAAGTAATAGCAGAACCACCTGCCGGGAGGTATGCACCTAAATTAAATCAGCATATTCGTTCCTTATGTATAGCTTACATAGAGAATTTGTTGTATATATATAACATAGAAGTTGAGACATAGACTTTTCGGAAATGTAATTAAATTGCATCATAGCAGCGCCACCATTCGTCCGATATGCATCCAAATTGTGTCACAGTGATTTTACATATTGTCCATCTCACATACTAAGTTTGGTGCAATTATGTGTTATAAAAAATAAGATATTGTTTTTTCGTAAACAGAATTAAATTGCAACATTTCAATTTTATTTATCAGCCGTTCTGCAACTTCAATAAAGAAGAAGAATTTTACATATTATCCCTCTCATATACCTAGTTCAGTTCGTTTATTTAGCACATAAGCTGTTGAGATATAGCTTTCATATAAATGGGAAGAATCGCAGAACAGCAGAGCCATCTATTGGGTGATATACTGCAAAAACTAATCAACATTAATTTAAGTGAAAGGCTACGGAAATATCAATAATGTTCAAAATCCCTCCATTGGTCCATGAGATACAAAATCTTACTAACGCAGTTTACACACACATAAGAGCAGATAACCATTTTTAAAAAGCAGATGAATCATGTTCAGGATATCTTAAAATGTGCAATTTCATCGAAAACCGAAAGTCGAATTTTTTTTCTTATTTAATCCGACTTTTTATTTTACAATATTTTATAAAAATGTTGCACCTACCGGTTAAAATGAAGAACAATTTAATCAATATATCTTCTCAGAATTTGTTTTACATATGCAGTTCATTGCAATTTTTAATAATAGATGCTGGCGTATAGCCATCTGGGAAACTGCTGAAGTAACAGCTCCGTCACCTTTCATACACACGAAAACTTAATAAAAATAAATTTTAATAATATGTATCTCACAAAATAAGTTTGGTGCATTTTTTTAGCATAAAACCTGTGATTGTGAAATAGCTTTACTATTGCACTAAAATTGTTTCCCTCCTTCTGCTTCTGAAAACTATCCTTTAAAGCCAAAAACTGACAGGTTGCCACAGATGAAAAGTTATAAAGTTTTTTTTTTTCTCTGTTTTAAAAATAAGCCTCCAGCGGCCGAGTGGTTATGCGTTCAAAGCTGGTAGACATGAGGTGCCGGGTTCAATCCCAAGTCGCGCTTGTCGGCGTAGCCGATCGGAGTTTTCCATGGTTTTCTCCGAAACTTGCGTAAATACGGGCTAGGACCCCTTAGAAAGACCCCATGGAAGGCACTCCCCCTCAGGTCTAGGACCTACAGCAGTCAATCGGCCTTATTCCTAAATCCAATCCAATCCTGTTTTTTTTTTTTTTAATCTAACAATTTTAGTAAACCTAATTTTTAGCTGAAATTTTGTCATTTTTAGCCGCCCCTAGCTGTTAGCCGGCCTGGGCGACCGCCCCGGTCGCCCCCCCCCCCCCTAAGCACGGCCCTGGATGCATAGTAGATAGTGAGTCTTGTCTAAAATAATAGGAAATCGTGGCGTGTCAGAGCCACCTGTTGGGTGATATAGCGCAAAAGCTTATCAGCAACAATTCATGTCAAGGTCAAACTAAAATCAAGATTGGTTTATTCAGTCCATTGGTTATTGACGAACAGCACTCGTACAGTTTTGCGAATGCAGGAAGAGAGACATTTTCTAAAAATGGCCAAATCGTGTCCATGGAATCTCAAATCGAGGAAATTAATCGAAAATTTACACGAATACATTATCCTCTTCTTATATAACAGAGTATGGTATTAAATCAACATTTTTGTGCATATGTTTATATAATAATAAATCACAAAATAAGTAGTTAATTTCAGTTAATTAAAAGGCATTATGTTTATCCTAAAAAATATGTCTTTAAATTAGAGCTAACGTACATCACAAGAGGAAAAGCAAAAAAAAAAAGAAAAGACGAAAGACGAAAGAAAAGAGAAATAAAATAAAATAGATCAAAAATAAAAAGAGTTAGAACTTTCATCAATCAAATTATTTTTTAAGTTGCATATATGTTCTATAATATAAAATTTCGATCTACCATCCATTTACTCAATAAGCATTTCTTCGACTCTAACAGCTACTCCTTCTTAGAATTAAAAATCTGTAGTTAAGTAACATAAGGACACTGCATCTTTACGAATTACTATGCCTATAGTTTTATTGAATTTTAAGAAATCGCATTTGCAGAATTAAATAATTTTTCTCAATGTTTAATAATTTAATATAAAAGATTACGTGGCGCATTTGTAAAATGATGAAAGTATAAAAGTAAATGTATTTTTGAATGCCTTCTTCACATTATAAGATAAGAGAATAACTTTCTTTTCGCATCCTGCATTAACACCTTTCGAACTGTAGAATTTTTAACTTCCTTTCCTTATAATTAATATGTTAAAAACGTACGAAAATTTCACTTTTTGTGTTTTAATTTATAGATAATACAGTGAAACCCCGATCTATCGTTTCCGCATCTATCGTTTTCCCGCATTGATCGTTTTATTTCAATGGTTCCTGCACAAAGTGTATTTAAATAATGTTAACGGAACCCGAATGTATCGTTCTCTAAAAAGTCATTTTCCCGCATTCATCGTTGTAAAATTTTTCTTCTGTCCAAAATGAAATTGAAAATCAAGCGATTCCGTATGGCATTCAAACTGAAATGACCTCTTTTATCCTAAAATAACTCTTTTCCACTTCCACGGAGGATCAAAATTGTGATGGCATATATTCGGACCATCCTCAAAGGTGAGTTCCAGACCGTTGCCATTTGCCCATATTGTAGCACTGGTGCGATGTAAATCCCAACCAACCTCAACCACTCAATCTTTCAACCATGTGCTGTTTCAGGTGAAGAGAAGGAATTGTGCAGATATTGTAACATGTGTCCATGAATTACTGAATATGATTCGTGTTTTGGTGCTTAGAGAATAAGTTATTCTACTTTGTGTGAAGAGGAGAATAGTTGCATCCAGTGTGGCCAGATACTACATTTTTTCACATTCCTGAGGCTGAGCTTACGCCAGTGCCAAGTGTGTCTAACGCAATTACGACATTTAAAAACTCACGATTGTTTTTATACGCACACGAAATTGCAAAAAAGGACCAGAAAATGTTGTAAATCTGTAAAATCTCCGTTTAATTTATAAAATGAACAAAAAGTCCAACATAAAATGACTAATTTTTAAAAATAAAAATCACTTAATGTTCTAAAACTTTCATTTATTTCTTTGACAGTTTGGAGAGTAACAAATTAGTTTTTATTAGTAGTATACTACATATATTAAGTGTAATATTTCATAGACATTGTTTTATTCGTGTTTTGGCTTTAACCTGCATTCATCTTTTTTTTCCATACACCCCATGAAAAATGATGGATCGAGGTTCTACTGTAATTTATTATGCAATAAATAAATGAATAAATGCTAAAACATTTTGTTGGTATTTATATTTGCAATCGATATTTTAAAATTCGTTTTCAATAAGGAAAGGGCATGTTTACAAACAAAGTCAAGTAACACAAGGACACTGCATCTTTGCGAATTACTATGCCTATAGCTTTATTGAATTTTAAGAAATCGCATCTGCAGAATTAAATAATTTCTGTCAATGTTTAATAATTTAATACAAAAGATTACGTGGCGTAGTATTTGTAAAATAACGAAAGCATAAAAATAAATGAATTTTTGAATGCCTTCTTCACATTGTAAGGCAAGAGAGTTATTTTCTTCTCGCAATCTGCATGAACACCTTTCGATCAATACCACTTTTAACTTTCTTTTATTTTAATTAATACGCTAAAACCGTACGAAAATTTCACTTTTTGGGTTTTAATTTATAGATAATAATTTATTGTGCAATAAATAAAGAAAGAAATGCTAAAACATTTTGTAGGTATTTATATTTGCAAACTATTTTCTCTCGACATTTTTAAATTCGCTTTCAATAAACCAGACGAAAAAGTGATAATAAATAATCTGCAAATCTGTTCTTATAACAGTGCTGATGATAAACGGTTATTTATGTAAAAAACGAAGAAAAAAATGCTTGCAAACAATTGTACATTTCACTTGCATTTTTTAAATTTAGTTTAGAAACAAAATAATTTGTGAACTTTGGAGATAGTAAAAGGATGTTATCCTGAAGACATGTTATAAAGGAAAATAAAGTGCACATCCTAAAAGGGATGACTAGTATCCTGCTTTTGATATACGTACAATTTCACAGTTATATATATATATATATAAACATTACTGACCATTAATATCAGGATTTTACCTTGCAAAAAGCATTATAGTTAAAATGCACGAGCAGATTTTTTTTTTCCTTTTTCAAAAGTCAATTTAATACGTTTGCTACTATTAATTTCTTCTTTTTTTTTTTTTTTTTTCTCTACTTACCTTCTTCTCTACTTACCGTTCCCGGAAGACAAAGCCTGTGTAATTCCATGGAGAATATTGCCCCTATTATAATTCGTTAAATAGCACATATTTTTAAATTCTGTTTTCACATTCAGAAAATTCACAACTATAAAACAGTTTGTAGCTTTCTAAAAATTGATTTTTATAAATTTTATATTTTATTTTGAGGTTGCAAAATTCGAATTTTCACAACGTAAAATTTTGCATTTTTGAGTTTAGAAAGGAATCCTTTTGGGGAGAAAATTCAATTTTTAGAAAGCGATAACCTGTTTAGCAGTTGTGAATTTTCTGAATGTCTGAACAAAATTTAAAAATATTGTATTAGTTAATGGGTTATAACGGAGCAAAATTTTCCGTAGAATAACATTGGCTTCAGCTTTCGGAGACGATAAGTAGCGAGTACCCTTAACTTCCCCAATTCTGTTTTCTATTTCTCTTGTTCAATCATAATTCTGTACCCCGAAGATAAACGTACCTTATCACAAAAATGATTTTTTTTTTTTTTTTTTTATGTTAATGATGTCGTAATGAAATACATTTGCCATGAATGAAGAAAATGGACATATTTTTATTTTTCACTATGTCTTATCTGTTTTATAGTAACTCGAAATGGTGTTTAATATTTTAATGATAATAATAATACAATTTTAATTATTAAATTCTCTTGGAATTAAATTAACCTCTTTAATCTAAATTAAATCTAATTCAATGATTTCTTTTCTTTTCTTTTAAATCTTCAGCAATCAACGTGGTAAATGCCGTTTATGCATGCCAGCGTCACATAATATAGAGTAAAATACGAATGTATAAAACCTTTATATATATATATTGTTTCAGTAATACAGAAGTCGAGGCTTGTTTTTATTCGGAATTCTTTCGCAATCTCTTTACCTTGCGTTCATTTTACAGAAATAAGTTAACGTTAATTTGTATAACAAACATAAAAACGTTCCTTAAAAAACAACAAGCATCTCATAAAAATAAATTGAAAAACTCTTCCGTCAGTTTATAAAAATATTTACTTGTTGATATGATACAAGTGATAACATATGATGGTCCCCTAAAGACAATATGATAAGAAATATTACTATAACTCAAAAACTAATGACAAGAATAAGCTGTAAGCTTAGAAGTCCCATTTAGGTGTTCGCATGTAAAAGTTCAATTAAACGTATGGCTGGCACCCATAACAACACCCTCCGTCAAACCAGGAACGGAACAAATATCTAAGAAATAAAACCATAAGAAAAGACCTAAGTGCTACTTCATTTCATGATCGTATAAGAAAACTATCTAAAAGACTTTACGACAATATCAACAACCACAATAATGACAAATCACTGAGCTGCCAGATTATGATATTCCTTCTCCTTCCAAAAGAAAACGCGCGTTTTTCTATGGTTTTGGAGACCTAACTTTTTTTCTTTTTCTCTTTGCCACGTTCTTATTATTTTAAATATTAATTAAAAAAAAAAAAAAAGAAAAAAAGAAAAGAAAGAAAGAAAGAAATATCAAAACCATATTAGCTTTCTTTTGGAATCTTAAGTTTACGCAATAGATGGAGATTAACCTCAACATTATTGCACCTAAACCTTCACCTCCAATTTACTCTTTTCAGTTAAACTTAATTTAACTTTATATAAAAGTATGGTTACTGTTAAGTCCCCCCTTTGTGTGTGTGTGTGTGTGTGGACAGACTGTCTTTTTGGGTCTTCTCCGCAGCTACCCCTTTTCTATCTACTAGTCTTTTTCATTGTAGGAACTGAGAACTCAATTTTACTTTTTTTTACAAATTTCTCGCTATTTTATTCTAATATAACCTTTTTATTTTATTTTATGCCTAATAATTGTTAATTCTTTTTTTACGCAATTTTTTATATTTTTCTTTAAAAAAACTTGCAGCTAAACTTAAATTATGGCTCATTTAACAGTATATAGACTCATAACTTTAGACAGGGTGTAAAGTGCCCTGCACTAGGTAACCTAACAATGGATAATCCAGTTCCAGCTCCAGGGACTAATGTCTTGCCGCAGCTCCAGCTATGGTGACTGAGGTGACTGAATAGTTTTGTAAGGCTTGGCACAGCGTAATTTGGCGACATACTACTATACTTCTGATGGGTTGCAAGACTGTGTTTTATGTCAGTGCGATAATTTACGCGTTAGGCGGATAAAGATATACCGTACTGTATTGTATTCGGGATATTGTATTTTATACATTATTAAACAAGTTAATAATTTATATTTTTATGTAGAATAAATAAATATTGATTGCTGATTATCGAGTAATAAAAGTGGGATCTTGAAGCTCCTGATCTTTAGGTCAGCTGGAATTGTAACAAATTCAGTATTTAAAAAAAATTGTCATTAATTTACGTATTTCATTTGTGAATTTTTCGTCTGAAGCATTATTCTGTACTTATACAAAATCTTAATTACTTTTGTGTTGTAAAGGTGTAAGGTATTAAAATAATAGCTTGAGTTAACATATCATTTTTGTCTAACGAAGTAATTTTTTTTTTATTATTATTTATACGTATTTATTTATTTACTTATTTTATTTTATTTTATTTTATTTATTTATTTATTTTATTTTAAGTTTTTTTTTAAATTTATAAGTATTTATTTATTTACTTATTTTATTTTATTTTATTTATTTATTCATTTTATTTTAATTTTAATTTTTTTTTTTTTTTTTTTTTTTTTTATGCAAATTCATAATGTGTAGGGGACAAACTTTTTTCCCCGTTACTTTTTATTATCTTCTTCTTCTTTCTTTCTTTTTTTTTTCACATTTTATGTTTCAGAAGGAGTATTTTGGGGTGGGGAGGGGTTGGAGGGGTTGCTAATATTCACCAATGACATAGATCTTGAATTACTTGTTTACTGATATGTTGAAAAAAAAAAATAATAATAATAGAATAAATTAATAAAAGTAGTTTATTTATTTATTTTAAATTATTTTCTTAATGTAAATTCTATTGCACATTTAAATTAACCTGATAATAATCATATAGACCGAATATTAAAAACCTGATTTTCAAATTTATTATAAGGCGTGAATGTTTCAAAATCTCATTTATACATGAAAAATTCAACTTCAAAACAATACTTTTTCTGCGATGTACGGGTAAGGGAAGATAAATAATTGATAGCTCATTCAAATTCTGAGTAACCCGGTACATTATCTATTAATTATATAATAGTATCGCTTAGAGGTCGAAACTCGACCACTTTTTTGGAAAGGGAGGCAAAGCAAGGTAATTGCCTTCTCCTAAACGGAATTAAATTGCAACACAGCTGCGGCAATTGTTTGTCGATATGCACTCAACCTGAATCAGCAGAGTTTTACTTAATATATTTCTCTAAAGGCCTTATTCACCAAACAAGTGTTAAACCATAGTTCACGTAACACTTGTGTAGCGTTAACACTCCCTTAACCTTGGGTTAAAAAGTTTTCGTATTCGCCAACAGCGGATTAGGTGACCCCAGAGTTATCTCGAGAAATTTGTAAGAGTCTTTTTGGTTGGTCAATAAAAAAGCAATGTATTAAAAAAGTAAACAACTGTTCTTTCGCTGTAACTGTAACATACTCATGTAACACCAGAGTTACCCTTCCAATTTCGGAGGATTAAAAAAAGAGGGTTAAATCGCTGATTTTGCGTGGTGAATACCGATTTTGAGATAACCCAGCACATTCTCTGATAACTCTAGTGTTAAATGTTTAATGAAAAAGGCTGTTAGTTTGGTACACTGTAGATGCCGAACTTTTACTGAAATGAGAGGAAATCTCAACGTGGAAGCGCCACCTGTTACCTGATGTAGCCCAAAAGCAAATCGGTACTATATCAAACCAAGGTCCAACCAAATATCAAACTCGGTTAAATTAATTCCATTGGTTCATAAAGCAAATTGTTTGAACTCAAAAAGACAGATATTTTTATAAAAGTGGTCGAATTGAGTTCGGGAAATCCCAAAACGTGTAACTTCATCAAAAACTGAAAATCTAAAATTTTTCTGAATCTTATAGTTTTTGCTTATATATACAGAGGATAGAATAATAAATCCACTTTTTTAAAAATAAGAAGACGATTTCAATTAATTGAAATGCATGGGAATCTCAAAAAGTGTAACTTCGTCGAAAACCGGAAATCGAAATTTTTTCTGTAGCTTCTACATTATATTATACGTCCAGAAGCTAGTAATAAATCCACTTTTTTAAAAATAAGTAGCCAATTTCAGTTAATTGATATGCAAGTAAATCTCAAAACGTGTAAATTCGTCGAAAACTGGAAATCAAAAGTTTTTCCAAATCTTATAGTTTCTTCTTTTATATGTAGAGGAAGAATTATAAAACCACTTTTTAAAAATATGTAGTCAATTTTAGTTAGTTGAAATCAAGGAAATCTCAAAATGTGTAAATTCATCGAAAACTGGAAATCGAAATTTTTTTCCGTATCATCTACTTGCTTCTTATATATGCAGAAGCTAGTAATAAATCCACTTTTTTAAAAATAATTAGCTAATTCTAATTAACTTAAGAGCAAGAAAATTTTAAAAGGTGTAAATTCATCGAAAACTAGAAATCAAAATTTCTTCCATATCCTCTACTTGCTTCTTATATATGCAAGAGATATACGCAAGTGATGTGTGACCTCATCGTTTTTGGGGCCAAGTGAAATATTTCCTATATTAATCATGCATTGGATTTTTTGTAAGAAATTATTAAGAATTGAGGAAAAATACTTCCCGATTTTAATTCCCATATTTAGGTATAGTTATAAATTGGTTGTCATCTACATGTGCTAGATAAACTTATTTTGTTGTCAAATTGACAAAATTTTAATTTTAAATTTCAAAACTCTGTCGTCCTTAGCGTTTTTTGAATTTGGCGATCAAAAACGTAATACGAAAATATACATGCCAGATGTATATTTTCGTAATATGTATTGTATGAAATATTGTTTCATATTAATCTCTCTTAATGTACGTTTTTAAAATAACCATGTTTTTTGAAAGGAATTAAATATGCTCGTCAGATACTTTAGCGTCCTTTTATTATTATTTATTTATTTATTTATTTATTCGCCAATAATGACAGCCTGTTCCTTTGAAATGAATCTCATTCTTTTGACATGAAATGCTTATGTTTATAATCGAAAAGGGAAGTCTGCCATTTTATTTTTCTAGAATTTTCAAACCTAAAATTTTGTGAATTTTACAGAAAAAATAACTCAATCTAATACACGCAGACACTAACCCAAATATGGGGATTAATATCGGGAGATAATTTTCCTTAATATTTAAATTTAAACAAGTTAATGTTTAAAATGAATCCAATTAACAATTAACATAGGAATTCTTTTGCTTGGCCCACGGACGGTCAGTGACGTCATCACATCGCTTGCGTACAGTAAGAAATTCATTTGTTAAAAAAATAAGAGGTCAATGGACTTTATCCGCGTTACGTAATAAACCCTTGACACATGAGTACTACAGGTAAAAATGCAGAATTATAATGTTTACATTTGTGTAATTATGGGGAAATGTTTGCATTCTCTAGGGAAATATTTGTATCCTTGAGGGAAATTCATAGGGAAATGGAGATTCAGAAGTCACATGTTGGGTATGATTTAGCCTCGAACCCGAAAAACGGATATTGTCCATTTCAGTTAATTGAAATTATCTTCAAATTAGAACTGCGTAAATCAAAAAAAAAAAAAAAAAAAAAAAAAAAAAAAATAGGGAAGAAAAGAAAAGAAAAGAAAGAAAGAAAAAGAAAAGGAAATTAGATCTTAATAAAATTAGAAAAAAAAAGAACTCTTATAAATCAAATCCTTTTTTAACTTGTATTTATTTTCAACAATACAAACTTTCGATCTACCACTTATTCACTCGAATGTCTACCGTCTAATGGCTGTTTTCGCTTAGAATAAAAAATCTGTAGTCGAGAGTATAGTGATGTTACATAATACAAATTACTGTGTCTATGATTTTATTCGAGTTTTAAGAAATTGGCAGATTTAACAACTTTCTACTTTTAGGTATTTTTTAATGTAAAAGAAAACGGTATAATGTAAGATTTTGTAAAAATAAAAGTATTTTTAAATACCTTCTTAAATCGTAAGAAAATAATTTCTGTATTCTGCAAATCTGGCTAATCATACATTTCGAATGGAACCATTTTCAACCCTCTACTCCCATAATTAATGCGTTATAAGTGTACCACAATTTTCCTGCTAGCCTATTAATATATAGATGAACGGTTAATGATGATAAACGGTTATTTATGTAAAAAACGAAGAAAAAAATGCTTGCAAACAATTGTACATTTCACTTGCATTTTTTAAATTTAGTTTAGAAACAAAATAATTTGTGAACTTTGGAGATAGTAAAAGGATGTTATCCTGAAGACATGTTATAAAGGAAAATAAAGTGCACATCCTAAAAGGGATGACTAGTATCCTGCTTTTGATATACGTACAATTTCACAGTTATATATATATATATATATAAACATTACTGACCATTAATATCAGGATTTTACCTTGCAAAAAGCATTATATTTAAAATGCACGAGCAGATTTTTTTTTCCTTTTTCAAAAGTCAATTTAATACGTTTGCTACTATTAATTTCTTCTTCTTTTTTTTTTTTTTTTTTCTCTACTTACCTTCTTCTCTACTTACCGTTCCCGGAAGACAAAGCCTGTGTAATTCCATGGAGAATATTGCCCCTTTTATATATCGTTAAATAGCACATATTTTTAAATTCTGTTTTCACATTCAGAAAATTCACAACTATAAAACAGTTTGTAGCTTTCTAAAAATTGATTTTTATAAATTTTAATATTTTATTTTGAGGTTGCAAAATTCGAATTTTCACAACGTAAAATTTTGCATTTTTGAGTTTAGAAAGGAATCCTTTTGGGGAGAAAATTCAATTTTTAGAAAGCGACAACCTGTTTAGCAGTTGTGAATTTTCTGAATGTCTGAACAAAATTTAAAAATATTGTATTAGTTAATGGGTTATAACGGAGCAAAATTTTCCGTAGAATAACATTGGCTTCAGCTTTCGGAGACGATAAGTAGCGAGTACCCTTAACTTAATTATCCCCAATTCTGTTTTCTATTTCTCTTGTTCAATCATAATTCTGTACCCCGAAGATAAACGTACCTTATCACAAAAATGATTTTTTTTTTTTTTTTTTTTTTTTATGTTAATGATGTCGTAATGAAATACATTTGCCATGAATCAAGAAAATGGACATATTTTTATTTTTCACTATGTCTTATCTGTTTTATAGTAACTCGAAATGGTGTTTAATATTTTAATGATAATAATAATACAATTTTAATTATTAAATTCTCTTGGAATTAAATTAACCTCTTTAATCTAAATTAAATCTAATTCAATGATTTCTTTTCTTTTCTTTTAAATCTTCAGCAATCAACGTGGTAAATGCCGTTTATGCATGCCAGCGTCACATAATATAGAGTAAAATACGAATGTATAAAACCTTTATATATATATATTGTTTCAGTAATACAGAAGTCGAGGCTTGTTTTTATTCGGAATTCTTTCGCAATCTCTTTACCTTGCGTTCATTTTACAGAAATAAGTTAACGTTAATTTGTATAACAAACATAAAAACGTTCCTTAAAAAACAACAAGCATCTCATAAAAATAAATTGAAAAACTCTTCCGTCAGTTTATAAAAATATTTACTTGTTGATATGATACAAGTGATAACATATGATGGTCCCCTAAAGACAATATGATAAGAAATATTACTATAACTCAAAAACTAATGACAAGAATAAGCTGTAAGCTTAGAAGTCCCATTTAGGTGTTCGCATGTAAAAGTTCAATTAAACGTATGGCTGGCACCCATAACAACACCCTCCGTCAAACCAGGAACGGAACAAATATCTAAGAAATAAAACCATAAGAAAAGACCTAAGTGCTACTTCATTTCATGATCGTATAAGAAAATTATCTAAAAGACTTTACGACAATATCAACAACCACAATAATGACAAATCACTGAGCTGCCAGATTATGATATTCCTTCTCCTTCCAAAAGAAAACGCGCGTTTTTCTATGGCTTTGGAGACCTAACTTTTTTTCTTTTTCTCTTTGCCACGTTCTTATTATTTTAAATATTAATAAAAAAAAAAAAAAAAAGAAAAAAAGAAAAGAAAGAAAGAAAGAAATATCAAAACCATATTAGCTTTCTTTTGGAATCTTAAGTTTACGCAATAGATGGAGATTAACCTCAACATTATTGCACCTAAACCCTCACCTCCAATTTACTCTTTTCAGTTAAACTTAGTTTAACTTTATATAAAAGTATGGTTACTGTTAAGTGCCCCCCCTTTGTGTGTGTGTGTGTGTGTGGACAGACTGTCTTTTTGGGTCTTCTCCACAGCTACCCCTTTTCTATCTACTAGTCTTTTTCATTGTAGGAACTGAGAACTCAATTTTACTTTTTTTTACAAATTTCTCGCTATTTTATTCTAATATACCCTTTTTATTTTATTTTATGCCTAATAATTGTTAATTTTTTTTTACGCAATTTTTTATATTTTTCTTTAAAAAAACTTGCAGCTAAACTTAAATTATGGCTCATTTAACAGTATATAGACTCATAACTTTAGACAGGGTGTAAAGTGCCCTGCACTAGGTAACCTAACAATGGATAATCCAGTTCCAGCTCCAGGGACTAATGTCTTGCCGCAGCTCCAGCTATGGTGACTGAGGTGACTGAATAGTTTTGTAAGGCTTGGCACAGCGTAATTTGGCGACATACTACTATACTTCTGATGGGTTGCAAGACTGTGTTTTATGTCAGTGCGATAATTTACGCGTTAGGCGGATAAAGATATACCGTACTGTATTGTATTCGGGATATTGTATTTTATACATTATTAAACAAGTTAATAATTTATATTTTTATGTAGAATAAATAAATATTGATTGCTGATTATCGAGTAATAAAAGTGGGATCTTGAAGCTCCTGATCTTTAGGTCAGCTGGAATTGTAACAAATTCAGTATTTAAAAAAAATTGTCATTAATTTACGTATTTCATTTGTGAATTTTTCGTCTGAAGCATTATTCTGTACTTATACAAAATCTTAATTACTTTTGTGTTGTAAAGGTGTAAGGTATTAAAATAATAGCTTGAGTTAACATATCATTTTTGTCTAACGAAGTATTTTTTTTTTTTTATTTATTTATACGTATTTATTTATTTGCTTATTTTATTTTATTTATTTTATTTATTTATTTATTTTATTTTAAGTTTTTTTTTAAATTTATAAGTATTTATTTATTTACTTATTTTATTTTATTTTATTGATTTATTCATATTATTTTAATTTTAATTTTTTTTTTTTTTTTTTTTTTTTTTTTAATGCAAATTCATAATGTGTAGGGGACAAACTTTTTTCCCCGTTACTTTTTATTATCTTCTTCTTCTTTCTTTCTTTTTTTTTCACATTTTATGTTTCAGAAGGAGTATTTTGGGGTGGGGAGGGGTTGGAGGGTTTGCTAATATTCACCAATGACATAGATCTTGAATTACTTGTTTACTGATATGTTGAAAAAAAAAAATAATAATAGAATAAATTAATAAAAGTAGTTTATTTATTTATTTTAAATTATTTTCTTAATGTAAATTCTATTGCACATTTAAATTAACCTGATAATAATCATATAGACCGAATATTAAAAACCTGATTTTCAAATTTATTATAAGGCGTGAATGTATCAAAATCTCATTTATACATGAAAAATTCAACTTCAAAACAATACTTTTTCTGCGATATACGGGTAAGGGAAGATAAATAATTGATAGCTCATTCAAATTCTGAGTAACCCGGTACATTATCTATTAATTATATAATAGTATCGCTTAGAGGTCGAAACTCGACCACTTTTTAGGAAAGGGAGGCAAAGCAAGGTAATTGCCTTCTCCTAAACGGAATTAAATTGCAACACAGCTGCGGCAATTGTTTGTCGATATGCACTCAACCTGAATCAGCAGAGTTTTACTTAATATATTTCTCTAAAGGCCTTATTCACGAAACAAGTGTTAAACCATAGTTCACGTAACACTTGTGTAGCGTTAACACTCCCTTAACCTTGGGTTAAAAAGTTTTCGTATTCGCCAACAGCGGATTAGGTGACCCCAGAGTTATCTCGAGAAATTTGTAAGAGTCTTTTTGGTTGGTCAATAAAAAAGCAATGTATTAAAAAAGTAAACAACTGTTCTTTCGCTGTAACTGTAACATACTCATGTAACACCAGAGTTACCCTTCCAATTTCGGAGGATTAAAAAAAGAGGGTTAAATCGCTGATTTTGCGTGGTGAATACCGATTTTGAGATAACCCAGCACATTCTCTGATAACTCTAGTGTTAAATGTTTAATGAAAAAGGCTGTTAGTTTGGTACACTGTAGATGCCGAACTTTTACTGAAATGAGAGGAAATCTCAACGTGGAAGCGCCACCTGTTACCTGATGTAGCCCAAAAGCAAATCGGTACTATATCAAACCAAGGTCCAACCAAATATCAAACTCGGTTAAATTAATTCCATTGGTTCATAAAGCAAATTGTTTGAACTCAAAAAGACAGATATTTTTATAAAAGTGGTCGAATTGAGTTCGGGAAATCCCAAAACGTGTAACTTCATCAAAAACTGAAAATCTAAAATTTTTCTGAATCTTATAGTTTTTGCTTATATATACAGAGGATAGAATAATAAATCCACTTTTTTAAAAATAAGAAGACGATTTCAATTAATTGAAATGCATGGGAATCTCAAAAAGTGTAACTTCGTCGAAAACCGGAAATCGAAATTTTTTCTGTAGCTTCTACATTATATTATACGTCCAGAAGCTAGTAATAAATCCACTTTTTTAAAAATAAGTAGCCAATTTCAGTTAATTGATATGCAAGTAAATCTCAAAACGTGTAAATTCGTCGAAAACTGGAAATCAAAAGTTTTTCCAAATCTTATAGTTTCTTCTTTTATATGTAGAGGAAGAATTATAAAACCACTTTTTAAAAATATGTAGTCAATTTTAGTTAGTTGAAATCAAGGAAATCTCAAAATGTGTAAATTCATCGAAAACTGGAAATCGAAATTTTTTTCCGTATCATCTACTTGCTTCTTATATATGCAGAAGCTAGTAATAAATCCACTTTTTTAAAAATAATTAGCTAATTCTAATTAACTTAAGAGCAAGAAAATTTTAAAAGGTGTAAATTCATCGAAAACTAGAAATCAAAATTTCTTCCATATCCTCTACTTGCTTCTTATATATGCAAGAGATATACGCAAGTGATGTGTGACCTCATCGTTTTTGGGGCCAAGTGAAATATTTCCTATATTAATCATGCATTGGATTTTTTGTAAGAAATTATTAAGAATTGAGGAAAAATACTTCCCGATTTTAATTCCCATATTTAGGTATAGTTATAAATTGGTTGTCATCTACATGTGCTAGATAAACTTATTTTGTTGTCAAATTGACAAAATTTTAATTTTAAATTTCAAAACTCTGTCGTCCTTAGCGTTTTTTGAATTTGGCGATCAAAAACGTAATACGAAAATATACATGCCAGATGTATATTTTCGTAATATGTATTGTATGAAATATTGTTTCATATTAATCTCTCTTAATGTACGTTTTTAAAATAACCATGTTTTTTGAAAGGAATTAAATATGCTCGTCAGATACTTTAGCGTCCTTTTATTATTATTTATTTATTTATTTATTTATTCGCCAATAATGACAGCCTGTTCCTTTGAAATGAATCTCATTCTTTTGACATGAAATGCTTATGTTTATAATCGAAAAGGGAAGTCTGCCATTTTATTTTTCTAGAATTTTCAAACCTAAAATTTTGTGAATTTTACAGAAAAAATAACTCAATCTAATACACGCAGACACTAACCCAAATATGGGGATTAATATCGGGAGATAATTTTCCTTAATATTTAAATTTAAACAAGTTAATGTTTAAAATCAATCCAATTAACAATTAACATAGGAATTCTTTTGCTTGGCCCACGGACGGTCAGTGACGTCATCACATCGCTTGCGTACAGTAAGAAATTCATTTGTTAAAAAAATAAGAGGTCAATGGACTTTATCCGCGTTACGTAATAAACCCTTGACACATGAGTACTACAGGTAAAAATGCAGAATTATAATGTTTACATTTGTGTAATTATGGGGAAATGTTTGCATTCTCTAGGGAAATATTTGTATCCTTGAGGGAAATTCATAGGGAAATGGAGATTCAGAAGTCACATGTTGGGTATGATTTAGCCTCGAACCCGAAAAACGGATATTGTCCATTTCAGTTAATTGAAATTATCTTCAAATTAGAACTGCGTAAATCAAAAAAAAAAAAAAAAAAAAAAAAAAAAAATAGGGAAGAAAAGAAAAGAAAAGAAAGAAAGAAAAAGAAAAGGAAATTAGATCTTAATAAAATTAGAAAAAAAAAGAACTCTTATAAATCAAATCCTTTTTTAACTTGTATTTATTTTCAACAATACAAACTTTCGATCTACCACTTATTCACTCGAATGTCTACCGTCTAATGGCTGTTTTCGCTTAGAATAAAAAATCTGTAGTTGAGAGTATAGTGATGTTACATAATACAAATTACTGTGTCTATGATTTTATTCGAGTTTTAAGAAATTGGCAGATTTAACAACTTTCTACTTTTAGGTATTTTTTAATGTAAAAGAAAACGGTATAATGTAAGATTTTGTAAAAATAAAAGTATTTTTAAATACCTTCTTAAATCGTAAGAAAATAATTTCTGTATTCTGCAAATCTGGCTAATCATACATTTCGAATGGAACCATTTTCAACCCTCTACTCCCATAATTAATACGTTATAAGTGTACCACAATTTTCCTGCTAGCCTATTAATATATAGATGAACGGTTAATGATGATAAACGGTTATTTATGTAAAAAACGAAGAAAAAAATGCTTGCAAACAATTGTACATTTCACTTGCATTTTTTAAATTTAGTTTAGAAACAAAATAATTTGTGAACTTTGGAGATAGTAAAAGGATGTTATCCTGAAGACATGTTATAAAGGAAAATAAAGTGCACATCCTAAAAGGGATGACTAGTATCCTGCTTTTGATATACGTACAATTTCACAGTTATATATATATATATATATAAACATTACTGACCATTAATATCAGGATTTTACCTTGCAAAAAGCATTATAGTTAAAATGCACGAGCAGATTTTTTTTTCCTTTTTCAAAAGTCAATTTAATACGTTTGCTACTATTAATTTCTTCTTCTTTTTTTTTTTTTTTTTTCTCTACTTACCTTCTTCTCTACTTACCGTTCCCGGAAGACAAAGCCTGTGTAATTCCATGGAGAATATTGCCCCTTTTATATATCGTTAAATAGCACATATTTTTAAATTCTGTTTTCACATTCAGAAAATTCACAACTATAAAACAGTTTGTAGCTTTCTAAAAATTGATTTTTATAAATTTTAATATTTTATTTTGAGGTTGCAAAATTCGAATTTTCACAACGTAAAATTTTGCATTTTTGAGTTTAGAAAGGAATCCTTTTGGGGAGAAAATTCAATTTTTAGAAAGCGATAACCTGTTTAGCAGTTGTGAATTTTCTGAATGTCTGAACAAAATTTAAAAATATTGTATTAGTTAATGGGTTATAACGGAGCAAAATTTTCCGTAGAATAACATTGGCTTCAGCTTTCGGAGACGATAAGTAGCGAGTACCCTTAACTTAATTATCCCCAATTCTGTTTTCTATTTCTCTTGTTCAATCATAATTCTGTACCCCGAAGATAAACGTACCTTATCACAAAAATGATTTTTTTTTTTTTTTTTTTTTTTTTTTTATGTTAATGATGTCGTAATGAAATACATTTGCCATGAATCAAGAAAATGGACATATTTTTATTTTTCACTATGTCTTATCTGTTTTACAGTAACTCGAAATGGTGTTTAATATTTTAATGATAATAATAATACAATTTTAATTATTAAATTCTCTTGGAATTAAATTAACCTCTTTAATCTAAATTAAATCTAATTCAATGATTTCTTTTCTTTTCTTTTAAATCTTCAGCAATCAACGTGGTAAATGCCGTTTATGCATGCCAGCGTCACATAATATAGAGTAAAATACGAATGTATAAAACCTTTATATATATATATTGTTTCAGTAATACAGAAGTCGAGGCTTGTTTTTATTCGGAATTCTTTCGCAATCTCTTTACCTTGCGTTCATTTTACAGAAATAAGTTAACGTTAATTTGTATAACAAACATAAAAACGTTCCTTAAAAAACAACAAGCATCTCATAAAAATAAATTGAAAAACTCTTCCGTCAGTTTATAAAAATATTTACTTGTTGATATGATACAAGTGATAACATATGATGGTCCCCTAAAGACAATATGATAAGAAATATTACTATAACTCAAAAACTAATGACAAGAATAAGCTGCAAGCTTAGAAGTCCCATTTAGGTGTTCGCATGTAAAAGTTCAATTAAACGTATGGCTGGCACCCATAACAACACCCTCCGTCAAACCAGGAACGGAACACATATCTAAGAAATAAAACCATAAGAAAAGACCTAAGTGCTACTTCATTTCATGATCGTATAAGAAAATTATCTAAAAGACTTTACGACAATATCAACAACCACAATAATGACAAATCACTGAGCTGCCAGATTATGATATTCCTTCTCCTTCCAAAAGAAAACGCGCGTTTTTCTATGGCTTTGGAGACCTAACTTTTTTTCTTTTTCTCTTTGCCACGTTCTTATTATTTTAAATATTAATAAAAAAAAAAAAAAAAGAAAAAAAGAAAAGAAAGAAAGAAAGAAATATCAAAACCATATTAGCTTTCTTTTGGAATCTTAAGTTTACGCAATAGATGGAGATTAACCTCAACATTATTGCACCTAAACCCTCACCTCCAATTTACTCTTTTCAGTTAAACTTAGTTTAACTTTATATAAAAGTATGGTTACTGTTAAGTGCCCCCCCTTTGTGTGTGTGTGTGTGTGTGGACAGACTGTCTTTTTGGGTCTTCTCCACAGCTACCCCTTTTCTATCTACTAGTCTTTTTCATTGTAGGAACTGAGAACTCAATTTTACTTTTTTTTACAAATTTCTCGCTATTTTATTCTAATATACCCTTTTTATTTTATTTTATGCCTAATAATTGTTAATTTTTTTTTACGCAATTTTTTATATTTTTCTTTAAAAAAACTTGCAGCTAAACTTAAATTATGGCTCATTTAACAGTATATAGACTCATAACTTTAGACAGGGTGTAAAGTGCCCTGCACTAGGTAACCTAACAATGGATAATCCAGTTCCAGCTCCAGGGACTAATGTCTTGCCGCAGCTCCAGCTATGGTGACTGAGGTGACTGAATAGTTTTGTAAGGCTTGGCACAGCGTAATTTGGCGACATACTACTATACTTCTGATGGGTTGCAAGACTGTGTTTTATGTCAGTGCGATAATTTACGCGTTAGGCGGATAAAGATATACCGTACTGTATTGTATTCGGGATATTGTATTTTATACATTATTAAACAAGTTAATAATTTATATTTTTATGTAGAATAAATAAATATTGATTGCTGATTATCGAGTAATAAAAGTGGGATCTTGAAGCTCCTGATCTTTAGGTCAGCTGGAATTGTAACAAATTCAGTATTTAAAAAAAATTGTCATTAATTTACGTATTTCATTTGTGAATTTTTCGTCTGAAGCATTATTCTGTACTTATACAAAATCTTAATTACTTTTGTGTTGTAAAGGTGTAAGGTATTAAAATAATAGCTTGAGTTAACATATCATTTTTGTCTAACGAAGTATTTTTTTTTTTTTTTATTTATTTATACGTATTTATTTATTTGCTTATTTTATTTTATTTATTTTATTTATTTATTTATTTTATTTTAAGTTTTTTTTTAAATTTATAAGTATTTATTTATTTACTTATTTTATTTTATTTTATTGATTTATTCATATTATTTTAATTTTAATTTTTTTTTTTTTTTTTTTTTTTTTTTAATGCAAATTCATAATGTGTAGGGGACAAACTTTTTTCCCCGTTACTTTTTATTATCTTCTTCTTCTTTCTTTCTTTTTTTTTCACATTTTATGTTTCAGAAGGAGTATTTTGGGGTGGGGAGGGGTTGGAGGGTTTGCTAATATTCACCAATGACATAGATCTTGAATTACTTGTTTACTGATATGTTGAAAAAAAAAAATAATAATAATAGAATAAATTAATAAAAGTAGTTTATTTATTTATTTTAAATTATTTTCTTAATGTAAATTCTATTGCACATTTAAATTAACCTGATAATAATCATATAGACCGAATATTAAAAACCTGATTTTCAAATTTATTATAAGGCGTGAATGTATCAAAATCTCATTTATACATGAAAAATTCAACTTCAAAACAATACTTTTTCTGCGATATACGGGTAAGGGAAGATAAATAATTGATAGCTCATTCAAATTCTGAGTAACCCGGTACATTATCTATTAATTATATAATAGTATCGCTTAGAGGTCGAAACTCGACCACTTTTTAGGAAAGGGAGGCAAAGCAAGGTAATTGCCTTCTCCTAAACGGAATTAAATTGCAACACAGCTGCGGCAATTGTTTGTCGATATGCACTCAACCTGAATCAGCAGAGTTTTACTTAATATATTTCTCTAAAGGCCTTATTCACCAAACAAGTGTTAAACCATAGTTCACGTAACACTTGTGTAGCGTTAACACTCCCTTAACCTTGGGTTAAAAAGTTTTCGTATTCGCCAACAGCGGATTAGGTGACCCCAGAGTTATCTCGAGAAATTTGTAAGAGTCTTTTTGGTTGGTCAATAAAAAAGCAATGTATTAAAAAAGTAAACAACTGTTCTTTCGCTGTAACTGTAACATACTCATGTAACACCAGAGTTACCCTTCCAATTTCGGAGGATTAAAAAAAGAGGGTTAAATCGCTGATTTTGCGTGGTGAATACCGATTTTGAGATAACCCAGCACATTCTCTGATAACTCTAGTGTTAAATGTTTAATGAAAAAGGCTGTTAGTTTGGTACACTGTAGATGCCGAACTTTTACTGAAATGAGAGGAAATCTCAACGTGGAAGCGCCACCTGTTACCTGATGTAGCCCAAAAGCAAATCGGTACTATATCAAACCAAGGTCCAACCAAATATCAAACTCGGTTAAATTAATTCCATTGGTTCATAAAGCACATTGTTTGAACTCAAAAAGACAGATATTTTTATAAAAGTGGTCGAATTGAGTTCGGGAAATCCCAAAACGTGTAACTTCATCAAAAACTGAAAATCTAAAATTTTTCTGAATCTTATAGTTTTTGCTTATATATACAGAGGATAGAATAATAAATCCACTTTTTTAAAAATAAGAAGACGATTTCAATTAATTGAAATGCATGGGAATCTCAAAAAGTGTAACTTCGTCGAAAACCGGAAATCGAAATTTTTTCTGTAGCTTCTACATTTTATTATACGTCCAGAAGCTAGTAATAAATCCACTTTTTTAAAAATAAGTAGCCAATTTCAGTTAATTGATATGCAAGTAAATCTCAAAACGTGTAAATTCGTCGAAAACTGGAAATCAAAAGTTTTTCCAAATCTTATAGTTTCTTCTTTTATATGTAGAGGAAGAATTATAAAACCACTTTTTAAAAATATGTAGTCAATTTTAGTTAGTTGAAATCAAGGAAATCTCAAAATGTGTAAATTCATCGAGAACCGGAAATCGAAATTTTTTTCCGTATCATCTACTTGCTTCTTATATATGCAGAAGCTAGTAATAAATCCACTTTTTTAAAAATAATTAGCTAATTCTAATTAACTTAAGAGCAAGAAAATTTTAAAAGGTGTAAATTCATCGAAAACTAGAAATCAAAATTTCTTCCCTATCCTCTACTTGCTTCTTATATATGCAAGAGTATATACGCAAGTGATGTGTGACCTCATCGTTTTTGGGGCCAAGTGAAATATTTCCTTTATTAATCATGCATTGGATTTTTTGTAAGAAATTATTAAGAATTGAGGAAAAATACTTCCCGATTTTAATTCCCATATTTAGGTATAGTTATAAATTGGTTGTCATCTACATGTGCTAGATAAACCTATTTTGTTGTCAAATTGACAAAATTTTAATTTTAAATTTCAAAACTCTGTCGTCCTTAGCGTTTTTTGAATTTGGCGATCAAAAACGTAATACGAAAATATACATGCCAGATGTATATTTTCGTAATATGTATTGTATGAAATATTGTTTCATATTAATCATTGCTCTATTAATGTACGTTTTTAAAATAACCATGTTTTTTGAAAGGAATTAAATATGCTCGTCAGATACTTTAGCGTCCTTTTATTATTATTTATTTATTTATTTATTTATTCGCCAATAATGACAGCCTGTTCCTTTGAAATGAATGTCTGCCATTTTATTTTTCTAGAATTTTCAAACCTAAAATGTTGTGAATTTTACAGAAAAAATAACTCAATCTAATACACGCAGACACTAACCCAAATATGGGGATTAATATCGGGAGATAATTTTCCTTAATATTTAAATTTAAACAAGTTAATGTTTAAAATCAATCCAATTAACAATTAACATAGGAATTCTTTTGCTTGGCCCACGGACAGTCAGTGACGTCATCACATCGCTTGCGTACAGTAAGAAATTCATTTGTTAAAAAAATAAGAGGTCAATGGACTTTATCCGCGTTACGTAATAAACCCTTGACACATGAGTACTACAGGTAAAAATGCAGAATTATAATGTTTACATTTGTGTAATTATGGGGAAATGTTTGCATTCTCTAGGGAAATATTTGTATCCTTGAGGGAAATTCATAGGGAAATGGAGATTCAGAAGTCACATGTTGGGTATGATTTAGCCTCGAACCCGAAAAACGGATATTGTCCATTTCAGTTAATTGAAATTATCTTCAAATTAGAACTGCGTAAATCAAAAAAAAAAAAAAAAAAAAAATAGGGAAGAAAAGAAAAGAAAAGAAAGAAAGAAAAAGAAAAGGAAATTAGATCTTAATAAAATTAGAAAAAAAAAAGAACTCTTATAAATCAAATCCTTTTTTAACTTGTATTTATTTTCAACAATACAAACTTTCGATCTACCACTTATTCACTCGAATGTCTACCGTCTAATGGCTGTTTTCGCTTAGAATAAAAAATCTGTAGTCGAGAGTATAGTGATGTTACATAATACAAATTACTGTGTTTATGATTTTATTCGAGTTTTAAGAAATTGGCAGATTTAACAACTTTCTACTTTTAGGTATTTTTTAATGTAAAAGAAAACGGTATAATGTAAGATTTTGTAAAAATAAAAGTATTTTTAAATACCTTCTTAAATCGTAAGAAAATAATTTCTGTATTCTGCAAATCTGGCTAATCATACATTTCGAATGGAACCATTTTCAACCCTCTACTCCCATAATTAATACGTTATAAGTGTACCACAATTTTCCTGCTAGCCTATTAATATATAGATGCACAAAACTGTGTACATAAGTTTAGTCCAGATCAGAATGAAAAAATGTGACACAACATGAAATTATCTTTGGCCCATTTCCAACCATATAATTAATGTATTATAATTTTTTTAAGGGGGCTCTGTAAAAGTAAATCACTATTTTTTTCATTTCATATTCTAATGGAAACATGAATTTGTATATATAAAAGATATACGTCGATTGCATTTTCTTTAGTGTGATCTAATGGTATAATTGTAATGATAAGAAATTTCGTCCCTAGGGAAAATAGATTAGAATACTTTTGAATGTCCCTGTGCTCGAACCATTTTTCCAATAACAATAAAATATTTCAAGTGACCACTATCACCATATTATACAGATTTACAATACCATGTTTTGTCTTCTTAATGATAGTTGTCTCTTTGTTATGCTCATAAATTCACACAAAGACCAACTGTTAAAAACCTGTTTTTCGGATTAATAAAACCTCAAAACATATAAATCTAGCAAAAAAAAAAAAAAAAAAAAAAAAACAATTTCGGAAATTCAACCTAACACAATTATTTTTTCAATAACATATGGATTAGAGAAAGTAAAATTCTTCGTTAACAATCAATACCTACATAAAATTTCTGAGGTTAACTTTTATTATTTAAGGAAAATGAAAATTATTTAATACGTTTATATTTATATAAATTAAATATCCTAGTTAATTTCAAATATTAATTTAAATTATTTTTTAAATATTTGAACATAAAAAAATCAATATTTTTTATTTAAATTTTTATTGCAATCTAAATTCTTTTTATTTTTAATCTAAATAAAACATAATATAATAAACTCTGAAGTAAATTAAATTAAATATATTCTATAGCATTTAAGATATTTGAGAAAAATGTCAATTTCTTTTATAAAGATTCTATTTTACACTCTAGGACAAAAGGAAAAAAAAAAAAAAAAAAGCACCAAGAAGAAGTAATGCAAATTGGATACAAATTGACATGCATTCAGGTTTCGATGGAAAGTTTGGCGGCCAGTAAATGAACATGTGACGCTACAGCGCATTTTAACTGTGCAACTAGCAGGATATTAAAGAGGAGAAATTGTGATTCCAGGTCATAAATTCTTCGAAAATTTTATTCCGTCTACTCAAGTAGACACTAACCATGTCACGCACACAGGTGCACAAACAATATGCGAAGATATCTACGTTTGAGAGAGGTGTGTAGTTGGGCTCAAAGAAGCCGGTTGGTCCAATTCGCGAATTGTTTGACAATTCGATAGGAACGATGCAATTATTAGATGATATTGACAGGAATGGGTGAACCATGGCTGAACACAGCGTCAGGGAGGAAGCGGTCGGCCTACAAAGAGGACAGAATGTGAGAAACAATGAATCGTCAGAACTGTACTGCTCCAATTCATGCTTATCATCAATCCTACGTGGAACTGGTACTTCAGTGACTTTAATGACCATTAACAGGCGGCTCAGAGAAATCGGAATGAGCTCACGGAGCTCCTTCTGCGGACTGCTATTGAGCTCTGTATAATGACAAGCACGTTTGCAGTGATATCCGGCAAGTTCGACCTGGAATGTTACTGAATGGAGTAGAATTGTCTTCAGTGATGAGTCCCACTCCAATTTGAGTCCCGATGACCAGCAAAGACGCGTCTGGTGACGCCCCGAAAAAAGAGGGGATTCCAACTTGATTGTCACCAGCCATACAGCCCGACAGCCAATCGTGATGGTCTTGGGTGCCATTTCATTTTATAACAGGGCCCCTTTCGTTGCCATCCGCAGCATCTTTAAGCAGAGTGGTACGTCGACGAAATTATACGTCCCGTTTCGTTGTCCTTTATATCCCGAAATTTTGAGCGTATATTTCAACATGATAATACCCGCCAACGTACGAAGATAGTTTCTACTGCTTGTTTCCTTCTTTGCCCAACATTATTTTGGCCAGTAAAGTCGCCGGATCTCTCAACCACTGAGGACGTTTAGAGCATCATGAAAAGGGTCCTTCAACCAGCTTAGGATTTTGGCAATCTAACACACCAATTGGACAAAACTTGGCACGATATCTCGCAGGAGGACATCTGCCAACTCTTTAAATTCATGCCAAGCCGAATAACTGCTTACATAATGGACATAAGAGGGTCAACGCGTTATTAACTTGTTCACTTTGTGAGGCTCTTGCTCTTGATTAAATCCTCCTAAATTTCTGAAACTGTAATCATTTATTTTTCTCCACATGTACTACATCAAATCTACCAATTTTCGTCCCATTCGGATAACTCCTTCTTGGCGCGCCGTTTATTTATTTATTTATTTATTTTTATTTATTTATTTTTTTTATTTTTTTTACTTAGAGATTACTTTTTTTACTTCGTTAATTTTTTAAAATTCTCCGTTATAAAATAATAATAATATTATTATTTTAATATTTTCTAGCATTAAAAAAAAAAAAAAAGATCCATTCTTATTAATATACACATAAAGTTGATTGTTCAAACAAACTGACAAATAAAAACAAGTACCTAATATATGTATACAAATGTATATTCGTGAAAACACAGTAAATAAAATGGACTGTATTTCTATAATTTGTTTAAATTTAATACTGTTAGCTCTGTATTCTATTAAATAATTAAATCAAACAACTAATCTCCTTTGACATGTTTTCACATCAAACTTACTTAATAAATTATCAATGTTAAACCAGCAAATATCGATTTGATAGCTACTTTACTCTGACACCTTAGAGGGTGTGGCTACACGAAATGGGTGGTGTGAGCGGATCAAAGAGAAATAAAAAAAATAATTTACAGAAAGGAAAACGAAAGACAACGCATCCTGACGTATAACAAATTAAAATACACTTTTAGATCAGTATAATATATTTACGATCAACATTTTGTACTGCACAATATATTTTATTTGAAGGGTGGGTGTATACAAAAAACTTGACAATTGCTGATGAAAACAATTGGCATTTCGAGGAAATTTAATTTTAACATGCATATGACTTATTTATTTTCAAACTTTGATTTTAATAATATCCAAATATTAAATAAATGTTATATTTTTTATTAAAATTATATAATAAATTTACCATTTCGGAATAATAATAGTACTAATAATAGAAGGGAGGACATATTAAAAATATGCAAATTTTCCAACTATTATAATTTATGCTGGAGCAATCATAGTAATGCGCCTTTTCCCCCCTTACTTATTTTCTTGAGTAATTTTCCACAGTATGTAACTAAGATTAAATAGGAAGAAAACTACTCTTATTATAAAAAAGCTGTAGAAGTACGAAAAGAGGGTGGTACTAATAATACTCTGGAATAAATTATAGATGTTGGAAACTCTCAGCTATGGAATGTTTCACTTCGCATCAATCTGTAATAAAATAATGTATCAGAAACAAGGTATTATAAGTAACTTTTTTACAGATAAGTTTAAAACATTTTGAGTTTTTAAAAAGAACTTTTTAACTTTTATTAGATAATAGAAAAATCCCTACAACACAAAATTAAAAAAAAAAAAAAAAAGCCGTTACACCAAGAGCAGACCTAGAAACTCCCATGACTAGCAACACTGCTTCACATTTCAATCGATTGCTGCCGAGACGACGCAAACGATTCTACTAGACTTCATTACTACAAAATACGTCGCCGACAGGTCTTTCAGTTTTAATTGTTAAATATAATACTGAACGCAGATAACGGTGTAAGATAGATAATATATTTATATATATACATATGGTGATTTGAAGTCATGAGAATAACTTGGAGAGGAGGCAAATAATTATATATCACTAGGATTCAGAATTGCATAGCTGCCAATATTTTAATTTATTACGGAGTAATTTTAACACCCTTCTCTATTTCGTACCACTTATTTTTTAAAATAGTTTTTTTCTTATTTTATTGAAGTTATGTTTTGAAGAAAAATTTTCTATGAATAAAGTGGTGCAAAATAAAGCGGGGCTAAAAGTACTCCGGAATAAATTAAAATATCGGCAGTTATGGAATTGTACAGGAACCTGTTGGCGGAAACGTC
The DNA here is from genome assembly GCA_963930645.1 of Salticus scenicus. Lineage (NCBI taxonomy): Eukaryota > Metazoa > Arthropoda > Arachnida > Araneae > Salticidae > Salticus > Salticus scenicus. The sequence goes on along the minus strand of OZ005660.1, from coordinate 221,819,920 downwards.
ACTTTAACAATCTAAAAACAGGATGTTTCTGTGTGGATATGAACGCGGCTGTCATTTTTTTTTTTTTTTTTTTTTTATTATTATTATTATTATTGTCATTTTTACATGTTAATTTTTACATGCATAAATAAATGTTCTTTTTTATCGATGTGTATTATAACACTGATTGCAATAATGCAAAAATTGTGTATGAATTTGCGAAATAATGAAGCATACAAGATTTCTACACAGTAGGCGGAGTTAGTAGCACACAGTAATAAAAAACATCGAGTCCTTAAAGGATTTAAATGAAGTTTGCGAACATACATTCCCATACGATTCTAAATCCTTGTGATACTCTGTACCTCCCCTCCAATTCTGTCTAACTTCCGAATCTCCATATATATATATATATATATATATATGGTATACGTATATATATATGTATGTGTGTGTGTGTGTGTGTGTTAAATTAACATTTTTTTTGAATAATAAAAATTAAATAAATAAATAAGAATTGAATTATCGTTGTAAATTACAGCTGCTTTCTTAAGAAAATTTCTTTTATAAGCGAAATTAAAAAGAAAAATCAAATATAATTTAAAAGGGTTTAGCAGGTAAATAGATAGAGGCAAAATTAAAAAGAATAAAAGAAAAATTATTAAAATATTTTAAGACGAACATTTTAGCTTTGACAAATAGAAAAGATTTAAAATGAATATATTGAAATTAAATATATTTAATTTGAAGAAAATAAAATATATTTAATTTGAATAATAATTTTTTAATATATAATTCTAAATGCATATTTTATATTTGGAAATTTTTAGCAAAAACAGTATTAACTATCAGTAGGATTCCTACAAGTCCAGTTCCATAATTAAAAATAGCATAACTTATGCTGTCAATTTCATCTATAATTTTTGAGATTTGATTCCATATAAACAAATTAGGGCGGAGCTTCAGAAAAGGAGTATGAGTTTGCGAAAAGTACGAAAATTAAATGTCCCTTTCATAGTAGAAACAAGAACTATTTGAAATCTTTAGAGGGATAATTGTTTTTAAGGAAATAATAAGTTAGATATTTATAAATTTTAAATATTTTACGTTTGGAAAGAGTTCTCTTGAAAACCATTCTTTGAAAAATGTACTTCATAATTTAAAACTTTGAAAACAATATTGAATCCATATACTAACTAATAATAATAATAATAAAACAATTAAATCTGCCTATCCACATACATTTTAGTAATAGTTATATATGTACTGTAATCATAGTTGCAAACATACAAATTTAATATTCCGTAGTATTGTAAGCCCCGCCTTTTTTTTCCCCACCAGCGTCTTTTCAGAGTATTTTTCTTCTTAATTAATTGTAATTGCACTTGGAGATTATTATTCTAAAAATTTACTGGTGTGTAAAAATGGGTGGGACTTACAACATTAGGGAATATTAATTAGGATGTTGGAAAGTATGACTGTAATTATCACTGTCCAATCACCCTGTCTTTTCTCCAGTCACTTTCATGGGTGAGGAATTTTCGCCGTTTTTGCCAAAATATTTTTATGCAGAAACCGTTATAAATATTTCATGGTAATGTGTCGAGATTAAGTAGGGTAAAGATTATTTTATAAAAATAATGGTTGCAATAGAGGGGAAATTTCATCAACCTTAACCCTGTCGATACCATTGGGGCATACATGTCCCGAGGACGCTTTTAAATGGTCCTATAAGATTAATCTACATTATATAGATACTAGCGTATGTTCTACAGGTATTCGATAGTAATACTGACAGGTGATTTTTTTCAGTAAGTTATCGCGAATTTTTATTATAGTAGATGCAATCAAATATTTTTGCTACATTATCAGAATATATATATATATATATATTATATGTTGGTAATGAAAATATTAAGTTAGCAGGAAAAAGGGTGGGGAGTACCAACCCTAAATCATTATGACCTAGCCTAAGTGCGTCCAAATGAGCTTCATCCATGTGATGTCAATTACATACCTGCCAACATTCTAATAAATATTCCATAATCCTCGCCTTTGGTTTTCTACACCGGTGCTTTTTAAAATTCTTCTTCTTATTTTTTAATCGTAATTAAATTAGGAGAAAGTTACTCTAAAAATGAAGAGTGGTGTGCGAAAAGGGTGGTACTATTAACACTACAGAATTTTAACATATTGTCGTTGGGGTATTTTTTTCTATTTTGAACAGAAACCTCCTGCTTTTGGCATTCCTCTAAAACGTTATATTATTTATTAAAATGGCTTTACGTATTCATGAATAAATTATTCAAATTTATTTTTATTGTTTGATTCTGTAAATGCCTCAGGCACACATATACACCATATATATCTGACATATATAAAATGTTAAACATGAATAAATAAAATAGTTTTTTTTTTTTTTTTTTTTTTTTTTTTTGAGTAAAGTACATCAGAAAAACGCCTGAACCCGTTTTTCATGAGAAATGAAATTTTATGTGACCAGTAAGCAAAGTTTTAATTAGAATGTTAGCACATATGCAATTAATGTATATGTAGTCGCAAAGTCTGGCAACACTGATCAAATGTGTTAAATTCTGAAATACTATATTTTTTCCTGAACTGATTTAAAGAGCTTTTTGCTACTTCACCTCCCACATACCTCTTTCTTCAGATAAAATTCTGAAAATATCTGAAAACCTATCTGGAAAGCAAGTTTCTCTAACCTCGTTATTATTAATGCAACTAAAATAATAATAATAATAATAATAATAATAATAATAATCTTCATTAATCGTGTACAATACACATCTTCGGAAAAATAATACAAATATTGCTTTATGTAACAAGTAATATTCAAAAGTGTTCAAAATTTTTTTTGAACTGAATAGTCACAGAAAATTGAACAGAAGAATTTATCGCTAGAAGTTATAATCAAGTTTATCTCCGAGTAAAGCTTTCTTTTAAAATTTAAAAAAATAAAATAAAAGTTAAAATAAATAAATAAATAAAACCTAAATTCTAATTTTTGCTCTTGAAGGAAGCTAATTTAATTCAAAAACATTTTTCTAAAATCTTTCAATAAATATACAAGCCATTACAAAACTGTAATGCTCTTTGTACGATCCAGTAATAATATCAAGATTAACACAAAAATAATCAATCTTGTAAAGAATACCACTTAAATTTCTCACTAGAAAAAAAATCTTTTTTTTTTTTTTTTTTTTTAAATAAATTTTAACAAAAAAAGCACAAATCATCATGTTTAATTTAATTGACTTTCATTTCTTTATTTTTTATTACATTAATCACCTTACTATAATTTCTGAGTTATAAAATCCTAAATGTTTCTTAATACTGATAATAATAATAATAATAATAATAATAATAATAATAATAATTAGCAAAGTTTTGCCCACCACGGCGGAAATCATGAAATTTATAATTTCATTATCTTCAGTCAATATAGTAAAATTAAGGCATAGTCATACTTAAAGAAGAAATAAGAAGAAAATAAGAATAAGAAAAAAAGCACTCTAAAAATATACTGGTGTGTAAAAAGGGGCGTGTACTAAAAATCTCGCGGTTCATAATTAGGATGTTTACAGATATGCATAAAGTTTCATTTACTACAGACCTGCCAACCTAATCCGGCAAATTGTTAACGCCTATTGAAAAACGCCCCTTTTTCTACACCACTAAATTTTTAGAGCAATTCTCTTCAAATGTATCTATGATGAATGAAGTAGAAAAATACTCTAAAAATTAAGTGGTGTAGAAAAAGGGGCGGTACTAACAATTTGCCGGATTAGGTTGGCAGCTCTGTTACTATAATATTATAGTAAATAGACCATTAGGTCATTTTGTTTATTATTGTCATTATGTTTATTTTGTTATTTTACCCGCTTTGCTGGGAGATCACGTGTGATCCTTCAGCTGCGTGTTGGACACCACTTATTTTGAACTTATGAATAACGAGAAATGGGACACTGGCGCAGATCTCATACCGGTATTAGTTTAAGAAACTTTTCTACCTATAGCATGCTTGCCAACATCCTAATTAATATTCCATTGTGTTCTTAGTCCCGCCCTTTTTTTCACACCAGTAAATTTTTAAAGTCATATTCTTCAAATGCAATTACGATTAAATACGAAGAAGAATGCTCCAAAAAGATACTGGTGAGAAAAAGGAGGCGAGGCTAACAATACTACGGAATACTGATGAGTATGCTGGCAAGTATGCCTATCGTATCGTTGTTTTAAGAGATAGAAAATTTTCTTATATTGATAGAGGTATGAATTCTGCGCCAGTGTTTCATCCTTGAATAACTTAAAATTATTTAATTATTTTAACAATTTAATTAATTATAATCGCTTTATTTATTTGTAGGGCTGTTCCTCGGTTGAAGTTTTTCTAACACGAGACGATTAAAACAGGAAAATACCAAATATTTAAATAAAAGCCTAATTTTTGTGTTTTATTTATTTATTTATTTACTTTACTTTTTTCTTTTTTTTTTTTTTTTTTTTCATCTTTAAAATTTTCAAGTTAAAATTAGGATTGGTGGATGGGGACATGGAAATTGAAGAAATAAAACTTTTTGTAGTTTAATACTTAGCATGAAAAAAGTTGCCACGAAAATATTCAACTAAGAAAGGAAATGTGCCGGAGCAACTACCATTGTATTTACATACATAAAGCACAGTTTTTTTGCCTTTATTTATTATTTTAAAAACATAGATTTTAGTTGCATATAATGTCAAATTCAAAACACCTGCCATTGAATCAACGCCTTTCACATTTAAGCAAAAATATAAATAAATAAATAAATAAATAAATAAATAATAATAATAACAATAACAATAATAATATATATATATATATATAATAAGACTTTAATTTTAATTTTATTCTATTGCTGCTTTTAAAATAACACAAACTAAATAACTATTCTTCTTGTTGCTATTAATATCTCAAACAAAAATTCTATAAATGCTAATATATATATGTACAGTAGAACTTGGATAATTCGAAGTTGAAGGGACCAGAGAAAAATTCGAAATATCCAAAAATTCGAATTACATATACTATTTTTTCAAAAAGACGAGATAAATTAAAAAAATAAAACTCTACGATCAAAGATTTAACACATATTAAATTAATATTTTTCTACGAGCTTAATTATTCAACACTTTTTTTTTTTTAAAAAAGTCAGATATTTTTGATTGCTTCTTTAAGTACAACCTTTATGTCATAGCATATGACTTCAACCTATCAATTGATACAAAAATAGGATCTTGTACATTAGGCATGACTTTCAATGAAAAAAAACCCTCAAATTTCATGCATATGGACCATATCCTCTGATACTCTAGGTAGGAAATACTCTTGTATTTCCTTATCCTTTTTTTGAAAGACTGTTAAAGAAAATAATGCAACTTTAGTTGAGAAGAAATCTCGGGAAGAAATTTTACTGTAATATTTTAAAAGTAATCGCATGAAAAATTCGAATTATCCAAAATAGAATTCGAATTATCCATGATTTTTTAGCATTATTTTAGTACAAAATTCAAGGGACCGACTTAAAAATTCGAATTATCCAGAATTTCGAATTAAACAAGTTCGAATTATTCAAGTTTTACTGTAAATATATATATATATATATATATAACGCGTATACTCAAACAGAAAATGTAACTAATACTTAAGTCCATAAATTAAGCTGGATAGGTCTAAATAAAATATTAAACAGTTAGAATAATTATAGTAAATTATAATAAGCATAATGACCATTAAAAGAGGAAGGTACTCCCACATACAGAGTCTCTAACATTTTAGTTAAGTCTGGAGAATTTTTAGCCCCGCCTCTATTTCGCAAAACTTTATTTACATAATACCTTCTCCAGTGTATAACTGTGATAAAGTAAGAAAAAAATGCTTTCAAAATAAAAGTGTATAAAATAAAGGCGGGTTTAAAAATGCTCCGGAATAAATTAAAATGTTGTCACATCTGTAATATATATATATATATATATTCATAAATTACAATAAAACGATGACTGATTACTGATTCATAAATTACAATAAAGCGACTTATTCATGATAAAAATGAACTAACAACGAAATAAATAAAATTAAACATTATGCGCTTTATATATGCTTTATAATATGCATATGCTTTATAATATGCTTTATATATTGAAATTTAGTAATGAAGTATATTTAAATTCTGTTCTTTTGACTATGGAGTCATATAAATGTTATTATTTACAGGATTAATTATTTATTTTTTAAACTTGATATTTTGATTTGATCGAGATTTCTCTTCAAAAGGTTCCGAGAACATTGCAACTTTATAAAATTTAAAGTTTTAATTAAATGATTTTTAAAAAGTTATTTGACTAAATTAGTGCCCTAAAAAAAGCATGAACTAAAATTTAAATTTTATTTATTTATTTATTTATTCAAAATTAAAACTAAACCTTTTCTATGGGGTAAACTTTGTTACTATTCCTAGCATTAAATTTTCATGAGCGATTCTTCGATATTTACTGTAGTTTGTAAAAAAAAAAAAATTAAAAAATTTTAAGTCATGCAACAGCATATTTCATTTTTAATGTGAACTGAATACTGTCTTTCTTAATACATAAAAGTAAAAATTTCTCTGCGATAAACAAGGCTTAATATCAGGTATAACAACAAACATAAGAAATGGTTGGTTGGTTGAGTTTAATGTCACATTAGTACTGCGCCATGGGTTACTGGTAATGGTCTGATCTACATCCCTGAGGATGATCTGGAGACATGCCATTACAATTTCGATCCTCCTCTGAGGGGACGGTTCCCTTCGCTTCGGTGACCCCAAGAGTTGGGATTGGATGGGAACATGGAAGACAATGAGGCCCGATGGATTTCACATGCAACAGCCACCATTAGTGTACAGTCACCCAAAAAAAAAACGCCACCCCCCCACCTAATTTCGCCGTAAATTATCGTAGAAACATTTGACTGGTACCGATCGATTTGTAATAACGTCTAGTTTATAACGGTATAGTTAAATTTTGCCTAAGGGGTCGTCTACATATTAAAACTGGCATTAACTTCATTTTCATTAATGGCAACCCCTATTTTTGACTTCATATTCAGATTTCTGAGATCAAGGCGGTTCGAAAAACATACCTATTTATAGACCTTAAATCAATTTTAAATAGAGTTACACGTGAAAATGTATTAGGGGTCCGTCTATACATTTAGAAAATATAAATCACGATCTTCCACCCAGTATACATTATATATTAAATTTCACACCGGAAAAAAATTTCAGAAATGTTAATTATAAAATAAAAAAAATGACTAATTCGCAGAACTTTCTGAGTTAGTTTATGAATTAAAAGATTTTTATTGGTTTCTATTGATTAAACATCAGATAGTTCACTTCATACGAAAAAATTAAATAGCTTCAATAGATATTAAAATATCTATCAAAAGAAAAAAAAAAGATGAATGGTTTTAAATTTGTTTGAAAATTCAAAATTATTTTAACTCAAGCTGAAACGGCGGCACTCAACCTGGTTCCCACGGCCGTTTCACAGTGACAATGGGAGTTTGTTCTGATACTGCAGTACTTTCATTTTCTTTAATTGACTTTTTTTTAAATATTAAAACAGATTTTTTTATTTTTATTTATTTATTTTTTAATTAATTATTACTATTTTTTTTTTTCATGACATTATTAAAAACTTTTACATAAATCTCCACGATATTCTTTTGCTTTTATATTTTATAATGTGTAACAAATTAATATGTAAAATAATAAATCCTACTACTTAATGGGATGTTCTAAAATTCTACACTTTAACACAGATACCGAAGTGGACGGTGGGTGTAGAAAGGCTGCTACCCTTAATCTAAATCTTCACTTGAAAAGGTCAAAATGTTACATAATTCTTTTTTTTTTTTTAAGGAAAAAAGAAGAAAATAAGGAGGAGAAAGAAAGATCAAAACGAATATAAAGCATATTAAACGTTAATACCCTTTAAACACTGGGAAAAGGCGGGGTTTTCTATTGTGTGTCATTTGGGAGCTGTAGAGTGCCAGAAAATTACTTTATGTAATAAAACTTTTCATTTAAAGGGTATTTAAAGCAGCATTATATTTAATACATAGACTATTCAGAAAAAAAAATACCATTCATCTGGTTCATGAAAAGTAAAGAACATTTTCTGGCATTGCTCTATGTATATACATTCTTGTCAACCAATTCCGGAAGATTACTGGTCCTGCCCCTTTCCGTACATTTTTTTCACATCAGTCTTTTTAGAGCCGTGTCAGCCATCGGTGGCTGACACTGATCTTTCCATTTAGGCTAAGTCAGTCGGCAGTGTAAAATATGATATAAAACTACAGAACTTACATAGTTTTAAGTAATTACTAACAATTTATTTAAAATTTATTTCATGTTTTTTTTTTTTAATAGGATTTTTATAGGATTATATCGTTAAGGCCTAATGGGGTTTATTGAAACTCGATAAACATAACACGCTTCTAAGCAGCACGTGTGGCCTGAATGGGATTTCCATAAGGATTCGCGTGGCGCTCAATGAGTTAATCGTAAACGTATGTGAAGTTATTTACTCTAAAAATTAAATTGTGTACACACAGGGGCGGGAACTAACAATGTTACGGGTTAGGTTGGCAAGTATGCATATATATTTTGCTTGATTTATAAAAATTTATAACACATTTTCTTCTTTTTTTTTTAGTACTTTGTGTTTATATCTCTCATTAAAAATAAATACAATATTCATATATAAACATTTTCATACAGTAATGTATAGAAACATATTGATTAAAGAAGATTTGTTGATATTATATAATTATTCTTCTATCTGTATAGTATATTAACACAAATATATTTTGTAAATTTCGCAGCATCGAAAAACAGCAACATAGCTTCCATATCAAGGCTTAATGTAAATAGCCACGCCTTTTCACAAATTTTCTAAAACTTTATAATATAAAGCAAAATAATTTTGCATATTTGTAATTAAATCATTTAAGTTTTGTCTTCAATAATCGATGTAGTAAATACCATTGTGATTTATGCATACCAGCGTCACATATAGAGTCAAATAGGTATATGCAAATTTGTCTTTTTTTTAAATAGTGTTTCAGCGAATCAGAGGCGGGGCTTCTTTTCTTTTGAAATTCTTTCACAATCCCTCGCCTACATTGTGATAACTTTACAAAAATATGCCAATTTGTATAATAAACATCGAAATATTGCTTAGGAAACAATAAAAATAACATAAAGGTAAATTAAAATAGTTTTCCGTCAAATTAATACAAACATTTACTTATAGAGGATACAGATTATAACAAGTGACGGCCCCCTAACAGGAATAAAAAGTGAAATATCACTGTAACTCAAAAAATAATGTTAGGAACGAGCTGTAAATTTGGAAACCTATGTTTTTGATGATGCCCGTTCTATTCGTGCAAAAATTAACATAGGTCATAATTCATAATTTTTTCAAATATGAATTTATTAATAATTTTCATAATTCAAAAAATGTTTTTTTAGCAAAAATTTGGATGGAATATGTTTGGGTTACTTCATTCTAACGAATAAAAAAAACAGAATTTAAATATCATAATTATTTCGGAAGATATGATTTAATGTTTGTCACATTCATTTAACATTAGCACCCCCAAACTTTGACAGCTTATAACTCTATGAAAAATTGAGCGAAATATATAAACTATACCATTTTCCGTGATGATTTGATCCAAAGAATTCAAATAAATTATAAAAAATTGGGGTTACCATTGAAAAAAATGAAGTTGATGTCAGTTTTAATATGTAGACGACCCCCTAAGTAAAATCTAACTATAACATTATAAACTAGACGTTATTACAAACTGATTGGTACCAGTCGCATGTTTCTACGATAATTTACGGCAAAATTAAGTGGGGGGGTGGCGTTTTTTTTTTGGGTGACTGTACATAGCTGGATCGAGTATCGAACCCGCAATATTCCAATTACGAGATACCTAAGAAATGGAACTCTGTCGCTCAGTACGAAGAATAGATGAAAAATGCAGTGTTACCAGATGGTCGAAAGTCAATCTGTCCAACAGTTCTCAAATTCTCCCAATCAAGGTTTTTTTCCGAAAAAATACCCAACTCAATTTATGCATTTTTTTTTTTTTTTTTTTTTTTTTTAAGTTAAAAAATATTTAATAAATTGAAGCTCACATTTTCCCCCAAATGAAGCTCTTTATTTATATATTTATATTTATATGAAGAGCTTCATTTTGGGGGAAATGTATAGATATATATAATCCACATTTACAAAAATAACTTTCAACAAACTAGTTTTTAGAAAATAAGTCTGTGTAATCATCTAAATCTAATTTCCTTACCTCTTATCATTTGTACATTAACCACATGTATACAAAAACAGTTTATTTATTAAACCAAATAATACCCGAAATCAAAGAATAGGAAAAAAAAAAAAAAAAAAAAAAAAAAAAAAACAGGCGAAATATCATAATGAGAAGTAAATGTTGTTTTTCTATTTCTAAAATAACATCCAGATATCAATGCATTATCATCTGAAATTTTTTACTTTTTTCTCTTCTTTTTCTTTTCCTGGGATTTTAGTAAAAACTAATCTTTTACTAATTGTAAAAAGAATAAAATCCCCATATTTTTCTTTTCCCCAATAAATCGCTTCATCCAAATATATCTCTGAAGCTTCTGAAGTACCCCCAAAATAGATAAAAATCCTCAAGGCCGGCACCACTGGAAGAAGAAATGCTAATTGCAACGCTAGCATAAGGGGACAGCAATTACCCCTATTAACGTTTAATAAAAAATTTCAATATTAATCGTCAGCAGCCACCAACAGCGCTGACGATTTAACAAGAAATACTATAAGTTAAAAAATAAAAGTAAACGAGGTTAAAATATAAAATAACAATCAAAACTCTCAATATCTATGACGGTGCGAGTTATGTATTTTAGTGACTATCCAAAATTTATAATTCTTGGCATAACAGCAATTTGTTAAAGCTTTAGCATTTATAATATGAAAAACGATATATATATATATATGTATATAAATATATATTTACTTGTGTATACATAAATGTCACCTTAATATTTGTAAATTATGAAGAAATTTGCATATAAATTTCAATGCAGTAAACTTTAAACATTTTCCTTAAAATATTTCTTTTACTTTCAGTATTTCTGTATAAACATTTACATGTTTCTTCTTTTATATAAAGAAACGTATATACATAAATATATACATATATACATATACAGAGTTGCCATGATCCTTTTATTCCGGAGTAATTTTAGCCATCCCTTTTTCTCTCTCCCTCTCTCTTTCTCTCTTAATGCCACTTTTTTCTCCCCTCATTTCATCGTTGTTATAGAAAAATATTTGTAAATTAAGTCGTGTGAAATAAAGGCGGGGCTAAAATTACATGGAATTTGGCAATTATATATCTATATATATATCATAGCTACATACTTGCCAACCATCTCATTATGAACCGTACATTTTTAGTACCCGCCTTTTTTTTCACACCAATAATTATTTAGAGTAATTTTAGTCTTATTTAATCGTAACAACATTTGGAGAGAATAACTCTAAAAATAAAGTGGTGTGAGAAAAAGGGCGTTAACAATTGTACGGTTATTAATGAGATGGCTGGCAAGTATGTAGCTACCAATATTTTAATTTATTCAAGAGTACTTTTAGCCCCGCCTTTATTTCGCACCACTTTATTTATAGAAAAAATTTCTTCAATAACTTCGATAAAATAAGAAAAAATTACTTTAAAAAAATAATAAAAAGTGTACGAAATAGAGGCGGTGCTAAAATTACTCCGGAATAAATTAAAATATTGGCAGCTATGATTTATACATAGCTGCCAATATTTTAATTTATTTCGGAGTAATTTTAGCACCGCCTTTATCTCGCACCACTTTTTTTTTAAAGTAATTTTTTCTTATAATATCGAAGTTATGTATTTGGCAGCTATGTATATATATATATATATATGTTACAGACATTTTAATTTATTCCAGAGCATTTTAAACCCTTCATTCATTTCCATACTCTTTTTTTTTTTTTTTTTTTTTTAAGTAGTTTTTCTTATTTTATAGTATGTCTTCGAAAAGTTATTCTATAAATAAAATCGTGCGAATTAACGCCGGGGTTAAAATGCCCTTGAATAGATTAAAATATTGGTAACTATATATACATATTTAAGAAAATAGAGAATATTAGATTTTATTTATAAATTTTGAATACATAATTTTAAATTGGATAATTCATATCAGGTAATTTCTTGCAAAAACAGCATGAATTATCAGCGTAATTAATAGTGGATTTGTAGTTTAAATTTTCATTTTTAAAACTTATACTAGCGATAGCATGTCTACTTCATAATATTTCACTCTACATAAAAAGATAGGTTTAAACTAGAAGTGTTGTAGTTAAAGCGGAACTGCAGGAGGAGAAGTTAGGGCGAAGAACTAGTGGAGCCCTATAAAAAGTAAAAAGTTACAACATATTTTAATCCTTTATTATATAAACGAGAACTACTCTTAACATTTAACAGGCGGAAAATTCAAACATGTATTATGGGCGTTGCACTTTTATTAAAAAGCACTATACAAAAAAAAAAAAAAAAAAAAAAAATTCTGTTTATATGTCCAATAGCCCTTCTGGATATGATCTTTTATAAAACATTCACATGTATGAATGAAAATTGCATATTTAAGTTTTAATAATTTGAATTATAAAATGTGTTAAAAACTATTTGTTTAGAAAACAGTGAATTCCAGAGCTGCCAACCTGATCCGGCAAATTGTTTATACCGCCCTCTTTTCTCCAACACTTAATTTTTAGATTATTTGTTTTATTAATACATCGTAAATATATTTGAAGAGAACTACTCTAAAAATTAAGTGGTGTAGAAAAAGGGTCGGTACAAACAATTTGCCGGATTAGGTTGGCAGCTCTGGAATTCATTTGTTTATAAAACAGTGAATCCAACAGTGAATTTTCTAAATGGGAAAGCGCAATAAAAAAAAAAAAAAAAAAAAAAAAAAAAAATGTGTTAGTGAATGAGTTATAATGGAACAAAATTCTCCATAGCATATCATTGGCTTTATGTTCCGGGGCCTATAAGTAGAGAGTCCCCTTAATTAAATATTTTGCATATCAACCCTAATTTTTGTAACATAAAACCACCAAAACACATTCGCAGAACTTGAAAGTTTGCAATAATCGAGTCCACAATGCTCCAAAATATACCACTTTGGTATGGTAATTTCAAATAGAAATTTATTCCATTATCTCTATTCATTAGGAAATGTTAATGATTTTCTCATTCAGAAATTACCATAAAGCGACTGATTCATGGTATAAAAGGAACAAATAAATAAATAAATGAAATTAAACATTATGATCTGTTTATTATTTATCAAGATTTAGAGAAAACATACAGTACCCATCGCTTATTAAAATAAAATTCGTTCTCAGCCAAAACTATTTTATTAAGCGGCAGATTTTTATATCCGGCGAATATTCTTGTACTCAACAACAAAATGTTATTTTCCTGAATTAAGGAATAAATCTCAAAAGGTAACGAATAATACAATCAATAAACAATTTAAATTAATTTTTGAAAGATATAATTGATTAATTGTTCCTTCAAAATTTAAATAAAACTCATCCCAAGTTTCGATGCACTTTTCTTTTCGGAAAATCATCATTACTTTGCCAAAAGTTCACGCTTTATTTATTTATTTATTTTCGAATTTAAAATCTTTCAGTTTAAACCTCTTGCTTTTTTAGTTATTTCAAAATAAGAATTAAAATGTTTTTAATAATAATAATAATAATAATAATATATATATATATATATATATATATATATATCAGTTGCGAACCAAATAAAACTTGTAACTTATTACCGAACTTTGAAAAATAATGTCCTTGAAATTGTTACTGAGACAAGTGATGGGGCGCCTTCAATTTGGAGCTATACTGCAAGTGTAAAATTTTCGACAAGGAGAGATAATGGACGAATTGCTGAGTTTTATTTTATTGTTTAAAAAAAAAAAAAAAAAAAATGTTTAGCGTGTATAAATAACATTTTTGCTGATATTTTTTTTTTTTTTTTTTTTTTTTTCGAGTTTATTAACCGGCGGCTTTAAAAGGGATTTGTATTGATTTTATTTCTGTTCTCACGTTTGATCAAAATAAGCGGCTGATTTTATTAAACAGTGAATTTATTAATTTTTTTAATTCAGTTTTGTTGACTAGTGAGTCATTTCAATAGTATCATTCACAGGAATAATTATTTTTATGTAAACTTGGTATTTTGATTGGATTCAGGGTGCATGAGTTTCTGTCTCAAGACAGAACTCTTACACCAGTATTTTTTATCAATAATTTTTATCATATCTGAGCAGTAATTTATTGCAATTGAATTTCATACAGAATATTGATAAATAGTACTGCTTTCATCAGTCTGTCCCTCCAAAGAGTCCCGCGTCCTCACTTGTGGACTAGGTTTTCCGAATGTTAAAATGTATTCATAATTAATATAAAGAATATCTATGATGGCACGAATTAGGTTATTTACCATGTGTAAAAAAATTATAATAATTGGCATATAATAACAAATTTTTAAAGTATAACATTTTTTAATATGTAAAGCGAAATGTATGCACATGTATAATAAATATTATATATATGTATAAATGGGTGTGTGTGTGTGCGTGTAAGTCAAATTATTATTGATAAATGTTATATTTCTTTTGTGAACAATAATTCTGAATAAAAATTTGCATTTTTTTTTTTTTTTTCTTTTACTTAAAGACATATTCATAAGTTTCAATATTTTAATTAATTCCTGAGTATTTTTAGCCCCGCCTTTATTTCGCACCACTTTATTTATATCAAAATTGTCTCTACTGTATAACTTCCATAAAATAATAAAAATTTTTAGTAAGAGTAAAATATATTATTGAATTTCTGTGATATAGTTAAAATATATATATATAAATAAAATAAAATAAAGGTTGAGAGATTAGGATATGGATATTATATATATATATATAAAATAAAATAAAGGTTGAAAGATTATGATATGGATATTATACATATATATATATATATATATATATATATATATACAAGAAAATAAAGAATTTTTATTTCATTTATTACTTTTGAATAAATAATTTCAATTCGATATTTTATATCAAGGAATGTTTTACAAAACCCGCATAAATTATGAAAGTAATTCATACTAGATCTGTAGACTGAATTCATAATTTTAAAATTTGTATTATCACATGGACTTAATAATGTTTCAATCAATAAAAAGAAGTTAGGGCGGAGCTTGATATGGCATAGTAAAGGCGGAGCTAGATGTGGAGATGGTGAAGTTAGGGAGTAGAAATAGTGGATGGTAGAATATATACAAAACATGATTCCCCTAAAACGAAAAGTGGAATTTGCATAATTGACATTTCTTAATCTCAACACTTCCACGTAACCATGCCCGTTAGAACTGAAAGCGTAATCTACGTTGCCCGTCTTAGGCTGTTGTAATGGAAATACGTAGATTTACATAGAAAACACACAAAACCTGTTTCGTCTTAAACGAAAAGTGAAATTTGCATAATTGACATTTTTTAATCACCAACACTTCCACGTAACCATGCCCGTTAGAACTGAAAGCGTAAATCTACGTTGCCCGTCTTAGGCTGTTGTAATGGAAATACGTAGATTTATATAGAAAACACACAAAACATGTTTCGTCTTAAACGAAAAGTGGAATTTTCATAATTGACATTTTTTAATCACAGCACTTCCGCGTAACCACGCCCGTTTGAACTGAAAACGTAAATCTACGTTGCCCGTCTTAGACTGGAAAGACGTAGACTTGTACAGAACTGCAAATGTAAGTAAAAATTTTATATTTATGTGTTTTGAGCATTTTACGTTTGGAGGGAGTCCTTTTGATATGCTTCAACCATTCTTTGTAATGCATGTAATATTTGAAGAAGGAAGTCACATCTATGGTATGATAACTAATAAATAAAAATTTGCAGTATTTTTCACTTAGTACTAACATTTTAATAATTTTTACATATGTTTTACTGCAATTATCTTTAAATAAGTAAATTACTGTCTATATCTTACATGATTGTTTTCGTCATGCGCCGCCTTCTTTTTTTATTTAATGAGTTTATGCATAGTTGCCAACATTTTTATTTATTCCAGAGCATCTTTAATCATGCCTTTAAACCGCACCGCTTTATTTATAGAATATTTTTCTCCCATATGAAACTACAGTAAAATAAGGGGGAAAAAATACTCTTAAGAAAAGAGTAGTATGAAATATAGCCGGGACTAAAAATGTTCTGGAATAAATTAAAATGCGGGCATCTGTGGTATATGTTTATTGAAAGTCATGTATTTTATTAACGGACCGTCCTCTAAAGGGAATTTCTTAAGGCTGATTATTGTTTTTCTTGCACTCAGTTTCATGGTTCCTCTTCACGCAGCTGAAAGCTGCATGAACTTAGGTACTTATAATGATATTCCAACATTTAAATTTATTTCGGAGCACTGTTAGCACCTGTCATTTTTTCACAGCACTTTATTAGCAGTGAAATTTCCTCCAACGCGCGATTATAATTAAATAAAGAGAAAAAATACCCTTTAAGATAAGCTGCTGCTAACAGTGATCCAGAATAAATTAAAATTTAATCATGTCTACTTATATGTGAAAAAATGCAAAATTAAACGGAATCCCAATATCATTAAATTATTTTTTTCAGTTTCAATTAGGCTTCTATTAGCAGACAAAGTATAAATAACGTGGCTTTTATTTATCGTGGTCATTTATCGTTTCCATTAACATTTTCGTGACCGTTGGGGTAGATTAACGTCATTTGTAACTACGCCAGAGGGCATTTCGTTTGTAATTTATATGTTACTATATTTCTTAAAAATATTCTTAATATACATATTTGTACAATCAAAATACTACGGATATAATTACTTTAATTAGAAAGAGTAAAATTATAATACATATTTTTGGTAACGTTAATATGAATACACAAAAACTTGTTCTGAAATAATGTAGCTCAAAAGAATAACGCCCACAGACGGAATTTACAATCAGAAAGACAAAAACATGCGGTCATGAAATTGTTAATATTACGAAATTTACTACAGATAGTCTAATCGTTTTGTAATGACATTGTTTACTCAAAATAGCGTCTGAATTGTAAATTTAAGAAGCCAATTTGATAAATATTGTAAAAAGTAGAAAAAAAAAAAAAAAAAAAAATAGAGACTTAAATATTTTCTTTGCATCATATAAATTTAAATAGAAAATGTATATATATTTTTGTAATAGTTTTCACTTATTACATAAAATAAAAAATTATATTAAAATTTCCCGGTTTCCAAAAATGGCGAAATTCAGCAATTATGAAAGTTGTATTTCTGCACTGTTGAGGTATTTTTTAAAGTTTGCTAATATATTTATTATTATGTTTTTTTATTGCTATTATTATCATTATTATTATTATTATTATTATTACTTAATAACTTATAATAGGTTAGAACAGTGAATTGGTTAGCTGTCATAAATTAAGTTATCCCATACTACAAAGAGATTTCACTGCTCTGCCAAAAAGAAAAAAAAAAAAAAAAAAAAAAATCAATATGTGATACCATTCTTGCAGATTCTTAAGTGAAATGACCTCCTGAATCTGAATATGATCACCATTTTCCCCAATCACCCACCGTTTTCTAGATACACCCCTCCCTCATTTTTATCATTGTTTGGTAATTTTTCACACATCAGTTTGATTTCGAGAGGGACGATGGTTATTTTAACCGTTGAATGTCTTCTGACCTGAGAAGTTACTGAGGTAGAAAGTTCTAAAACACGAACATTTGTTGTAAGGAGGGAATTTGAGGGAATTTGTGCCCAGAAAACAAAAAAATAAAAAATAAAAACAATCAGTTTTTGTTTCTTTTTTCGCAATATTTCTCTTATTTTTTACATATTCCAGCTTCCAGTTTGCCGTTTTCGTACCAAAAAACCCCAAATTAAAGAAATTACACAATGAAATTTTTTTCAAAATGTTTGGTGAGCGGAGAGAAAGTCTCAAAGCACTCACAAGAAAGTTTGACTGATTCACTGCACGACGTTTGCTTTCAATAACTCCCATATTAAATGTTTTGGACAGTAAAACATGAACAGTAAAATATCCTCCTTTGACATGTGTTAAAGATCACCACACAAGATCACCACCGTCGAGAATACCATAAAGTTCACTCTCTTATCGCAAAACGTGTAGTAAAAGTAGATAACGACTGACGACTACAATGATAAGAGCAATGACCTTTAACACGTGTCAAAGCAGGAGATTTTACTGTACATGTTTCACTGCCCAAAACATTGCGATGGCTTTGAGACTTTACTCCACTCACCAACATTTTGAAGAAATTTTCACTGCATAATTTTTAATATTGGCGGTATTTTGGTAAGAAAATGGCAAATTGGAAGCTGGAATATGTAAAAAAATAAGAGAAATATTGCGAAAGAAAAGAAGAAGAAGAAGAAGAAACAGAAACTGATTGTTTTTATTAATTTTCTTTTGTTTTGTGTGCACAAATCCTCTTAAATTTCCTCCTTACTACAAATGTTCGTGTTTTATAAACATAATTCTTATGACGCGCTTTACAGTGTAAGCACAATCGATGCTCCAAAAAAATGGTTAATGAGAGATTCTGTACACCTGCTTTATTTTCCCTAGTTAGCGGGGAAAAAAATATTTCGTAAATTTTGATAACGGTACGTTAATTTTTACTTTAAAGAAATGTTTATAGATATTTATTTAGTCTGTGCGTTGAGTTAAAAAATGCATGCTTAATATTTTGTATAAATCGTTATATTTTTCATAAATTAAAAAAAAAAAAAAAAAGTCCAAAATCATACAATAGGGCAAGTTGTAACATGTTAGAGGAGCGGCTTGGGGGAGATGCCTACAGTCAGAGCTCGAAGTCTCCGCCCATTTTTAGGAAACTTTCAGAAATGAAAACGTTTTGGCTTCTTTGCCATTACTATATTTATGCAGAAATATTTTCTGTGTTCTTATATTATAGTACCATGATTATTTAATCACGAATTAGAATCACGAATTAGAGAATGTTGCAGAAAAATAGTGGTAGAAAAAAAAAGCAAAAATTTCTCATCAATGACAGTGTTCTGAGAAAAGGGCGGAGAATTCGAGCTTTGTTGAACCCTCTATGTAGCAGAAGAATGGGTATAATGCTTAATTTGCAAAATGTGAGCACACCCTAAATGCATGTGAGGAACAAAATATCATTTGCCTGAATTAATTTCAACTCTCATTAAGATAGACTTCTATGTTAATTTCATCTTTAATTTTATCTTTATTTTACTAAAAACCATTTAATATAATTCATTTTTACTCTACCAAGAAGGTTATAATTTAATATTAATTATTAATTGCTTTTTTTTATTTAATCAATAAATGATTCATAAAAAAAAAATAAAAAATGTCGTTTTTATTGTTAGGGTTCCTTTTGTATCTGTTACAATTTGCCCCACGTGTGTTACAACTAGCCTTAAATCCGAGGCAAATATTAAAAAAAAATATTTTTTGTGCTAAATCTAGAAACATTTAACGAAAGTTTTTTTTTTTTTTTTTTTTTTTTTTTAATGAATATGATAAATGATTATGTATGCTGTTGAAAACAGCAATTATAAACAGGAAAATGTAACATTTCACAATATGTTTAATTTTCTAAAAACTGTTACAACTTGTCCGACACTCCCCTAAATAAAATAAAATAAATTATTATTATTATTATTATTATTAGTTTATTGGACTAAATTTGGATAAATTGGTCTGATAATGTACATTCCACATAACACGATTTTTTTACTGCGCAGAGCGGATCTCCCACGTGATACAGGAGTCTACTGTATCTGAATTCTTAGTTATGAAAAGTGTAAGATCAATATCTATAGCTTTAAAAGTTATAAGACATATTACTATTACTTTGTTTTTCCATAATACATATTAATTTCACGCAGCGATTTGAATTAATCAAAATAAATAACATTGCCCTTTGCTTCAATAAGAGATTTTATAAGTTGAAAAAAGAAAAAAAATTCAACATTTCATTCTGCATTAAACATGTAATAAAAATTAAATATTTTATTATGTTACATCATGCGATAAAGTTTAAATAACATGATGTACACAAACCACACGGTAAACAAATGCAAACATGTGACAACAAGATTAAAGCAGAAAATTCGCGGTAAAAAATCTTATAAAAATTATTTAATAATAATAATAATAATAATAATAATAATAATAATAAAACAGTTATCGAATGTATTTTGCTATTTCAAATAATAATTCACATTTCTAAAACATCACATTTAACTTTAGATGTACGAACCCTACAATATTGAGCAGGGTTAAAACAAAAATTTAGCGTCGAATAACTAGGAAAAGTTATTTAATATTTAAGAAGAATGACTCAGTGTATCAAGATAAAAAATATAAAGTATGTAAATCTTGTAAAGAATGCCACGCCTTTACACATTTTTCTAAAACTTTACTTTAAAAAACAAAAAAAATTCACTTATTCACGATTAAATATCATTTAAATTTTGTCTTCAGTAATTTATGCAGTAAATTCCATTGAAGTTTATGCATACCAGTATTACATATAGAGTCAAATACCAATAAGCAAAATAGTTTTATTTTAATATTGTTTCAGCAATGCAGAAGGCGGGGCCTTGTTTACTTTTACAATCTCTTGTCTGCATTACAGTAATTTTACAGAAATAAGTCAATATGTATAATAAACATCGAAATGCTGCTTATAAAACTACAAGATTAACATAAAAGTAAATTACAATAGTTTTCCGTCAGATTATATGCAGATATTTTCTTTAGACAATACAAATGTTAATGTGTGACGGCCCCCTAACATCAATAAAAAATGAAATATCACTGTAACTCGAAAAATAATGTTTGGAATGAGCTGTAAATTTGTAAATTCATGTTTTTAATGTTGCCTGCTATATCAGGGATGGAACACGGGCGCAGAATTCATACCGGAATCCGTTTAAGAAATTTCTCTACTTATATTATCGTTGATTTAAGAAGTAGAAAATTTTCTTACATCGATAGTGGTATGAATTCTGCGCCCGTGTTCCATCCCTGCTATATTCGTGTAAAAATTAGTATAGGTCATAATTCATATTTTTTTTCGAATATGAATTTATTAAAAATTTTCATGATTCAAAAAATGTTTTTTAATCATAAATATGCATGAAATATGTTTAGGTCACTTCATTTAAAGGCATAAAAAAGAGCCGAACTTGAATATATATATATAATTTTTTCAGGTAGATATGAATTAATGTTTGTGACATTCATTTAACATTAGCATCCCCATACTTTGACAGCTTATAACTCTATGAAAATTTGAGCATAACATATAAACTATACCTTTTTTCGCGATGATTTGATCCAAATATATATATTTTTTTTAATATCAAAAATGGGGGTTACTATTGAAAAAATGTAGTTGATGCATTTTTTAATATGTACACGACACCCTAAGGGGGCGTCCATTAATTACGGAAGGCGGTTTTTACACCCCTCCCCCTGGTGAGATTTGGCTCGACCCCCTCCCCATTCTCAAATCTCATGTAAGATTTTTCAAAGCTCGTACTTTTGCTGTAAATGCGTTGGATTTATTTCAAAAAACACAATTTGCTTTATTATTTTATTGGAAACTAGTAGAGAGAAGTTTCAAATTGCATAGATCGCAGACTAGAATCGGATAGCCAAGATGAATATTATCGTGTCAGATTTTGCCATCATTTGTCAAGAAACATGTTTTACTTGAATTTAACTTAGTTTTCTCGCAATTTTACAGTTTTTTGGAAGACAAAAAAAAAAAAAAATGTGAGATTCACCTCAACCCCTTCTGCACTTCAAGTAATACACGTATACCCTTACATGCTGCAAACCACGGAGTAGAAAGAATAGGAGGGGAAAGTCCAATGGTGCCCAGCCTTTGAAAGTGGAAGACGATATTTTTGTAAATATTGAGGGCGCTGTAGTCAACTTTCTCCCGGTTTTCCTTGACAGGAATTTTCGGTTTTCGACTGCTTTTGCTGCAAAATAAACTATTATTATTGCTAAAAGATATTTTAAACGACACAATTTTATTGTTTTCTCTTTCAACTTTTTTTTTATTACTTGCTGATATGTTACGATCTTTTCTTTTCGTTTATTTATCAAACTCCAAGTCCCTTTTTTAATATTTTGCCAAATAGTATATAAAATTTCCATAAAAATTCAAAATAAAGTTTTTTTTTTTTTTTTTCTTGTTGTGTTGGCTTGAAGCATCTGCAACTTTCTTTCATTTTAATTCTTCCTGTATTTGGATTATTATTATTTTAATTCTTGCTTTTGACTTAAAGATTTTTTTTTTCAAACTCTAATATATATATTATATTAATAAATGCTCATACAGTATCGGAATTTTTCGTAATGTGTGAAACTGGATAATAAATCAATAAATATTTTTCGAAATTGTTTAGATTTTCTTTCTTTCATCAAAAATATGTTATCTTAAAATAGATTAAAAAGATTTTTTAATTTATATCTTTTCTTGTAACATTGAAAGCCATGACAATGAAAGAAATAATAATAATAAAACTTGCGACATTTATTTTAAGATCATTTATGTCTTTCTCTCACTTATTTTCTTCATAGAATTTGCTAATGATTTTAAGCTCAATGATAAGTTATTATTATTCAAAAGTGCAGATCACTTGGAAATGCATTTAAAAAAAGAAAGAAAGAAAAGGATGGGCATCTTTCAAAAGAGCTCGTCAATACCTGCAAAACGAATGGTTGAACCATCGATCTGGTATAATTTAAAATAAAGTTATCGATTTTGTTTCATTTTTACCAAAAAAAAAAAAAAAATTTTTTTTTTTTTTTTTTTTTTTTTTTTTTTAATTGTAATATTGACAATAAAATTGACTTTTTTTTTTTTTTTTTTTGGATATTTAGTGTTATACTACTTCTATAGTATGGAAGTCGTCTGCATTATTATGGAAGATAATTTTTTTTTTTAAATAATAATTTTAATAAATTATTTTGACTGAGTGAATTTGTATAGGAAAATATAGAATAAAGTCATGTGGTGGCCAGAACATACTAGTTTTAAGATAGTTTAGAAAATTAAGTGGTAAAATTGGATATTGGCAGATATCCTGGTATATATATGTGGTGGAACACAAAATCGGCGATAATGCAAAATCGCAGATTTAAAGAAATAGTCCTGTCGTACCAAAAAGCATTTTCCTGTAATTTATTAAACAAAAATAAATTTATTTATATCTATGTATAATTTTTAAAAATTTCGTTCAGTAACGTACATTATCAGGATTTTTTCGTTACTATAATCGCAATAAAAAAAAAAAAATGGTATTATACATACCTTTTGGAACACGAGAAATGCCGGGTTCGAACCCAAGTCGCATTAGTCATTTCAATCGTTTGGAATTTTTAATTGTTTTCACCAAATCTTACATGGATATAGGCTAGGCATTCTTGGTTTCTTAGAAAGATCTCGACAGAGGATATTCTCCCCACGCCTTGCTCCTTCGTGTAGGCAATCTAGCTTAACCAGCACACCACTCCTCTACATATTTTAAAAATCTTAATAGAATTAATACACAGATACAAAGTTATAATATAAATCAAAGTATTTAATATTTGAAACAATAATTAAATTACGTAGATTGAATTAGACCTGAAGAAATCCACTTTCAACACTCGCCACATGGCGACTTAAAAATTGATAAAATCGCCATTCCCCTCTTCCCAACTTTCATAAGCATGAATTTCCTTAATCGATTATGTGGTTGAGAGGTTCAGCTCTCAAAGCTGGAAAACAGGAAGTGCCGCGTTCATCGCAGGTTGCGTTCATTAGCCAAGCCGTTCAAATTTTTCTATGGTTTTCCCCGAAAGTAGCGTAAATACGCATTAATACACCTTAAAAAGATCCCCACAGAAGGCTTCCCTAGTAACTATAGAAAAATACAAATGGTTTCGTCGACTAACGTAACCTGTATTCAAACCCGGCACTTCCCTGTCTACCAGCTCTGAGCGCAGAACCGCTCGGCCACTGTTAATAAGGTGGTGGTGGTGGCGGTGTGAAGGTTAAGGCCAATGGACTGGACGAGGTTCTTAGGCCTGGGTGGTGTGCCCTATGAGGGGTGTCTTTTTGAGGGTACTAGCCCGTATTTATTCAAGTTTGGGAAAAAACCACGGAAAACTCCGAGCAGCTAAATTGATGAGTGCGACCTGGTATCAAGCTCGGCGCTTCACATCTACCAGTTTTGCACGCAGAAACATTCGGCCACTGCTTAATAAGATGGTGGTGTTACTGTGTGAAGGTTAAGGCCAATTGACTACACGAGGACCCTGGGTCTTGGTGGTGTGCCCTCTGTGGTGGTCTTTCTAAGGCGGTGCCGGTCTGTATTTACGTGTGTTTCGGCGAAAATCACGGAAAACTCTGAGTAGCTAGGTTGACGAGCGCAACCTGGTATCGAACCAGGCACTTCCCGTCTATCAGCTTTGAACGCCAAACTGTTCGTCCACTGTTTAATAAGGTGGTGGTGGGGGTGGTGATGTCAAAGTTAAGGCTGATTGACTACCCGAGGATCCTAGGGCTGGGTAGTCTGCCCGCCGTTTTGGTCATTCTTTGGAGTCAAAGCCCATATTTACTCGAGTTTTGGGGGAAAAAAACACCGAAAACTCTAAGCGACTAGGTCACCGGGCGCGACCTGGCAACGAACCCAGCACTTCCCGTCTACCAGATTTTAATCGTAGAACCTCTCGGCCGATGACGGGGTTTTTAATAAAGATAATTAACGTTTTTAATAAAGATAACTAACTTACCGAGACATATGTAAATTAAAATAGTTTAAAAAATTTTTAACATTAAAAAACTATTGATAATCCAGTCAGATATTTACATATAGCACATTCGTTAAAGATGAATGAGTTTTAAAATAAAAATAATACATAGTTTAAAAAAATCATATTAACCTATATAGTAAAAAGAGGTGATGATGAATTTCCCTGTAATTTGTTGAAATGAAAATAAATTTAAATATATCTCCACACAATTTCTAAAATTCCTCAAATAACAGAAATTATCATAAAATTTTTACTTATATTTACGTTTAAAAAAACTAGTCTGTTTTGTCCACCACACGACTTTCTTCTATATTTTCTTATACAAATTCACTCAGTAAAAATAATTTATTAAAATTATTATTTTAAAAAAATATCTTCCATGATAATGCAGACGATGGTCAATGGAAATTCGTTAAGGATTGATATGGTTTTAAATAATAATAATAAATAATAATAATGTATGGTTTAATGTTTCAAATCTCTAAAAAGAAAAAAAAAAAAAAAAAAAAAAAAAAAAAAAAGAGGGGGGGGGGATTTTTAAAAAATATAATAATAAAAATAAATTAATCTGCTTATTTTTTTTTTTTTTTTTTTATTATTATTATTATTATTTACGTCAATCATGCACATTATCATTTTTTTCTCTAACATAATTTCAATTATATATATGTAAATATACATATACATTATTATACACGTTTTAGGATAGGCGTGAGGTGCCAAATTAGAATCCAATACATCCTCGCCGGCTTAGCCGTTCGGAGTTTATCGCTTGAATACCAGGGCATTTTAGAAAGACATAACCAGATTTATCGTGCAGACAGTCGGCCTTAATTCCTACATCACACATAAATTTTTAATAAAGTGTTGGTGTTTGAATTAAAGCCAAATATCTACACTTGGGACTTGCTCCTAACAGGAGATGCCCATCGTGGGGGAGGGGGGGGGTCCGAAGAGTTTTCTAGCCCATATTCATGTAATTTTCGGTGAAAAAACACAAAAAATACGAATGACTTCGACAATCGTAACCTGCATTCAAACCTCGCACTTCCCATCTATCAGATTTGAGTGCAGAACCTCTCGGTCACAGTTAATAAAGTGGTGATGATGCTGGTGTGAAGGTTTAGGCTGATTAACTATACGAGGGTCCTAGACCTGGGTGGTGTGCCCTCCGCAGGGTCTTTCTGAGGGGTCCTAGCCCGTATTTACGAGAGTTTCGGCGAATATCACGGAAAACTCTGATCAATTAAATCGACTAGCGCGACCTGGTATCAAGCCCGGCACTTCCCGTCTACCAGTTTTGCATGCAAAACCTTTCGGCTACTGTTTAATAAGGTGGTGGTCCTGCTGGTGTGAAGATTAAAGCCGATTGACTGCACGAGGGTCCAAGTCCTGGGTGATGTGCCACCATGTTGTTCTTGATTAGGGTCATAGCTCGTATTTACGCGAGTTTTGGAGAAAACCGCGGAGACCTTCGAGTAGCTAGGTCGACGAGCGAACCCGGCACTTTTCATCTAATACATTTTAATCGCAGAATCACTTGGCCGCTGGTGAGGCTTTTAATAATTAGATATATGTAAATTAAAATACTTTTTTGATTTTTTAACATTAAAAAACTTGATAACTCAGTCCGATATTTACACACAAACACACATTCGTTAAAAATGGATGTGTTTTAAAATAGAAAATAACATATGTTTTAAAAAATCATAATATTGAATATATACAGTAAAAGGAGGGAAGGAAGAGAGAAATGAATTTCCCTGTGATTTTTTAAAACGAAAATAAATGTAAATATATCTCCATACAATTTCTAAAATACCTCAAGTCACAGAAACTATCATAATTTTTTTTTTAAATTTATATTTAAATACATATATATTAAATTACCTTAAAAAAATTAATAAGTTCGTTAACTTTCTGTATTATAAATAAATCAAAATAATTCTTATTAAATTTAAAAATAAATGGAAAAAGTATAACAGATTTTATTTAATTATTTATTAATAATTTTCTTTTCTTTCTTTCTTTATTAATAATTTTCTTTTCTTTCTTACTTTATTAATAATTTTCGTCTATTTATTTATTTTTTCTTTATTACCTTAATTTTTAATATTCCTTATTAATGACATTTTTTACTTTGTATCACAGATTATTTGTACAGTACTGAAAAATTTTAAATGTCTTTTATTCTGATTTTAATCAATACGATCTCGTATTTTGTATAACCTATTACAAAGTAATGAAAAGTCCCACCGTTATAAAAAAAAATATATGTTATTAGGAAGACCTTATATAGCATTATTTCTGTTTACTTGATTTTGTTAAAGTTAAAACTTTACATAAAAAAATTAAATTAAATGACGTTTTTTTCCATTGAAAATCATTACGGGAGCTTTCGGAAAGGGAGGTCCCCGACTGTGGCGCCATCTGTTGTGGTAAGATTAAAAAAAGCCAGATTTGGAAGCCTCTTTCGCATCCTCTTCTATTAATCCGTGCTGCAAACTATTACAAATCGCTTGCTGCCCGCAAAGACGCAAACGATACAACAGGACTGTCTGCCTAAATTTTTATGTGCAGGAAGCTGTCGTAGTTAAAATCTATAAATAAAAATCGTATAAAATGAAACGGTGTGAGTAAATTAATTATTTCTTAATATTTCTTTATAAATTTATTTTTTGTTTTTAACATACTGCTGCAATTTGTTAAAACTTTAAAAGTTATAATATTAATATATGTCTTTCACATGGAATTCATGATATGAATTCCATAGCTGCAAACATTTTAATTTATTCCGGAGCATTTTTAGCCCCGCCTTTATTTCGATCCACTTAATTTTTAGGTCATGACCTTGAGGTCATAAACTTGACCAATATATAACCACTCTGAAATAAGAAAAATTTACTCTTTAAAAAATAGTGGTCAGTCTCAAAAAGATCCGGAATAAATTAAAATGTTGACAACTCTAGAATTCCCTTTCAAGAACTCGAAATCCTCTATTATGTATACATATATATATGTATTTAAAAAAAAAAAAAAAAAAAAAAGATGCAGTAGAATCTCGTCTATCCGTGGACCGAGGGTAACTCGGATAATCTAAACCTCAGAATGCTCTGTCGTAAGTCGAGGGGGAAACATACGGCAAAGTTTAAAATAGATGAAAACGTAGTCAATGAAGTAAATTAATACATGTATTAAATATTTCAATGTTGTCAGTTAAAAATGCAAGACAAGAGATACTAGTATAAAGCACAAAATGCAGTACTGTAAAGCAAAAATTGTCAAAGTTATCTGCGCCCAGGGCAGGGATGGAACACGGGCGCAGAATTCATACCGGAATCCGTTTAAGAAATTTCTCTACCTATAATATCGTCGATTTAAGAAGTAGAAATTTTTCTTACATTGATAGTGGTATGAATTCTGCGCCCGTGTTCCATCCCTGCCAGGGCCTGATTATCGCACAGGCCGACTAGGCCTCGGCCTAGGGCACCCCTATCTAGGGGCACCATAATAATTTAAAAAAATTAAAATGCTATTTTCGGCAAAGATTTCTTTGAAAAAATTAACAGTAAGTTAACTAATGATAATAATCTTTAGTTGAAATCTAGTCCCCTTTGTGGAGGATCAAAATTGTATGGCATGTCTACGAATCACACGTAAGGGTAGATCCCAGATCGTCGCCAATTTCCTACTGCCTTGCTCTAATGCAACGCTGAACCCACTGAACCTAAACTTCAAGTTGGTATCCAGTTACATTTTCTTAATTTTGTGAAATTTTCTCAATATTTTTTTTACATTTTTTAACTTTTTGAATCCAAATTATACCTTTGGGGGTCACCGAAGTGAAGGAGCAATCCTCTCCGTAGAGGATCAACATTGTGATGGCATGTCTCCGGATATCGTTGGGGCTACATTCCAGACCGTCACCAGTTACCCATTACGAAGTACTAGTGTGACGTTAAATCCAACCAACAAAAAACCAATCTTAACATTTTGAAAAAAAAAATGCTTTAATTTATTATTTATTTTATTTATCTTTTTTTTGGGGGGGGAGGGGGGGGGGCACCAAATCGTCCTAGGCCTTGGGCCTCAGCAGGCCTTAATCGGGCTCTGTCTGCGCCAGTTTTTAAAAGCCACGCCTCCTTTGGGGCATGATCTCTTAGGGACTACCACGGTTTACCTGGAACTCGGTTAATTGGGACTGGTATAGTTGCGGCTCTACTGTACTAAAAGAAGTATATAAATTAAATATAATAATAGAAGTATATATATATATATATATATATATATATATATATATAAATACACATGAAAGTAAATTAAAATGTTGGCAACTCTAGAATTTTTTTGAAAGACTGCCAATCATCTATTAAAAATATACAGGGGGGCGTGGGGTGGGTTGTAACAGTTTTTAGAAAATTAAATATATTGTGAAATGTATTTACGTTTTCCTGTTTATAATTTCTGTTTTCAACAGCATACATAATCACCTAAGATATTTATAAAGAAAAAAACATTTGTAAATGTTGCTAGTTTTAGTAAAAAAATATTTTTTTAATTTATTTGCCTGTTACAATTTGCTCCGGATTTGGGGCTAGTTGTAACACACGTGGGGCAAATTGTAAAGGATACAAAGGGAACCCTAACAATAAAAACGACTATATTTCATTTTTTTTTTTTTTTTTTTTTTTTGTTATCAATCATTTATCTATGTCTGCGCGTTGGTGCTCACACTACGGATCGCAGAGCTTCCAAATTTGGCATATAGGTACCTGGGAGCCTGCAGGTGTGCACCTCATCGAGATTTTTTAGAATATCGTATTTGAATTTTTTTAATTAATGTTTTTTCGATTTTAAACATTGGCTTTTATGTTTCATTTTTCATGAATTTATACTTCGATTGTAATCGTCTGCGTATCTTAGCAACGGCTATATTGTGCAATTTATTTTTTATTTAATACATTCATTTGAAGGCGAATCTTTTTTCTCTTTTTAATTTATTATATTTATTAGAAGCAAAATGGTAATCCAGCAAAAAAAAATAAGTGTATTAAATTTAAAATTTAAATACGTATTTATAACAGATATGTTTATGAATAATTTTTGTAGTATAACATCAATAATTTTTCATTTGTTAAGTTAATTTATTTTAAAGTTTTTTTTTCTTTTTTTTTTTTCTAATTTATAGTATTTGTTAGGAAATAATGTTAGTATATAACAGAAAGGATTAAACTGATTGAAAATCATTTGTTTTTTATGTATTTAATTCCTTTTAAAAGAAAATCTACTTTTTATTTTATTTCATTATATTAGTCGGAATCAAATCGTAATAAAGTGTAAATAGCGTGAGCTTTAAAATACATGGTTCAAAAACTGAAATATTTAATAGACGCTAAGATACAGTTATCTTTAAAATCGTAGCTCTTAACTAATAGCAGATCCGCCTGTTGTCAATAAATACCCATATTGAGATGTACAGGAAATAGATTCCTGCAGGCAGTGGGAACCTGCTCCCCATACAGTGCGGGCAGAGAAAGAGCTGCCGTAGGCAGCGGGTACACGAAGCGAGGTCATGAGCGATTTGAATGTAATTATTTTAGTTTTTATTTATAATTTGATGTGAAAAATAAATAATTATCCAATTCTTTGGAAGATTCGTTTAAATATAGTGACTAGCAAAGCGGGCGTAGCCTGCTAGTTTATTTTTTAAAAAAGGCAATTAATAACCAATATTAAATTATAATCTTCTTGGTATAGTAAAAATGAATTATATCAAATGGATTTTAGTAAAATGAAGAGAAAATTAAAGATAAAATCAACATTGAAGTCAATCTTAATCAGAGTTGAAATTAATTCAAGCAAATGATATTTTGTTCCTCTCATGTACTTAAAGTGTGCTCACATTTTGCAAATTAAGCATTATACCAATTCTTCTGATACAGAGAGGGTTTAACAGAGCTCGACTTCTCCGCCCTTTTTTCAGGACACTCTCATTGATGAGAAATTTCTGCTTTTTTTTCTACCAATATTTTTATGCAATATTTTCTAATTCGTGATTAATTCGTGATTATAATTCGTGATTAAATTTTATTACAACCCACAAGGCAGACAAGACCGATGTAGGCTAGAAAGCGGTGGTTTGACCATGAAGCCGGAACAGGCCTTCGGCCTAATCCTTGAGGAGCAGGAAAAAGAAGAAGAAGACTTTCTTTTATATTCAATACAAGAAGGTATTGGATTCGTAAAAATCTTAGACTTCAGGTTTTCAATGGTTTTACATGTTTTGAAATGTCTAGAACATGATTTGACTATTTTTAAAAAATATCTGTTTGTGACAAAATTTTGTAACAACTGTATCTCTGGAACTATACTACTCAGAATTTCATAAAATTTGATAGGTAGTTGCAACTTGATATACCTAAATTAATGCCTAGAAACTTTTGGTAAAAATCATCCAACAAATGGGGTTGTCATTTTGCTTTTTTTTTTTTCTTTAATTTTTTACATTGCAGAAAAAAACATTTCATGTAAATGCACATAAAGTGAATTGTTTTTTAATAATCATTATGAAATTAAAAAGAAGTATCTATATTAGTGATAGTCAACTGGGAAATTTTTTTTGTAAATTTGCAAGCATCCCCCCCCCCCCCTCAAAAGGAAAGTCCCTCCCAAGAGGGGCAAATATTCCTTAATAGTATCTTCCAAATGAACTCATCAACACCTTTTAAAATAAATGGTTGAACCATCAATGTGTGGTAATTTAAAGGAAACATGCTTTTTATTTTGTGGTTAAAATTAAGAAGAAAAAAAATTCATATCTAAAAAATTGTTTTTTCTTTGCATATTTAGCGCTATTATATTAGCAGTCAATAAATAACGAGTCAGTGAATATTTCACAAAAAGTATAGTAAATAGAAAAGTGCAGCGAAACAATTCATACGCATTTCTCTTGCCAGATGCCATTACTTGTCTGGCAAGAAGTGAGAAAAGGATAACCCAGCATCAGCCACATCCAGTCATTTCATTTTTGAAAGCAACGTGGAATGGAGACATCCAAAGCTGAGCCGTGTGGTGTTGAGCATTTTTTGGCTGCGGAAAGTATAGTAGGACGTGAAATTCATAGATGAATAGAAAGGATCTATGGGGAGTACTGTATGTCACGGTCAAGAGTTCAGGAGTGGAATAAGCGCTTTCGCACGCAAAGGATGCAGATCGATCGGTGATGATCCCTGGACTGGAGCACCGAAGTGTGTTACAGAAGTACATGTTGCAAAAGTGGATGAGCTCATAAAGAAAGACCGTCGTCTAACAGTAGACGAGATTTCGGTATCAGTGGGGCTCAGCCATGGTACGGTTCACAAAATCATCAAGGACAGGTTGAAGTTCCGTAAAGTATGCACGCAATGGGTCCCACATCGCTTGACACCAGCACAAGAGGGCTGCCACATGGCCATGTCTCTGCAAGTATTGCAGCGTTACAACAACGATGGGGACGAATTTCTTTCAGCAATTGTTACTGGTGACGAAACTTGGTGCCACAACTTTTAGCCCGAGTCAAAACGGCTAAGTCTTTAGTGGAAGCACACAGATTCCCCTCCACACTAGTGCCAGCAAGGTACTGCTTTAATTCTTCTTCAATCATAATGAACCACTCCTCATCGATTTCCTGGAGCATGGAGCTACGGTCAATGCTCAGCGGTATTGTAAAACCTTATCGAAGCTCAGGAATGCAATCAAATCAAAACCTCCCAGTTAACTTTCTCGAGGTGTCATCCTGTTGCACGACAACGCTAGACCATCACACTTAGCCAACGCAACACAGGAATGTCTGCAGAAGTTCAAGTGGGAAGTCCTGAGCCACCCCTCCTATAGTCCAGATCTGTCCGCATATGACTTCCACATCTTGAACTTAAAAAAGCACTGCGGATACACCAATTTCAAATAGACGATGAAGTCAATGAGTGTGTGCGCAATTGCTTTAAACGGCAACCACAGGATTTCTACGAGCATGGCATTATGCGACTGTTGTCACAATGGAATAAATGCCCAAATACCTACGGACAATACTTTTGGGTTTTATTAAATAATTACTGTGAATTTGCCTCTGACTCGTTATTTATTGACTGCTCCTAATATTATTTCTCTAGAATTAAAACTGCATTCATCATATGGAAGATAAATTTTAATAAATTATTTTTTACTGAGGGAATTTGTATAGAAACACAGAAGAGAGTCATGTGTTGGCCACAACAAACCAGTTTTAAAAAATGGCTCTTATGTGTGGCAGGGGAACAGTAATATTTTTTAAGGTTTTCACAGAAATTGTGTAGAATTTTAAAAACTGCAGAGAAACTGAAAATAACAGGAATAAGTATTTTCAGTTTTTCACAGAAGCATAAAAACCGAAGGCATGTGGCACAAGTTTTTTCATGGAAAATTTTGCAGCATTTTAAAAACTACTGAAAAACTGAAGGTAAATGGAACAAGTTTTTTAAAAGTTTTTTCGCTGAAATTTTGCAGAATTTCAAAAACTACAGAAAAACTGAAGGTAAATGGAACAAGTTTTTTAAAAGTTTTTTCGCTGAAATTTTGCAGAATTTCAAAAACTACAGGAAAACTGAAGGTAAATGGAACAAGTTTTTTTAAAGTTTTTTCGCTGAAATTTTGCAGAATTTCAAAAACTTCAGAAAAACTTAAGGTAAATGGCACAAGTTTTTTTTAAGTTTTTCCATGGAAATTTTGCAGATCTTCAAAAACTGCAGAAAAACTGAAGGTAAATGGAACAAGTTTTTTTGAAGTTTTTTCGCTGAAATTTTGAAGTCTGTTCAGTGAAACTTTGACTTTAAAATATCTTTAAAAAAACTTTCAAAAAACTTGTGCCAATTGCCTTCAGTTTTTCTGCAGTTTTTTTTTTTAAGTTTTTTTGCAGATTTTTTTAGCTGGGATATTATGCAATGAAAGAAATTAGAACACTTATTATTGTTGTCCCTGGTAATAGATATCATTCCCTCATCAAAACTGTAATTATACCTCTACTTACTCCATTAATGGCAGCACGTACTTTATATAAGTCAAACTTAATTTATATAGAAGCAAAGTAAAGAAAATATTTTGTGATCTGTTGGAAACATTTTACAATGAACAGCATATGGCTCTCAAATGTTAGATTGAAATACAGTATTTTTATTATATGTCATTCCCTCACTCATTATAAAGTTAACTAAAAGAAATCAAATTTGCTTTTTTATGCTATTATATTAATAAAAATATGTTTTAATAAATATTTAGTGTGTGAAAATATAGCTAAACTTAATAATATTTTTATAAAGTAGTTTCTAGAAGAAATTTGTCATTCCCTCACAATCATTCCCTCATTTTTCTAATTAATAAAAATAAATACTATTTTAAAAATTATCAGATACAGCTTGGTTAATATTATTTTTAATTAACTGTGTATGTATTTTTATTATTTTTATTAATGTGTATATGAAAAAAAAAAAAAAAATGGAGCAATTTTATATGAGCTAACTTTTTTTTTTAAGAAAAGCCCACTTTTCAGAGAATGACAAATATACAGTAGAACTTGGATAATTCGAAGTTGAAGGGAGCAGAAAAAAATTTGAAATATCCAAAAATTCGAATTACACATACTATGTTGTAAAAAAAGTGATAAATTAACCCTTTCAGGGGCACTAAGTAAAAATTATTGAATTTCCTTTTAAATATATATATATCATAAAGTAAACATCCCCTACAATTCATATTTGATGAAGAAAAAAATTCAGCATGTGTTGATTTTGTTGTGGGTGGTGGCTAGACGTTCTAGCCACTGCGCACATACGTCATGTACCTTAATTTTTGAATGGAAATAAATATTTATATATTTAAGGAATAAAAATTGAAACTATGCCTTGAAAATGTAATTATAATAATACAATGTAACAATAATTAATTATTGCTTAAATTATAATGCTTCTTTATCATTTTTTAATGATTTATTATATATATATATACAGATATATGGGCTGTTTAAAATTTGTCTAGAAACCTTTATGCATTAGTAATAAGAAAAAATTATTCACTATTTAAGGAATAAAAGTTATAGTAATTCAATTATATCTATAGCTGGGCAAGCGTTTTATTCCCATAAGAAGATTTATAGCAATAAATCTTAAAACTTCTTCTATATCTATTGGAGTAAAAGATTTTCCTAACTGGGTAGCATACAAGTTTGTTTGAAAAACTAAATCTTCCCAAAATGTCATTGCCATAAACATAAAAAATATACCAAGTGGTGTTGGATTATCAATATCAAGGACCTCAGGTACAGGACCACTTTCTTACATAAATTCTGGAACAGACTGGCGAACTTGAAAATTTTTGCTCCAATTTACTCGCCCTCTTGAGCTAGAAGGACCTTCTATTTCACTGGATTGCTCATCTTCTGAACTTGAAACAATTTCTTCTTCAGGTAAATCAGGAACATATTCCTCATTATCAGGGCCTGATTAAGGGGGAAGCTCGCTCTACACACATTATTTATACTTACACCGTTACTTTTTAACAAATACTTTCCTCCTATAATAAACAGAAAATTTTCATTAAAAATTATTTTAAAAGAATTCTGGTGTCTAATAACGGTGAGTAAATTGGATTGTTTTACACCGTTCATTTTTTATAAAAAATATTTCCTCGTCAAAGCGTGGAATTTCTATGACATGAAGTAAAAAATAATTGTAAAAATATTCCGGTATGAGCGAGCTTCCCCCTTAATCAGGCCCTGCTCATTATCACTTGTTCCTGATCCACATACTGCAGAATCATCATCTGAGTGTAGCTCTTCAAACAGAGCAATAGCTTCATCCAAAGATAAGCCTTTTCTATGAATTATTGTGATAAAAATTAAGATATATAAATTGAATTTAAGATTATTTAGAGAAATTAACTAAATTAAAAAGCTATGGAAATAAAAATTTATTTTTAAAAATCAAGATATAAGAGCAATAGAAAAAAGCAGCCTCTCTCTATACTGTAAACAGAAATACTGAATAGTTTTTTGTAAGAACCCTCCCACGCGTATTTACATCTGTATTTACATTCTGCTATCCCTTACTGTTTATATTTATCACAGTTCACTAACCCCAAAAGACCCTCTTTGTTTATCTCAAAGGAAAAGAAATTGAGATTCTTTTACCCAGCACAGCCTGTCTTATGGTATCTCCCCTGACATATGTGCGCGGTGGCTAGAGGGTCTATCCACCTAAAAGATGCTCCTAAAAATCAAACTAAAATTAATGATCTAAGATAATATCTAAATCTGTTGTATTTAAAAGGTGCATTACAGTATA
Source organism: Salticus scenicus (assembly GCA_963930645.1). Lineage (NCBI taxonomy): Eukaryota > Metazoa > Arthropoda > Arachnida > Araneae > Salticidae > Salticus > Salticus scenicus. Next base: position 221,783,475 of record OZ005660.1, on the reverse strand, counting down.
TTTACACTACCAAATACTTATGAATAAAAAATTACTTTTCATAAAAATATATAATAGAAACTTCAAAAATTTTTCCCGCAACTTGTCCATTTAAAAAAGTCACAGGCACATCCTGCTTAAAGTTACTGTAGAGCTGCCATCTATATTTCACTTTCAGAAGTACATATTAACATTTCATAAAAGTGGATAGAAAAAGTAGCCACTGCACACCTAGAGAAAAATTTCTAAAGTAGGTGGATAGACCCTCTAGCCACCGCCCCTGAAAGGGTTAAAAAATTAAAACTCTACGATCAGAGATTTAACACATGATTTTTATATCTAAGAATACCGCCACATTACCCGTCTCCCCCCCCCCCCATTAAATCAATATTTTCTACGAGCTTAATTATTCAACACTTTTTAAAAAATAGTCAAATATTTTTTATTTCTTTTTTAAGTAGAATTTTTGTGTCATAGCATATAACCTGATACAAAAATAGAATATTCTACATTACACATGACTTTCAATTCACAAAAACCTCGGAGTTCATACATATGCACCATATCTTCTGGTGCACTAGGTAGGGGCTTCTATTGTATTTCCTTATCCTTCTTTTGAAAGACTATGAAAACAGATAATGCACTTCAGATGAGAAAAATCTCGGGAACAAATTTTACTGTAATATTTTAAAGGTAATCGTATGAAAAATTCGAATTATCCAAAATAGAATTCGAATTATTCACGATTTTTTAACATTATTTTAATACAAAATTCAAGAGACCGTGTAAAATATTCGAATTATCCAAAATTTCGAATTAAACAAGTTCGAATTATTCAAGTTTCACTGTATATACTTTATTTGTGTTTAATAACTACATATGATGAATCCTAATTATTTTTTCCCTTACTTTAATTTAAAACCACGAGAGGACAATTTCTTTCATACAGTAAAAAGGCTTTCTCACCATTTTACTGTACACCGTCACAAAAGAAAAAAAAAAAAAAAAAAAAAAAATCTGGTATGAAACAACCACATGACTTCCATTACTCACTATTACACACGTATTATATGCATTTTTGGAATTTTCCAGTAAAAGAAACTTGATACATATGTAAAGACATATATATCAGAGTTTACACAGCGAGTTAAAAGAAAAAAAATAATAATAATAGTTATTTTTTGAAACACTAGTTTATGAGATCTAAAACTGAACTATCTAATCAGAATGACCGTTAATTTTCCTGTAATAACCACATAAGATATGAGAAGGGGTATTTAAATGGATTTATGTTACAATTTTCAAGGAAATCATTAGAGCCGTTTTTGAGATACCAACTTTTACCAAAACTTGACATACTCAATTACTGACCGGAAAACAATAACTACATACAAAAGGATATTTAAAGGGAGTTATATGGCGAGTTTAAAAAAAAAAAAAAAAACCGTACAGCCGTTTTTAAAGGAACGCACTTGCGAGACATGAAATTGAGCTATTTATACAAGACGCCTATCAATTTTCCTGAACTGACCAACTGTATCATTCGAAAAGACATCTAATAGAGTATTTATATAGCAAATTTGAAGAAAATCGTTAGGGTTGTTTTTGAGATACGGACTTACGGTCATACTTTCTGTTTCGATGACCCACTTCCGGTTTTCCAATTTTCACCAAAATTTGGAAACTTCATCTGTACACCAGACTTGTATCAATTCTGAAGTTCCGTAATTCAATCTCTGTTAGTTTCGGAGATATGATAGCCAGAAGATTCTACACATGCACACATACAGACACACCCACTGACCTATTGTCAAAAACTACTTTTTTGGACTGAGGAGGCCCTAAAACTTGTAAATCAGGTGAAAACTCGATATCGAATTTTTGGACCGAATACAATACTTCCATTACATACGGTAGTAAGGTAATGGAAGTAATAATAATAATTATTATTATTATCATTATAATAATAAAAGAAATATTTTGCAATTAAATACATTTTTAGAGAAAATAATAAAAAATGAATAAATAATAACTTGGACAATGCACATTTTTAAATAACCTTTTTGTGCTGACTTAAGTGTTATTACGATAAAAAATAAATAATAATAAAAAAACATTTTTATTCTACTGTCACTTGTAATAATTTTTAAAAGTTAAACTTGTAAATTACTCTCATTTAAAAATTAAAAAATCATACACAAAGTTACGCCTAATTACGTTAACCAGAAAAAGACATGATATTCATTTACAAATAATATGAAATAGATGGATATATAATAGATATCCTGTAGGACAACAGATGGCAGCACTGCACATTTTTAAACACTTTTAAATAATTAAATTATGTCTAGTACAAAATTGCTCATGATTAACAAAAAAATTAAAAATAAAAATTTGGTTATTTAAAATTGATTAATATGGTTTACGTATATATTTATTTAAAAAAAGGAAAAAAAAATAAACTGATAGAAAAACATCATAAGCATAGAATCATTTTACTAGTGTTTAATTTATCTGTAACTATCTTCTAAATTTTTAATTGCTACTTATAATAATAGTATTCACCGAAGTGAATTTAACTTTATTAGAAAATGAAGATGGCACACATATTTTTTGGGAAGATGGATATTTTGAAAAAGACATTAAAATAAATAAATAAATAAACAAAAAACTCTACGATAAAATGTTTCTCTGCAACCTAACATGACGTCAGAATGGAAGTAGCCAATCAGGAGTGCCGATACATTTCCGTGATCAAAATCATGTAAAGATTGTATATATGCTTCCGGGATTGAGCAGGTCCCAACTTTGCCTTTTGGAGGCCCTAAGCACAACTCTTATGTGGTTCCCCCCCCTTCCATGCATACACAGTTAAATAATGTTTTAAATGTATTACACCTTATATGCAGTGTTGCGAGATCTGGAGGATGTTTTATTAAATAATCACCAATAACATTGATAATTGATATTTGATATACGTAATAGACTATCAATCTTCGAAGCAATTAGCGAATCGTTACAATTAAAATTTATTGGTAATTATTGAATAAAAAATCCTCCAGGTCTGTCAACATTGTTTGTTCGACTTAAAGAAGAAATTTTTGTGATGCCACATCATTTTAGTTTTTGTAATGTACAAACATCACATTAAATAATTTTGTAAATTTAATAAGCACGGTGACAATTAAAAACGTGGTGTAAATCAAAAGTTTGCAGTTCACTGTCCATTAAAAATTTGTATGACACTCACGAAATTATTTATTTATTGTCTGTTTGATGGAAAAGTGGAATCTGAATGTTTGACGTGACAAAAAGGCCTAATACACGTGATCTTCAAATGACAATCTGATACTTGATCTTAATTTGTGATGTTCATAACTAGAATGTTATTTGACTTTCCTCTGCTTCTTAACCCTTTAAGGGGACTTGCCACTTTAATTGGCACCACTCAAGGTTTCATTCAACATATTTTCTCGGGACACAAAGAAAAATTCTTCATCATTATGAACTACCGGCTTAATTTAGTTAAAATGTAATAGTGTTAAATTAAACAGCATACTCTATGGAAGAAAATATTAAAATAACTTACACAGGTGGGTCCCAAACTGTTCAAAAGGTATTTGTACATGTTATGTATGATCTTAACCCTTTGAGACGCGTTGTCTTCGCTGCGAGGACGCAATTATTAAGCTCCAACTGCAAAAACTCATCCCGGGAATTTTTTAGCAAAATTTATTTGGAAATTTTTTAGCGAATATTTACGTTTATAACGTAGAAAAAAAGGCTTTTTTTTTAACTTAAAATTTAAAATTTTTGCTATTTTAATTTTGTTTGTGAATTTCTGTGGCAGTATAATTTAAATGATCCGAATTACCTTGCACCACAAAGGGTTAAAGGTCTAAATGAACTGACAACGGAAATATCCATCTTATTGGCAAATGCGCACCTAGCACGTGTTGTTCTCAATTAATTTTTTTAAATGACAGTATCTTTAGTAATGTACCGTATTTTCCGGCGTATAATGCGCAGGTTATATAAAAGAGTTACACACCAGAATGTTTAATTAACAAATAAATCTATATTTGTAAGAAACAACAGCTTGTTCTGCGCGTTATACACTGGAAAATACTTTACTTTGCAGAGTTTCTATCATTATAATCAGTTTTGTAAAAGATTCTCATTCTAAATACCACTATAAAATGTGCACATTATATGTAAATGCGTTGTGGTGGTTAACATATCTGACTGCCACACGGTAGCGCACGGGTTCGAATCTCGGAATAGGCATGGAAGTGTTGTCCCTGTTAGGGGTAGCGATGACCGCCGAATGGGTGCTGCTTAACAAATGATTATCAATTCACTGACACCCTTCCCCCGATCTATGCTCAATCGCAAGTACTACGACATTGAATATATATTATTGCTAAAGTAATTTACTGTTTAATAATTATTTTGTAGCAACATTAATTTAAAAATACTAAATTATTTGAAAAATATTAAAAAGAAAAAATGCAATAAAATAAAAAGAAGCACTTATAAATTTGATAAGTAACGAATAAAACTTTTACTTACATTTATTTCATTATAAATATTATATTGCAGGTAATAATATAATTATTAACCCTTATCGCTCGTATATCCCTTCTGAGGGGACATTAAGAAATCGAGACACGCCTTAAGGTGTTCCTCTGCAAATGAAATGTTATTTTTCTAAACCACGTAACTATAGGCTACCTTTCGGCTACCGGAAAATTTTAACAGAAAAATTTATTTTATTTAATGATGATGTAAAATAAAACAAATTATTACAATTTTTCGGTAGCCGAAAGGTAGTAAGTTGGAAACTATACGTGTGACGTTTTAAAGGAACGCCAAAAGGCATGTCTTACAGAAAATATGCCAAGCGCAAAGGTTAATTTTTAAAAAGGAGAAATTTGTTTTCTCGTTCATTTATTTACTTTTTTCTGTTGCTATGTCAGTAAATTTTTTTTTATTGTTCCTCGAATCAATGTCTAAAGCCAAAATACCGTCGATGTACAAGATAATCTTTCTTAAGTCGATGTACAAGATAACCTTTCTGATTGTGAATATTTTACATATGACTACATATGTAAAGTATTGGATTTATAAAGTTAATGTTGCCACAAAATTATTATTAAACATTAAAATACTCTAATTGTAATATAGTCATATTTAGTAAGAGAATCCGTTATAAAAAAATATTCCAATGGTAAAATTTCTTCAAAGTACATTACTACAGTGTCTGTAATTTACAAACTTTAATTGAGAAAAAAATGAAGCTAGACGGCACATTTGCTGATAAAATAGGTATTTCTATTATCAGCTCAGTTAGATCATTAAGATGTCATATAACATGTACAAATACCTTTTGAACAGTTGGTGACCCTCACTTGTTAGTATAACTTCCTCTTTTGCGTCTTTAAAAAACTCTTTTCCTTTGTGTAATTAACGGCTGTTTAAATACATTACTGTTCGAAAAGAAGAGTGTAGTCACACCAGATTTTTTTTTTTCTATTTGAGTGTCTATGCGTATGCTCCTCTATGTAAATTAAATAATTTATATGATTAAAAACACTCAAATTAATTATTTTTAAAAAAATACATATTATAATCGAAATTGCATTTTTACTAGTTTTTTTTATATTATTTTCATTACCTTGGAAAAGTGGCCTGTATTTTTACGTCCTATTTTTATTTGGTAAATATGTTAATGGCAACTTTTAACTTTTATTTGTAAATTTCTTTCAATAGCGATATATTTTAAAATGTATCAAATCCGCTTTTAAAACTTATTGCGGTTAAAGTGTAATGCTTCCGAATTTTTTGTAAGTCCTCCAAATGAATGTTATTTTTTAAATAAAACGTTTTCTAGTTTAAAATTTTCATAATGTTTTAAACGTATAACATTATACAAGAAATGGTAACATTGTTGAAATTGAATGCATAAAATGCATTCATTTGTTTAACACAATACACATTTATAATTAATTACTCTATTTAGGCTGATTATTTAAAAAATGTTAATTTGTTTCGGTAAATCATTTGTTTCCAGTAAAAGTTATTTAAAATAATTAATTTAAAGTTTTATCACCAAGAATTTTTTAAGAGATTAATTATATTAAATGAGATCAAAACTTGTAACGTCGTCTATTAATTAAATTTTCTGCAATTTGTCTCGTTTATGTAATCGATATAGATAGTGATGATCGATACAGATATCAGTGTCTCAGATGTCTGAGAACACGATAAAATAATTCTGGTCATAAAATTAATCCGGCAGTTTAAGTAGCATTAAGATTTACACAAAAATATTTCATATAAAATACTCCCCGCAAAAGAATTCTCATGCACTAAGGATTATAATACGGAAATGTTGAATTTTCATTTGCGTTTGTATTAAAAGTTTTAAACATATCCCAGCAATATTTAAAAGTGAGTATGAGTTGAATTTACCTAACTGTCTGCAATTCTGTCTATATGTCCTTCTGTCACAATATAATATACATAAATAAAGGATTTTTTCAAAATCCTATACGTTATTTACGGTCACAGTGGCATGTACCTATTTAAAATGGTATAAACAGCACAAGTGGTTTGTGTACAGGGACACTCATAAGAATGCAACTGCGCTGCATTTAATATGAAGCATTTTTATAAATCGTAATTAAATTACTTTGTACTGCCCTAATCTTGATGAAATTGGCATTTATTTTTCAAATTTGCAAAAAGATATTGTGTAGAATAAAGTGTGATTTACGTGAAGATTTACAGAGCTAAACTAAAACATTTAGACACATAAAGGAGGGGCTGTAATTGAAAATTGCTGGAAATTAATCTCTTTTCTATTAAAGAGTTTTTAACACTTTCCAACAATATTTAAAAGCGATTATTAATTCAGTTTGTCTACTTGTCTGTCCTTTCTATCATCACATAGGCAAAATATGTTCAAGCCCAGCAAAACCTCAAATGACGGCGAGCATGAGGCCAAGTGCTGGTTGCCAGCAGTAGCTGCAGCTGGCCCGTCGGTGGCAAAAGTTAACGGTGCCGCAGGGAATATGTTACGCCGGCCGTCAGTAGGCCATATTCAGTCGATCCACTGTTGGCAGCCTGCAGTAAGTTAAAAATACGTTAGTGGGCCAGTGAATGGATCGCTGCTGGCAGCTAGCAGTATGATGAAAATAGGTAATGGGCCACTGTTGATAACCGACATTAGGTTGGAAATTGTTAGTGGGCCAGTGTTGGGCTACCTGGTGGCAAACATAATTTTTCTATGTTATTGCTGGCAGCCTGCAGTGGGCCAGCTGTGGCAAACATAAAAAATTATATTACTGCCGGCAGTCTTCATTGGTCCTTTATATATTTCCATTAAAGGCCCGCTTCACTCACCGTCGCCGAAAGCCGAAGCCAATGTTATTCTATGGGAAATTTTCTTTACAAATAACTTATTAACTAATACATATTTTTAAATTCTGTTTTCATATTCTGAAAATTCCCAACTGTTAAATTGACGGACCTTTTTTAAAAAAATATATTTTTTTATTTTTTTATATTTTATTTTGAAGCTGCAAAATACGAATTTTCAATATGTGAAATTTTTCATTTTGCAAATTCAAAATTAAAATTAAAAATTAAAAAAATACATTTTTAAAAAAATTCCGTCAATTTAACAGTTAGGAATTTTCTGAATGTGAAAGCAGAATTTAAAAATACGTATTAGTTAATAAGTTATTTGTAAAGAAAATTTCCCATAGAATAACATTGCCTCGGACTTCCGGAGACGGTAAGTGAAGAGGGCCGTTAATAGGCCAGCAGTGATTTAGTTATAGCTAATATATTTATTTTATTGGTGATACCTTTAATTTTATTAGTACTTTTTTCTTTTTCTTTTCTTTTTCTTTTTTTTTTTTTTCTCTCTCTTTTCTGATGAAGTAGCAGCCAGTTTTTTCTATGCATCCAATATTTAATTTGATTTTGTACATATTCATTTTTAAATACTATTTACAAGTATTTAATTCATACACTATGGTTGTAAATTCAGGATTTCTAGTGCAGCATATAGGAAATATTCAGTTGATCCATTTTCCTTACGATAAAAGTTTAATTTTTTGTTTTCAGTGCAAATATTTCTCTATATTACATTTTTTGGAATAAAGGAGATTATGTTTTTTTTTTTTTTTTTTTTTTTTTTTTTTTATTTAAGTGTTCAAATTTTAATATGTTTAACTTTGTTACGCTATTTGATTTTAATAAATGTAACTTTACATGTGAAAATTATAGAGTATTGAAACAGAAATTGTTATAAAGAGAGCATTGAAAAAACACCATAAACTAAAAATAAATAAATAAATAAATAAATAATAAAAAATTGCAGCAATTGTTTCCGGTTGAAATAGCACGAAGACCCTTCATCAGGCGAAACAAAGTGGTCACTTGTGCATCAAAAGTAATTTGCTGCAATCGTGCTTTTTCTTAAACTCACGAAGGGATGTGTTATTATTTCAACCTAAAAGAACTGATGCAGTTTTTTTTTTGGGGGGGGAGGGGGGAGGGCAATGATTATGTTTATTTACAATTTTTTCTATTTATTACTACAGTACAAAATCTCAAATCCGGAATCGTCCGGACCATGGCCTTTCCGGATTTCGGACTTTACTGGATTTAGGTCACTTTCTGATTTACGGCAATAAAAAAACGGACATCTCCATTCCGAACGCCCTTTTAGTTAATAACTAGATTACGCCGCCCGAGGGTGCGATTTCTTAAGAAATTGGAGTATACTCTCAAGTAACATGTACAATACTTTGAATAAACACCATAAAATTTTGCAAACAAAACGCAGGCAGCAACGCTTGCGCTTTGTTTGCCGCACTCGTGTCTACTTCCTTTGCCCGATGAAGGATCATGTTTTCTTTCCATCCGAAACGATTGTTGCGAGCTGTTACATTTTATGGTTTTTACTCTATTACTTTTAAACACCAATTCTGTGGTGCTTTTTTATTATAATTCTCAAGTATCCTGAAAATATTGAATATTTTTCTTTTCCCCTACATCAAATGGTATCCAATTGATATTTTTTTTCCCCTTCTTTTTTAAAACAGCAGGCAGATGATCAAGCTTTCTTTTTTTCTCTCTGTGTTTATCTTCAAAGTCGCACATTTGAAACCACAGAAATTATCACTGAGAAATATAATCGGCCATTTTGAATTAATTATCACAGCTGTCAAACTTAACCAGGCTGCCATAAAGAACTTTTTCGCCTTGTTGATAGTCCAATGGGATCTTTACTCTCTCCTCAACTCTCTTCAATGTCCTTGAGTGAATAATTTTCCAACGTGCGATACGGAAAGATGATTTTGCAGTTTTATACAGATGACGTTATTTGAACTATGGTTCCGATCAAAAATGATAAAATAAATATTTGTGGTTCATTTAATAGTGATGCTCAAAAATATTCTTATACGTTACGGGAAATTGAGGGGGAAAGTATTTCAGTTTCGTAAAAGTGAAATTATTTTTCTCACTTGCATTTAAAAAATAATAATTAATAAATAAATAAAATAAAACAGTTTGTTATGGCTACCACTTTTTTTTTTTCTTTTCCTATAATAGTTTATAGAAATTACATATTAAAATTATTATTAATGAAAATTATTTTCTATGATGGAGGGTTTTGAGATTCCTGAACACGATTTGACCATTTTTAGAAAGTTTCACTCTGTAAGTGTGTATAAAAAAAAATTGTGGACGCTGTATCTCACGAACCAATGGACGAAATTTAACCAAATTTGTTATTTAACCAAACTTGATTAAAATCGTTCCCGATTACATTTGTGGATCATTCACTCAACACATGGCTCTATATTTCTACTTTTTCGTAATTTTCAATATGACACAGTGTTGGAAGAAATTTTACATAAATGATTTCAAATAAATGATAATTATTTTTTTAATTTTTATTATGAATTAAAAAATAAATATTTAAATAATTAACAACAAACCAGGAAATTTTTTTTGTATAAGTTGAAGAATCGCTCGCCCTTCCCCATGAGGGGATAAATTTTCAATGCTGGTATTTTTCAAAAGAAACTGATAAATAACTTTCAAGTAAATGACTGAACTAAATTTGTGGAAAATTAAAGCAAAGTTATAAATTATTTAAAAAAAAAAAAAAAAAAAAAAAGAAGAAGAAGAAGAAGAAAGCATTTTTTCAGAAGTTGGTACAAAAATGATTTTTATTATTATTATTATTATTATTAATAATATTATTGAGAAACACTGTTCTAACTGTTTTCATCCCTTCATGAAAATCGTTTGCATGCATTCCGGAAAATGATTTTAACAAATTATTTGCACTACGCGAATTTGCATAATAAAAAATATAGAAGAAAGTTTTGTGGTGCCACATCATACTAGTTTTTGTCAAAAATTAAAAAATCAATAAATTTGCTTTAAAATATCACAGATGTATAATATAATCGTTCGTTTAAAGATACTGGCGAATTCTTTTCAAGAATACCCATAATGGAAATTCACTCTATCTGGGTATACTTCTCCCACAGGGGTGAAGGAAGCGATGCTTGTATATATATAAAAAAAAAAAAAAAAAAAAAAAAAAACGCGGAAGAAGTAAACTTTTTAGACTACTATCACTTTCATAAATTTTTAAGACACAAAGAAACAGACAGACAATTTTCAAACTATGTTCATCAGAAAAACCCAAAACGTGTAAAATCTATCGAAAACCGGATGTCGAAAATTTTCCCGAATCTAATGCTTTTTTCTTAACTACACTGAAGGAAGAAAAAATAAATAAAAAAAAAACTATAAATACTTATAATTGTTCTAATAACTTTCTCCCGTCCATATAGTATAAATATATAAATTAAGATCCATATATTTTATTTTATTAAATCAACTAAAATAATAATAACAATAATAAAATACTAGAAAGTTAGTGACTATCATAATTTACTAAAACGGATCAACTGGATATTTGTTATATATTTCTAGAAATCCTTTTGTTACAACAATGGCTTTAGAGTCAAACATTAAAAAAAAATTAGTATTTAAAAATAATACAAAAACAAATTAATAATTGAATTACTTACTCATATATTCTTTTTACGAGATTTTCAATCTCTCACCCGCAGACTACAGCAACGAACAAGAACTTCGTATGAAATGGCGGACAGCGAGGGAATTTCAAATCAACAGAAAAAGAATCACAGCGGCCTCTATGCATACAAATTGGTTATGGTCTAATAATTTGTGGCCACAACATGAAAAACATGATGTTGGCCGTGTGGTGATAGCCTGCATAAGGCCAACTGTATTTATGCCACTTCTTGGCCACCGACCATTTTTCTTTAGGCTTCCATCACTGCTGGCAGCCACAAACGGCCCGCTACTGGAGTTATATGGGGCAACCGGCAACTGATGGCAAGTGCAGGATGCCAGCAGTAGGCCATAACGAGCCCATCAGTATAAGTTTTGCTGGGAGGTTAAAGGGCAATGAGTACGTACAGGTGGAAAGTGTTAGTATTCCATGCAAACCGTATCATTTGTCGTTCTTGTTACATTTTCTCTGAAAATACAAACCCATTTTTATTTATTTAACTCCATAATTACTGGATGGCAACGGGCAATATGGATAATCACGTCCACCATTTACACAACAAACTTTTGATGGATTAGAATTATTCGTTTATTATTATTATTTATTTATTTTTCTAAAATAAATATCTGCTAAAATTCTGAATTTAAATCTGAAATATTTAAAAACAAACTACATGCAATTTGAAAATTGAGCTCTGTATTCAACTTTAATCAAATATTTTATTCCAATGGTTTTTAAAAAATGAAATTCTAAATGTCTTATATTAGCTTTTGGAGAGTGTTTATTTTCAGGTTAATTACAACAGTCATATCTTCATGACAACGGTAACAGTCATACTTTTTTCCCAATAAAAGTACGAGTTTTTCAATACAGTGCAATATTTGCCTTTATGAAATTAAAATTTATATTTGACTTCAAATAACTTTAAAAAGATTATTTACAGCAAATGTTTAGGAAAGAAAAAAAAAAAAAAAAGAAAGAAAGAAAGAAAATCACACTACAACAAATAACGCATTATTAAGGTCGTGATTGCATGGAAATAAGTTTTTAAAAAATCGAAATTTAATTACGTATGATGACTGTTTTGAAAATTAAAGAAATCTGCTTTATTTGAAGGGGTAAAGGAGTTTGGTTAGTATGCTTTTTCACCACTGTCCTTTGTAACAAAACAAGAAATATTCACCAAGATCTGTGCTGAATGTTATACAGGAATCATGTAACAACATATATCTTGTTTTAAAAATATATTAGTCTAATTGCTGTAGTTGTAGTCACAATATACAATTTATAAATAAACTATATTGTTTGAAAGCATCCAGAAACAAGGAAATCACGCTTGGATTATTACTGCATCATTTGGAATATTGATAGAAGTGTCTGTGAAAATATAAAAAATCTACTATATTTGGCACACTACTAGTACCCGTAGAAATCTTCCTTTAACATCAGAGAGAAGAATAAAATATATTTGCATCTTTTCCTGAGATAAAATTAATCCTGCAATATTTAAAAGTTCCTGCATGGTGCTACATAAGTAAGAACTAGTGGTATTGATGTATGTGGTTTTTTCTCAATGATTCAAACGTATAAATTAATGATTGAGTACTTTTTGAGCAATGTCATTGCATTTTTAAATAATTTTTAATATGGACAAAATTCGTGGACAAATATTCGTAATTATGTGCTATTGAGAATTATGTTTTACTTTTTAATGTGAAGTTAGAATATATATATATATATATATATATATATATATATATATAGTTTAAATAGCAATAGTCAATTAGAAAAAAAAAATGCATTTTCAATATCGATATATTTTAAAAGAACTCGTCAATATTTTTAAAACGATTGGTCGAACCACAGATCTGTGATTATATAAAATAAAGTGATCAATTTTTATTTATCATTTTCGACAAATAAATAAGTGAATAAATTAATAATAATTATAATAATAAGTATTTATACTTGAGAAGTAAAAATATAAATATATCCTCAACCAATAAAACTTTAAAAAGGAGCTACACTACATAGCTCTAATTTTAAAATTGTAATTTTATTTTTTTGTGATAATGTCATAGATTGAAATATTGTTTTAACATATGAGTGGTATGGAAATCCAGAAAAAAGTAAAACTTGGTATTCCACTTACTCTATTGTTTGAGTATATTGCAAATGCAAGTTATGAAAAACAGATTAGCTTTTTATCTCATACAGGGAATGTGCACGGTCGAACACTATTTGCACTCACAATGTACCTCGAACAACACACAGACATGTTTGATAGAGTTGATATTAGTTTCGGTAGAGGGTCTAATGTGACATATTCAGAACTCGAGGAAAAAGTAAAACGTTCTCAAATTGACATAATATTTTCACCAATGATTATGGGTGAAAAAAGTGTAGAATCATATGACTTCTGCTACCCTTACGCAATGAGTGATGCCACGTTTGTAACTCGAAAACCACAATACAAACCGCGAGTGTTTGGTATCTTTCAAACGTTTTCGGTGTCGGTTTGGATTACAATCGTATCAGTATTAATGGAAATGATTGTAAAACATTATTTTCTCTTGAAATGGAAACACAACAGAAGCCATATTTTGTTTCACGTTTTTGCGATACTGATGAAGCAGAGTGCCCTGATAACACCTTCCTCGATTGCAGAAAATATCCTCGTGTACTCATGGGTGATCGGAGCTATGATTCTTTGCCTATCTTACGATTCGGTATTTCTGACATTCCTCTCATTTCCGCCAGTTACTAATGTAAAAGATTTGCCGGATTTGGCCTCGGCCGTAGAGAAAGGAGATTTTCATTGTATGTCGTACATAAATCACGGTATTGCTGGATATCTGTGGAATGCAAAGCAGAGACATTTACAATTGATTGCAAGAGACATCTTGAACAATAGTTTGAGTTACGGACCTGTATTTACCAATTTTGTGCGAGAGAGTAAAACGCAAAATCTTGCTTATTTTGTATATAATCAATTTGCAGAAGTTCTCGAAGGAAAATACTTTATTTCAGAAAATCATTTTTTTTTAAATATTTGCCTGCAATGCCGATCCGACGAGGTTTCTGTTGCAAAGAAATTATAGATATATTCGTGCATAGAATGGTGGCTTCAGGTCTGTATTTCAAATATTTACACGACTTTCTGCTTGTGTTTCACCCTCTGATCTCATCGCATAACTCAGAATCCGATACCACTAACCGAAAGTTAACTCTCACAGACGTTGCTCCAGCATTCATATTCCTCTTGTGTGGTTACTTTATATCGTTTCTGGTTTTTCTTGCTGAATTGTATTTAGGTCACAAGAAAAGAAAGACTAAGATATGTGAGAAGAGAAAAAGGAAAAATGCATGGAAAGCAACTTCTGCAGTATAGGGTTTTCAAAGATGAAATTTTTTTAAATAGGCCAACATTACACAGAATTTTTATGAATTGTGATTTTTTTTTTTTTTTTTTTTTACTTATTATTTAGCTTTAGAATAATATTTTATTTTAGATAATAGATTTTTCTGAGCATTTGAATATGTATATAAGGATTTTTTTTTTATTTTTATTTTTGACGATTAAAAACACTTTTATAACTATGAAGTGGCAATAGATATATATGATTTTTAACTATATTTTATTCTTTAAAGAAAGTATTTACTAGATCCATTCTATTTGCTAAAAGTATTTACTACATTCCTACTTCTTATCTGAATTCCATTCTATTTAAAAAACACGTATTACGCACTGAATCTCGATTAATTCTCGTACTAGCGCTGTGCGCAATTAATTATATAATTGCTTCACGTGCAAGAAATTTGCAAGATCGCAAACTTAATTCTTCATTATTTAAATCCAAAATACCAATACTCTCAATGTTTTTTTTATCTAATTTTTTCTGAGTGTAATGAAATCGTTTTCTTTCGAGTCAGTGAAAGTCAAAAGGTGTAAGGTTAGAAAGCTACTATCTACGGGGTAAAAAGTTAAAACATTATTTAAAAACAATTCACATTTAATTTAATAGAAACAAATTTTATGATATTAATATAAAACACTCATTAAATATTTTTTATCATCTCAATAGACAATGACTTTATAAGTTTTAACTTCAAATATTTAAATAAAAATGTGTTTATAAATAGAGAAAAATATTTTTATGTTTTATTTACTAAATTAGAAAAAAATGAATAATATAAAAACTTTCTTCTTTTAAATTTATAAAAATTTCAGCTGTAGTTGTGGATCTTTTTTTTTTAATTATTATTATTATTAATTATTTTGAATAATTCTAAACAATTGCATACTTCCATTTAATATTTTGGGCTTAGTAAATCTAAACAACTTTAAAGCTTAATATATTTTAGAAAGCAATATATTATTGATATATTAAGAAACGTACTTTTCATATAAATATACAAATAATTTTCTAGAAATTAGTATATACAGTGTAAATCAAGCATTTATATACTTTTTTTTTTAAAGAAAAGATCTAATATCATTAAAATAAATTGCCGTTTAATTTAATAAAATCAAACAAATTTTATCACATTAGTTCAAATCAATATTTAAATATTTATATCATTTCAATAGGCAATGGCTATATAAATTTTAACTTCAATTTTTTAAGTAAAAATAAATTTATAAATAAAGAAAAATATTTTTATGTTTTACTCACTAAATTAGCATTACAGTTTAATTAATTTTACTCAAATATATCTAAATATCAAATATTTCAATTGCACTTAAACAAAAAATATATTTCAAACAAGGTACTATAACAAACGTACTCTATTTCAAACTTAATTTTTGGAAAAAAAATAATTAAAACATGAGTACATACCATGTAAATAAAATAAATCTATTATTTTGAATTTTTAGAAAGTGCTAAGAAAATACTTCCTCTTTATTTTGCCGAGTAAATAATTATATCGCGTGGCTGACTTCGTTTTAACAACCAGTCTAATATAAAACATTACCTGGCTATTTTAAATTTCCTTTTCATTGAGACGATACAATTAAATTGAACTGGAAAACTGCTCTGCTACAACACATAAAAGAATCCACACTGTGTCTTTGCTTTTTATTTTTTTCATTTTCACAACAAACAAATTAACAAACAAACAACCTATATTTAACATAGCGACCGTCGTCTGCTCTTACTCACTTGTAATCGCAATAAAACAAACCACGTGCTTCGTCCTGATTGGATGAAAGAGTTAACCTCGAACGCAGTTTTCCCCCACCTCGTTTGATTATAACGTTCGAAGTGCAGAATCGCTCTCCCGCGGATTATCGTTATGAAAGAGATTTCGATCGAAAAAATAACGATCAGTTCGTCTTTTTAACGAACATGCCAGAATAGACCCACAGATATGAGTTTAGAAGTCATATGGTGTATAAGTTTAGAAGTTACACATATCTAAATTTTCGGGTTTCTAATTTTAAATTCTGATTATACATTTATATATTTATATTCATATCTCTTGGATTTTTATTTATTTTAATATTATATATATATATATATATATATATATATATTTGCCTGGTTTTTTTATGGTGTTAATAACAGGTTTTCCAAACATATTTATGAATTTCATTAAGATTTTAATACTTTTTATCTATAGAATAAAAATTATTAAATTAATATTAAAAAAAATATGTATTGTGACCTATAATTTTTTTAAAAAGATAAATCGATTTCTAGCACCTTAAAATACGCGTATGCAAATTTGCAGCTCATTGGGTCAAATAGTTCTCGAGAAATGCCCTCAAAACGATCGAAGATCAAGTTTGTGGGCCATATAACGATTAAAAACTGTATTTTCATGTAGCATTCACAACAATCAATTTTGAATTTTATTGCAGACGATATCAACCCTTTGAGTACTGAATTATTTGAAGATTTTTATGCCCATGTGACGGATTTAATTTGTCGCTATTTGGATTAACACTTTTGCAACCGCATAATTTTGAATTTTTGACAGAAAGGTCCGCCTGCGGGCGTTATTCTCCCATGTTACAATATTTCAGAACGAAATTTTCTGTATTCACATTTATATTACAAATGGATATACATTATAATTTTATTCTTTCTAATCAAAGTATTTGTATCCATAGTATATTTCATTGTAAAATTTTGAATATTTATTATATATTTAAGTAAAAAAAAAATAGCATACAAATTGCAAAAGAAACGACCACTGGTGGAGTTACGGATTTTCAAATGACGTGAATCTACGTCAGCGAATCGCGAAAGTGTTAATATGTAAAAGTAATACATTTTATTTGGAATATACTTATATTAATGATTTAAGTATTGTTGTAAGATATCATAAACAAACGTTAGGCAATTGTTTGCGATCAACGCCCACTGGCGGGGGTGCCGCAAACATCAAGGCCTACTTCTTAAATTCAGATGACGAGTCAGATTCGTCCACCGTAACTTCGCCCAAGTAAGCAGATGACGAGTCTCACTCGTCAAATGTACCCTAAGAGTTAATCATTTAAAAATATGAAATTAAAATAATACTTTAGTCTTGGTAAAAATATCGTATGTGGTGAATAGTTTAGAACACCGGTTTACGCAAGAATTTCAATTTACGATTGAAATTGAGAGTAATACGTTACAACATCATTTGACTTTTTATCTTGTGGAAACAAGACATTGGTCTGTAAAGATATATGAGGTTTCTGCGTGGAAAGAAAATACTCTCAAGTTTTTATGATATAATTTTTCCTGAGCGTAATGAAAACATTTTCTTTCGTGACAGTGAAAGTCAGAAGATGGAAGACTAAAACTCCATTATATACGCCAGCGTACTGTATACTAACTAACATTTCTCCAAATAATACTACCCATCCAAAATAAAATCTCACGTGGACGCTGAAGCGGGGGAGTCATTTCTTTCGGGGAGGATCGAAATAGTAAAGGTATGGCTCCGGACCGGACCAACGTCAGAAATAAGCCCCAGACCATCGCCATTTGGCCATAGCGTAGCATTAGGGAGACTTAAAATACAGTGGACCTCAACTTCTCTAATTACTAATACTACAGCTACTAATAATAATAATAAACTACTTTATAT
Source organism: Salticus scenicus (assembly GCA_963930645.1). Lineage (NCBI taxonomy): Eukaryota > Metazoa > Arthropoda > Arachnida > Araneae > Salticidae > Salticus > Salticus scenicus. The sequence continues at coordinate 221,765,273 of OZ005660.1, read as the reverse complement.
ATATATATATATATATATATATATTATTTAACGTAATATATAACAGGATAAAAGTTTTAAATAACTATTAAAATTTTTTCAATTCTGTTTTGCTCGGAAATTTATGTTTAATATTTAGAAAATAAAAATAAGTTTCGTTTATTTATTTATTTATTTATTCATTTATGTTTTAATTAAATATATTTCAATTTTATGTTTAAGGGGACAGTGGACGTTTACTGAGCGAAAATCCAGAAAAAAATCGATTTTTCCCCTTTTCAAATATTACTGTAAACAACGAAACCTATCGTTTCACAAAAAGCCGCAGGTGAATACCATTATTTTTTAAAAAGTTATAAGGATTTAAAAAAGTTAAATGTCCGTTTAGGTAAGTGTGAAAATAAATTTTAAATGCGTTTTTCCCAAAACAAAATTTTTTACATTTTTGTGTCTCCAAAATGCTCCTTGCGTCTTAATTTTGGATGAAAATCCATGAAATTTATAATTAAGCTTAATTTTCCATTTATTCATGAAACTTAGTATTCATTTTAGAATCTGATTTTAGAAAGTTTATTAAAAACTAATTAAAAGTCAATTAAGTGCGAAATTATGACAACAAATTAAGATAAGTATAAAAAAGAATTTCTAAACAAAACACTATTCAAGGAATTTAATAAATAATAGCAACTTTTGTTTATGATGTATTTATGAGTGTTTTAAAGGCACAATTAAGATAAAATATAAAAATTTGGAACGCATGGAGCATTTAAAAATTTTTTAATAAAATTAATTTTTTAATTTTTGAAATAAAAATTTATACTTGTATTAAAAATTTTAAAGGGTACTTGATATACTTATATTAAAATACATATCTACACAAAATATCATATCTTTATAAAAACAAATTAAAAAAAAAAAAGTCAACGTCCACTATCCCCTTAAAGGAATAGCGGGAACTTTGTCCTTTTTTGTAAATTACTATGTTAAACTTGTGGAAATTTGCTTATAGAATACCCGCCGCTTACTAAAATCACATTCATTCCTAGTCAAAGTGATTTTGTTAAGCGGCTGATTTTTATATCCGACAGACACTTTCTACACTCAAGAAAGCTTTCGTCCCTGATTTTAGAAAGAAATTTCAAAATGTGTCGAATAATAGTAATAATAAGCAATATTAATTGATTTTTGAAAGTTAATTAATTATTTCTTCAAAATGAGTAAATTAAACACATTCTACATTCCGAGGTGCACTCGGGTAGGCTTCTCAGCACCCGTACGTCAAATTTTGTAGTTCTGCGTTCAGTAGGGGCTGAACGTATAGATGATCAGACAGATCGACAGACATCTTCCTTTATTATTATAGATAGAAGAAAGTAAAAAAAAAAAAAAAAAAAAAAATCATGTACTTTTTACCACATTGAAATAACATAATTCCTAATACTTCGATTTCTAATATTTTTCATAATAATTATCCGATTACAAACTTTATATATATATATATATAATTATTAGAAAGAAATTCAGAAATACGTATATGATATGCAAAAAAGCTTTTGCACCAGTCAGTATCTCGCTGCAAAATAAATATTTTTTTCTAAATCGTGAAAATATGTTTCTTTTTTCAAATTGATAGTTTCATGAAAAAAAAAAAAAAAAAAAAAAATCAGAATTATCTTGCTAATTTATTTATTTATTTTTCATCACACTGGTTTAGCTTAAACAGTAGGTGGAATTACGACGCGTGTATCCTGTAATTTACACGAACTGAGGAGGGGCAATTAATCGATTCATAGAAGAAAGATGAAATATCCCCCACCCTACACTCTAGAACGACCCTCTCTCGTTGTCCGAGAATATCTCGCTGAAAACCACCACCAAAGAATATCTACTACGAGAAGAAGGAAAGCTTTATCAAAGCGTAACTATTGCCATCTGACGACGCGAATAAAGCATAAAGGAGAAGCAAACATACAGGCAGGGCCTGATTAAGGGGGAAGCTCGCTCTACACACATTATTTATACTTACACCGTTACTTTTTAACAAATACTTTCCTCCTATAATAAACAGAAAATTTTCATTAAAAATTATTTTAAAAGAATTCTGGTGTCTAATAACGGTGAGTAAATTGGATTGTTTTACACCGTTCATTTTTTATAAAAAATATTTCCTCGTCAAAGCGTGGAATTTCTATGACATGAAGTAAAAAATAATTGTAAAAATATTCCGGTATGAGCGAGCTTCCCCCTTAATCAGGCCCTGCATACAGGCTGAACGGCTCGTAAGAACCGCGTAGTAGATATTCTTTGGCCGAGATGCTGTAATTCCGTGCGCATGCGCTCTCTAATCGTAAACAACGAGGCGAGAGGCAAGTGGTAATCCCTTGGTGGGTAACGTGCTTTCGCCGCCATTTTCGAATTCGGATTTCAAATCTTTTTCTTGTACAAGTATTTGCTTCGTAATTTATTCAAAAATACTAGCGTGCGTAGTATGTATTTCACGTGTATTAAATATTCATGGGGATTTAATCTTTTATTACTCACTTTTTCTGTAAAATACATTTTTTTAAGCTGCATTATTTTATCGTGTATTGTTGGTTTTCGATTATTGCTCCTCAAGCCAAATTGATTAATTGGATTGATATACTAAATCGGAAGAAGATATTTTTCAACAATCAAGATACAACAATTTACGCTAGTTGATATTATTTTGGAAGGCATTAAATATTATTGCTTTTACGCCTTCCAAGATGACTATTTGCTGGCTTCAGAGACTAAAGAATATTTAAAAATTGATAGTGATGATGGTTTCTCAAGATCTAAAAGGCATGTATTCTGCACCTTTAAATTAGGTAATTCATTATAAAAGTATGTCCACATGTTCTGAATTATTATTTTATTTTTATTATTCACATATTATTAGCATATTTAAAAAATAACTTAGGTTTTGTATTAATTATTTTAACTCCCCCCCCCCCCTCCACACACACACAAGATATAATCAGTATAGGAATTAATGTGGCTATTACTTATAGCTCTCATATGGAAAACATAAAAAAAATTATGAGGAATAATTGATATTTTGATTAACAATAAAGCCTACATTTTATAAAACCATAATTTGTGATTTTCTTTTTCCTTTAAATACAGTGGCTGTATTAAAGAAATGACATTAGTAAAAGAAAAAAATATCACAGTCTTAGTATTTTAGGGGGGGGGGGACTATTTGTTGGAAAATGCAATTATCGTTAACTGGTTTAGTACAGATAAATAGTTTTATACCGTATAAGTAGACAGAAAACATGATAAAAAATGATCTTTATTTTTTATTTAAGATGGCAGGTATCAACACCCTTACTACATCTTAAAGTTCTTTCATTTGGTGACTAATATTAAACACAAATCAACTAAAAAAAAAAAAATGCATTGTAATAGTGGAAAATTTATGAATACATTTGTGATGTAGTAAAGACTGTATAAGTGGAGTTAATAAATTTTTAAGAACTGTTGATACAATCAAAGATTGGGAATAACATTAAGCACACTTCAATAATTATAAAATGGATTAAAAATAAATAATTAAATTAGAAGTATATATAAATTTAGATACAAAAGTATGGTATCCCATTAAAATAGAAATATATAAGACAGTAAAATTTTTTTTCATATGCCATCAATTCTTATTACACTGAATTTACTTTATTCTATCTTTACCTTATATCTGTACTTTTACATCAGGTTAAACAATTCTAGTTATAAATCACAGATGATTAAAAAAAAAAAAAAAAAAAAAAAAAAAGCAAAATATTTAAATTAGAGAGAAAGTCTATATAGCTTTTATTAAATTTTTTATTTCATAATTCTAACTTAATATAAACGAGATTTTAAATACATATTTTTTCTTAGAAAGCAGATTATAGTTTTAGTTTAAAAAACATTTTACTGAATGTAAGAGACAATAGTATAACTAAATTGGTTAATTACATTTTATAAACTTAAAATTGGAAAGATTTAACAAAAAATGCAGTATTTCATTTCCAATAATAACTGAAATACAAATAAAATTATGTTTTTTGAAACAGGATTAGTAATTAATGAGACATAACATTAATTTTTTTAACTGATATTAAAAAAAAAAAAAAAAAAAAAAAAAAACTTATTTCAAAAATTGTTGATATTGTTTACATTTAGATATTATACCATTTTTTCAAGCACTTATTTTTAAATATTTATTTATTTTTTATTTTTTTCTGTGAATTATTTGAAAAGGTTTTTCATATATATACTCACACTGTATATATATTTCTCTCTCAAGCTATTGTTTCTACAAAATGATTAAAGTGAGTAGAGTTTAATATTTTTGACAATGATTCCTTTCATTAACAATCAAAATAGCTTAAAAAAAGTATTTTTATTATCATTATTACTATTTATTTATTTATTTTGCAATGAACAATAAAACTAATGATCTAAAATTGGATGAGGCAATTTCAATATATTTTGTTTACAAAAGCATTCATTACTGCTCTCCTAATAACTTTTGGTATTTTAAGTTTTTTTTATTTTTTTAATACATATACACAAACACATTTATACATTTTTGTGTTTTACGGAAATTAAGTTTTTCCCCCTTCTATTTTTATACAATGTACACAAACACACCCATACATTTCTCTCAAATTATAATTTTTACAAAACGATTAAAGTTGGTAAAATTTAATATTTTGACATCCATTTTCATTCAATAAAATGAAAAGTTTAATAAAAAAAATCACCCATTAAAAACATTAATAAATATTTATATATATATATATATATATATATATTAATTTTCTTATGATAAAACCATATTTTAAAATCATTTTATTCCAAAAGAAAACATTCCTAAAGTAATTTTCTAATTTGGAATGTTTCATAAAACCCAACGAAACTGGATCAAAACTGAAAATTCTACGAGAATGCCGTCACGTCACTTCCCTGTAAAGTTTGCTATACAACTGTACCTACACGGCGCGCTTGCTCAGACGCTCCCAGTTCGCGTTTACATTATTTCTACTGCAGCTTTCCTTCTTTTCGTAGTAGATATTCTTTGCCACCACCCTCGGATTAGCGTAACTTAGGGAACATATCGAAATGTTTCGATTGCCGAATAGCGACATAAAAATATGTTTTCGGAAATTATAAAACAAAAACTACCTTAGCAGCTATTTCACTCACTAACTCCACAACGAATTGATATGCTTACTCTCTTAATTTTTTTCTACGTCGAGAAAGTTTAGTATCATAACTTTTTTACATTGTACGAAAAAATAAAAACAAAAAATATTACGCTAGCATGACACCGCATTCCATTACCAAAGGATTGCTATATATTCATGGTAGCACCCATATCCTTCGCAGGAAAGAAGTTAAATTGCGGCAAAGCAGCGCCACCTGCTGTTCAAAATGCACTAAAATTGAATCAACATAGTCTTAGGTCCTCATGTGTATGAGGTTGTGGGCATTTATTTATTATAGATGCTGAGATATAGCTTTATTGGGGATATATTGCAGCATAACCGCGCCACGACTGAACGTTATAGCATAGAAACTAACTAACAGCATTATAAGTCAAGGTTCAACCAAATATAAACTTATACTGAATTCCGTCCGTATGTTCTTGAGGTAGAGCGTGGTTAAAAAGAAAAAAAAATCACAAGCGTTAAATTTAAAAAAAAATCTGTGCAGTTCATGCAACAGTCACCTACAGCATTTCTAATAACTTTTAGCTCAATCGAATATGACGTTTAGATGGTATAACACTTTAAATAATTTTTGTCCATAACTCATAACACTAAAACACTTTTCTCTGTATCCTTGTTTAAATAAAAAAAAAAAGTAGAAAGTAGGCTTACGATAATCTATACAGTTCGCGGCCGGTTATCTGTAACATATCCACCAGCATTCAGCTCAATCGATCAAAGTGTTTGGACGTTATCGTGTTGAATCATATATACATACACATACACACACATCCATACATCACCATAAAAATAATAAAAATGACCACAGGGGAACTCAAAACGTATAGATAAACCAAAATCTCAAAGTCAAATCCTTCATGATTACACTATATTTTATACAGTGTATGTTCCGAATTATTGTTTATTTATTTATTATTATATATGTATATATACATTGGAGAGAAAAATGCACAATTAGTTCTTTACATTTGTTAACATAAAAAAAAAAAAAAAAAAAAAAAAAAAAGGAAAAAAGAAAAGGAAAACGTGAACAAATTTAACAATTGGGAATTTTCTCAATATAAAAGTGGGATTTGAGAAAATACATCTCGCAATGAATAATTATACAAACAATACAATATATTATACATTATACATTATACATTATAATTATACATTATTATGCATTATAATTTCAGCAGAGAATAACAAGGGGATTGGCTTTCAGCGAAGATAAGTACTGAATGCTCTTGATTATTATTATTAAATTACGTCACGGTGCTGCAAAAAATATCTAGTATGTTTCGACTATCACAAAGCTTCTTTTTATATTTTCCTATAAAAATCCACGCTGTACAAAACATTTATTAAAATTATCATTCCTTAAATTTTCCATGATGAATTCAGACGATTTAAATCACACACAAATTTAATACTAAATACAAAAAGAGAGTCAATTTTGAGCACAATAGACGACATCTCAAAAGTGTGGTTTTTAAGCATGTAGTATTTATTTTTTATTTTTATTTTTATTTTGTTTATATATTTATTTATTTACTTTTGTTAGCGTAAAAAAAAAAAAAAAATCGTGTTAATATTGCAGTTATCTCAGGAATCAACCTCAACAGATTGCAAATAATTAAAAAAGCAATTTTCTATTACATGTGTTTATTTACAGAAGGCTGCACATCAGTCAGATTCACACTTTCTTCTTTCCCATGTTATCCCATGGGATATTTGGTACTTCGTTTTATATGGATATAGCATTAAAAAATGAAGTTTTTTCAATTCTGTTTTTTGAATGTTACTTGTCGTTTGAACAAGTCGCTTTTTAGTTTAATGAGCATTTTTTCCAAAAAAAAATAATAGTAAATAAATAAATAAATAAAATAATAATAATTTAAAATGCTATTTTATTAATTAAATTTAGTACCTTTAAGTTTCGATCTCTAAACAGAAAATTTAGATTTATTTTTTCAAAAAATTGCTCGCTAAGCTAAAAGGTGATATTTTCGAAGAGTAGTATTGAAAAAAACAGAATTCGAAATACTTCATTTTTAAATGAGATATTCTTATAAAACGAAGCGACGAAAATTCCATTGGATAACTTGGGAAGGAAGAAAGAGGGAATCTGTTTGATGTACAGCTTTAATGGTAATTTTAGATTGTAAAAGGGTCCAAGTGGTTATTCCACCACAATACTAATTGCCTTCGGGTGTAGGAGAGCGGGGGGTTCAATTCCCGCGCTGGCCCTGGGTGTTTTTCGTTTTCTTCGTATTGTAATTCTGTCGTGTGCTGTCTGTCTTAATCTGGTGAAGATTTACAAGCGGACTACGAGTCAAGCCTACAAATCTGATGTATATGTCTTATCAATAAACGATAAATTGTAAAAGGATTTCGTAAATTTCGAAGAGTAAACAGACAGAAAAACTGAATTCACAAATAAATTGTAAATAAAATAAAATAAAAATATTTAGTCAGTTAATTAATAAAAAAGTAAAAATTCTACCAAAGACAGAATTTAGTTTAGTACGGAGGACTATTCATTTCAATCTGTAATTTATTTATTTTTTTTTTTTATTTATAAATTTATTTAAAATTTTTAATTTATATTTTATCTCATTTTTTGACTGTAAACCTGAGCCCCGTACTTTTAAAAATGACTGAAATGAATTAAAACGAAACGTTGCCACATAAATTTCATACTTTACTTAAGTTTAAAAATTTAATTGTCGTGTGGAAAAACTGTTTGCACCCCTGGATTCAGACAAATTGCCCCTTTCATTTGATATTCAATTTGTAACGATAGGACTGATATTTCTAATTTATTTTAGTGTTACACAAAACTGACCTACAAAAACTGGCGACGACGTTTTTACTCAGATTGAAATTATTAGTCTTTCTAGTCCAAATAATTTTCAATCTTTTTGGGTTGAGTTAAAAACAGTTTTATTACCAATATCTCTCTACTTTTAAGCAATAAATCCTAAAAGATCATAAATAACTACAAATTTAAACTTGGAACGAATATGTTTTTATTACGAATAATTCCATATAATAAAAGGTTGGTTGGTTGGGTTTACGTCGCACTAGTGCTCCACAATAAGCAATTCGCCACAGTCTGAGACTCATCCTCTAGAGGTGGTCCGGAGACATGCCATCACAATTTCGATCCTCCACGGAGGTGATGACTCTCCCGCTTCGGTAAACCCCAGAAGTATTATTTTGATGGGAACATGGAGGACATTGCGGCCACGGAAGATTTAACGTGCACCAGCCTTCATTAATCTACTCGACGGTCTTTGGACGGCTCAACTACCGAACCCGATACCTTCCAATTACAAGCTTTGCGTTCTACCCACTGAGCTACTGCGGCCCTATAACAAAAAGAACTTCAAAAATTTCGCAAAAGAGACAGACAAACAAACTAAAAACATGAACATTTGAACCTTGTCAGATAACGCTAAATATTATATTCTTGCTAATGTCTCAAATTGTTCAAGAAATCATTCTTTACAGATTACAAATAACCAAAAATTTAAAACGCAGCCGGACGATCAGAATTGTATTGAATTTAGTAACTTTTTTTTTTTTTTAAAGGGGTGGGGGTAAGGAAAAGAAAACAGCAACAAGGATAACAAGGAGAGAGGGCATATATATATGAAAATATACAATGGAAAAAAAAATCTGCGATTGGCATTTACAAATTAAATTGTGTCTATAGTAAAAATATTTCCATGCCATCCTTATAAATTCTAGTTAACTTTGCTAGCGAGTTCTAAAAACTTCTGTTAAACTTCTAGAGCGTTTTTCTGTATTATCGTGAGATCAAGCTTCTTTAAAAATCTGTGCTAATAAATGCGAACTCAAGAAGCGAGTTCTAGTAACTATAGTCTTGGTTTATGATCCAGTTCTAGGAAATTAAACGAGAACTCCCCGCAGAATCCATAATATTCATAATACTGTTTCATCATCTAGAAAATATACTCTAGAAATTCTCGATCTCTTCGTCTATCCAGGTTATATTTTTACCTTATACACATAGCTTGTAAATATATATTTCTAGTTTAGGGATTCGGAAAATGACTACTTATTCGTCCTAGATAAAGGCGGTATAATTTTTTTTCACGGTAAAATATGAGCTCAATGAAGTATTTATTAAAGCATTTACTCAATAAAAAATTAAAAAATTAAAATAGATACACAATGAAATATTTTAATTAGGTCAATAAAATTATCAAGACAATGGTCTGCAAATGTTTTTTGAGGAATAATTATGTGTGTGAAAAATCTAGAAATGTGTTGCTAGTGTCAACATATTTTTTTCTTATCATAATAAAGTTTCACCTTTAAAATGGGACAAAAGACCCATTGTTAATGTCGTGACTGCATAGATAATTCGAGATATCGCATACTAGCTTTTAGAGAGGGTTTATTTTCATAACAATTTCGTTTCCAATGACAGTGAATATGGTTTTTCAATACTGCGTTAAATATTTATACTTCTGAAACTATGAATAATATTTGTTTTCAAATAACTTTCAAAGGATTTACTCCAAAACTTTAGCAAAGCGAAAAACTTCAGAGTGGGACAAAAGACTCATTGTTAATGTCGTGTTTACATAAAAACAGGATTTCAACAAATCGATTACATAATTATATGTGATAAAAATTAATGCAATCTGCATTATTTGAAGGGATGAAGGACACGCTCTGACGCCAGTACACTTTTTTCTCTGCTCTTTGGATAGGAGAGCAAGAAATATTCAACAAAATCTGTGATGAATGACTGGCTAATCATATAATGACTGGCTAATCATCAAACTGATAAGCATATATATTGTTTTAAATCTATATTAGTCTAATTCCTGTAGTTGTAGTGGCGATATGCAGTTTATAAAGAATAATTACATTGATTAAATGCATTCGGAGACAAGGCGAATCACGCTTGAATTGTTACTCCATCATTTGGAAAACTGAGAGCAGTCTCTGTGAAAATATAAAAAATCTTCTATATTTGGCACACAACAAGTATACGCAGAAATCTTGCTTTAACATCGGATATAAGACTAATATACATTTCCATCGTTTCCTGAAATAAAAATAATCCTGTAATAATTAAAAGTTCCTGCAGGGTGCTACATAATAAAGACAAAGACTCGAAAACTTTTGATGCGTTTATCCTTTTCTCATTGATTCAAACGTATAAATTAAAAAATGAGTACATTTTCAAGTTATAGGCATTTAATTTAAGCAGTGAAGTGAAAAACCGACAATTTTATGTGACTTTGTCGGGATAAATATTTTCGTTTAAATAGTAATAATATATTACAGTATAATTTTCCTAAATAACTAAACATTAGAGAATTTTTGAGTATATGACACAAAAAAAAAAAAAAAAAAAAAAAAAAAAAATGTAAAACTCTTTTTGTTAGTAACATGATATATATATATATATATATCTTATGTTTTAAAAAATAATTTAATTTTTAATATTGTTTTTAGTTTTCCATTCATTTGTCAAATATTAAAGTACATTCACATATAAAGAAAATATCTAACGAGTTTATATAAAACTGTTCAAATACGATCTGGAAGATTACTTTATACCTGTGAAAAATCTTACGTTATTTCTTGAGAGGACAATTCTGTGTAGGAATTGAAACTTAATCTCTTTCATTATTTTTATTAAAATAGTAGGAAATATAAAAACACTAAATTATATTTGATACTTTATGATAATTGAGAGGTAAAAATAGAAGAATATCCTAAATCAGTAAAACTTTAAAAAGTAGCTACACCATTTTAATTAAAAATTTACATTTTTACCTTTTATTTGTGATAAATTCATAGACTAAAACCTTATTTTAACATCTGAGTAATATGGAAATAGAGAAAAAAAAATAAAACTTGCTTTTCTGAATTATGAAGAGGATACTGCAGTTTATAAAGAACTGATTAGCGATTTATCTCATAAAGGAAATACGCAAGGTCTAATACTACTTGCACTCAAAATGTTCCTCGAACAATACACAAATATGTTTGATGGAGTTGATATTACTTTCGGGAGAGATTTCAAATTTTTTTATTCAGAACTTGGGGAAAAAGTAAAACTTTCTGAAATTGACATAATTTTTCCACCATTTACTATAAATAAAAAATATTTAAACGTATTTGATTTCTGCTACCACTTTACCATGGGTGATGTCACATTTATAACACGAAAACCACAATACAAACCACGAGTGTTTGGTATCTTTGAAACGTTTTCGCTGTCAGCTTGGATAACAGTCGTATCAGTATTAATGGCAATGATTGTAATACATTATTTCCTTTTGAGTTGGAAACATAATAGAAGACATATTTCATTGCATGTTTTTGCAATACTGATGAAGCAGAGTGCCCTGATAACACCTTCCTCGATTGCAGAAAATATCCTCGTGTACTCATGGGTGATCGGAGCCATGATCCATTGCCTCTCTTACGATTCAGTGTTTCTGTCTTTCCTCTCATTTCCACCAGTTACTAAAGTAAAAGATTTGTCGGATTTGGCCTCGGCCGTAGAGAAAGGAGATTTTCATTGTATGTCATACATAAATCGCGGTATTGCTTTATATTTAGGGAATGCAAATCAGAGACATTTACGAGTGATTGCAAGAGACATCTTGAACAATAGTTTGAGTTACGGACCTGTCTCTAACAATTTTGTGCTAAAGGGTAAGAAGCAAAATCTTGCTTTCTTTATTAATACTCAATTTGCGGAAGTTTTCGACAGAGAATACTTTATTTCAAAAGATCATTTTTTTGAATATTTGTCTGCAATGCCGATCAAAAAAGGTTTTTGTTGCAAAGAGATGATTGATACGTTATTCGTGCATAGAATGATGGCTTCAGGTCTTTATTTCAAATATTTACGCGATTCTCTGTTTGATTCCCATCTAGCGATGTTACCATATTACTCAGAATCTGATACCACTAACAGAATATTAACTCTCACAGACGTTGCTCCAGCATTCATATTCCTCTTGTGTGGATACTTTATATCGTTTCTAGTTTTTCTTGCTGAATTGTATTTAGGTCGCAAGAAAAAAAAGCGCATGAAATCTCAGAAGAAAAACAGAAGATATGTACGGAAAGTAACTTCTGCTGTATGATTCTTAAAAATATTTTTTTTAATTTACTTAAATGTGTAACGTTTGTCTGAATTCATTTCTGTTTAAAATCACATATTACTCAAGGTACCACAATTAATTTCGCAAGAAAAAAAAGACTAAGATAGGTGAGAAGAGAAAAAGGAAAAATGCATGGAAAGCAACTTCTGCAGTATAGGGTTTTCAAAGATAAAATTTTTTTAAATAGGCCAACATTACGCAGAATTTTTATGAATTGTAATTTTTTTTTTTTTTTTTTTTTTTTTTTTTACTTATTATTTAGCTTTAGAATAATATTTTATTTTAGATAATAGAATTTTTCTGAGCATTTGAAAATGTATATAAGGATTTTTTTTTTTGGTAGATTAAAAACACTTTTATAACTATGAAGTGGCAATAGATATATATGATTTTTAACTATATTTTATTCTTTAAAGAAAGTATTTACTAGATCCATTCTATTTGCTAAAAGTATTTACTACATTCCTACTTCTTATCTGAATTCCATTCTATTTAAAAAACACGTATTACGCACTGAATCTCGATTAATTCTCGTACTAGCGCTGTGCGCAATTAATTATATAATTGCTTCACGTGCAAGAAATTTGCAAGATCGCAAACTTAATTCTTCATTATTTAAATCCAAAACACCAATACTCTCAATGTTTTTTTTATCTAATTTTTTCTGAGTGTAATGAAATCGTTTTCTTTCGAGTCAGTGAAAGTCAGAAGGTGTAAGGTTAGAACGCTACTATCTACGGGGTAAAAAGTTAAAACATTATTTAAAAACAATTCACATTTAATTTAATAGAAACAAATTTTATGATATTAATATAAAACACACATTAACTATTTTTTATCATCTCAATAGACAATGACTTTATAAGTTTTAACTTCAAATATTTAAATAAAAATGTGTTTATAAATAGAGAAAAATATTTTTATGTTTTATTTACTAAATTAGAAAAAAATGAATAATATAAAAACTTTCTTCTTTTAAAATTATAAAAATTTCAGCTGTAGTTGTGGATCTTTTTTTATTATTATTATTATTAATTATTTTGAATAATTCTAAACAATTGCATACTTCCATTTAATATTTTGGGCTTAGTAAATCTAAACAACTTTAAAGCTTAATATATTTTAGAAAGCAATATATTATTCATATATTAAGAAACGTACTTTTCATATAAATATACAAATAATTTTCTAGAAATTAGTATATACAGTGTAAATCAAGCATTTATATACTTTTTTTTAAAAGAAAAGATCTAATATCATTAAAATAAATTGCCGTTTAATTTAATAAAATCAAACAAATTTTATCACATTAGTTCAAATCAATATTTAAATATTTATATCATTTCAATAGGCAATGGCTATATAAATTTTAACTTCAATTTTTTAAGTAAAAATAAATTTATAAATAAAGAAAAATATTTTTATGTTTTACTCACTAAATTAGCATTACAGTTTAATTAATTTTACTTAAATATATCTAAATATCAAATATTTCAATTGCACTTAAACAAAAAATATAGTTCAAACAAGGTACTATAACAAACGTACTCTATTTCAAACTTAATTTTTGGAAAAAAAATAATTAAAACATGAGTACATACCATGTAAATAAAATAAATCTATTATTTTGAATTTTTAGAAAGTGCTAAGAAAATACTTCCTCTTTATTTTGCCTCTGGAACGGATATGCTACGGATACAAATTCTTTGATTAACCCGTTAGTAGTCGCTAGCTAGTCGATTTGCAGCCCATCCTTCGGTGTTGTTATATTTTTTTATTCGATTACCACCATAAATTTTTAGAATTATATTTGATATATATAAAACGCGAATAAAATCGAAGGAACTTCGATCACATCACTTATTAAAAATATTGGTGAGAGTTAAATAAAAAGTGCGCAATCTGTAATAGGTGGCGCTCTCTATAGCGACTACTAACGGGCTAAAAAGAGTATAATTATAATGTATATCTATTTGTAATAGTATAAATATGAATAGAGTATTTTTTTTTTCTTAAATATTGCAACTTGGAAGGACGACGCCCACAGGCAGTTAAAAAGACAGAAGCATCGGCCGCGAAAGTGCTGTTAATATCTTGTTTAATTAGTCGTGCAAATTTACTACTGAAAGATCTGAAGGAAAATACTGGTGGAAGAATCAAAGAAAGTATTTCGAGAGTCGACACTCTATCCATATTTTGGTTATTAAATAATGCAAATGAAATTTCGTTAAAACACGCACGTGCGTAGTTAAAATTTATCTAATAAATGTGTTGATATATCATTAGACAATTATTATTACTACTTTTATTTTATCTCATTTTATTTATTTATTTATAATTTTTTCTTTTCATCCGGACTGCCAAACGCTGTATAATATTCCCAAGTTTCCTAAAAATGGTTTTGCAATGATATTAATACTTTAAGCGTTATATTTAAAGCCAATTTTAATTATTATTATTTATTTATTTATTTATTTATTTTCGTTTTCTTTAAAGAAATTGCTATGTTTCCATAAATACTTGTACATGCAGTAGCCCCATAAAAATGTATACAGATAATTAAGCGAGGCCTAGCAGTTACTCGTATATGCTACAGCTAAAACGTCTTCTAAGCCTCAAATTTTACAGATAGTAATTCAAAAGATTTTGATCGTAATTTAATTTTTTACTTGTCACTTTTTTTTCCCTCTTACAGGCAAAATTTTTTCTGAAAAACCTCATTTGAAAGAATTAGAAATTATTTAAAAAAATTTATTTACAGTGTCTTAAATTCCGTGGAATTGTAACAGAATATCGATAATTTTCAAGTATATAAAAAATCATCTTTTATAAAATGTATAAAAATTTTAAATTGCATTTGTCAATAATGAAACAGCATTTGTTTCATTTTGATTTTAACATAGATTAATATTTTGTTATAATTAAATAAAAATAAAAATAAAATAATAGCACCGGAAAGTGTCTTCAGTTATATTTTTGAGAAATTCGATTATATAACTTTATGTTGGACAATCATGTGTCTTCTTGAAAAGTTCAAGTTAAATGCCGTTGTATATTTACATGCAGCCGCATAGAAAGATTTATGTAAACCCGTGATAAGCCGATTACCACTTTTCGGCAAACGCAATTAAACTGCACTCCTAAACGGCATTCAGTTTCGGAACACTGCTAAGTAACCCGTTCCTGTCTCTCCGTATTCTGTGCAAAAATCAGTGTTCTCACTTCGGGGGAAAATTTCACATTTTAGAGAAATTCCCATTCTCTGTGAGAAGGAAAAATCCTTTAACAGAAGAGAGAGGCGAAAATACGTTTTTTTTTACGGAAAGGAGAATGTATCATCTAAGGATGTATCAGCGATTTTTAGATGATACATCCATGCTAACTGATTTAAGAATAAAATCCTACATGTTTTCTCAATATATAAGGTCTTTGTGAAATACATTAGACTCAAATCAAGCAGGACAAAAAGCTGCGCATTGACATATTCCCGTAGAATGAGCAACTTCTTAACCCTATCATTTTCAAAATTTTTAACGGATGACAGATCGTTCCAATCTCCAACATGCATAGTTGCCAACATTTTAAAGAGCACTTTTAGCTCCGTTTTTATATAAATAGTATGGATTAAAGGCGTGGCTAAAAATGCTAAGGAATAAATTAAAATATTGGCAATTCTAAATACGATTGAAAGAGAAGCAAATTTACATACCAGCAACTGTTCATAATTTCAAGCGAGATCATGAGATGGAGTTATTTTGATCGGTCATTACCACCAATTGTTTTAGTGGTGGGCGACTCAAGCTGCAAAACTACTGGATAAGAAGTTAAAACAATTAAATTGCTATTATAATTATAATTAAATTTAAATTAAAATATTAATAATTTCATATTTTTAAATATACAGGATATCCTATAAAAACCTGATCAGTATGAGTGTTTTTTTTTTTTTTTTAATTTTTTTTTTTAGGGTGTGAACTATTTCAATATTCTTTTATATTAAACTATTGTTTAAATTGAATTGCACTGCGTGTTTAAAATATTTCATTTGTATTCATTCATCCTTTTTTTTTTCTTTCTTACACATTCCAAATTATTAAATTTAGGTGTGAAAGTGAATAAAAAGACAAATAATAAACACACACGCACATATACATATATATACTTACAAAAATTGACTTAAATTATAATCTTCTTGTATTTTTATTTTTGCTGAATGAAATAAGGTAATTATTTAAATATTTCAGTAACATCTACAAATATTCAGAATTTAATACATTTAAATATCATTCATAATCAATCTTTATTTTAAAGGCAGTGTCCGCGGCTCATATATTTTCACGTTTGCTTTATTATTTAAATACCATTATTTTTATTTATTTATTTTTTTTTTTATTATTTTGTCAAGATTTTAACAATTTCGCGACAGCATGTTTTTGTCTTTTTGAGGGTAAATTCCGCCTGTGGGAGTTATTCTCTCAAGTTACAATATTTCAGTACAAAATTTTCCGTATTCACATTTATATTACAAATAGATAAACTTTATAATTATACTGCTTTTAGTCTAAGTATTTGTATCTATAGCATATTTGATTATACAAATATGTATATAGAGTATATTCATAAGATGTATATAACATATAAAATGCGAAAGAAAAGCCCACTGGCGGAGTTTTAGATTTTCAAATGACGTGAATCTGCGTCAGCGGTCGTGAAAGTGTTAAAGTTATAGCAATATGAAAAAAATACGGATTGATTAAAGTAGTAGCAGGGGTTGTACTCTCCGCCACATTTTCAGGACACTCTCAGAGATAAGAAATTTACGCCTTTTTTGCCACCAATAATTTCATGCAAAAATTCTTCTGGCATATTTATAGTTATGTGCCTCGATTATACAGAGCAGAGATTGTTTTATAAAAATAGTGGTAGCAATATATATGAAAATTTCTCATTCATTAGAGCGTCTTGAAAAAAATTGGCGGAGACTACGACCCCTGTAGTAGCAAAACAATAAAATGCACGTGAAAATATAGGACACTGTAAAAGTGAATTAAATGGATTAGTCATGAGGATCTTATTAATTTTATAGTTTAGCTAGGTATGCTATTAGAAATAGACTTTCGTTGAAAATAAATATGGCACCTATTTTTTTTTTTTTATCAATTCGTTTATCGATCTATACACATAATAGAAAATGTGTCATCACGATAACTTCCGAAGCAAGGAAACAATATGAATGAATCCAATGAGTGGATTTATCTTACTTAAAATATCTTGGATAAGTCAGTTAACCATTTCAATTGCCATTTTTTCCCAAGTGGCATCAATTTCAAAATGTCAAAATCACGTCGTATGAAATATACTTAAGGAGCGATTTACTTAACATTCTCTACATACATAGTACCTATCAGAGTGTCAACCTATTATTCAATCTGATGGCGCCATCTTGTTTCAAAATGTCGAAAATGAAATCATTGGGCCGCATGAAAAGACGCGATCATTTCAAAATGTTTTATCTGGTAACCTTTTAAGTATCCAATTAATCGTAACCAAAGCTGGGCTCTGGACATATCTAAAAAATTTCTTAAAAGTTTTTTTTGACTACTGAATCACACATCTTACTTCAAAAGCGCGCCCACTTGAAATGACAGGTTCACTTAAAAAATTATCATTAACTTCCAATTAATTAGTCAGTTCGAAGTAAAGTGAGACAAGAGACTTACTTTACAAATATTGTGGATAAATTCCTTAAACAAACTGACTGTTGTTTTGTTTCAATTTGCGGCTATTTGAAAATTTCACCCAAAAAAGTATTTATGAATAGATTTGCTTTAAACTCGATATTTAGATATTTCTAGCAATGTCTTAATCAACTTTCATAATTAGTTTTTCTCGATCATCTAATTTAAAAATGTCGGCCACTTGATAAGGAAAAAGAAATCAATTTACTTTACCGACTGAATTGGAAGGACGTGTTTCAAAAATTCACATCAAAAGTATATTTTTACAAATATAACCCTTTGCGGCACAAGGTAATTTGGATCATTTAAATTACACTGCCACTGAAATACACGAACAAAATTAAAATAAAAGAAATTGACGAGTTTTTCTGCTATGTTATAAAAGTAAAATTTTTGCTAAAAATTTTCTGAGGTGGGTTTTTGCAGTTGAAAATTAAAATTAGGTGAGGCTGTGGTGGCATCACCGCCCCTGAAAGGGTTAAGGAGCAAATGTCGAAACGGAATGAGTAATTGAATGAAAGCGCATAGCATTGAATTTCATTTTTTCTGAATATATGAAAGTTTCGAAATTATGGTACGTGAAGTAAAAATGCCCTTCGAAAAAAAAATTTTTTTTGCCTCGATGCAACTGATTTAATAATAAATATGGAAAATCCTTCTGTAGAAAGTAAAAGATTCGTTAGAGAATGATGTTACCAAACTTTGCAACTTTTTTATTCAATTCACCATTAAGAAGTAATATTTTAAATACATAGCAGACAAATCGAATCAAACCGAACCATATATAACAAATATCGTTTTCCAAAATTATTGGTAACTGTTGATTAAAAATTTAACAAACCTGGCAGACTGTTAGGAAATCACGTTTAGTATTTTGTGTTGAAGCATTTATTCGCAGATTAAAAATAGATTTCCTATTGAAGAAGGTGCTTTGACACAACTTTTTTGAAGTCTTAAAATGTTTTTGATCGTAATTCAAAATCAATCATGCCTTTAGTAAGAAAGTACATTTTATTTGTATGTCAATATATCAGCATGAAATAAATGAATCAGGAGTGGAGAGAATAACCCACAGATAAAAGAAATGTAAAGAAAATTGGCGATATTTCCAAATTTCGGAAAGGTATCTCTATCATAGTAGATACCAATGTCTGAAAAAATACTAAAAAAGTATGTGAAATATGTTTTCTAAGAATGCATCAGCAAATACAGTAGGGAAGATTATATGGTTCTCCCAAAGATTTTTGAAATTCATTTAAACTGTCTTTGTCACACATAGTTTTGAAATATATATATATATACATATCGAGCATTATTACATAATTAACTATTACGAAGAAAAATTCAAGTCCTAGGAAAGTCTCTTCCATTATGTGACTAATTTGAATAGTGCCTTATCTGATAACAGATAATTGGAAAAAAAAGTGAGGGGAAAATGGAAAGGAAAAAGAAAATTTTGGTGACTGTGGAGGGAAATCGTATATTTACAAGTGAGATCACTGACAGTGATGAAACTCTGGCGCAGAATTCATATTGGTATTTGTTTAAGAAATTTTTCTATCTATAATATCGTTGATTTAAGAAGAAATTTTTTTTTATTAATTGATAGTAGTAGTAATGCGCCAATGTTCCATCCCTGTCATTGTGTACAAAATAAGTGTTTCAGTCTTTCAATGGAACATATCGCAGTTTTCGAAATGACCTGTCCTTCCTTTTTAATTTTGCAGTGAGGAAAAAGATTTCCAGAAGGAATGAGTTATTGTTTCTAACGCACCAAGTTTCGTTTCTTTTGACAGAAGTTCTCGTACTGAGTTTTGCATCTGGAAAAGAAGAAAATGTTTAAAATTTTACAGGAAAAACTAAACAAAATTTACTTCACCTTTTAATTATGGATGAATTAAACAGTACACAACGTCAAACGCAAAAAAAAAAAAAAAAAAAAAAAAAAAAAGGATGAAAGAATGTCTATTTTAAAACAATAGCGACCGAAAAATTTGCATAATTCAAAGCATGAATGCTTTTATAACTGCTACAGCTTGCATAAATCTCATGACATAAATTCAACTATGAAATGAGTCGTTAATCAAACCTCTTCTTCCTCAAGTAGTTTAAAACTTTCTTTAATTGGCAGCTAACAGGGAAGCAATTTTGTAAAATGCTTGCCAAAAAATTTAAAATATTTTAACTTCTGGCGTAAGAAAAAAGTTAAAGTGTAGGAAAATATTATTATTTCAGGTTTTTGAAACAATAAAATTTTATTTTTTACTCCTCACCACGGAACCATCCCTTACTGCAATAATAATAATAATAATAATAATAATAATAAAATCCAAATAAGCATCAATCAAAAAAGCATACATGAACAATGTTTTTCATAAACAATCGCCCTTGTCTGCTCGTTTTCGAGTTATAAATTCTGGAAGTTCGTTAATGAACATTGCAACCACACCTGAATCGATAAGACCGCGCCTTACTGAAATAATGAATGAAAATGAAATAAAAAACAAGTTGAAAGAGAATAGATAAACATCGCAGTGACGTGAAATCTAATTTTTTTTTTTTTTTTTTTTTAATTACCACCAATAATTTTAAGAAGTGATATTTGATATACAGTACAGACTATAAATCTTCGAAGTAATTAGGCGAACGTTACAATTAAAAATTATTAGTGATTTTCAAATAAAAAATCTGCGAGATCTGACAAAACTGCAAACGTTTTCTTTTGTGCATAAATCAGTTGGACATTTCAGCTTTGAGATATATTTTATCGAGATATGATGGCTAAAAATTCGCAGATGTAGAATCTAAAAATTGATAAAAGTCATGGTTTAGACAGATTTTATCCGGACTCCTCCTACGCCTTTCTCTTTGCTACATTTTTACTCACACTTAAATATAG
This sequence comes from Salticus scenicus, assembly GCA_963930645.1. Taxonomy (NCBI): domain Eukaryota; kingdom Metazoa; phylum Arthropoda; class Arachnida; order Araneae; family Salticidae; genus Salticus; species Salticus scenicus. The sequence continues at coordinate 221,744,266 of OZ005660.1, read as the reverse complement.
ATTTCTTGAAATTGGGCTCATAAGGGCAACAATTTGTGCGTCAAAAATCACGTTAGATTATGCCCTTTTGAACGAACATAATTTAATTGATTTCTATTATTACTACACTATTGGGATGGTTTTTTGGTCAGAGAAAAACATAATAATTCTAACAAATGATTCAAGACATCGGAAAAATTCAATGAGCTTACTACTTGTTATATTGCATTGGGATACCTAAAATAGCACTTAGTGCATGTTCTATCTTACGGGCAGAGTATCTACCTGCAAATGTGCCTGATATTTAAATAAATCCCATAAGCAAAATAATATATTTTTCTCTGAATTTTCGACGAATGTACTTTGGACTCACGTATAGATGAAATATCGGACACATACATCTCGTAATTTTCATGTTACCCAGTCTTTATTAAAAAGTTAAACACATTTGTAGATTTGTAAGTCCTCCTGTGATACTGACATGTTATTTTACAAATAGTAGCTTTCCAGATAATTTTAACTGGAATATGAAATGTACTCCTTCTTCAAGCAGTACTCATTTAATTACTTTTTGTTTTGTGCCTATCTATTTAAATATTAATTCATATCTATTTTAAACTAATTTGAAATCAATTATTTAACATTAATATTTTTAAATTTCATTACATCCATTTTTTAAATAGTACATCGTTTTATTTATATAAATTTTAGGAGATATTAGAGCAGCTTTTTGCCGACTAATTAAATATCTGGCAACTTTTAATTGATATCAGGAAGATTTTTTTTAACCCTCCATTCTCTACACCATTTTGCTTTGATTAAATAAGAAGAAAAATAGTCTAAATAAAGGCTGGTGTATAATAGAAAAGGCGGGTACTGTCAATCTTTCGGATATTAATCAGTAAAGTATAGATATGTAATTATAAAATATTAGCATCCGTTACTAGAATTAGAGAAAATCTTCATTAAATCTATAGAAATCGTAAAATCTTACCATAATTTATATTAAATTTATATTCTGCTAAAAAATTTATTTTTGAAAAGTCCTTAAAATTACAAAGATCTGCTTTAAATACTTTAAATTACGCATTTACGATAACTTAGTTTTCTCTTTCTTCACCTTACAGCACTCAGTGTTGTCCTTTTTTTGAACACTACTTACTATTTTAATAGAATTATTCAGTAACCATTTGAAACTTTTTTTCTTTGATTAAATTTTACGAAGTGTACTATAACTAAACTGTGGTGCATTAGAACCTGACTGGGCCGAGTTACCAGCAACCAGAACCAGTTAGATTGGGAGTGGCGGCCGAGCCCTGTTTTCTATAATGATTTCTATAATATAATTTGCTTAAAAATACTTCGGTTTTTATTTTCAGGTGCTGCTATTTTTTTTTTTTTTTTTTTTTTTTTTAAATAATTGTAAATATTTAATCATTACACTAATAAAATAAATCGATAAATATATTTTATAAAAAAAAAAAAAAAAAAAAACAGTACAGTCAGTGTTGCCAAGTTTAGGAACCTTGTTATTTAATATCGACCACTCTGCTTTTAATGTAACAGTTGCCTAATCACTTTTTTAATAGTCAATATATCAGATATTATATTTTAAAATTATTGGTGTAATTAAATAAAAAGTCCCTAAATTTGGCAATATTGAGCCTCCTAAACTAGATGCCTGTCGTGTAGCACGGAAACTTGGCAACAGTTCAAGTGGTCGACAGCGCCACCTGGTACATGTTGCGCGACTTTTTTATTCAATAGCCACCAAAAACTTTTAAAAGTAGAATTTGATATACATAAATGTCGAGTAAAATCGAAGAAAAGTCGATTTTATATATCATATATGCCTTCTTAAAATTATTGGTGGTAATTTAATATAAAAGTCGCGCATTTTGTACCAGGTGGTGGTGTCTACCGCTTGAAATGTTGCCATGTTTACCCAAGCTACGCGACACCTTATTTCTGATAGTGTTCTCAAAAAACGGCACAGAGTATGACCCCTGACAACTAATTCATTAATAAACGTAAATTCTTAAACCTGTCAGGAGACTGCCTACGGACAGACCAACCTGCAACATCCTCAGGGAAGAAAGGATTAGAACTCTCTTGTTATCTACCTAAGCTACCCTTTTCCATCTCTCCAAAGTTTGTTCTACCTGTACCTCAAGTAAAAGGACCTCGCCCAGAAAACAAGGCTGACAAGAGAAAAAAGAAACTGTAGTAATAACATCATCTCCATATAAGAGTAAGTTAGAAATGGAAGAAATAGAACGGATGATAAAACTACAAGAAAGAACCAAGAAAATTAAAGAAAAGGCTGCTAAGAAATCCTTCTAAAAATTCCAAAAAGAAGTTTATTCTCTTGTAAATTCTCCTGTATACAGTTATTTAGGAAAATTATATTGTAGTATTATTACTATTCAAACGAGAAAAATTATCTTCACATTTATACCCAAAATGATAGATTTTTTATATCATTTCTTTAAAATAAATGACTATAACTTGAAATGTTTTTATTCATTATCTTATAGGTTTGAAAAAGAAAAAACTATACGAATCAGTACCTTTCGAGTATATTTTTTTCTTTCGTATTTCGTAGCACAGTGCATGAACCTTTAATTATTGCAGAATTATTTTTATCTCAAGAAAAGCGGTAAATACATATTAGTCTTCTCTCTGATGTTAAAGTGAGATTTCTACGTATACTAGTAGTGTGCCAAATGTAGAATATTTTTTACATTTTAATAAACATTCCTATCAGTTTTACCAATGATGCAGTCGTAGTAATTCATACCCCACCCTATCTCTCTGAACTCTTTTAACCTATTTAGTTATTATTTATAAACTGTATGTTATGACTATAACCACAGTTATTCGATTAATGTATTAGATTAACGTATTAAGTTAATGCATGTAGTCATCAGTAATGTAAGTTAAAAACTCTGTTTTACTCTTTTCTGGATTTCCATACCATTCAGATGTTAAAACAATATTTCAGTCTATGAAACTTTCACACACAAAAAGTTACAAATTTAAAATTTTGAGCAATGTGGAGTAACTGCTTTTTAAAGTTTTATTGATTTAGGTATTTTTATATTTTTACTTCTTAAGCACAAATACTGTCCGTTTTCGTAAACCATGTCTACCTCTCGCGGAACGATCCTACTCGGAAAAGGGGTGATGCGTTGAATGAGATGGGCACTTAGCCAAATGCGCTTTTCGTTCTACACGTGTTCGTTTTCTTTTTATGAGTCTTCAATATTTATTTTACTTAATTTTAATTAACAATATTTTATTTAATGTAATTTATATGATAATATGCGCGAAAAATAAAAGGTGTAAAATAATCATGATAAAAAAATCTAATGATTTGATTTAAATACGATTTTCTGTAAATTTCTGTAAAATAGAGATCCAAAAATATGGTATTTTTATTTTAGCAGTATAATTTTTAAAAAAAAATATATATTACTTTTACTACAGGTAAAGTCTACTGTAAACGTTGTTCTTTTTCTCTTCTTTTATTAATGAATTATGTAAATTTTACCTAATTTAAGTCATTTTTAATTAATTTACTACTATAATCAGTGCATGAAACAAGTGTTCAGGTATGACAGATATAGTACGAATTTAGAGATCAAGTAAGCAAATAAAAATAATTTTAACTGAAAAAAAAAAAAAAAAAAAGAAGAAGAAGAAAGAAAACAGGCATTTACTTTTAAGTTTACGGATTTTATTTTGCATCGAAGAATAAAACTGATCTTCTACACTTATTTAAAAATTACAAGGGGGAAAAATCAGCATTTTGCCTTTATACGAATATAACGAAGAAGTATCGCCTCAAAATTCAATAATGTCCTGAAAAGAAAAAAAAAGAAAAAAGAAACCGCAACTTATCTCTCACTCGTAAAATGTAAACATTCTCTCATCTTCTACGCTTCTACCCTATTTTAACAAAATCAATGCAGACCTCACGCATGCGCATAGGTGAGCAGGGTCACAGCTAACGAAAACAAACAATACTAATCGTTATCCATTCTTTGTCGAAGATTTTTTTGTCGTATTATTTTTAAATAAATATATATAGATTTTAATTAAATTTTGATTGCATATATTTTCTTTCTTTCGATTGCTGCTCAAAAAGAATTTAGTGTTTGTATATTTCTTCTGTTCTTATAAAAAATATGAAAAAGATTCATCTTCAACTGCTATGAAGAAATTTGCTGTGAAGAAATGACATAAAATTATTCTCATAAAATATAATAATAATGAAAAAGAACTTTTGAACAGATTTAAATACGCTTATTAGATATTTCTTTTTTAGTGAATGTACTAAAAACTGTTTGGCAAATGTTGTTGAAACAAAAGCAAACGAAGCAGAGATATGGGAGACTCTATTTTTGTTCCTCCATGCTGCATAGCCAACAGGCATGTTCATTGCTCATACAGGTTTCGGATGAGTGCGTATGGGTTAAGGTCTATTGTTTACTCTTAATATCCAGGTCATAGACGTAGGACTGTATGGTGGGACTGTATTCGTGGGTTCTCCCTCCGCCAATAATTTCTAATGTTGGCTCGTTTCTTCTCTTTTAAATAACGAGAAAGGAAATGTTTTAAACCAAAACTATATTTAATATTTTTTAAAGCACATTTTTACTTAGCCAATTAACTTTTCTCTTAATTCTGCGTTTAATTATTATTATTTTTTTTTTCTGGAATTATTTCCCGGCCAAATCAACTGTTAAGAGATACACAGGATACTACATTGATGCGTCCTGTTACCATTATGGTTGATAGAAAAGACATTTTTCCTTCTTAAGTGTAATGTTGGAATGATTTTTACTTACCTTTAAAGGGCCTGAACATTGAATGTAATTGAAAGTGCTAAAAACTGATATTAAATTCATATTAATTATATAATGGACTGATATTTAACAGTTATTTAAAAATACCTCGCACGGCTTATTTTCTTATTTTAAAAACACGAAGTTAATACTGCACTATTATACCGGGTGTTTCTGAGAAAAGTTTGCAACTTTGAAACGACATAACTATATAAAGCTGTGAGAAACAAGCAGGTAAAACATGTAATATGTTGGATTGACAGGTCTGTAGTTTATTATATATCGGTATGCAGAAATATATATAAAATTTTAGATCTAATAATTTCAATTCATTTTTGTAGCACAGGATTTTTTTTTTTTTTTTTTTTTTAAGATTATACTTTTACATAAAGGCATGCGGTAATTGTATTACCATCCTTGTCAACGGTTACCATATTCATTTTTTAAAATCCCTTTGTTACAGCTTTAGGAAAGGACTATACTTTGGTGAATTTAAAATAGGTCTTTTTGAAGGTACCCCTTCCCAGGATATCTCCAAGATATCCTGAGGATGATAGTAAATCCTAAGTACATCCTCAACACTAACATACATTATGCAGTTTTAAAATTTTCATGTAAATAGTGTGTAAAAAAGTTTTTTTTTTTCTTTCTTTTCAAAAATGAGCTTCAGTGAGGAAAAATTTGGTCTTAAATCTGCTAAATATTTAAAACAATTTGAAAAAAAAAATTACTTATTTAATAGAAATTGAGTTGAGGATTTTTTTTTTTTTTTGAAAAAAACCCCCTGATTTGAGAAAATTTGAAATCCTGTTTGGGGAAATTGACTATTGACAATATGGTAACACTGGGTGGAAAGAAACCGTTAGAGAAAAAAATTCGGAAAAAGCACATCAGAATGATAGCGTCCACCCATTTTCGGAGTTGAATCAACTTTGTTTTGGAAATGAATTGGAGAATGGACAGTGCCAGTATTTCTTTATAATAATATTTATCATATTTAATCATAGAAAACAGATAAAAAATTTCCTTAAAAATATGTACTGGTATTCAAAATACGGAACAGTGGGCAGATATGGAACCATACTGAAGAAAGTTTTGTGACAATCACAACAAAATGCTTTTATTACACAATTATCATTTGTTTTCTTTAATATTGTTAAAGTATTTAATATCTTAAAATGAAGGAATAGTGACGTAAAATGCTGATGACGCTGCCCTATCTTTAAAAGAAAAAAAGCAATGCAGATTTTACATTGGACAAATACAAATTAATGCTACAATATCAGTTGTTTATTAATTTAAATGTTACAGTAGACACAGCAACATTTCTTATTTTTCCAAAACATGGTTTGTTTATTTTTAACTCCAGGAACTTCCGAAAGTCAGCCATTCCTGAATTATTGGTGCAAGAAAGTAACAATTGGTGAATTTTCAGGAAACAGGGTGCGGGAGTAGTCCGAAATTTTTCGGGATAAGAAGAAAGCATTAGCCGTAAATCCATTCCATCAAAATCCTGAAACAAAAATCCAAATATTAATATGATTAAAAACATATTTGCATTACGAAGTTAAATAGCTTATTTCAAAATGCCATTTTCCCCCCACTTTTTATTTATTTATTTATTTATTTTCGGGTGGATGATACCAAATTTATTTTATTGTCCTAATCTTGGGACTAATTTGTCCCTTTAACACTGATTTTGTACAGTTAAACAAACCGACTTGTTTCGATTAAGTAAAACAACAGGGTATATAGTGTAAGGTACCAAAAGAATACTAAAAAGGGAGGTGCACAAGTAGATGTTATAACAAACCTATGTACAAGTTTGCAACGTTCTACGTCCAACCGTTTTTGAGTTATGCGAGATACATATACACATACACACATGCACGTACACACAGAGAGACCAACTGCTAAAAACATGATTTTCAAAATCAGGTGACCTCAAAACGCGTTAATATAACAAAACTCACTTTCAAAAATTTGACCCAAAAACAATACTTTCTCTACCTTAGCATAGCTGCCAATATTTTAATTTATTCCGGAGTACTTTTAGCCCCGCCTTTATTTCGCACCACTTTATTTATAGGAAAATTTTCTTCAATATATAACATCGATAAAATAAGAAAAAAATACTTTGAAAAAAATAAGTGGTACGAAATAGAGGCGGGGCTAAAATTATTCCGGAATAAATTAAAATATTGGCAGCTATGCCTTAGGGGTAAGAGAAAGTAAAAATATGATTGCAAGAAGAGTCACTGTCACTGGATAGTGCGATACGATATGCCATCTCTCTGTAAACAACCAATGAGAAAGCAATGCGCTAAATGAACAAAACTGTATATTTCAATCCACATAACAAATATTGGCTAAATCAACAATTTCATTAAAACAACAAGATGATTTAGTTCTAGTTAACAAAATTTTTAAAGCATTGTATTGACAAAAAAAGAAATTGGTTGTTTCTAAAATCCCTTTTTGTCTGTTCACTCTTCGCTCGCTTCGCTAACCATTACATTGGAACAAGTCACTTTTTTTGTAAAAATCTCTTCTTTTATTTATTATTATTACAATAGGCCAATTACTTCTCCATAAAAAAAAAAAAAAAAAAGAGTCTATCTAAGATTTGTGTGTCTACTGCTCTTATCATCGTATTTCAAAGGCGCGCTACGTGAGTACGGTTATTTTATAATCTTTGTATAGTAGTCTGACATATCGAAATCGACAATTTACCACATATCTTCCATTATTCTAGCTCGGCAGACAAGTACATTTGCATAACTGTCAACTTTTCTAATTTATTCCGGACGGTTGTTAGTCTCCGCCTTTTTTTCCTCCGCAATATTTTTAGATTATTTTCATCATATTTAATCGTAACTATGTATTGAAGATATTTCTTTCTATAAAGATTACGGTGTTGAATAAAAGAGGCGGGACTTTCCGGAATAAATTTTAAAAAGTTGTCGTCCATGCATCTGTTACATGAACTCTAACAACAAATATTTATATTGATATTAAAAGAAACAAGAACGAAAAATCATGTGGTGCGCATTGATTATTAACACTCTCCAACTGTGCATACTTGTTGTGTCGTATGTTGTAACTTACAACGTTCTTTGACCACGTTAACACACTACGAATAGATAGAAGTATTAAAAGGCATACAGATAGACTAATTGAATTTATAGTCACTTTTAAACATCGTTGGAATGTGTGAAAAATGTTTAACGCACGCAGGCCTTAGATTCTAATTGCAACACTTGATGTACCTGCATATTTTAATGTAACCCTGTAAATTTGAAGGTTAGCCTTATTTTAATCTTTACACAACATTACTTTAGCAAGTGAAGAATAAATGTCAGTTTTTTATTATTTTGTAGTAGAAAGTTATTTAAATGTGATTTATTTAAATGACTGTCCTAAAACGCAATGTATTGGCATATTTTCAGTGTCCCTGTACACAAACCAGTTGTACAGGACTTATTAATGTTATTTTAAATAGGAAACGTACCATTGTGAACTTGAATAACATATATATATATATATATATATATATATATATATATATATATATTTAATTCTGAAAATATTTACGGACTTGGAAACAGGCCAGATAGACAGACTCACAGTCGAACAGACAGATACGCAAATTCGAATCATATTCAGACGTAAAAATTGTTAAAAAAGCTTAATGTAAATGAAAATGCAATTTCAGCAAACTTTTAGTAATATCCCTTAATGCAATTGAATATTTTTGCGTGACCGTATTCATCCCGTTATATAAAGAAACCATTTTCTTTTTTTTTTTTTTTTTTTTTTTTTGTGCATATGAATAACATGTTTTAATTTCATTGAGATTCCGTTTTCATTAATTTAAATTCATGAGTGTGTTTTACGACGATTATAAATCCAAATTCTAATAACTTACTGATTTCCCCTCTTTTTTCTGGAATTTTAGAAAGTGGCCAGTAAAGGTGAATACACGTATGTTTCTTTCTCTCTCTTTATTTATTTTTTTTTTCTCTCCCGAATGACGTGACATTTGCGACCAAGCATTGACTAAATTAATTGTTATTTGTGAAGAAGCACCCAATGGGCGGACATCGCTACCCATAACAGCGCGAAACAGCCACTCCTTGTTCGGGATTCGAACTTTGACCCTACTGCATGAGAGACAAAGGCGCTGACCATCGCATAGTATGAGCGGGTCTGTAGAAATTTATTTAGTGAGTGTGATACACAGCAGGGAGCACTTAATTTTAAATATTTATATTCTGATTCATTTATTTCATTGTTAATCTCATTTAATCAAATATTGTAATATATTTTTATCATCGATAAACTAAAGTAAATGGAAATTTTACGTTTACTTTTGTACTTTGGAAACTAATGTAATCTGTACAATACATATATTATGAAAATAAAATTTCCAAACCTTATCATACACTAATAACTTATATATTAATACGCAAACATAAAACATGTCGTACGTGTTTAGCTTAATGATAATAAAAGAAAGGGCTTAAAAGTAGTACCTTTCGAAAGGTATGATTAATGTGCATTGCTGAAAAAAAAAAAAAAAATCTCATATGATGGAAGAAGACATAAAAGAATAAGTTTATTTATTTTTTCTGTTTTAGATACATTTTCTTATTTTATATGCGTTATGTTTTGTACTTAAAATTTTTATTGTAGAGATTTTACAAATATGCGCTAGCAAATTTTAAAATTATCGTATCGTTTCTACAAAATTTGATCGTAACTGGTCGAAGTTAGAAAAAATATTATGTAGATAGGTCATTCGAGACGAAGTTATTGTAACTTTAGATCTCAAAGCTGTCAAATAAATAAAATGACACGGTACCAGCCTATGTCTTTTTAGACTCACTATGGCTCTTGCGGTAGTTTCGGTTGCTGTTGCGGCAGCCATCTTCAGTAGACAACCGCTAACTTCATTTACCTACATGCTGATATGCTGTATGCCAACTCCTTTTATCATAGTTGCCAACATTTTAATTTATTCTGGAGTATTTTTAGCCTCGCATTTGTTTCGCATCACTTTATTTATAGAAAACTTTTCTTGAACATATAACTCCGATCATAGCCTCCTAAACTAGATGCTTGTGATGTGACTCGGAAACTTGGCAACTGTTCAAGTGGTAGACAGCGCTACCTGGTACAGATTGCGCGATTTTTTTATTCAGCTGCCACCAATAATTATAAGAAGTGATATATGAGATATATAATCGACGTTTCTTCGACTCTATTCACATTTTATGTATATCAAATTCCACTTTTAAAACTTTTTGAGGCTGTTGAATAAAAAAATCGCGCAATCTGTACCAGGTGGCGCTGTCTACCGCTTAACCTGGTGCCAAGTTTCCGAGCCACGCGACAGGCATCTAGTTTAGGAGGCTATGCTCCGATAAAATAGGAAAATAATTATTATTATGAAATAAAGGCGGGGCTAAAAATACTCCGAAATAAATTATAATATTGGCATATATACTTTTATATTATTCCTCTTTGGATTATCATGTCACATGATAGATTTTTACAAATAATAAGACATCAAGGTTTATTAAATGTCGTGAATGAAGGCGAAATCAGAGCCTGATTAAGGGGGAAGCACACATTATTTATACTGACACCGTTATTTTTTAACAAATACTTTCCTCCTATAATAAACAGAAAATTCTCATTAAAAATTATTTTAAAAGAATTCCGGTGTCTAATAACGGTGAGTAAATTGGATTGTTTCACACCGTTCATTTTTTATAAAAAATATTTCCTCGTCAAAGCATTTAATTTCTATGACATGAAGAAAAAAATAATTGTAAAAATATTCCGGTGAGAGCGGAGATAATGTGTGCTTCCCTCTTAATCAGGCTCTGGGCGAAATCTCTAAAAAACAATTCGAACAGTCCCCCCCCCTACAATTTCCAACAAATATCCTTTTTATAGCAAATAAAATGTCTACTTACGAACATTCAAGATTCTCCACAAAAGTCTTATTTCTTATAGGGGGCTTCTTCTAGCACTGCAGGATCAGCGTAGGCTGCGTTATAAAACATCACCGCCATAACCAAAAGCACGCTCATAACTTTTTGGATCTGTTCAGCAAACATGGTTTACAACGTTCAGACGACTTCTGAATGAATTGCAGTTTGAATGTGTGCCGCTATTTATACTTATGTGCGTACTCGTGCTTATGTACATGTTGTAATAATATCCCTCGTAAAACTTATACTTCATTAAAATTTTACCAATTTACGTAGATGATTGTGCATATTTTTTGTTTATTTGTATAAAGTCTAAAACTTAATAAACACATTTATCAATATGACGAATTTAATGAATTATTTTTATTAAATGTTTCCTCGATTTTCAGAATGATGATGCACATTCGTTGCAGATATGATTTTTTTTTTTTTTTCTTCAAGAATTAAAAATTTATAATTGGGAATTACACAGCGTTTTGTTTTATATCAGATCATGGAGACGATAATTTGCGATGAGGAAACAAAACGAATATATATATATATATATATTTAATATTATGTATTTTATTCTTAATTTGAAACTCCAAAACAACATGCGCATGCATTTATATATATTGTTGCAGTATGTCCCAAATTAGAACTGTTGATTCATTATGTTTTTCCAGTTTTCGGAGATGACTACGCATATTCCATGTAGATATGAATGTCCCTGATTTAAAGGCAAATGTTCCTCCATACTTATGATTCATCAGATTTCTTCAATTTAAGAAAATGACAGGCCTTATTCCTTGTAGATATGAATTGTTTTTGAGTTATTGGAAAATTATTATCGGAAATTAGTCAACAATTTTTGTTTTCTAATTGTACGACATGTACGATGAAGAAAAAAATAATAACTGTTTTACTATCTTATTTTAAATTAAAAAAAAAAAAAAAAAAAAAAAATCTTTCTTTCTTTCTTTCTCGACATGAGACTGTTTAATTTTTTAGTTATAACGCAACTGAAACTTTTAAGTTCTAACACAAGGAAATGTCCTTACAAACTATATAAAAATTTTGTATGTAACACTTTCATAAAATTGCATTTTCTTTTCCATTCTTTTCTAGTTCATTTTCTTCGTGCCACGGTAGTTCTATTGGCAGGGCGTTAAGCTCGTACTCCAAGACTGCAGGTACGATTCCCCAGAAACTCAAAGACCGTCTTCGTACAGGCACAATAAATAAATAAATAAATAAATTCCCTTCCATTCTCATCCTCCCCTGATTAATTTCGCCGCAAATTATCGTATGTACACTAAGGTAAGGGACAAAAAATAGTCGCACTACAGAAAAATTTATTTATACCTTTTTCTATTTGTAATAACTTCAAAACTAATGGTGGAAAGAAATAAAACTGTCATGTTTGCATAACATAAAAAAATTGAAATGGTACCTATATGTACATTTTCGATTTAGTAATTCGCATTATTACCCTCTACGAAGAATTTAATAAAAATATACATAAAACTTCATTTTCAAACGCAATATAATAAACATATACTTTGTAATTTATTATGATTTATTATATGAAATGAACAATTTATATTTGAATATATGAAATAAAACTATTTATTTGTTAGATCTAAACAATTACTTAATAAAAATATGCATTCTGCATTGGATTAATTCCACTTTTACATGGAATTATTGCTTTAATATACGCAATGGCATAGTACTAAACAGTGTTTTTATAAAAATCTCAGAAATTTCACTGTGCCAAATACAGAGCTGCCAACCTAATCCGGCAAATTGTTTGTTCCGCCCATTTTTCTACTCAACTTAATTTTTAGTGTAATTCTCTTGAAATATATTTACGATGAATTAAAAAAAAAAAAAATACTCTAAAAATTAAGTGGTGTAGAAAAATGGGCGGTACTAACAATTTGCCGGATTAGGATGGCAACTTTGCAAATTCCATAAGTAATTTTTTATAGTTCTTGCGGAGTTGTAGGCTGCAAATTTCGAATCATCTACCCTTTACCCCCGCCTTTTATAAACTAAACATTTTTGAACGAATTGCTATTAGGTTTATTTCCATGTCTGGTAAAGCAGAAATTCTACGATTTTCTTTGTGGGATTTAACTTAAAGTGTAAAAAGTTACAGTTACTTAAAGACTTATAGGTAAAGGAAGCTCTTGGGAATGGATAGGTAAATTTAACAATTTGAAACGTACCACAGACACCGTATAACAAAGTGTATTTTTCTCTTGAAATACCATTTGCGGGAAAGTCTCAGATAGCTCTAAAATAGTCGGTCAGATGCCACTTTTATAATAACTATGTTATATTCCGAATTAATTGATCCCTTGGGCATAAAAATTTACCCTATTCCTTGAAAATGTATGCAACTCCGTACCCTAAAGTACGGAGAAAGTGTTACTGTTTTAAGAATGCGATTTTCATCACGTCGGTCACATTTTCATCTTCATCGTAGCTTTTTTCATCAGCCCGAAATAAAGTAATCTTGACTCCTCAGACAAAACCAGATCAGCCTAATAATTAACTGATGACTTTTTTAAATTTGTGGTCAACTAAAGTCTTGTTTTTTTCTAATTCTTTTCTTGAATAATGGCTTATTTCGCAGATTTCTGTTCTTTAACATTTTTGTTTAATTGTTCACTCATTGTTTTTTAAAGAAAGTATTTTGCTATGCATTTTGTTTTAGTCGTTTCCAAGTGCGGCCTTTTTATTTATTTATTTATTTATTTATTTATTTATTTTTTTTTTTTTACCCTTGATGTATATGCGGCTGGTGGCGATGGATTAGTATTATTACAACATCTAGTTTGTAATGGTGTATTTAGTGTATATCTTAAGGTTCGTCTACATAATAAAACTGGAATAAACTTCATTTGTTTCAGTGGCGACCCCCCATTTTTGACTTTTCTTTGATCAAATTATCATGGAAAATGGTACAGTTTATATATTTCTCTCAATTTTTCATAGTGTTATAGGCTATCAAAATATAGGGTTTCTAATGTTAAATGAATGCGACAAACAGTAATTCGTATCTTCCCCAAAAGTTATTACATTCAAATTTCTTTTTTTTTCTGCACTAGGGTGAAGTGATCCAAGCATATTTCATGCACACTTTTGATTAAAAAAACATTTTTTGAATTATGCAAAGTAATAATAAATTCATATTACCCCCCAAAAATGTGAATTATGACCTATATAATTTTGCACGATTAGAACTGCCGTCATCAAAAATATTACTAAATTCTGCAGTTTCCCAAATCTTTTACAATTTACAGCGCCTTTCTATCATAGTTTTTTAAGTGTGATATTTCACTTTTTAATGCTACTAGGTGATTGTCACTAGTTATCATTCGTATCATCTATAATCAAATATCTTCTTATAATCTGACTAAAAGTGTTTCAGTTTACTTTTATGTGATTCTTATTGTTTTCTAGGCAACGTTTTGACATACTTGCCAACCATCTCATTAATAACCGTACAACTGTTAACGCCCCTTAAAAAAATGCCCTCCCCTTTTTTCACACCACTTTATTTTTAGAATAATTCTCTCCAAATGTTGTTACGATTAATTAAGAATAAAATTGCTCTAAAAAGTGACTGGTGTGAGAAAAAAGGCAGGTACTGAAAATTGTAGGGTTCATAATGAGATATAACTTTGACGTTTATTACACATAATATAATTTTGATGTTCATTACACAAATTAACTTTTTTCTTTTCTAAACAATGCAGGCAAGAGATTTCAGGGGTCGTAATCTCCGCCCTATTTTCAGGACACTATATATAAGAAATTTCCACCTAATTTGCCACTACTAATTTTATGCAGAAATACTTTTGATGTATTTACAGTAATATGCCATGATTATACTGGTTAGAGATTGTTGTATCAAAATAGTGGTAGAACTAAATTTTAAAATTTCTCATAAACGAATGTGTCATGAAAAAAGGGCGGAGAGTACGATCCCTGAGATTGTGCAAGAAATCCAAAAGAAAATAAGCCCCAACTTTTACATCTCTGAAACATTATTAACCCTTTGCGGCGCAAGACAATTCATATCATTTAAATTATACTGCCACCAGAATTCACGAACTAAATTAAACTAAAAGAAATTTTAAATTTTAAGGTTAAAAAAAAGAGCCTTTTCTGATATGTTATAAACGTAAATTTTTGCTAAAAATTTTCCGGGATGAATATTTGCAACTGGATCTTAAATTTTGCGTCCTCGCAGCGAGGACAACGCGCGTTAAGGGGTTAAAAGAAAGAGTTTGCATATTCGTATTTGACTCTATATGTTATGCTAGTATACGCAAAGTCAATGGCATTTACCGCATCGATTGCTGGAGACAAAATTAAACGGTTTAATCAGGAATATGTAAAATTATTTCGCTTTATAATGTTAATTTTTACAAAAAATTGTAAAAGCGGAACTTATATTCTAAAATAGGAATATATCCATAGTTGCCAACATTTTAACATATTACGGAGTATTTTAGCCCGTCTTTATTTCGCACCACTTTATTTATAAAATATATTACTACGATATATAACTACGATAAAATAAGAAAAATATTTGCTTTAAACCCCCCCCCCTTTTTTTCTATTTTTAGAAAATTAATTTTCTTACTGGCAATTTCTTATATTGTTTATATATATATGTATATATATATATATATATATATATATACATATATGTTTCTGAATAAGTAAATAATGTTGTGTCTGTATAATTGACTGAGTTTCTTTTTGCCTTTAAAGTGTATGGTACTTTTTCATTTCGCCGGCGCAAATATCGACAAGTAAAATTTATTGGGGACAACAATATAACTTTTAATATGGATTAAAAGTTAATTTGTAACTTAGATTTTTTTTTTTTTTTCAAATGTAAAGTTAATTTACATCCGTTATTATGGATTTGGTAAAACAAATGTTACATTTGTTATGGGACAAAACTTTTAAAAGCTAGTTTTAAGTAAAATTTCAGATTTACTATGTATATTATATAATGCAAACGATCGTGTTTCCTTAATTTACTTAGTATTATTACTTGAAGTATTTTGAAACAATTTATCTTTCTTAGATGCGTAATGACTGGCTTTCGTTGTATCATTTTCGGCGACTTTATCGCCTCCGCCAAAGAAATTGAAAAGTACCACTAAATTTTTATTTTTATTTCTTAGTTAATACTTGTACAAAAATAAATTATTAACTAATTACGTGTTTATTAATAATAAAACGCAATAAAATTATTTCATAAATTTTTTTATAATACAAATAATAATAATAATAATAATAATAATAATTTCCTTTCTGCTGCCATTTCTTCATCATTTACTTGGGAAAAAGTAAGATTATGAAATTTTTGTTAAAATTTTTCTATTCTTTTAAGAATAAAGCAATGATAGAATAAATAAGGCAGCAGTACTTCCGCTATCAACGTATTTTGTTTAATATATATAACTAAAATTTCTCGATTTTCCAATCGGAGTTGAAATACTAACCATATCTTATAAGAAGGTAAAAAAAAAAAAAAAAAAAAATCACTTTCTTCGAAATTTTTTTTTCTTTTTTGCGAAAACTATTACATATTTATATTCTGCATTGCTTTCTAACACACACAATTTTCTTGTCTTTATATTTCATAATAACGTGACGATCACGAATAAGAAAACATTACGTTCTACGGGGATAGCTCCGATTTGGCACGAAGATGGCTGACTTTTGTCAGTGTTCAGTCTCTTTCTAATATAGGGTCTCTAAGTTTTTTTTTTTTTTTTTTTTTTTTTTTTTTTTTTCAAAATATTTAATGTAGCAGTGCAAGACAAAATTTCTTTAAAATGTGCACAATGATTTTTTTTTTCCCGAATAATTTTGAAAATAGTAGGAATTTTTGACAATAGTAGTTTTAAAAAAAAAAATGCGTTAATGCAGGATTGCTCCTGAGGAGTAACCTCCCAGAAAGATTAAATTTTCAATATTTTTTTTTTTTTTTTTTTTTTGTAAGAACTCTTCAATACCTTTAAAACGAATGTTTTAACCAGAGATCTGTGATAACTGTAAAAAAGTTATCGACATTTTTCATTTTTAACGAACATTAGTAGTATGTTGTTGCCACCTCACTGTTTTCTTCTACACTATCATATAAAAATTCCCTAGTACAAATTATTTATTAAAATATTTATCTGTTAATTTTTTTTTTCCTTTTGAATTTAGACGATTTGCATCTCAGAGAAGTATAACGTTAAATGCTCAGAAAGAGTCATTTTTGTGCTGCCATCTGAAAAAAATGTTTCTTTTCTTTTTTTTCAATTTTTCGTTAAAAATGAAAAAAAAAAAAAAAAAAAAAAAAAAAAAAACTTTGTTTTAAATTTTCACAGATCTATGGTTCGAGCGTTCGTTTTAAAGGTAATGACGAGTTCAATATAGGTATAATAAGTTTCAGTCAGTGTTGTGCAGGAGCGCTCTCATTTCAGCTCGATCATGAGTTTAGTTAAAAAATTTTGAGTTTTGAGTTGAATTTCGCTCGTTTTTTAAAATGCGAACTTGAGTTGAGCGAAGTTAATTTTTTTTTCCACGAATTTGAGTGAGAAAAACCAATTCAAACTTAAACTCAAATTAATTATTTCTGTCTGAAATAATGAAAGAAGTGTAAATGTAATAGAAGGCAAAAAAGAGAGTTTATTGTTCAAAATACGATACTTTTAGAGTAAAAAAATTAGTACACAAAAAATGTATCACCAGAAATCCATATTTGTCTTTAAAAATGGGCGAAAGATTTTTTTTTTTTTTTGTAAGTTAGTCTTTTAGAGTTAAGAAAACTTGCATACATATCCATTGAAGTATAATAACATTAAATTTAAAAATGAAATTTTTTAAAAGAAAAAACTAGTTTAATTTAATTTAATATTAGGTACCTAAATTAAAACTTTTCGAAAACTATTCAACTTTTTAAAACAAAATTTTTAAATTTAAAATTTTTAAATGCTTTCTGGTAATTATTACTCCTTTCTTCAGTATTAAATAAAAGAAAGTGTTGGATTCGCAAAAATTTTTGACTTCCGGTTTTCGGTAGATTAACACGTTTTGAGAGTTCCAGAACACGATTTGATCATTTTTAGAAAATGTCTGTCTCGGTGTCTGTGACAAAAATTTTGTGGTGACTGTATATCAGGAACTACTGCATAGAAATGTATATAATTTTATCTGCAGATGCACCTTGAATTAAATTAGTGTTTATCAACTTTTGGTGTCAACCGCTCAAGAAGTGGCTCTACTATGCAGCAATTTCCACAATTTAAGGGAAGGCTATAGCTCAGGAACTACTACACAAAAAACACATATAAATTCATATATAGATGCAACTCGTTGAAAGTTTAGTGCCTATAAACTTTTGATGCAAACTGCTCAGCAGGTGGCGCTGCTACGCATCGATTTTCACAATTTAAGAAAAGGCTATATCCCAGGGACTACTGCAACGATTAAATAAGAAAAAAAATAATTTTTCAAAATTTCCGGTATGAAAAAGAAGCAGGGCTAAAAATGCTCGTGAATGAATTATAAACGTTGGGAACGCTGGTTTAAACCCTTACATGAGTAATTTATAAAAAAAAAAAAAAAAAAAAACTGCACTCCTGCTTCTGGACTGTGATTAGCAGTATGCATACTTGCCAACATCCTTATTAATATTCCGTAGAGTTGCTAGTCCCACCCTTGCTGTCACACCAATAAATCTTTAGCGTATTATTCTCCAAATGCAATTACGGTTAAATAAGAAGAAAAATACTCTAAAAAGATACTGGTGTGAAAAAGAAGGCGGGGATAACAATACTACGGAATATTAATTAGTATGTTGGCAAGTATGGCAGTATGCAACCAATTACTTGCAATGCGATTAGTTTGATGCAGTTTTTAATGACTGCATTGTAGATGTTATCCTTAAAACAAATGCTGATATACTTTTTTTCTTAAATTGTTTTGTGCATTTTTGAAATACCATCCTAAAAAGAACATTTACGCTAATGGTCCTTAAACAACTGTGAAAATACACAATCCCACCAACACATATGATGTCATTCTTTTCAATCAATGAGCAATGTCATTACTGGCAGGAGTTAGAAAACTGCATTTGCAAGTGTTTTATTTGACACTAATTGAATATTATTCAGACGATATTCCGATTCACTAAAAGTATAAGAAATTAAAAGTATATATATATATATATATATGTATATATATTCCTTTTAAAATTAATTATGATGAATATCTAAATTAAATTTTACACTATTTATTATTATTATTATTTATTTATTTTATTATTATTTTTTTTTTTAGTATGTGAATTAGCATAATATTTTCTCATGTACAGGGATGGAACACGGGCGCAGAATTCATACCGGAATCTGTTTAAGAAATTTCTATACCTATAATATCGTTGATTTAACAGGTTGAAAATTTTCTTACATCCATAATGGTATGAATTCTGCGCCCGTGTTCCATCCCTGCATGTACATCCAAAATATTGGATTTTTGTTACTGCAAAATCTTTTGTTTACATTTGAAAAGTGAGAGTGGATTGTAGACAATTGCGAATTACGGGTATGCGGATTATAGATCCTCAACTGTATATATATATATATATATATATATATATATAAATATATAAATGTTAGTTATCGTAATAAAATTTAACCTTAAAATTTGGCATTTAATAGATACAAAACAATACCAAGACAATAAAAATGGAATATAAATAATCTCTAAAAAATAAAGAGTTAAATTGAACACGTGTCATTTGTTAAATATATTTAAAACACTTTAAACACACGTAAATATAAATTTATTTAAAAGATGTTAAAAAATTTTTATCCAAAGCTTTTCGCTTTAATACTAAAGCATCATCAGGGATTTATGATTCGTTTCCATTGCGCAGTTTTAAATATGTTTTCTGTTTACAGTCAACAGTTAAGTCTTTTAATAACATGATATATTTTAAATATCAGCAAAAAACAATATGAATTCCGGTAGAAGTTGGACCAAGGAGTTAAGAAAATTGAGAGAAGCTGGAACTATTGAATACCGTTCGAGGTTATTGTAGGAGAAAAAACATCATGAATTAGCAGAAATAAACTATTAACTATTTTATAATATTGTGCCAAATTATTGGTAAAATTGCAGCATCTTTGGAATTTATTGCATTTTTGCATTTAATTATATGAATAGCTTCGGAAATGTAAAGTTCTTGGATAGTAGATGGTGCTGTAATAATTTTGGCTTTATCCCATATAGGGTTGGCGTTTGCGTTGGCATAAATGAAGTCGACTAGAGTAGAACTATTTGCTTCTTTGATATTTCGTATATGTTCTGGTATTCTTTTATTTAAAGTCCTCTTAGTCTGTCCAATATAATAGAAAAGTTCATTATTGCTGTCTATGGGAATTTCATAGACTCCTCCAGTGGGTCCATTTAAGTCGCGGTCATGAAGGGTTAATTATACTACTTTTAAATTTAATGAAAAACAACAAATTAACAATATTATTCAAATAGGTACTGCTGCGGGATAGAGTAAATCTAGTATTATAAGATTAAATAATAGAATAAAAAATCGCATGCTAATTAAACCTAATAATCCCACTCTAGATTCAACTTTAAAATTTCGTTACACTAATAGTCTCCCTTTCTGTAAAGAATTCTATAGCTTTAAACATTATATACAACGTAAATTTAATTTCTTTATCCCATTCAGTTCTCCTATAACTATTAAACACTTAACCCTTCATGACCGCGACTTAAATGGACCCACTGGAGGAGTCTATCAAATTCCCATAGAAAGCAATAAAGAACTTTTCTATTATATTGGACAGACTAAGAGGACTTTAAATAAAAGAATACAAGAACATATACGAAATATCAAAGAAGCAAATAGTTCTAATCTAGTCGACTTCATTTATGCCAACGTAAACGCCAGCCCTATATGGGATAAAGCCAAAATTATTACAGCACCATCTACTATCCAAGAACTTTACATTTCCGAAGCTATTCATATAATTAAATGCAAAAATGCAATAAATTCCAAAGATGCTGCAATTTTACCAATAATTTGGCACAATATTATAAAATAGTTAATAGTTTATTTCTGCTAATTCATGATGTTTTTTCTCCTACAATAACCTTGTATGATATTCAATAGTTCCAGCTTCTCTCAATTTTCTTAACTCCTTGGTCCAACCTCTACCGGAATTCATATTGTTTTTTGCTGATATTTAAAATATATCACGTTATTAAAGGACTTAACTGTTGACTGTAAAAAGAAAACATATTTTAAACTGCGCAATGGAAACGAATCATAAATCCCTGATGATGCTTTAATATTAAAGCGAAAAGCTTTGGATAAAAAATTTTTAACATCTTTTAAATAAATTTATATTTACGTGTGTTTAAAGTGTTTTAAATATATTTAAAAATGGAATATATATATAGTAATTTCCTTGCATGATTATATACTAAAATTTATTCTTCGCATGAACTATAAGTTACGGTTCAAGTTTAAAATATTCAAAACATTATGGATTTACATAAAATGATTCTTTCTATTTTAAAATGAAAAACAAACAATATATATATATATATATATATATATGATTAAGGCAAAATTTACATTTTTTATGACAAATTCCATGTATTTATGAATAAAAATTAATATAGTAATGTGTTATAAATGAGTCCGTTTATCTTTTATTACAGTTTTACTTTTCTGGTTATTTATTTAATTATTTTGTTTTCCTTACAGAATTTCTCCAAAATATTTTTTTTCCTTATAATTTTCCATCATATACTGTTTACATTTTTTATGACAAATTCCATGTATTTATGAATGAAAATTAATATAGTAATATCTTATAAGTGAGTCCTTTTATCTTTTATTACAGTTTTAATTTTCTGTTTATCTATTTAATTATTTTACTCTCTTACAGAATTTCTCTAAAACATTTCTTTTTCCTAATAATTTTCCATCATATCGTGTTTACATTTTTTATGACAATTCCATATATTTATGAATGAAAATTAATATAGTAATGTGTTATAAGTGAGTCCGTTTATCTTTTATTACACTTTTAATTTTCTGCTTATTTATTTAATTATTTTTTTTCTTACAGAATTTCTCTAAAACATTTTTTTTCCTAATCAATTTCCGTCATATCCTGTTTACATTTTTTATGACAAATTCCATATATTTATGAATGAAAATTAATATAGTAATATCTTATAAGTGAGTCCTTTTATCTTTCATTACAGTTTTAATTTTCTGTTTATCTATTTAATTATTTTACTCACTTATAAGTTCTAATATAGTAATGTGTTATAAGTGAGTCCGTTTACCTTTTATTACACTTTTAATTTTCTGTTTATTTATTTAATTATTTTTTTTTCTTACAGAATTTCTCTAAAACATTTTTTTTTTCCTAATAAATTTCCATCATAACCTGTTTACTTTTTTTATGACAAATTCCATGAATTTATGAATTAAAATTAATATAGTAATGTCTTATAAGTGAGTCCGTTTATTTTTTATTACAGTTTTAATTTTCTGTTTATTTATCTATCTTTTTTCCTTGCATAATTTCTCTAAAACATTTTTTTCCCTAATAATTTTCTGTTATATCCTGCTTAAAATCATTCAAAATTTCGTTTCAAATAAAAACAAAAAAATGATTAAAAGCTAATGTAGTAAAATTCAACATTTTATTTTTTTGCTTTCCTCGATATTCATAAAAAAGGTATTATTAAACTAGTACAATTTTTCGGCTCGGTGTTTTTTTTTTGTTGTTGTTTTTGTTGTTTTTTTTTTCGTTTTAAACGTTTTAAGAGATCCTAAATGAGTTTTAAATTAATTTCAGGAATGTGCTTTTGTTTGTGCGAAAACCATTTTATGGCAGCTCTAGATCAAAAATTAATGCTGAGAATTTCAGAAAAAATATATCTATAATTTATCTTAACAAAAAATATCTGTTTATCAACTTTTGATACACGTTGCTCTAAAATTTGTACTGTCATTGTCGACTTTAGGGTATATGTATTAGAGGGGAAAATCCTAATATAGATATCAAGATTTTCTCTTCAGTTCGGCTGATATTTTGCTAAAAAGTGTTTGGGGTGAAATAGAAAAAAATTAGAGGTTAAGCGTATTGAATTTCAAGAAAGAAAAAAAAAAAAAAAAAAAAAAAAAAAAACTCTCTCATATAAGGGACACCCCAATATATATTTATATATGTATTTAATACAGGTTGACCCATAACTCTGTAGACATTTTAAAATTTCGCAACTCTTGAATGAACTAATAGAATTGAATGCTATTTGCGAAAAAATCATTGTCATGAAGGGGGATTTTTTTTGCTAAAGAAAAAAAAATATAATTAAGCTATTTGTCGATAGAGGGCAGAGTGCGTGATCGGATCGGACATGCGGAATCTGCGGATCTCACCTGAGGGAAAACAACTTCAACAATAACGCTTTATCCACAAAGTCAGCATCGCAATTAAAACTTCCTGTATGCACAGGTAGGAGGCAAAATAATTAATAAATTGTTCTAATCGCAAAATTGTGCCATTAGTAGGACTTTCAATTGCAAATTTTTCTTTTTCACATCCGTGCTAAAAATTTAACTATTTATCTAAGTATTGTCGATAAAAATAAATAACTTTATATTTTTTTCTTTACAAAAAAGGAAGGGAAAAACATAATGCTTCTTTCGCAAACCGCATTCAATTCTGTCAATTCATTCAATAGTTATGAATTTTAAAACGTCTACAGACTTATGGCACACCCTGTATATTAGATGGGAAAATCCTAATACAGACATTAGGATTTTCCCGTTAATTCGACTCGTGTTAACAATATCCCAGAGAGCTAATATTTTGATAAAAAGTGCTTATGGTCGAATAGAAAAATTTCGTGTGTATGCGTACAGGATTTCAAATAAATAAATAGATAAATGAAGAAAATAATAATAATAATAATAAAGAAAAAAAAATCTCCCTCAGCTAACGGACAACCTAATATATATTTATATATAATGTACATATATATATATACAAAAGTTGGGGTAAAATGGAAGGTTTTTCCTAACATATTTATGTGTCACCAGATGGTAATACTGAGCAACAGGTGCCAGAATTCTTGTCACAGTGATCGCGGTGTTGTGAACTCATTTTAATTTATCGCCTTTAATCGCCGTTTCTTTGGCTGTCGTGAACATTTAAACCTGTGAGTAAAGCCTTTATAATATTCGGTTGATCGTATTAAAAATTCATAATCAGATGTTTTATTTTAAATAAGATATTAGCAATACAAATGAGTTCCTTATTCTGTTACGCACACAAGGTAAGAAGAAGCGGACTTAACCTTGCAGCAATAGAAAAATAAGCGTTTGTGACGTCTTCACCTCATACTTGAGGGAACACGCAACATTGTTCAGAAATAAATTAAATGAACTTTAAATTTTATGTTTTATCATGAAAAACGGCAGTTTTTCGAGTGACGCAAGCGGAAGGACAAACGGACGGAAAGCTGCGAACTCATATATACGCCTAGTCTGACATCAAAGAGATTTGTAAAAGCCGACACTTAATATCTCAACAAATAAGCCATATTTTGTTCTGATTTTTTCAAAATAGTCCTTTATCTTCGGTCTTAATCTATCCTGAAAATTTTACATTTCTACATGCAGTATGTTTTGAGATCTGAATCTCAATTTAAAGCGAAAAAGGGAAAATGTGTGGTGTAACCATGTAAGGATGTAATAAAAATATCTCTAAAACCGCACGAACGATTTTAATTTAATTAATATATGTTGTTAATGGGATCTTTCTGAATCTAGTAACGTTTTTGTTTTTTTCAGGAAAACTCTTGTTTTTTATATAAATCGCTTTAAATATGGAACTATATTACTCCGCCAATTACATATGTTTCTTCGGGTGAAAACGCTGTTATTCGGTTCTTACTTGTAAGGTATGTGGGTTGGTTTGTTGACCGACTTGAATGCAGCCAATGAATTATTTAGAATTTTTTTTTAACGCAAAAGTACTTTATTACATGTTTAAAATATTTATTGTATGTATACTAAGTCAAATTCACTTAAATATATTTTCTCTTCTGTTATGAAAAAAATAGTTTTGATTTCAAAATTTCATATTTAGTCAAAGAAATATTTAGATAATATTTTAAATAAGGAAGTATTTTGTAATTTTAGATATTCCATTTTATCATAATAATGATGAATTTACAATTTCTTAAAGCGAAAATTTTTTTAATCATTCATGAAAATCGATTTTATAATAATTCAATTCCTATTCATGTATCCTTACGCTCCGGGAATGGAAAAAAACAGCAAATACAGTTTTGGCGCCATCTATCGTTTTTATTTAAAACATACTCTTTCGTAAATACATATATATATATATATTTCTTTTTAAAAATTAAAAATCTCTTTTGAAAATACAGTTAGTGTTTATTCATTTATTTATTTTTCAGACTTTAAAATGATACATATTTTAAATATTAACATAATCAATTTTTTTTTATTATTATTATTCAAAGCAATGACTAGAGGATGAAACAGTGTTTGCACTGTTTATTAGAAAAAATAGTGTTTTAATAAACAGTGTTTAAACAGTGTTTTAATAAAATTCATTTTTCATGAATTTCAGTAAAATTCATGAAAAATGTGTCAAATAGCAATTATTAAAAAACACGTCAAAATAAATAAATAACATCTTTACTTTGAAACCTATAATAATTTATTCTTTCTTTTCTTTTTTTAATTAATTAACTTGTACATGAAAAATTCTATTTCATAATTTACAATTACAGTAAACAAAAAATCCTCCTTTAATTTTAAATAACTATTTCTACCTGTTTCTAAACAAGTTTTTTTTTTTTTAATGAAAAAAAAAAAAGTTAAATCTGTATATATGATTTTCAAAAAAACTACTAGATCACTACATTTAATTTATTTTTCTTAAAAAAAAAAAAAAAAAAAAAAAAAAAAAGAAAGAAAGAAAGAAAGAAAGAAAAAAACTTTTAATAGCTTCGAAACATGTAGAAATAATTATTCAAAATTAAAGGAGCGTTTTTTGTTTATTGTAGTTGTAAATATATTTATGAAATAGTACTTTTACGCAGAAATTTCATTTTTTTTTAAACTTAACTTATATTTTCCATAAAATTTTTCTCCAGGTGATTTTATCTTATTTTTTAAATTATAGAAATGTAAAGCTTAATTTATATTTTGTCTATTTTTCCCCCCAAACTTTTTATATGAAAATATATAGGAAGTAATTTTTACCTGCACTTTTGATGAAAATTTAAATTGTGAATATTGGAGCAGTATACTTAGCCTCAAAAGGGGAAAGAAAATATATAAAATTCCATTTTTAATATTTACTTGATATATTTTTTTAATTGTTTAATTTGTAATTCTCTAAAAAGAAAGTTGCAAAATGTAAATTACGTAATTCTAACTTAAATTTGAAAATTTTCACTTACTTTTTTTTTTTTTTTTTTTTAAGAGTTTGAGAATCCCAGTCAATAATTTTTTCTAGTGCGAAGCTTCTCCATTTTGTTTCCAAGTGGCAGGCTACTTGAAAATTTGTGAGTATAACGTTTGAAATACTGAATTAATTCACACTAAATTTGTAGTGTGGATTTATCTCAGAAATGTATTTGATATGTTCATTTGCCAACTTAATCCACCCTCTTGTTTCCCTGTGCCAACACACTGAAAATTTCTAATTTACATTAGAAAGGTTTTATGAACCGATTTGCTTAAAACTCCATATATAAATAGCCTTCATTTATAAATCCACTAAGTCCATTAATAAATTGTAGCTGCCATTTTGAAAAAAAAATGGTGACAACTTCATACGAAAAGATAAATTAGTTTACCCTTCCTAGGAGCCAGAAGGACTTGTTTTAATTTTTTGATCAATAACCACTAAAAAGTAATGATATCAGTACAAAAAAACCCTTAACGGCTTAAAAGTTTGTCACGCCGCTACTTTGTGGCTATAAGAATTTGAAATATGAGTCTTAAAAATAATGATATTAAATTTTAAGTGACGCTTTGCAATTAGTTAAAATATACATAGAAAATATACATTCACTTTTATCTTTTATTTATATTTATAATGCAAACGTAATATTTTTAACTTCAAGATCAGACAGATATTTAAAATACACTTACTGATGCTTTTTCATTCGCATTTCAAATTCAAAATAACAGTTTTAAAAGGAATGATATAAAAATTCCAGTGGCGCCTCGGTGTTATTTTAAAAGATTTGTTTTTAGATTCCATTAAAATTACTTTTGTTTTTCTAATAAAATATATTTACACATTTAAACAGTGCTTTTAATTTTCAAATATACTGTCAAATAATTATACTTTCACTGAGTTAGCATTATAAAGTAAAATTATTTATTTCAATAAATTGATTTATCCTTTGCGTCACGCTATCCAAAACTGCAAGTAAAATTTGTGTAAATGTTTTCTTTACGTCACACTACCTCTTTGAGCAAATTTTCACTTAGTTGGACACTATGATACTATGTTTTGGATAGCGTGATGCAAAAGATAAATCAATTTATTGAAATAAATAATTTTACTTTAGAATGCTAACTCAGTGAAAGTATAATTATTTGACAGTATATTTGAAAATTAAAAGCACTGTTTAAATGTGTAAATATATTTTATTAGCAAAACAAAAGTAATTTTAATGGAATCTAAAAACAAATCTTTTAAAATAACACCGAGGCGCCACTGGAATTTTTATATCATTCCTTTTAAAACTGTTATTTTGAATTTGAAATGCGAATGAAAAAGCATCAGTAAGTGTATTTTAAATATCTGTCTGATCTTGAAGTTAAAAATATTACGTTTGCATTATAAATATAAATAAAAGATAAAAGTGAATGTATATTTTCTATGTATATTTTAACTAATTGCAAAGCGTCACTTAAAATTTAATATCATTATTTTTAAGACTCATATTTCAAATTCTTATAGCCACAAAGTAGCGGCGTCACAAACTTTTAAGCCGTTAAGGGTTTTTTTGTACTGATATCATTACTTTTTAGTGGTTATTGATCAAAAAATTAAAACAAGTCCTTCTGGCTCCTAGGAAGGGTAAACTAATTTATCTTTTCGTATGAAGTTGTCACCATTTTTTTTTCAAAATGGCAGCTACAATTTATTAATGGACTTAGTGGATTTATAAATGAAGGCTATTTATATATGGAGTTTTAAGCAAATCGGTTCATAAAACCTTTCTAATGTAAATTAGAAATTTTCAGTGTGTTGGCACAGGGAAACAAGAGGGTGGATTAAGTTGGCAAATGAACATATCAAATACATTTCTGAGATAAATCCACACTACAAATTTAGTGTGAATTAATTCAGTATTTCAAACGTTATACTCACAAATTTTCAAGTAGCCTGCCACTTGGAAACAAAATGGAGAAGCTTCGCACTAGAAAAAATTATTGACTGGGATTCTCAAACTCTTAAAAAAAAAAAAAAAAGTAAGTGAAAATTTTCAAATTTAAGTCAGAATTACGTAATTTACATTTTGCAACTTTCTTTTTAGAGAATTACAAATTAAACAATTAAAAAAATATATCAAGTAAATATTAAAAATGGAATTTTATATATTTTCTTTCCCCTTTTGAGGCTAAGTATACTGCTCCAATATTCACAATTTAAATTTTCATCAAAAGTGCAGGTAAAAATTACTTCCTATATATTTTCATATAAAAAGTTTGGGGGGAAAAATAGACAAAATATAAATTAAGCTTTACATTTCTATAATTTTAAAAATAAGATAAAATCACCTGGAGAAAAATTTTATGGAAAATATAAGTTAAGTTTAAAAAAAAATGAAATTTCTGCGTAAAAGTACTATTTCATAAATATATTTACAACTACAATAAACAAAAAACGCTCCTTTAATTTTGAATAATTATTTCTACATGTTTCGAAGCTATTAAAAGTTTTTTCTTTCTTTCTTTCTTTCTTTTTTTTTTTTTTTTTTTTTTTTTTAAGAAAAATAAATTAAATGTAGTGGCGCCATCTAGTAGTTTTTTTGAAAATCATATATACAGATTTAACTTTTTTTTTTTTCATTAAAAAAAAAAAAAAACTTGTTTAGAAACAGGTAGAAATAGTTATTTAAAATTAAAGGAGGATTTTTTGTTTACTGTAATTGTAAATTATGAAATAGAATTTTTCATGTACAAGTTAATTAATTAAAAAAAGAAAAGAAAGAATAAATTATTATAGGTTTCAAAGTAAAGATGTTATTTATTTATTTTGACGTGTTTTTTAATAATTGCTATTTGACACATTTTTCATGAATTTTACTGAAATTCATGAAAAATGAATTTTATTAAAACACTGTTTAAACACTGTTTATTAAAACACTATTTTTTCTAATAAACAGTGCAAACACTGTTTCATCCTCTAGTCATTGCTTTGAATAATAATAATAAAAAAAAATTGATTATGTTAATATTTAAAATATGTATCATTTTAAAGTCTGAAAAATAAATAAATGAATAAACACTAACTGTATTTTCAAAAGAGATTTTTAATTTTTAAAAAGAAATATATATATATATGTATTTACGAAAGAGTATGTTTTAAATAAAAACGATAGATGGCGCCAAAACTGTGTTTGCTGTTTTTTTCCATTCCCGGAGCGTAAGGATACATGAATAGGAATTGAATTATTATAAAATCGATTTTCATGAATGATTAAAAAAATTTTCGCTTTAAGAAATTGTAAATTCATCATTATTATGATAAAATGGAATATCTAAAATTACAAAATACTTCCTTATTTAAAATATTATCTAAATATTTCTTTGACTAAATATGAAATTTTGAAATCAAAACTATTTTTTTCATAACAGAAGAGAAAATATATTTAAGTGAATTTGACTTAGTATACATACAATGAATATTTTAAACATGTAATAAAGTACTTTTGCGTTAAAAAAAAATTCTAAATAATTCATTGGCTGCATTCAAGTCGGTCAACAAACCAACCCACATACCTTACAAGTAAGAACCGAATAACAGCGTTTTCACCCGAAGAAACATATGTAATTGGCGGAGTAATATAGTTCCATATTTAAAGCGATTTATATAAAAAACAAGAGTTTTCCTGAAAAAAACAAAAACGTTACTAGATTCAGAAAGATCCCATTAACAACATATATTAATTAAATTAAAATCGTTCGTGCGGTTTTAGAGATATTTTTATTACATCCTTACATGGTTACACCACACATTTTCCCTTTTTCGCTTTAAATTGAGATTCAGATCTCAAAACATACTGCATGTAGAAATGTAAAATTTTCAGGATAGATTAAGACCGAAGATAAAGGACTATTTTGAAAAAATCAGAACAAAATATGGCTTATTTGTTGAGATATTAAGT
This sequence comes from Salticus scenicus, assembly GCA_963930645.1. Lineage (NCBI taxonomy): Eukaryota > Metazoa > Arthropoda > Arachnida > Araneae > Salticidae > Salticus > Salticus scenicus. The sequence goes on along the minus strand of OZ005660.1, from coordinate 221,713,929 downwards.
GTCGGCTTTTACAAATCTCTTTGATGTCAGACTAGGCGTATATATGAGTTCGCAGCTTTCCGTCCGTTTGTCCTTCCGCTTGCGTCACTCGAAAAACTGCCGTTTTTCATGATAAAACATAAAATTTAAAGTTCATTTAATTTATTTCTGAACAATGTTGCGTGTTCCCTCAAGTATGAGGTGAAGACGTCACAAACGCTTATTTTTCTATTGCTGCAAGGTTAAGTCCGCTTCTTCTTACCTTGTGTGCCTAACAGAATAAGGAACTCAATTGTATTGCTAATATCTTATTTAAAATAAAACATCTGATTATGAATTTTTAATACGATCAACCGAATATTATAAAGGCTTTACTCACAGGTTTAAATGTTCACGACAGCCAAAGAAACGGCGATTAAAGGCGATAAATTAAAATGAGTTCACAACACCGCGATCACTGTGACAAGAATTCTGGCACCTGTTGCTCAGTATTACCATCTGGTGACACATAAATATGTTAGGAAAAACCTTCCATTTTACCCCAACTTTTGTATATATATATATGTACATTATATATAAATATATATTAGGTTGTCCGTTAGCTGAGGGAGATTTTTTTTTCTTTATTATTATTATTATTATTTTCTTCATTTATCTATTTATTTATTTGAAATCCTGTACGCATACACACGAAATTTTTCTATTCGACCATAAGCACTTTTTATCAAAATATTAGCTCTCTGGGATATTGTTAACACGAGTCGAATTAACGGGAAAATCCTAATGTCTGTATTAGGATTTTCCCATCTAATATACAGGGTGTGCCATAAGTCTGTAGACGTTTTAAAATTCATAACTATTGAATGAATTGACAGAATTGAATGCGGTTTGCGAAAGAAGCATTATGTTTTTCCCTTCCTTTTTTGTAAAGAAAAAAATATAAAGTTATTTATTTTTATCGACAATACTTAGATAAATAGTTAAATTTTTAGCACGGATGTGAAAAAGAAAAATTTGCAATTGAAAGTCCTACTAATGGCACAATTTTGCGATTAGAACAATTTATTAATTATTTTGCCTCCTACCTGTGCATACAGGAAGTTTTAATTGCGATGCTGACTTTGTGGATAAAGCGTTATTGTTGAAGTTGTTTTCCCTCAGGTGAGATCCGCAGATTCCGCATGTCCGATCCGATCACGCACTCTGCCCTCTATCGACAAATAGCTTAATTATATTTTTTTTTCTTTAGCAAAAAAAATCCCCCTTCATGACAATGATTTTTTCGCAAATAGCATTCAATTCTATTAGTTCATTCAAGAGTTGCGAAATTTTAAAATGTCTACAGAGTTATGGGTCAACCTGTATTAAATACATATATAAATATATATTGGGGTGTCCCTTATATGAGAGAGTTTTTTTTTTTTTTTTTTTTTTTTTTTCTTTCTTGAAATTCAATACGCTTAACCTCTAATTTTTTTCTATTTCACCCCAAACACTTTTTAGCAAAATATCAGCCGAACTGAAGAGAAAATCTTGATATCTATATTAGGATTTTCCCCTCTAATACATATACCCTAAAGTCGACAATGACAGTACAAATTGTAGAGCAACGTGTATCAAAAGTTGATAAACAGATTTTTTTGTTAAGATAAATTATAGATATTTTTTTTCTGAAATTCTCAGCATTAATTTTTGATCTAGAGCTGCCATAAAATGGTTTTCGCACAAACAAAAGCACATTCCTGAAATTAATTTAAAACTCATTTAGGATCTCTTAAAACGTTTAAAACGAAAAAAAAAAAACAACAAAAACAACAACAAAAAAAAAACACCGAGCCGAAAAATTTTACTAGTTTAATAATACCTTTTTTATGAATATCGAGGAAAGCAAAAAAATAAAATGTTGAATTTTACTACATTAGCTTTTAATCATTTTTTTGTTTTTATTTGAAACGAAATTTTGAATGATTTTAAGCAGGATATAACAGAAAATTATTAGGGAAAAAAATGTTTTAGAGAAATTATGCAAGGAAAAAAGATAGATAAATAAACAGAAAATTAAAACTGTAATAAAAAATAAACGGACTCACTTATAAGACATTACTATATTAATTTTAATTCATAAATTCATGGAATTTGTCATAAAAAAAGTAAACAGGTTATGATGGAAATTTATTAGGAAAAAAAAAATGTTTTAGAGAAATTCTGTAAGAAAAAAAAATAATTAAATAAATAAACAGAAAATTAAAAGTGTAATAAAAGGTAAACGGACTCACTTATAACACATTACTATATTAGAACTTATAAGTGAGTAAAATAATTAAATAGATAAACAGAAAATTAAAACTGTAATAAAAGATAAAAGGACTCACTTATAAGATATTACTATATTAATTTTCATTCATAAATATATGGAATTTGTCATAAAAAATGTAAACAGGATATGACGGAAATTGATTAGGAAAAAAAATGTTTTAGAGAAATTCTGTAAGAAAAAAAATAATTAAATAAATAAGCAGAAAATTAAAAGTGTAATAAAAGATAAACGGACTCACTTATAACACATTACTATATTAATTTTCATTCATAAATATATGGAATTGTCATAAAAAATGTAAACACGATATGATGGAAAATTATTAGGAAAAAGAAATGTTTTAGAGAAATTCTGTAAGAGAATAAAATAATTAAATAGATAAACAGAAAATTAAAACTGTAATAAAAGATAAAAGGACTCACTTATAAGATATTACTATATTAATTTTCATTCATAAATACATGGAATTTGTCATAAAAAATGTAAACAGTATATGATGGAAAATTATAAGGAAAAAAAATATTTTGGAGAAATTCTGTAAGGAAAAAAAAATAATTAAATAAATAACCAGAAAAGTAAAACTGTAATAAAAGATAAACGGACTCATTTATAACACATTACTATATTAATTTTTATTCATAAATACATGGAATTTGTCATAAAAAATGTAAATTTTGCCTTAATCATATATATATATATATATATATATATTGTTTGTTTTTCATTTTAAAATAGAAAGAATCATTTTATGTAAATCCATAATGCTTTGAATATTTTAAACTTGAACCGTAACTTATAGTTCATACGAAGAATAAATTTTAGTATATAATCATGCAAGGAAATTACTATATATATATTCCATTTTTAAATATATTTAAAACACTTTAAAAACACGTAAATATAAATTTATTTAAAAGATGTTAAAATTTTTTTATCCAAAGCTTTTCGCTTTAATATTAAAGCATCATCAGGGATTTATGATTCGTTTCCATTGCGCAGTTTTAAATATGTTTTCTTTTTACAGTCAACAGTTAAGTCCTTTAATAACGTGATATATTTTAAATATCAGCAAAAAACAATATGAATTCCGGTAGAGGTTGGACCAAGGAGTTAAGAAAATTGAGAGAAGCTGGAACTATTGAATATCATACAAGGTTATTGTAGGAGAAAAAACATCATGAATTAGCAGAAATAAACTATTAACTATTTTATAATATTGTGCCAAATTATTGGTAAAATTGCAGCATCTTTGGAATTTATTGCATTTTTGCATTTAATTATATGAATAGCTTCGGAAATGTAAAGTTCTTGGATAGTAGATGGTGCTGTAATAATTTTGGCTTTATCCCATATAGGGCTGGCGTTTACGTTGGCATAAATGAAGTCGACTAGATTAGAACTATTTACTTCTTTGATATTTCGTATATGTTCTTGTATTCTTTTATTTAAAGTCCTCTTAGTCTGTCCAATATAATAGAAAAGTTCTTTATTGCTTTCTATGGGAATTTGATAGACTCCTCCAGTGGGTCCATTTAAGTCGCGGTCATGAAGGGTTAAGTGTTTAATAGTTATAGGAGAACTGAATGGGATAAAGAAATTAAATTTACGTTGTATATAATGTTTAAAGCTATAGAATTCTTTACAGAAAGGGAGACTATTAGTGTAACGAAATTTTAAACTTGAATCTAGAGTGGGATTATTAGGTTTAATTAGCATGCGATTTTTTATTCTATTAACTAATCTTATAATACTAGATTTACTCTATCCCGCAGCAGTACCTATTTGAATAATATTGTTAATTTGTTGTTTTTCATTAAATTTAAAAGTAGTATAATTAACCCTTCATGACCGCGACTTAAATGGACCCACTGGAGGAGTCTATGAAATTCCCATAGACAGCAATAATGAACTTTTCTATTATATTGGACAGACTAAGAGGACTTTAAATAAAAGAATACCAGAACATATACGAAATATCAAAGAAGCAAATAGTTCTACTCTAGTCGACTTCATTTATGCCAACGCAAACGCCAACCCTATATGGGATAAAGCCAAAATTATTACAGCACCATCTACTATCCAAGAACTTTACATTTCCGAAGCTATTCATATAATTAAATGCAAAATTGCAATAAATTCCAAAGATGCTGCAATTTTACCAATAATTTGGCACAATATTATAAAATAGTTAATAGTTTATTTCTGCTAATTCATGATGTTTTTTCTCCTACAATAACCTCGAACGGTATTCAATAGTTCCAGCTTCTCTCAATTTTCTTAACTCCTTGGTCCAACTTCTACCGGAATTCATATTGTTTTTTGCTGATATTTAAAATATATCATGTTATTAAAAGACTTAACTGTTGACTGTAAACAGAAAACATATTTAAAACTGCGCAATGGAAACGAATCATAAATCCCTGATGATGCTTTAGTATTAAAGCGAAAAGCTTTGGATAAAAATTTTTTAACATCTTTTAAATAAATTTATATTTACGTGTGTTTAAAGTGTTTTAAATATATTTAACAAATGACACGTGTTCAATTTAACTCTTTATTTTTTATAGATTATTTATATTCCATTTTTATTGTCTTGGTATTGTTTTGTATCTATTAAATGCCAAATTTTAAGGTTAAATTTTATTACGATAACTAACATTTATATATTTATATATATATATATATATATATACAGTTGAGGATCTATAATCCGCATACCCGTAATTCGCAATTATCTACAATCCACTCTCACTTTTCAAATGTAAACAAAAGATTTTGCAGTAACAAAAATCCAATATTTTGGATGTACATGCAGGGATGGAACACGGGCGCAGAATTCATACCACTATGGATGTAAGAAAATTTTCAACCTGTTAAATCAACGATATTATAGGTATAGAAATTTCTTAAACAGATTCCGGTATGAATTCTGCGCCCGTGTTCCATCCCTGTACATGAGAAAATATTATGCTAATTCACATACTAAAAAAAATAATAATAATAAAATAAATAAATAATAATAATAATAATAATAAATAGTGTAAAATTTAATTTAGATATTCATCATAATTAATTTTAAAAGGAATATACATACATATATATATATATATATATATATATACTTTTAATTTCTTATACTTTTAGTGAATCGGAATATCGTCTGAATAATATTCAATTAGTGTCAAATAAAACACTTGCAAATGCAGTTTTCTAACTCCTGCCAGTAATGACATTGCTCATTGATTGAAAAGAATGACATCATATGTGTTGGTGGGATTTTGTATTTTCACAGTTGTTTAAGGACCATTAGCGTAAATGTTCTTTTTAGGATGGTATTTCAATAATGCACAAAACAATTTAAGAAAAAAAATATATCAGCATTTGTTTTAAGGATAACATCTACAATGCAGTCATTAAAAACTGCATCAAACTAATCGCATTGCAAGTAATTGGTTGCATACTGCCATACTTGCCAACATACTAATTAATATTCCGTAGTATTGTTATCCCCGCCTTCTTTTTCACACCAGTATCTTTTTAGAGTATTTTTCTTCTTATTTAACCGTAATTGCATTTGGAGAATAATACGCTAAAGATTTATTGGTGTGACAGCAAGGGTGGGACTAGCAACTCTACGGAATATTAATAAGGATGTTGGCAAGTATGCATACTGCTAATCACAGTCCAGAAGCAGGAGTGCAGTTTTTTTTTTTTTTTTTAATAAATTACTCATGTAAGGGTTTAAATCAGCGTTCCCAACGTTTATAATTCATTCACGAGCATTTTTAGCCCTGCTTCTTTTTCATACCGGAAATTTTGAAAAATTATTTTTTTTCTTATTTAATCGTTGCAGTAGTCCCTGGGATATAGCCTTTTCTTAAATTGTGAAAATCGATGCGTAGCAGCGCCACCTGCTGAGCAGTTTGCATCAAAAGTTTATAGGCACTAAACTTTCAACGAGTTGCATCTATATATGAATTTATATGTGTTTTTTGTGTAGTAGTTCCTGAGCTATAGCCTTCCCTTAAATTGTGGAAATTGCTGCATAGTAGAGCCACTTCTTGAGCGGTTGACACCAAAAGTTGATAAACACTAATTTAATTCAAGGTGCATCTGCAGATAAAATTATATACATTTCTATGCAGTAGTTCCTGATATACAGTCACCACAAAATTTTTGTCACAGACACCGAGACAGACATTTTCTAAAAATGATCAAATCGTGTTCTGGAACTCTCAAAACGTGTTAATCTACCGAAAACCGGAAGTCAAAAATTTTTGCGAATCCAACACTTTCTTTTATTTAATACTGAAGAAAGGAGTAATAATTACCAGAAAGCATTTAAAAATTTTAAATTTAAAAATTTTGTTTTAAAAAGTTGAATAGTTTTCGAAAAGTTTTAATTTAGGTACCTAATATTAAATTAAATTAAACTAGTTTTTTCTTTTAAAAAATTTCATTTTTAAATTTAATGTTATTATACTTCAATGGATATGTATGCAAGTTTTCTTAACTCTAAAAGACTAACTTACAAAAAAAAAAAAAATCTTTCGCCCATTTTTAAAGACAAATATGGATTTCTGGTGATACATTTTTTGTGTACTAATTTTTTTACTCTAAAAGTATCGTATTTTGAACAATAACTCTCTTTTTTGCCTTCTATTACATTTACACTTCTTTCATTATTTCAGACAGAAATAATTAATTTGAGTTTAAGTTTGAATTGGTTTTTCTCACTCAAATTCGTGGGAAAAAAAAATTAACTTCGCTCAACTCAAGTTCGCATTTTAAAAAACGAGCGAAATTCAACTCAAAACTCAAAATTTTTTAACTAAACTCATGATCGAGCTGAAATGAGAGCGCTCCTGCACAACACTGACTGAAACTTATTATACCTATATTGAACTCGTCATTACCTTTAAAACGAACGCTCGAACCATAGATCTGTGAAAATTTAAAACAAAGTTTTTTTTTTTTTTTTTTTTTTTTTTTTCATTTTTAACGAAAAATTGAAAAAAAAGAAAAGAAACATTTTTTTCAGATGGCAGCACAAAAATGACTCTTTCTGAGCATTTAACGTTATACTTCTCTGAGATGCAAATCGTCTAAATTCAAAAGGAAAAAAAAATTAACAGATAAATATTTTAATAAATAATTTGTACTAGGGAATTTTTATATGATAGTGTAGAAGAAAACAGTGAGGTGGCAACAACATGCTACTAATGTTCGTTAAAAATGAAAAATGTCGATAACTTTTTTACAGTTATCACAGATCTCTGGTTAAAACATTCGTTTTAAAGGTATTGAAGAGTTCTTACAAAAAAAAAAAAAAAAAAAAAATATTGAAAATTTACCCTTTCTGGGAGGTTACCCCTCAGGAGCAATCCTGCATTAACGCATTTTTTTTTTTTAAACTACTATTGTCAAAAATTCCTACTATTTTCAAAATTATTCGGGAAAAAAAAAATCATTGTGCACATTTTAAAGAAATTTTGTCTTGCACTGCTACATTAAATATTTTGAAAAAAAAAAAAAAACTTAGAGACCCTATATTAGAAAGAGACTGAACACTGACAAAAGTCAGCCATCTTCGTGCCAAATCGGAGCTATCCCCGTAGAACGTAATGTTTTCTTATTCGTGATCGTCACGTTATTATGAAATATAAAGACAAGAAAATTGTGTGTGTTAGAAAGCAATGCAGAATATAAATATGTAATAGTTTTCGCAAAAAAGAAAAAAAAATTTCGAAGAAAGTGATTTTTTTTTTTTTTTTTTTTTTTTTTTTTTTTACCTTCTTATAAGATATGGTTAGTATTTCAACTCCGATTGGAAAATCGAGAAATTTTAGTTATATATATTAAACAAAATACGTTGATAGCGGAAGTACTGCTGCCTTATTTATTCTATCATTGCTTTATTCTTAAAAGAATAGAAAAATTTTAACAAAAATTTCATAATCTTACTTTTTCCCAAGTAAATGATGAAGAAATGGCAGCAGAAAGGAAATTATTATTATTATTATTATTATTATTATTATTATTATTTGTGTTATAAAAAAAATTATGAAATAATTTTATTGCGTTTTATTATTAATAAACACGTAATTAGTTAATAATTTATTTTTGTACAAGTATTAACTAAGAAATAAAAATAAAAATTTAGTGGTACTTTTCAATTTCTTTGGCGGAGGCGATAAAGTCGCCGAAAATGATACAACGAAAGCCAGTCATTACGCATCTAAGAAAGATAAATTGTTTCAAAATACTTCAAGTAATAATACTAAGTAAATTAAGGAAACACGATCGTTTGCTTTATATAATACACATAGTAAATCTGAAATTTTACTTAAAACTAGCTTTTAAAAGTTTTGTCCCATAACAAATGTAACATTTGTTTTACCAAATCCATAATAACGGATGTAAATTAACTTTACATTTGAAAAAAAAAAAAAATCTAAGTTACAAATTAACTTTTAATCCATATTAAAAGTTATATTGTTGTCCCCAATAAATTTTACTTGTCGATATTTGCGCCGGCGAAATGAAAAAGTACCATACACTTTAAAGGCAAAAAGAAACTCAGTCAATTATACAGACACAACATTATTTACTTATTCAGAAACATATATGTATATATATATATATATATATATATATATATATATATATATATATATATATATATATAACAATATAAGAAATTGCCAGTAAGAAAATTAATTTTCTAAAAATAGAAAAAAAAGGGGGGGGGGGTTTAAAGCAAATATTTTTCTTATTTTATCGTAGTTATATATCGTAGTAATATATTTTATAAATAAAGTGGTGCGAAATAAAGACGGGCTAAAATACTCCGTAATATGTTAAAATGTTGGCAACTATGGATATATTCCTATTTTAGAATATAAGTCCCGCTTTTACAATTTTTTGTAAAAATTAACATTATAAAGCGAAATAATTTTACATATTCCTGATTAAACCGTTTAATTTTGTCTCCAGCAATCGATGCGGTAAATGCCATTGACTTTGCGTATACTAGCATAACATATAGAGTCAAATACGAATATGCAAACTCTTTCTTTTAACCCCTTAACGCGCGTTGTCCTCGCTGCGAGGACGCAAAATTTAAGATCCAGTTGCAAAAATTCATCCCGGAAAATTTTTAGCAAAAATTTACGTTTATAACATATCAGAAAAGGCTCTTTTTTTTAACCTTAAAATTTAAAATTTCTTTTAGTTTAATTTAGTTCGTGAATTCTGGTGGCAGTATAATTTAAATGATATGAATTGTCTTGCGCCGCAAAGGGTTAATAATGTTTCAGAGATGTAAAAGGCGGGGCTTATTTTCTTTTGGATTTCTTGCACAATCTCAGGGATCGTACTCTCCGCCCTTTTTTCATGACACATTCGTTTATGAGAAATTTTAAAATTTAGTTCTACCACTATTTTGATACAACAATCTCTAACCAGTATAATCATGGCATATTACTGTAAATACATCAAAAGTATTTCTGCATAAAATTAGTAGTGGCAAATTAGGTGGAAATTTCTTATATATAGTGTCCTGAAAATAGGGCGGAGATTACGACCCCTGAAATCTCTTGCCTGCATTGTTTAGAAAAGAAAAAAGTTAATTTGTGTAATGAACATCAAAATTATATTATGTGTAATAAACGTCAAAGTTATATCTCATTATGAACCCTACAATTTTCAGTACCTGCCTTTTTTCTCACACCAGTCACTTTTTAGAGCAATTTTATTCTTAATTAATCGTAACAACATTTGGAGAGAATTATTCTAAAAATAAAGTGGTGTGAAAAAAGGGGAGGGCATTTTTTTAAGGGGCGTTAACAGTTGTACGGTTATTAATGAGATGGTTGGCAAGTATGTCAAAACGTTGCCTAGAAAACAATAAGAATCACATAAAAGTAAACTGAAACACTTTTAGTCAGATTATAAGAAGATATTTGATTATAGATGATACGAATGATAACTAGTGACAATCACCTAGTAGCATTAAAAAGTGAAATATCACACTTAAAAAACTATGATAGAAAGGCGCTGTAAATTGTAAAAGATTTGGGAAACTGCAGAATTTAGTAATATTTTTGATGACGGCAGTTCTAATCGTGCAAAATTATATAGGTCATAATTCACATTTTTGGGGGGTAATATGAATTTATTATTACTTTGCATAATTCAAAAAATGTTTTTTTAATCAAAAGTGTGCATGAAATATGCTTGGATCACTTCACCCTAGTGCAGAAAAAAAAAGAAATTTGAATGTAATAACTTTTGGGGAAGATACGAATTACTGTTTGTCGCATTCATTTAACATTAGAAACCCTATATTTTGATAGCCTATAACACTATGAAAAATTGAGAGAAATATATAAACTGTACCATTTTCCATGATAATTTGATCAAAGAAAAGTCAAAAATGGGGGGTCGCCACTGAAACAAATGAAGTTTATTCCAGTTTTATTATGTAGACGAACCTTAAGATATACACTAAATACACCATTACAAACTAGATGTTGTAATAATACTAATCCATCGCCACCAGCCGCATATACATCAAGGGTAAAAAAAAAAAAAAATAAAATAAAATAAATAAATAAATAAATAAAAAGGCCGCACTTGGAAATGACTAAAACAAAATGCATAGCAAAATACTTTCTTTAAAAAACAATGAGTGAACAATTAAACAAAAATGTTAAAGAACAGAAATCTGCGAAATAAGCCATTATTCAAGAAAAGAATTAGAAAAAAACAAGACTTTAGTTGACCACAAATTTAAAAAAGTCATCAGTTAATTATTAGGCTGATCTGGTTTTGTCTGAGGAGTCAAGATTACTTTATTTCGGGCTGATGAAAAAAGCTACGATGAAGATGAAAATGTGACCGACGTGATGAAAATCGCATTCTTAAAACAGTAACACTTTCTCCGTACTTTAGGGTACGGAGTTGCATACATTTTCAAGGAATAGGGTAAATTTTTATGCCCAAGGGATCAATTAATTCGGAATATAACATAGTTATTATAAAAGTGGCATCTGACCGACTATTTTAGAGCTATCTGAGACTTTCCCGCAAATGGTATTTCAAGAGAAAAATACACATTGTTATACGGTGTCTGTGGTACGTTTCAAATTGTTAAATTTACCTATCCATTCCCAAGAGCTTCCTTTACCTATAAGTCTTTAAGTAACTGTAACTTTTTACACTTTAAGTTAAATCCCACAAAGAAAATCGTAGAATTTCTGCTTTACCAGACATGGAAATAAACCTAATAGCAATTCGTTCAAAAATGTTTAGTTTATAAAAGGCGGGGGTAAAGGGTAGATGATTCGAAATTTGCAGCCTACAACTCCGCAAGAACTATAAAAAATTACTTATGGAATTTGCAAAGTTGCCATCCTAATCCGGCAAATTGTTAGTACCGCCCATTTTTCTACACCACTTAATTTTTAGAGTATTTTTTTTTTTTTTTAATTCATCGTAAATATATTTCAAGAGAATTACACTAAAAATTAAGTTGAGTAGAAAAATGGGCGGAACAAACAATTTGCCGGATTAGGTTGGCAGCTCTGTATTTGGCACAGTGAAATTTCTGAGATTTTTATAAAAACACTGTTTAGTACTATGCCATTGCGTATATTAAAGCAATAATTCCATGTAAAAGTGGAATTAATCCAATGCAGAATGCATATTTTTATTAAGTAATTGTTTAAATCTAACAAATAAATAGTTTTATTTCATATATTCAAATATAAATTGTTCATTTCATATAATAAATCATAATAAATTACAAAGTATATGTTTATTATATTGCGTTTGAAAATGAAGTTTTATGTATATTTTTATTAAATTCTTCGTAGAGGGTAATAATGCGAATTACTAAATCGAAAATGTACATATAGGTACCATTTCAATTTTTTTATGTTATGCAAACATGACAGTTTTATTTCTTTCCACCATTAGTTTTGAAGTTATTACAAATAGAAAAAGGTATAAATAAATTTTTCTGTAGTGCGACTATTTTTTGTCCCTTACCTTAGTGTACATACGATAATTTGCGGCGAAATTAATCAGGGGAGGATGAGAATGGAAGGGAATTTATTTATTTATTTATTTATTGTGCCTGTACGAAGACGGTCTTTGAGTTTCTGGGGAATCGTACCTGCAGTCTTGGAGTACGAGCTTAACGCCCTGCCAATAGAACTACCGTGGCACGAAGAAAATGAACTAGAAAAGAATGGAAAAGAAAATGCAATTTTATGAAAGTGTTACATACAAAATTTTTATATAGTTTGTAAGGACATTTCCTTGTGTTAGAACTTAAAAGTTTCAGTTGCGTTATAACTAAAAAATTAAACAGTCTCATGTCGAGAAAGAAAGAAAGAAAGATTTTTTTTTTTTTTTTTTTTTTAATTTAAAATAAGATAGTAAAACAGTTATTATTTTTTTCTTCATCGTACATGTCGTACAATTAGAAAACAAAAATTGTTGACTAATTTCCGATAATAATTTTCCAATAACTCAAAAACAATTCATATCTACAAGGAATAAGGCCTGTCATTTTCTTAAATTGAAGAAATCTGATGAATCATAAGTATGGAGGAACATTTGCCTTTAAATCAGGGACATTCATATCTACATGGAATATGCGTAGTCATCTCCGAAAACTGGAAAAACATAATGAATCAACAGTTCTAATTTGGGACATACTGCAACAATATATATAAATGCATACACATGTTGTTTTGGAGTTTCAAATTAAGAATAAAATACATAATATTAAATATATATATATATATATATATTTCTTTTGTTTCCCCATCGCAAATTATCGTCTCCATGATCTGCTATAAAACAAAACGCTGTGTAATTCCCAATTATAAATTTTTAATTCTTGAAGAAAAAAAAAGAATCATATCTGCAACGAATGTGCATCATCATTCTGAAAATCGAGGAAACATTTAATAAAAATAATTCATTAAATTCGTCATATTGATAAATGTGTTTATTAAGTTTTAGACTTTATACAAATAAACAAAAAATATGCACAATCATCTACGTAAATTGGTAAAATTTTAATGAAGTATAAGTTTTACGAGGGATGTTATTACAACATGTACATAAGCACGAGTACGCACATAAGTATAAATAGTGGCACACATTTAAACTACAATTCATTCAGAAGTCGTCTGAACGTTGTAAACCATGTTTGCTGAACAGATCCAAAAAGTTATGAGCGTGCTTTTGGTTATGGCGGTGATGTTTTATAACGCAGCCTACGCTGATCCTGCAGTGCTAGAAGAAGCCCCCTATAAGAAATAAGACTTTTGTGGAGAATCTTGAATGTTCGTAAGTAGACATTTTATTTGCTATAAAAAGGATATTTGTTGGAAATTGTAGGGGGGGGGGACTGTTCGAATTGTTTTTTAGAGATTTCGCCCAGAGCCTGATTAAGAGGGAAGCACACATTATCTCCGCTCTCACCGGAATATTTTTACAATTATTTTTTACTTCATGTCATAGAAATTCCACGCTTTGACGAGGAAATATTTTTTATAAAAAATGAACGGTGTGAAACAATCCAATTTACTCACCGTTATTAGACACCGGAATTCTTTTAAAATAATTATTAATGAGAATTTTCTGTTTATTATAGGAGGAAAGTATTTGTTAAAAAATAACGGTGTAAGTATAAATAATGTGTGCTTCCCCCTTAACCAGGCTCTGATTTCGCCTTCATTCACGACTTTTAATAAACCTTGATGTCTTATTATTTGTAAAATTCTATCATGCGACATGATAATCCAAAGAGGAATAATATAAAAGTATATATGCCAATATTATAATTTATTTCGGAGTACTTTTAGCCCCGCCTTTATTTCATAATAATATTATTTTTTCCTATTTTATCGGAGCATAGCCTCCTAAACTAGATGCCTGTCGCGTGGCTCGGAAACTTGGAAACAGGTTAAGCGGTAGACAGCGATACCTGGTACAGATTGCGCGATTTTTTTATTCAACAGCCTCAAAAAGTTTTAAAAAGTGGAATTTGATATACATAAAGGTGAATAGAGTCGAAGAAACGTCGATTATATATATCATATATCACTTCTTATAATTATTGGTGGCAGCTGAATAAAAAAGTCGCGCAATCTGTACCAGGTGGCGCTGTCTACCACTTGAACAGTTGCCAAGTTTTCGAGTCACATCACAAGCATCTAGTTTAGGAGGCTATGATCGGAATTATATGTTGAAGAAAAGTTTTCTATAAATAAAGTGGTGCGAAACAAATGCGAGGCTAAAAATACTCCAGAATAAATTAAAATGTTGGCAACTATGATAGAAGGAGTTGGCATACAGCATATCAGCATGTAGGCAAATGAAGTTAGTGGTTGTCTACTGAAGATGGCTGCCGCAACAGCAACCGAAACTACCGCAAGAGCCATAGTGAGTCTAAAAAGACATAGGCTGGTACCGTGTCATTTTATTTATTTGACAGCTTTGAGATCTATAGTTACAATAACTTCGTCTCGAATGACCTATCTACATAATATTTTTTCTAACTTCGACCAGTTACGATCAAATTTTGTAGAAACGATGCGATAATTTTAAAATTTGCTAGCGCATATTTATAAACTCTCTACAATAAAAATTTTAAGTACAAAACATAATGCATATAAAATAAGAAAATGTATCTAAAACAGAAAAAATAAATAAACTTATTCTTTTATGTCTTCTTCCATCATATGAGATTTTTTTTTTCAGCAATGCACATTAATCATACCTTTCGAAAGGTACTACTTTTAAGCCCTTCCTTTTATTATCATTAAGCTAAACACGCAAGACAAGTTTTATGTTTGCGTATTAATATATAAGTTGTTAGGCTATGATAATGTTTGGAAATTTTATTTTCATAATATATATATTGTATAGATTACATTAATTTCCAAAGTACAAAAGTAAACGTAAAATTTCCATTTACTTTAGTTTATCGATGATAAAACTATATTACAATATTTGATTAAATGAGATTAACAATGAAATAAATAAATCAGAATATAAATATTTAAAGTTAAGTGCTCCCTGCTGTGTATCACACTCATTAAATAAATTTCTACAGACCCGCTCAAACTATGCGATGGTCAGCGCCCTTGTCTCTCATGCAGTAGGGTCAAAGTTCGCATCCCGAACAAGGAATGGCTGTTTCGCGCTGTTATTGGTAGCGACGGCCGCCCATTGGGTGCTTCTTCATAAATAACAGTTAATTCCGCTAATGCTTGTTCGCAAATGCCACGTCATTCGGGAGAGAGGGAGAGAAAAAAAATAAATAAAGAGATAGAAAGAAACATACGTGTATTTACCTTTACTGGCCACTTTCTAAAATTCCACAAAAAAAAAGAGGGGAAATGAGTAAAGTATTAGAATTTGGATTTATAATCGTCGTAAAACACACTCATGAATTTAAATTAATGAAACCGGAATCTCAATGAAATTAAAACATGTTATTCATATGCACAAAAAAAAAAAAAAAAAAAAAAAAAAAAATGGTTTCTTTATAATACGGTATGAATAGGGTCACGCAAAAATATTCAATTGCATTAAGGGATACTATTAAAAGTTTTCTGAAATTGCATTTTCATTTACATTAAGCTTTTTTAACAATTTTTACGTCTGAATAGGATTTGAATTCGCGCATCTGTCTGTTCGACTGTGCGTCTGTCTATCTGGCCTGCTTTCACGTCCGTAAATATTTTCAAAATTTAAATATATATATATGTATATATATATGTTATTCAAGTTCACAATAGTCCGTTTCCTATGGTATTAATCATTAATAGGTCCTGTACAACTGATTTGTGTACAGGGACACTCAAAATATGTCAATGCATTGCGTTTTAGGACAGTCATTTAAATAAATCACATTTAAATAACATTCTCTTACAAAAATAATAAAACACTGACATTTATTCTTCATTAGCTAAAGTAATGTTGTGTAAAGATTAAAATAAGGCCAACCTTCAAATTTACAGGGTTACACTAAAAAAAACAGGTACATCAAGGGTTGCAATTAGAATCTAAGGCCTGCATGCGTTGAACATTTTTAACACCTTCCAACGATGTTTAAAAGTGACCACAAATTCAATTAGTCTATCTGTATACCTTTTAATACTTCTGTCTATTCCTAGTGTGTTACCGTGAGCATAAGAACATTGTGAGTTACAACATACGATACAACAAGTATGCACAGTTGGAAAGTGTTAATAATCAATGCACACCACACGATTTTTCGTTCTTGTTTCTTTTAACATCAATATAAATATTTCTTGTTAGAGTTCATGTAACAGATGCATGGACGACAACTTTTTAAAATTTATTCCGGAAGGTTCTTAGTCCCGCCTCTTTTTTTCAACACCGTAATCTTTATAGAAAAAATATCTTCAATATATAGTTACGATTAAATATGATCAAAAATAATTTAAAAATATTGCGGAGGAAAAGAAAGGGTGAAACTAACACAACCGTCCAGAATAAATTAGAAAAGTTGGCAGTAATGCAAATGTACTTGTCTGCCGAGCTGCAAAAGTGGGATGTACGTAGAATAATGGAAGATATGTGGTAAATTGTCGATTTCGATATGTCAGACTACTATACAAAGATTATAAAATAACCGTATTCACGTAGCGCGCCTTTGAAATACGATGATAAGAGCAGTAGACACACAAATCTTAGATAGACTCTTTTTTTTTTTTTTTCTGGAGAAGTAATTGGCCTATTGTAATAATAATAAATAAAAGAAGAGATTTTTACAAAAAAAGTGACTTGTTCCAATGTAATGGTTAGCGAAGCGAGCGAAGAGTGAACAGACAAAAATGGGTTTTAGAAACAACCAATTTCTTTTTTTTTTTGTCAATACAATGCTTTAAAAATTTTGTTAACTAGAACCAAATCATCTTGTTGTTTTAATGAAATTGTTGATTTAGCCAATATTTGTTATGTGGATTGAAATATACAGTTTTGTTCATTTAGCGCATTGCTTTCTCATTGGTTGTTTACAGAGAGATGGCATATCGTATCGGACTATCCAGTGACAGTGACTCTTCTTGCAATCATATTTTTACTTTCTCTTACCCCTAAGGCATAGCTGCCAATATTTTAATTTATTCCGGAGTAATTTTAGCCCCGCCTCTATTTCGTACCACTTATTTTTTTCAAAGTAATTTTTTCTTATTTTATCGATGTTATATAAATATATTGAAGAAAATTTTCCTATAAATAAAGTGGTGCGAAATAAAGGCGGGGCTAAAAGTACTCCGGAATAAATTAAAATATTGGCAGCTATGCTAAGGTAGAGAAAGTATTGTTTTTGGGTCAAATTTTTGAAAAAAAAAAAAAAAAAAAAAAAAAACTTAGAGACCCTATATTAGAAAGAGACTGAACACTGACAAAAGTCAGCCATCTTCGTGCCAAATCGGAGCTATCCCCGTAGAACGTAATGTTTTCTTATTCGTGATCGTCACGTTATTATGAAATATAAAGACAAGAAAATTGTGTGTGTTAGAAAGCAATGCAGAATATAAATATGTAATAGTTTTCGCAAAAAAGAAAAAAAAATTTCGAAGAAAGTGATTTTTTTTTTTTTTTTTTTTTTTTTTTTTTTTTTACCTTCTTATAAGATATGGTTAGTATTTCAACTCCGATTGGAAAATCGAGAAATTTTAGTTATATATATTAAACAAAATACGTTGATAGCGGAAGTACTGCTGCCTTATTTATTCTATCATTGCTTTATTCTTAAAAGAATAGAAAAATTTTAACAAAAATTTCATAATCTTACTTTTTCCCAAGTAAATGATGAAGAAATGGCAGCAGAAAGGAAATTATTATTATTATTATTATTATTATTATTATTATTATTTGTGTTATAAAAAAAATTATGAAATAATTTTATTGCGTTTTATTATTAATAAACACGTAATTAGTTAATAATTTATTTTTGTACAAGTATTAACTAAGAAATAAAAATAAAAATTTAGTGGTACTTTTCAATTTCTTTGGCGGAGGCGATAAAGTCGCCGAAAATGATACAACGAAAGCCAGTCATTACGCATCTAAGAAAGATAAATTGTTTCAAAATACTTCAAGTAATAATACTAAGTAAATTAAGGAAACACGATCGTTTGCTTTATATAATACACATAGTAAATCTGAAATTTTACTTAAAACTAGCTTTTAAAAGTTTTGTCCCATAACAAATGTAACATTTGTTTTACCAAATCCATAATAACGGATGTAAATTAACTTTACATTTGAAAAAAAAAAAAAATCTAAGTTACAAATTAACTTTTAATCCATATTAAAAGTTATATTGTTGTCCCCAATAAATTTTACTTGTCGATATTTGCGCCGGCGAAATGAAAAAGTACCATACACTTTAAAGGCAAAAAGAAACTCAGTCAATTATACAGACACAACATTATTTACTTATTCAGAAACATATATGTATATATATATATATATATATATATATATATAAACAATATAAGAAATTGCCAGTAAGAAAATTAATTTTCTAAAAATAGAAAAAAAAGGGGGGGGGTTTAAAGCAAATATTTTTCTTATTTTATCGTAGTTATATATCGTAGTAATATATTTTATAAATAAAGTGGTGCGAAATAAAGACGGGCTAAAATACTCCGTAATATGTTAAAATGTTGGCAACTATGGATATATTCCTATTTTAGAATATAAGTCCCGCTTTTACAATTTTTTGTAAAAATTAACATTATAAAGCGAAATAATTTTACATATTCCTGATTAAACCGTTTAATTTTGTCTCCAGCAATCGATGCGGTAAATGCCATTGACTTTGCGTATACTAGCATAACATATAAATACGAATATGCAAACTCTTTCTTTTAACCCCTTAACGCGCGTTGTCCTCGCTGCGAGGACGCAAAATTTAAGATCCAGTTGCAAAAATTCATCCCGGAAAATTTTTAGCAAAAATTTACGTTTATAACATATCAGAAAAGGCTCTTTTTTTTAACCTTAAAATTTAAAATTTCTTTTAGTTTAATTTAGTTCGTGAATTCTGGTGGCAGTATAATTTAAATGATATGAATTGTCTTGCGCCGCAAAGGGTTAATAATGTTTCAGAGATGTAAAAGGCGGGGCTTATTTTCTTTTGGATTTCTTGCACAATCTCAGGGATCGTACTCTCCGCCCTTTTTTCATGACACATTCGTTTATGAGAAATTTTAAAATTTAGTTCTACCACTATTTTGATACAACAATCTCTAACCAGTATAATCATGGCATATTACTGTAAATACATCAAAAGTATTTCTGCATAAAATTAGTAGTGGCAAATTAGGTGGAAATTTCTTATATATAGTGTCCTGAAAATAGGGCGGAGATTACGACCCCTGAAATCTCTTGCCTGCATTGTTTAGAAAAGAAAAAAGTTAATTTGTGTAATGAACATCAAAATTATATTATGTGTAATAAACGTCAAAGTTATATCTCATTATGAACCCTACAATTTTCAGTACCTGCCTTTTTTCTCACACCAGTCACTTTTTAGAGCAATTTTATTCTTAATTAATCGTAACAACATTTGGAGAGAATTATTCTAAAAATAAAGTGGTGTGAAAAAAGGGGAGGGCATTTTTTTAAGGGGCGTTAACAGTTGTACGGTTATTAATGAGATGGTTGGCAAGTATGTCAAAACGTTGCCTAGAAAACAATAAGAATCACATAAAAGTAAACTGAAACACTTTTAGTCAGATTATAAGAAGATATTTGATTATAGATGATACGAATGATAACTAGTGACAATCACCTAGTAGCATTAAAAAGTGAAATATCACACTTAAAAAACTATGATAGAAAGGCGCTGTAAATTGTAAAAGATTTGGGAAACTGCAGAATTTAGTAATATTTTTGATGACGGCAGTTCTAATCGTGCAAAATTATATAGGTCATAATTCACATTTTTGGGGGGTAATATGAATTTATTATTACTTTGCATAATTCAAAAAATGTTTTTTTAATCAAAAGTGTGCATGAAATATGCTTGGATCACTTCACCCTAGTGCAGAAAAAAAAAGAAATTTGAATGTAATAACTTTTGGGGAAGATACGAATTACTGTTTGTCGCATTCATTTAACATTAGAAACCCTATATTTTGATAGCCTATAACACTATGAAAAATTGAGAGAAATATATAAACTGTACCATTTTCCATGATAATTTGATCAAAGAAAAGTCAAAAATGGGGGGTCGCCACTGAAACAAATGAAGTTTATTCCAGTTTTATTATGTAGACGAACCTTAAGATATACACTAAATACACCATTACAAACTAGATGTTGTAATAATACTAATCCATCGCCACCAGCCGCATATACATCAAGGGTAAAAAAAAAAAAAAAATAAATAAAATAAATAAATAAATAAATAAAAAGGCCGCACTTGGAAATGACTAAAACAAAATGCATAGCAAAATACTTTCTTTAAAAAACAATGAGTGAACAATTAAACAAAAATGTTAAAGAACAGAAATCTGCGAAATAAGCCATTATTCAAGAAAAGAATTAGAAAAAAACAAGACTTTAGTTGACCACAAATTTAAAAAAGTCATCAGTTAATTATTAGGCTGATCTGGTTTTGTCTGAGGAGTCAAGATTACTTTATTTCGGGCTGATGAAAAAAGCTACGATGAAGATGAAAATGTGACCGACGTGATGAAAATCGCATTCTTAAAACAGTAACACTTTCTCCGTACTTTAGGGTACGGAGTTGCATACATTTTCAAGGAATAGGGTAAATTTTTATGCCCAAGGGATCAATTAATTCGGAATATAACATAGTTATTATAAAAGTGGCATCTGACCGACTATTTTAGAGCTATCTGAGACTTTCCCGCAAATGGTATTTCAAGAGAAAAATACACATTGTTATACGGTGTCTGTGGTACGTTTCAAATTGTTAAATTTACCTATCCATTCCCAAGAGCTTCCTTTACCTATAAGTCTTTAAGTAACTGTAACTTTTTACACTTTAAGTTAAATCCCACAAAGAAAATCGTAGAATTTCTGCTTTACCAGACATGGAAATAAACCTAATAGCAATTCGTTCAAAAATGTTTAGTTTATAAAAGGCGGGGGTAAAGGGTAGATGATTCGAAATTTGCAGCCTACAACTCCGCAAGAACTATAAAAAATTACTTATGGAATTTGCAAAGTTGCCATCCTAATCCGGCAAATTGTTAGTACCGCCCATTTTTCTACACCACTTAATTTTTAGAGTATTTTTTTTTTTTTTTAATTCATCGTAAATATATTTCAAGAGAATTACACTAAAAATTAAGTTGAGTAGAAAAATGGGCGGAACAAACAATTTGCCGGATTAGGTTGGCAGCTCTGTATTTGGCACAGTGAAATTTCTGAGATTTTTATAAAAACACTGTTTAGTACTATGCCATTGCGTATATTAAAGCAATAATTCCATGTAAAAGTGGAATTAATCCAATGCAGAATGCATATTTTTATTAAGTAATTGTTTAAATCTAACAAATAAATAGTTTTATTTCATATATTCAAATATAAATTGTTCATTTCATATAATAAATCATAATAAATTACAAAGTATATGTTTATTATATTGCGTTTGAAAATGAAGTTTTATGTATATTTTTATTAAATTCTTCGTAGAGGGTAATAATGCGAATTACTAAATCGAAAATGTACATATAGGTACCATTTCAATTTTTTTATGTTATGCAAACATGACAGTTTTATTTCTTTCCACCATTAGTTTTGAAGTTATTACAAATAGAAAAAGGTATAAATAAATTTTTCTGTAGTGCGACTATTTTTTGTCCCTTACCTTAGTGTACATACGATAATTTGCGGCGAAA
Organism: Salticus scenicus; assembly: GCA_963930645.1. Taxonomy (NCBI): domain Eukaryota; kingdom Metazoa; phylum Arthropoda; class Arachnida; order Araneae; family Salticidae; genus Salticus; species Salticus scenicus. The sequence goes on along the minus strand of OZ005660.1, from coordinate 221,691,693 downwards.
TTAATCAGGGGAGGATGAGAATGGAAGGGAATTTATTTATTTATTTATTTATTGTGCCTGTACGAAGACGGTCTTTGAGTTTCTGGGGAATCGTACCTGCAGTCTTGGAGTACGAGCTTAACGCCCTGCCAATAGAACTACCGTGGCACGAAGAAAATGAACTAGAAAAGAATGGAAAAGAAAATGCAATTTTATGAAAGTGTTACATACAAAATTTTTATATAGTTTGTAAGGACATTTCCTTGTGTTAGAACTTAAAAGTTTCAGTTGCGTTATAACTAAAAAATTAAACAGTCTCATGTCGAGAAAGAAAGAAAGAAAGATTTTTTTTTTTTTTTTTTTTTTAATTTAAAATAAGATAGTAAAACAGTTATTATTTTTTTCTTCATCGTACATGTCGTACAATTAGAAAACAAAAATTGTTGACTAATTTCCGATAATAATTTTCCAATAACTCAAAAACAATTCATATCTACAAGGAATAAGGCCTGTCATTTTCTTAAATTGAAGAAATCTGATGAATCATAAGTATGGAGGAACATTTGCCTTTAAATCAGGGACATTCATATCTACATGGAATATGCGTAGTCATCTCCGAAAACTGGAAAAACATAATGAATCAACAGTTCTAATTTGGGACATACTGCAACAATATATATAAATGCATACACATGTTGTTTTGGAGTTTCAAATTAAGAATAAAATACATAATATTAAATATATATATATATATATATATTTCTTTTGTTTCCCCATCGCAAATTATCGTCTCCATGATCTGCTATAAAACAAAACGCTGTGTAATTCCCAATTATAAATTTTTAATTCTTGAAGAAAAAAAAAGAATCATATCTGCAACGAATGTGCATCATCATTCTGAAAATCGAGGAAACATTTAATAAAAATAATTCATTAAATTCGTCATATTGATAAATGTGTTTATTAAGTTTTAGACTTTATACAAATAAACAAAAAATATGCACAATCATCTACGTAAATTGGTAAAATTTTAATGAAGTATAAGTTTTACGAGGGATGTTATTACAACATGTACATAAGCACGAGTACGCACATAAGTATAAATAGTGGCACACATTTAAACTACAATTCATTCAGAAGTCGTCTGAACGTTGTAAACCATGTTTGCTGAACAGATCCAAAAAGTTATGAGCGTGCTTTTGGTTATGGCGGTGATGTTTTATAACGCAGCCTACGCTGATCCTGCAGTGCTAGAAGAAGCCCCCTATAAGAAATAAGACTTTTGTGGAGAATCTTGAATGTTCGTAAGTAGACATTTTATTTGCTATAAAAAGGATATTTGTTGGAAATTGTAGGGGGGGGGGACTGTTCGAATTGTTTTTTAGAGATTTCGCCCAGAGCCTGATTAAGAGGGAAGCACACATTATCTCCGCTCTCACCGGAATATTTTTACAATTATTTTTTACTTCATGTCATAGAAATTCCACGCTTTGACGAGGAAATATTTTTTATAAAAAATGAACGGTGTGAAACAATCCAATTTACTCACCGTTATTAGACACCGGAATTCTTTTAAAATAATTATTAATGAGAATTTTCTGTTTATTATAGGAGGAAAGTATTTGTTAAAAAATAACGGTGTAAGTATAAATAATGTGTGCTTCCCCCTTAACCAGGCTCTGATTTCGCCTTCATTCACGACTTTTAATAAACCTTGATGTCTTATTATTTGTAAAATTCTATCATGCGACATGATAATCCAAAGAGGAATAATATAAAAGTATATATGCCAATATTATAATTTATTTCGGAGTACTTTTAGCCCCGCCTTTATTTCATAATAATATTATTTTTTCCTATTTTATCGGAGCATAGCCTCCTAAACTAGATGCCTGTCGCGTGGCTCGGAAACTTGGAAACAGGTTAAGCGGTAGACAGCGATACCTGGTACAGATTGCGCGATTTTTTTATTCAACAGCCTCAAAAAGTTTTAAAAAGTGGAATTTGATATACATAAAGGTGAATAGAGTCGAAGAAACGTCGATTATATATATCATATATCACTTCTTATAATTATTGGTGGCAGCTGAATAAAAAAGTCGCGCAATCTGTACCAGGTGGCGCTGTCTACCACTTGAACAGTTGCCAAGTTTTCGAGTCACATCACAAGCATCTAGTTTAGGAGGCTATGATCGGAATTATATGTTGAAGAAAAGTTTTCTATAAATAAAGTGGTGCGAAACAAATGCGAGGCTAAAAATACTCCAGAATAAATTAAAATGTTGGCAACTATGATAGAAGGAGTTGGCATACAGCATATCAGCATGTAGGCAAATGAAGTTAGTGGTTGTCTACTGAAGATGGCTGCCGCAACAGCAACCGAAACTACCGCAAGAGCCATAGTGAGTCTAAAAAGACATAGGCTGGTACCGTGTCATTTTATTTATTTGACAGCTTTGAGATCTATAGTTACAATAACTTCGTCTCGAATGACCTATCTACATAATATTTTTTCTAACTTCGACCAGTTACGATCAAATTTTGTAGAAACGATGCGATAATTTTAAAATTTGCTAGCGCATATTTATAAACTCTCTACAATAAAAATTTTAAGTACAAAACATAATGCATATAAAATAAGAAAATGTATCTAAAACAGAAAAAATAAATAAACTTATTCTTTTATGTCTTCTTCCATCATATGAGATTTTTTTTTTTCAGCAATGCACATTAATCATACCTTTCGAAAGGTACTACTTTTAAGCCCTTCCTTTTATTATCATTAAGCTAAACACGCAAGACAAGTTTTATGTTTGCGTATTAATATATAAGTTGTTAGGCTATGATAATGTTTGGAAATTTTATTTTCATAATATATATATTGTATAGATTACATTAATTTCCAAAGTACAAAAGTAAACGTAAAATTTCCATTTACTTTAGTTTATCGATGATAAAACTATATTACAATATTTGATTAAATGAGATTAACAATGAAATAAATAAATCAGAATATAAATATTTAAAGTTAAGTGCTCCCTGCTGTGTATCACACTCATTAAATAAATTTCTACAGACCCGCTCAAACTATGCGATGGTCAGCGCCCTTGTCTCTCATGCAGTAGGGTCAAAGTTCGCATCCCGAACAAGGAATGGCTGTTTCGCGCTGTTATTGGTAGCGACGGCCGCCCATTGGGTGCTTCTTCATAAATAACAGTTAATTCCGCTAATGCTTGTTCGCAAATGCCACGTCATTCGGGAGAGAGGGAGAGAAAAAAAATAAATAAAGAGATAGAAAGAAACATACGTGTATTTACCTTTACTGGCCACTTTCTAAAATTCCACAAAAAAAAAGAGGGGAAATGAGTAAAGTATTAGAATTTGGATTTATAATCGTCGTAAAACACACTCATGAATTTAAATTAATGAAACCGGAATCTCAATGAAATTAAAACATGTTATTCATATGCACAAAAAAAAAAAAAAAAAAAAAAAAAAAAATGGTTTCTTTATAATACGGTATGAATAGGGTCACGCAAAAATATTCAATTGCATTAAGGGATACTATTAAAAGTTTTCTGAAATTGCATTTTCATTTACATTAAGCTTTTTTAACAATTTTTACGTCTGAATAGGATTTGAATTCGCGCATCTGTCTGTTCGACTGTGCGTCTGTCTATCTGGCCTGCTTTCACGTCCGTAAATATTTTCAAAATTTAAATATATATATATGTATATATATATGTTATTCAAGTTCACAATAGTCCGTTTCCTATGGTATTAATCATTAATAGGTCCTGTACAACTGATTTGTGTACAGGGACACTCAAAATATGTCAATGCATTGCGTTTTAGGACAGTCATTTAAATAAATCACATTTAAATAACATTCTCTTACAAAAATAATAAAACACTGACATTTATTCTTCATTAGCTAAAGTAATGTTGTGTAAAGATTAAAATAAGGCCAACCTTCAAATTTACAGGGTTACACTAAAAAAAACAGGTACATCAAGGGTTGCAATTAGAATCTAAGGCCTGCATGCGTTGAACATTTTTAACACCTTCCAACGATGTTTAAAAGTGACCACAAATTCAATTAGTCTATCTGTATACCTTTTAATACTTCTGTCTATTCCTAGTGTGTTACCGTGAGCATAAGAACATTGTGAGTTACAACATACGATACAACAAGTATGCACAGTTGGAAAGTGTTAATAATCAATGCACACCACACGATTTTTCGTTCTTGTTTCTTTTAACATCAATATAAATATTTCTTGTTAGAGTTCATGTAACAGATGCATGGACGACAACTTTTTAAAATTTATTCCGGAAGGTTCTTAGTCCCGCCTCTTTTTTTCAACACCGTAATCTTTATAGAAAAAATATCTTCAATATATAGTTACGATTAAATATGATCAAAAATAATTTAAAAATATTGCGGAGGAAAAGAAAGGGTGAAACTAACACAACCGTCCAGAATAAATTAGAAAAGTTGGCAGTAATGCAAATGTACTTGTCTGCCGAGCTGCAAAAGTGGGATGTACGTAGAACAATGGAAGATATGTGGTAAATTGTCGATTTCGATATGTCAGACTACTATACAAAGATTATAAAGTAACCGTATTCACGTAGCGCGCCTTTGAAATACGATGATAAGAGCAGTAGACACACAAATCTTAGATAGACTCTTTTTTTTTTTTTTTTCTGGAGAAGTAATTGGCCTATTGTAATAATAATAAATAAAAGAAGAGATTTTTACAAAAAAAGTGACTTGTTCCAATGTAATGGTTAGCGAAGCGAGCGAAGAGTGAACAGACAAAAATGGGTTTTAGAAACAACCAATTTCTTTTTTTTTTTGTCAATACAATGCTTTAAAAATTTTGTTAACTAGAACCAAATCATCTTGTTGTTTTAATGAAATTGTTGATTTAGCCAATATTTGTTATGTGGATTGAAATATACAGTTTTGTTCATTTAGCGCATTGCTTTCTCATTGGTTGTTTACAGAGAGATGGCATATCGTATCGGACTATCCAGTGACAGTGACTCTTCTTGCAATCATATTTTTACTTTCTCTTACCCCTAAGGCATAGCTGCCAATATTTTAATTTATTCCGGAGTAATTTTAGCCCCGCCTCTATTTCGTACCACTTATTTTTTTCAAAGTAATTTTTTCTTATTTTATCGATGTTATATAAATATATTGAAGAAAATTTTCCTATAAATAAAGTGGTGCGAAATAAAGGCGGGGCTAAAAGTACTCCGGAATAAATTAAAATATTGGCAGCTATGCTAAGGTAGAGAAAGTATTGTTTTTGGGTCAAATTTTTGAAAAAAAAAAAAAAAAAAAAAAAAAACTTAGAGACCCTATATTAGAAAGAGACTGAACACTGACAAAAGTCAGCCATCTTCGTGCCAAATCGGAGCTATCCCCGTAGAACGTAATGTTTTCTTATTCGTGATCGTCACGTTATTATGAAATATAAAGACAAGAAAATTGTGTGTGTTAGAAAGCAATGCAGAATATAAATATGTAATAGTTTTCGCAAAAAAGAAAAAAAAATTTCGAAGAAAGTGATTTTTTTTTTTTTTTTTTTTTTTTTTTTTTTTTTACCTTCTTATAAGATATGGTTAGTATTTCAACTCCGATTGGAAAATCGAGAAATTTTAGTTATATATATTAAACAAAATACGTTGATAGCGGAAGTACTGCTGCCTTATTTATTCTATCATTGCTTTATTCTTAAAAGAATAGAAAAATTTTAACAAAAATTTCATAATCTTACTTTTTCCCAAGTAAATGATGAAGAAATGGCAGCAGAAAGGAAATTATTATTATTATTATTATTATTATTATTATTATTATTTGTGTTATAAAAAAAATTATGAAATAATTTTATTGCGTTTTATTATTAATAAACACGTAATTAGTTAATAATTTATTTTTGTACAAGTATTAACTAAGAAATAAAAATAAAAATTTAGTGGTACTTTTCAATTTCTTTGGCGGAGGCGATAAAGTCGCCGAAAATGATACAACGAAAGCCAGTCATTACGCATCTAAGAAAGATAAATTGTTTCAAAATACTTCAAGTAATAATACTAAGTAAATTAAGGAAACACGATCGTTTGCTTTATATAATACACATAGTAAATCTGAAATTTTACTTAAAACTAGCTTTTAAAAGTTTTGTCCCATAACAAATGTAACATTTGTTTTACCAAATCCATAATAACGGATGTAAATTAACTTTACATTTGAAAAAAAAAAAAAATCTAAGTTACAAATTAACTTTTAATCCATATTAAAAGTTATATTGTTGTCCCCAATAAATTTTACTTGTCGATATTTGCGCCGGCGAAATGAAAAAGTACCATACACTTTAAAGGCAAAAAGAAACTCAGTCAATTATACAGACACAACATTATTTACTTATTCAGAAACATATATGTATATATATATATATATATATATATATATATATAAACAATATAAGAAATTGCCAGTAAGAAAATTAATTTTCTAAAAATAGAAAAAAAAGGGGGGGGGGTTTAAAGCAAATATTTTTCTTATTTTATCGTAGTTATATATCGTAGTAATATATTTTATAAATAAAGTGGTGCGAAATAAAGACGGGCTAAAATACTCCGTAATATGTTAAAATGTTGGCAACTATGGATATATTCCTATTTTAGAATATAAGTCCCGCTTTTACAATTTTTTGTAAAAATTAACATTATAAAGCGAAATAATTTTACATATTCCTGATTAAACCGTTTAATTTTGTCTCCAGCAATCGATGCGGTAAATGCCATTGACTTTGCGTATACTAGCATAACATATAAATACGAATATGCAAACTCTTTCTTTTAACCCCTTAACGCGCGTTGTCCTCGCTGCGAGGACGCAAAATTTAAGATCCAGTTGCAAAAATTCATCCCGGAAAATTTTTAGCAAAAATTTACGTTTATAACATATCAGAAAAGGCTCTTTTTTTTAACCTTAAAATTTAAAATTTCTTTTAGTTTAATTTAGTTCGTGAATTCTGGTGGCAGTATAATTTAAATGATATGAATTGTCTTGCGCCGCAAAGGGTTAATAATGTTTCAGAGATGTAAAAGGCGGGGCTTATTTTCTTTTGGATTTCTTGCACAATCTCAGGGATCGTACTCTCCGCCCTTTTTTCATGACACATTCGTTTATGAGAAATTTTAAAATTTAGTTCTACCACTATTTTGATACAACAATCTCTAACCAGTATAATCATGGCATATTACTGTAAATACATCAAAAGTATTTCTGCATAAAATTAGTAGTGGCAAATTAGGTGGAAATTTCTTATATATAGTGTCCTGAAAATAGGGCGGAGATTACGACCCCTGAAATCTCTTGCCTGCATTGTTTAGAAAAGAAAAAAGTTAATTTGTGTAATGAACATCAAAATTATATTATGTGTAATAAACGTCAAAGTTATATCTCATTATGAACCCTACAATTTTCAGTACCTGCCTTTTTTCTCACACCAGTCACTTTTTAGAGCAATTTTATTCTTAATTAATCGTAACAACATTTGGAGAGAATTATTCTAAAAATAAAGTGGTGTGAAAAAAGGGGAGGGCATTTTTTTAAGGGGCGTTAACAGTTGTACGGTTATTAATGAGATGGTTGGCAAGTATGTCAAAACGTTGCCTAGAAAACAATAAGAATCACATAAAAGTAAACTGAAACACTTTTAGTCAGATTATAAGAAGATATTTGATTATAGATGATACGAATGATAACTAGTGACAATCACCTAGTAGCATTAAAAAGTGAAATATCACACTTAAAAAACTATGATAGAAAGGCGCTGTAAATTGTAAAAGATTTGGGAAACTGCAGAATTTAGTAATATTTTTGATGACGGCAGTTCTAATCGTGCAAAATTATATAGGTCATAATTCACATTTTTGGGGGGTAATATGAATTTATTATTACTTTGCATAATTCAAAAAATGTTTTTTTAATCAAAAGTGTGCATGAAATATGCTTGGATCACTTCACCCTAGTGCAGAAAAAAAAAGAAATTTGAATGTAATAACTTTTGGGGAAGATACGAATTACTGTTTGTCGCATTCATTTAACATTAGAAACCCTATATTTTGATAGCCTATAACACTATGAAAAATTGAGAGAAATATATAAACTGTACCATTTTCCATGATAATTTGATCAAAGAAAAGTCAAAAATGGGGGGTCGCCACTGAAACAAATGAAGTTTATTCCAGTTTTATTATGTAGACGAACCTTAAGATATACACTAAATACACCATTACAAACTAGATGTTGTAATAATACTAATCCATCGCCACCAGCCGCATATACATCAAGGGTAAAAAAAAAAAAAAATAAAATAAAATAAATAAATAAATAAATAAAAAGGCCGCACTTGGAAATGACTAAAACAAAATGCATAGCAAAATACTTTCTTTAAAAAACAATGAGTGAACAATTAAACAAAAATGTTAAAGAACAGAAATCTGCGAAATAAGCCATTATTCAAGAAAAGAATTAGAAAAAAACAAGACTTTAGTTGACCACAAATTTAAAAAAGTCATCAGTTAATTATTAGGCTGATCTGGTTTTGTCTGAGGAGTCAAGATTACTTTATTTCGGGCTGATGAAAAAAGCTACGATGAAGATGAAAATGTGACCGACGTGATGAAAATCGCATTCTTAAAACAGTAACACTTTCTCCGTACTTTAGGGTACGGAGTTGCATACATTTTCAAGGAATAGGGTAAATTTTTATGCCCAAGGGATCAATTAATTCGGAATATAACATAGTTATTATAAAAGTGGCATCTGACCGACTATTTTAGAGCTATCTGAGACTTTCCCGCAAATGGTATTTCAAGAGAAAAATACACATTGTTATACGGTGTCTGTGGTACGTTTCAAATTGTTAAATTTACCTATCCATTCCCAAGAGCTTCCTTTACCTATAAGTCTTTAAGTAACTGTAACTTTTTACACTTTAAGTTAAATCCCACAAAGAAAATCGTAGAATTTCTGCTTTACCAGACATGGAAATAAACCTAATAGCAATTCGTTCAAAAATGTTTAGTTTATAAAAGGCGGGGGTAAAGGGTAGATGATTCGAAATTTGCAGCCTACAACTCCGCAAGAACTATAAAAAATTACTTATGGAATTTGCAAAGTTGCCATCCTAATCCGGCAAATTGTTAGTACCGCCCATTTTTCTACACCACTTAATTTTTAGAGTATTTTTTTTTTTTTTTAATTCATCGTAAATATATTTCAAGAGAATTACACTAAAAATTAAGTTGAGTAGAAAAATGGGCGGAACAAACAATTTGCCGGATTAGGTTGGCAGCTCTGTATTTGGCACAGTGAAATTTCTGAGATTTTTATAAAAACACTGTTTAGTACTATGCCATTGCGTATATTAAAGCAATAATTCCATGTAAAAGTGGAATTAATCCAATGCAGAATGCATATTTTTATTAAGTAATTGTTTAAATCTAACAAATAAATAGTTTTATTTCATATATTCAAATATAAATTGTTCATTTCATATAATAAATCATAATAAATTACAAAGTATATGTTTATTATATTGCGTTTGAAAATGAAGTTTTATGTATATTTTTATTAAATTCTTCGTAGAGGGTAATAATGCGAATTACTAAATCGAAAATGTACATATAGGTACCATTTCAATTTTTTTATGTTATGCAAACATGACAGTTTTATTTCTTTCCACCATTAGTTTTGAAGTTATTACAAATAGAAAAAGGTATAAATAAATTTTTCTGTAGTGCGACTATTTTTTGTCCCTTACCTTAGTGTACATACGATAATTTGCGGCGAAATTAATCAGGGGAGGATGAGAATGGAAGGGAATTTATTTATTTATTTATTTATTGTGCCTGTACGAAGACGGTCTTTGAGTTTCTGGGGAATCGTACCTGCAGTCTTGGAGTACGAGCTTAACGCCCTGCCAATAGAACTACCGTGGCACGAAGAAAATGAACTAGAAAAGAATGGAAAAGAAAATGCAATTTTATGAAAGTGTTACATACAAAATTTTTATATAGTTTGTAAGGACATTTCCTTGTGTTAGAACTTAAAAGTTTCAGTTGCGTTATAACTAAAAAATTAAACAGTCTCATGTCGAGAAAGAAAGAAAGAAAGATTTTTTTTTTTTTTTTTTTTTTAATTTAAAATAAGATAGTAAAACAGTTATTATTTTTTTCTTCATCGTACATGTCGTACAATTAGAAAACAAAAATTGTTGACTAATTTCCGATAATAATTTTCCAATAACTCAAAAACAATTCATATCTACAAGGAATAAGGCCTGTCATTTTCTTAAATTGAAGAAATCTGATGAATCATAAGTATGGAGGAACATTTGCCTTTAAATCAGGGACATTCATATCTACATGGAATATGCGTAGTCATCTCCGAAAACTGGAAAAACATAATGAATCAACAGTTCTAATTTGGGACATACTGCAACAATATATATAAATGCATACACATGTTGTTTTGGAGTTTCAAATTAAGAATAAAATACATAATATTAAATATATATATATATATATATATTTCTTTTGTTTCCCCATCGCAAATTATCGTCTCCATGATCTGCTATAAAACAAAACGCTGTGTAATTCCCAATTATAAATTTTTAATTCTTGAAGAAAAAAAAAGAATCATATCTGCAACGAATGTGCATCATCATTCTGAAAATCGAGGAAACATTTAATAAAAATAATTCATTAAATTCGTCATATTGATAAATGTGTTTATTAAGTTTTAGACTTTATACAAATAAACAAAAAATATGCACAATCATCTACGTAAATTGGTAAAATTTTAATGAAGTATAAGTTTTACGAGGGATGTTATTACAACATGTACATAAGCACGAGTACGCACATAAGTATAAATAGTGGCACACATTTAAACTACAATTCATTCAGAAGTCGTCTGAACGTTGTAAACCATGTTTGCTGAACAGATCCAAAAAGTTATGAGCGTGCTTTTGGTTATGGCGGTGATGTTTTATAACGCAGCCTACGCTGATCCTGCAGTGCTAGAAGAAGCCCCCTATAAGAAATAAGACTTTTGTGGAGAATCTTGAATGTTCGTAAGTAGACATTTTATTTGCTATAAAAAGGATATTTGTTGGAAATTGTAGGGGGGGGGGACTGTTCGAATTGTTTTTTAGAGATTTCGCCCAGAGCCTGATTAAGAGGGAAGCACACATTATCTCCGCTCTCACCGGAATATTTTTACAATTATTTTTTACTTCATGTCATAGAAATTCCACGCTTTGACGAGGAAATATTTTTTATAAAAAATGAACGGTGTGAAACAATCCAATTTACTCACCGTTATTAGACACCGGAATTCTTTTAAAATAATTATTAATGAGAATTTTCTGTTTATTATAGGAGGAAAGTATTTGTTAAAAAATAACGGTGTAAGTATAAATAATGTGTGCTTCCCCCTTAACCAGGCTCTGATTTCGCCTTCATTCACGACTTTTAATAAACCTTGATGTCTTATTATTTGTAAAATTCTATCATGCGACATGATAATCCAAAGAGGAATAATATAAAAGTATATATGCCAATATTATAATTTATTTCGGAGTACTTTTAGCCCCGCCTTTATTTCATAATAATATTATTTTTTCCTATTTTATCGGAGCATAGCCTCCTAAACTAGATGCCTGTCGCGTGGCTCGGAAACTTGGAAACAGGTTAAGCGGTAGACAGCGATACCTGGTACAGATTGCGCGATTTTTTTATTCAACAGCCTCAAAAAGTTTTAAAAAGTGGAATTTGATATACATAAAGGTGAATAGAGTCGAAGAAACGTCGATTATATATATCATATATCACTTCTTATAATTATTGGTGGCAGCTGAATAAAAAAGTCGCGCAATCTGTACCAGGTGGCGCTGTCTACCACTTGAACAGTTGCCAAGTTTTCGAGTCACATCACAAGCATCTAGTTTAGGAGGCTATGATCGGAATTATATGTTGAAGAAAAGTTTTCTATAAATAAAGTGGTGCGAAACAAATGCGAGGCTAAAAATACTCCAGAATAAATTAAAATGTTGGCAACTATGATAGAAGGAGTTGGCATACAGCATATCAGCATGTAGGCAAATGAAGTTAGTGGTTGTCTACTGAAGATGGCTGCCGCAACAGCAACCGAAACTACCGCAAGAGCCATAGTGAGTCTAAAAAGACATAGGCTGGTACCGTGTCATTTTATTTATTTGACAGCTTTGAGATCTATAGTTACAATAACTTCGTCTCGAATGACCTATCTACATAATATTTTTTCTAACTTCGACCAGTTACGATCAAATTTTGTAGAAACGATGCGATAATTTTAAAATTTGCTAGCGCATATTTATAAACTCTCTACAATAAAAATTTTAAGTACAAAACATAATGCATATAAAATAAGAAAATGTATCTAAAACAGAAAAAATAAATAAACTTATTCTTTTATGTCTTCTTCCATCATATGAGATTTTTTTTTTTCAGCAATGCACATTAATCATACCTTTCGAAAGGTACTACTTTTAAGCCCTTCCTTTTATTATCATTAAGCTAAACACGCAAGACAAGTTTTATGTTTGCGTATTAATATATAAGTTGTTAGGCTATGATAATGTTTGGAAATTTTATTTTCATAATATATATATTGTATAGATTACATTAATTTCCAAAGTACAAAAGTAAACGTAAAATTTCCATTTACTTTAGTTTATCGATGATAAAACTATATTACAATATTTGATTAAATGAGATTAACAATGAAATAAATAAATCAGAATATAAATATTTAAAGTTAAGTGCTCCCTGCTGTGTATCACACTCATTAAATAAATTTCTACAGACCCGCTCAAACTATGCGATGGTCAGCGCCCTTGTCTCTCATGCAGTAGGGTCAAAGTTCGCATCCCGAACAAGGAATGGCTGTTTCGCGCTGTTATTGGTAGCGACGGCCGCCCATTGGGTGCTTCTTCATAAATAACAGTTAATTCCGCTAATGCTTGTTCGCAAATGCCACGTCATTCGGGAGAGAGGGAGAGAAAAAAAATAAATAAAGAGATAGAAAGAAACATACGTGTATTTACCTTTACTGGCCACTTTCTAAAATTCCACAAAAAAAAGAGGGGAAATGAGTAAAGTATTAGAATTTGGATTTATAATCGTCGTAAAACACACTCATGAATTTAAATTAATGAAACCGGAATCTCAATGAAATTAAAACATGTTATTCATATGCACAAAAAAAAAAAAAAAAAAAAAAAAAAAAAAAATGGTTTCTTTATAATACGGTATGAATAGGGTCACGCAAAAATATTCAATTGCATTAAGGGATACTATTAAAAGTTTTCTGAAATTGCATTTTCATTTACATTAAGCTTTTTTAACAATTTTTACGTCTGAATAGGATTTGAATTCGCGCATCTGTCTGTTCGACTGTGCGTCTGTCTATCTGGCCTGCTTTCACGTCCGTAAATATTTTCAAAATTTAAATATATATATATGTATATATATATGTTATTCAAGTTCACAATAGTCCGTTTCCTATGGTATTAATCATTAATAGGTCCTGTACAACTGATTTGTGTACAGGGACACTCAAAATATGTCAATGCATTGCGTTTTAGGACAGTCATTTAAATAAATCACATTTAAATAACATTCTCTTACAAAAATAATAAAACACTGACATTTATTCTTCATTAGCTAAAGTAATGTTGTGTAAAGATTAAAATAAGGCCAACCTTCAAATTTACAGGGTTACACTAAAAAAAACAGGTACATCAAGGGTTGCAATTAGAATCTAAGGCCTGCATGCGTTGAACATTTTTAACACCTTCCAACGATGTTTAAAAGTGACCACAAATTCAATTAGTCTATCTGTATACCTTTTAATACTTCTGTCTATTCCTAGTGTGTTACCGTGGGCAAAGAACATTGTGAGTTACAACATACGATACAACAAGTATGCACAGTTGGAAAGTGTTAATAATCAATGCACACCACACGATTTTTCGTTCTTGTTTCTTTTAACATCAATATAAATATTTCTTGTTAGAGTTCATGTAACAGATGCATGGACGACAACTTTTTAAAATTTATTCCGGAAGGTTCTTAGTCCCGCCTCTTTTTTTCAACACCGTAATCTTTATAGAAAAAATATCTTCAATATATAGTTACGATTAAATATGATCAAAAATAATTTAAAAATATTGCGGAGGAAAAAAAAGGGTGAAACTAACACAACCGTCCAGAATAAATTAGAAAAGTTGGCAGTAATGCAAATGTACTTGTCTGCCGAGCTGCAAAAGTGGGATGTACGTAGAATAATGGAAGATATGTGGTAAATTGTCGATTTCGATATGTCAGACTACTATACAAAGATTATAAAATAACCGTATTCACGTAGCGCGCCTTTGAAATACGATGATAAGAGCAGTAGACACACAAATCTTAGATAGACTCTTTTTTTTTTTTTTTTCTGGAGAAGTAATTGGCCTATTGTAATAATAATAAATAAAAGAAGAGATTTTTACAAAAAAAGTGACTTGTTCCAATGTAATGGTTAGCGAAGCGAGCGAAGAGTGAACAGACAAAAATGGGTTTTAGAAACAACCAATTTCTTTTTTTTTTTGTCAATACAATGCTTTAAAAATTTTGTTAACTAGAACCAAATCATCTTGTTGTTTTAATGAAATTGTTGATTTAGCCAATATTTGTTATGTGGATTGAAATATACAGTTTTGTTCATTTAGCGCATTGCTTTCTCATTGGTTGTTTACAGAGAGATGGCATATCGTATCGGACTATCCAGTGACAGTGACTCTTCTTGCAATCATATTTTTACTTTCTCTTACCCCTAAGGCATAGCTGCCAATATTTTAATTTATTCCGGAGTAATTTTAGCCCCGCCTCTATTTCGTACCACTTATTTTTTTCAAAGTAATTTTTTCTTATTTTATCGATGTTATATAAATATATTGAAGAAAATTTTCCTATAAATAAAGTGGTGCGAAATAAAGGCGGGGCTAAAAGTACTCCGGAATAAATTAAAATATTGGCAGCTATGCTAAGGTAGAGAAAGTATTGTTTTTGGGTCAAATTTTTGAAAGTGAGTTTTGTTGTATTTACGCGTTTTGAGGTCACCTGATTTTGAAAATCATGTTTTTAGCAGTTGGTCTCTCTGTGTGTACGTGCATGTGTGTATGTGTATATGTATCTCGCATAACTCAAAAACGGTTGGACGTAGAACATTGCAAACTTGTACATAGGTTTGTTATAACATCTACTTGTGCACCTCCCTTTTTAGTATTCTTTTGGTACCTTACACTATATACCCTGTTGTTTTACTTAATCGAAACAAGTCGGTTTGTTTGACTGTACAACATCAGTGTTAAAGGGACAAATTAGTCCCAAGATTCGGACAACAAAATAAATTTGGTATCATCCGCCCGAAAATAAATAAATAAATAAATAAATGCGCTATTTTACATTAGTAAGTGTGGGGGGGGGGGGAATGGCATTTTAAAATAAGCAATTTAACTTCGTAATGCAAATATGTTTTTAATCATATTAATATTTGGATTTTTGTTTCAGGATTTTGATGAAATGGATTTACGGCCAATGCTTTCTTCTTATCCCGAAAAATTTCGGACTACTCCCGCACCCTGTTTCCTGAAAATTCACCAATTGTTACTTTCTTGCACCAATAATCCAGGAATGGCTGACTTTCGGAAGTTCCTGGAGTTAAAAATAAACAAACCATGTTTTGGAAAAATAAGAAATGTTGCTGTGTCTACTGTAACATTTATATGAATAAACAACTGATATTGTAGCATGAATTTGTATTTGTCTTCTACCTCCAATGTAAAATGTGCATTGCTTTTTTTCTTTTTAAAGACACGGCAGCGTCATGAGCATTTTACGTCACTATTCCTTCATTTTAAGATATTAAATACTTAACAATATTAAAGAAAACAAATGATAATTGTGTAATAAAAGCATTTTGTTGTGACTGTCACAAAATTTTCTTCAGTATGGTTCCATATCTGCCCACTGTTCCGTATTTTGAATACCAGTACATATTTTTAAGGAAATTTTTTATCTGTTTTCTATGATTAAATATGATAAATATTATTATAAAGAAATACTGGCACTGTCCATTCTCCAATTCGTTTCCAAAACAAAGTTGACTCAACTCCGAAAATGGGTGGACGCTATCATTCTGATGTGCTTTTCCCGAATTTTTTCTCTAACGGTTTCTTTCCACCCAGTTTTACCATATGGCCAATAGTCAATTTCCCCAAACAGGATTTCAAATTTACTCAAATCAGGGTTTTTAAAAAATAAAAAATAAAAAAAAAACCTCAACTTAATTTCTATTAAATAAGTAAATTTTTTTCAAATATTTTTAAATATTTAGCAGATTTAAGAACAAATTTTTCCTAAACTAAAGCTCATTTTTGAAAAAAAAAAAAAAAAAAAAAAAAAAAAAAAAAAGCTTTTTTACACACTATTTATATGAAAATTTTAAATCTGCATAATGTACGTTAGTGTTGAAGATGTACTTAGAATTTACTATCATCCTCAGGATATCTTCAGGATATCTTGGGAAGGGGTACCTTCAAAAAGACCCTACTTGCTAAAAAAAAAACTGTTAAAAGTCCCTACGCGTACAGACAAATCCCTACAGTTGGCAACGCTGTGAACTTATCAGGTAAACCAACTTAAGGGGACTGGGACGTGAAATACCTTCAAAATTTCGATTTTTCAATTAGTGGCTTAAAAAATAGTACAGATTCTGTAGATTATAAATATATATAATTTATTGCTTCGGATACATTTTTTTTCTGTTTGACCATGGTTCGACAGAAAAAGTTGGCAGAAGAAAGTTCCTTGGCAATCAGTTTACAAAAGTTTCTGTTAAAAGTGTAGAGAATCTGAACTTTATTTATTATCCGAATTAAAAAAAAAAAAAAAAAAAAAAAAAAGGATACAGTAAAAACATGTAGGGAAAAAAAAATTACAACAAAATGACTATGGGACAAGAGTGTTTTAATTATATATAAACATTTATACTTGAAGGGTTTAAAATGTTTTTTATACTTTTCTCAATATCTGAATTTTTCTGTATATTGGTACACTTTGTGAAAAATCTGTTGAAAGTAGTTCTCTGAAATTTTAGAGAAAAGTAAAATAAGTGTCTCTGCATATAGTGAACTTATTTTTTTATGTAAAAACCTTTCAGCATTTTTAAAAATATTTTTAAAAACAGCAACTATATGTGCTAAATATATATATATTTCTAATAAGTAAAAATTGCCATTTTTGTTTTATATTTCTAAATAAAGAACAACAAAACATAAAATAGGTTCAGTGCATAAACAAAGGTATTTTCTATCATCATGCATGATTTCAAGGTAAGATTTTCGTTAGTTTTTTAGAAAAGTGTACCAAAGTGAATAAAGAGAAAAAATCCTTAAGAGTAAAATATGTATGTTTATAATGCTATTATAAAAAAACTGAAACACATAAGAGTAAATAATTTGCATCAAATATTTCTTGAACTTCTTGTTAATATCTCATAAAAAATTATAATTATACATGCATAATTAAAAAAGATATGGCTATTAAAGCAACAACCTAAATTTTCCACTTCTCGGATGTCACAAACGTCTCAGTTCCCTCAAGACGAATTAGTTGAAAAAAGCCCTAGATTTTCCCCCAAGAATTTCTAAAATCCCCTCGAAATTCCCCACAAATATTCAGTCCCCAAAAATGTCTCTTAGACCCTAAAAAGTTTCCCAAAATGAGGGCAAAATCCCCAATCTGGCAATATTGCTCTAACGGTTTCTTTTCATCTCTATTTCGACAAAATCGCAACAGACCTGACGCATGCGTATAGACATCATTAGACTTTAATCGTGAAAAAAACAGCACCTAAAATACGGAACAGCTGTCTGCTGTATCATTCAATACTATATAACAGCTGTCTGCTGTATCATTCGATACTATATAACAGCTGCTTCTCACAATAAATATGTTACATATGCAGTTAGGGGTAATTTTATAGAACAAATCCTGTAATGCATGCATACAGAAAATCGCAAAAGGGGAGAAACTGCATCTTTCCTTCTCAGCTGGTATACAGTCGGTAACAAATGTGTCCGAACACTAGCAAAAATTCCTATGTAAAAAAAGTGAACTTCATACGGTTTTGTTAAATAAATCCTTATCGAGTCATGTCCTTACACTGACAAAGAACAGAATTCGACAATGATTTATTTAACAAAACCGTATGAAGTGTGCTTTTTTACATAGGAATTTTTGCTAGTGTTCGGACACATTTGTTACCTACTGTACACATCAATTAAGTCTGCACAGTGAAAAAAGCTATATCGCCTCATTCTAAAACGAATACGTGGTCATTTCTAAATTAATAAAAAGAAATATAGATTTCCGATTTATGCATATAAGGTAACCAATTAAAGTGGATAGACGGAATGACTAAATATTCCTTGTCTACACTTTTCTAGATGGTGAAGCAATAATATGAATTCTTTTATCGCGAGAAATTCTCGCTTGATTTCCTAGAATTGTGTCATAAACCAAAATTATAGTTACTCAAACTCGCTTCTTGTTTCAGAGAATTTTAAATAAGTTTGATCTCACGATAATATAGGAAAACGATCTAGAATTCTAATAGGGGTTTTTAGAACTCGGTAGCAATGAGAAGTAGAAATTGTAAGGATGACATGGAACTGTTTTTACTATAGATACAATTTAGTTTCTAGATGTCAGTTATAAAAAAGAAAAAAAAAAATCTAGGAATTAATTTTCGTATAATGGTTATCTTAATTTTCAAGTTTGGTGCTTTTATCTGAGAGAAATTAAGATAGTCTTACCGTACACGGCATGAATTGTAGCATCGCAACGCCATCGTTAGACGGATATTTACAAAAATTGAATTGATATAATTTTTACTTTCCGAACATACATATGTATAAGTACACAAATGTTGTGAGGAATAAGTGTCAGCCATAATCTCCATTCCTCAATCTTAAAGTAATCTAACTTAATGCAACTTAAATAGTAAATAAGAGCACGAGACAAAGTTAAATACAAACAATACAAAGTTTATTAATGTTCAATTTCAAGGCGGGTGTTGGGCTAACTCTGTTTTAACTCTCAAATAACCTTAGGGGATAACTTCAGCAGTTCATAAAATAAAAGGTAAATTTATCTCACCAATACCAATATTATCGACGACTGCTCTCTGTCGACCCACTGAACTATTCTGGCACAAGAACCGTTGTCAGGATTCCCTTAACGCGACAAATTCTTCACTCAAATCTTACTCTATTCAACAACGCTACAAATCTCTACCATCGCTTAACACTCGCATAAGAACAATGCTCATTAACACCCCTCTTCTACTCCCCTCTTCACACACCTCTCTTACACACCTCCATCTTACACTACTTTCTAACAACTTCCTTTTTCTTCATTTCAATCAAACTTTTAAAATCGCTTCCAAATCCTCTGCCTCTCACAACTTAATTCGTTCGTTGCAGCACCATGTCGACACAAAACTATAATCCGACCAAAACTTTCGCCGAGTCATTGGCGTTGAAGCGATTTAACCATCCCAACTTAATACTTTGCTGGATTCAGCTTAATTTCAAACAAACTGTGGCGACCTTCTACAGTCTCAACCTCACAATGTATTCATATGTATTGTAATCATTTCAGAAATTCAAATTTGAGATTTTGATGTTTTTATACGTGTTGAGGTCCCCTGAGTTCGTTTTCAGTATTTTTACGTATGTGTGTGGGTTTGAGTATGCGTGTGAGTGAACACGCTAGCGTCTAAACGCTTTGCTCGAATGAGCTGAAAGTTGGTACAAATGTTGTAAGTCACCGTAGCACGAACCCTATTGATTTTGGGGAATCTAGCACTTATACATTGGTTTTCATAATTGTAAGGACACCCGTTTTTCTATATTAACTAAACACTGAAAACTATTATTTAAACAAATATATTTTTTATTAATTTGAATTTCATTAATAGACGATATTTAGAAAGTTTTATCGTCTTTTTATCTTAAAAAACTTTAAATACGGTGAAAAAAATGATTTTTCCGATGTTTATAATTATAAGGACAGCTCGAATCTTAGTATTTTTTTTTTTTTCAGTTATTCTTTAAATTAATAGTATATAGGGCAGGGATGGAACACGGGCGCAGAATTCATACCACTATCGATGTAAGAAAATTTTCTACTTCTTAAATCAACGATATTATAAGTACAGAAATTTCTTAAACGGATTCCGGTATGAATTCTGCGCCCGTGTTCCATCCCTGATAGGGTCTTTTTTTAGGGTGAAACAGTCAGACATTCTCTCTGATATATATATATTAATATTCAGTTTCAATGCCATTTCATACATCATAGATGATATTCTGAATACATTTAAGCTATTCAAAATTGCTTTCCACTTGCATGCACTTTTCTAATATGATAAGTTATTGTTTTTTCAACTTTTAGGCCACGGAAAGGCAATAATATGGAGGTTACTTTCTTTAAACTATTTTTTATTACTCTAGAAATAGAGCAAAAACGTAAGTTTTGTTGAAAAAAAAATTATTACCCAGCCCCCACCCCTCTTTAAAATGTAACAAAAATCTGAGAATTCCACGTTTAAAATTTACGGATATTCTCTTGATGTTCATAATAATAGAAAAAAATACTGAATTCATTCTGCTTTCAGTAGAAATAGATCCCTAGAACACCATAGATACACCTTTAAAATGCCTGATTCATATCTGCCTTTAAAAAATCAGCTCTGTCTTTCGCTATCCTCAGATCGTGGCAGTAACTGTTAAAACCATTTGGTTAATCAAGAATAAAATGTTTTTCATCCTAAAATGCAACATTTTACCATTTCGTATTGTCTTTATTCAACTTTAACACAGACGTTCTTTCCTCCATTAAATGCTTATTGATTATTACAGGTTTTTTATTCATTTTAACATATTATTAATTATTTTAAACATGCATAAATGTGGACACCAACCTTTCGTTAAAAATTATGAGCAAATTCAGCAGCAGTCATTATGAGTAGAACAGTAAGAAGAATTATGAGTCTTCGATCTTTGTAAAAAATTGAACCAGCAGTTCAACGTTTGTTCACATTTCCTTCAGCAATTTTAGATCTTTGAATTTCATTAGAAATTCGGTGGATTGAAATTATCCTTCCACTTAGAAAACACATTTATCATTCTTCACTACATGATCGTTCTTTTTTTCGATGAATTATCAGTAATGTCCGTCCAATAAAATTTGAAGGCTTATATATGAATTAATCTAGCCCAGTAGTTAACAAATTCGCATGTCAACTGTAATTTATCCGCTTGTCAGTTAAATAAAACGAAAAAATTTCTTGATTGTCTCTATAATTATGTACATCTAAAAACGTGGAGAAAAAAATATTTTGCATTATTTTTTATTAATTTTGTTTCATATTAAAAAAATATATAGCAATTTTTTTATTTTAAAATACTAGATATATTAAGTGCACTTAGTATAATCTTGTTAACAATTATTTTTACATTAGATATTTCAAAATATAAAGTGTACTTATAAATATGAGAAGGAGGGTATATTTGATTGCACAAATACGTATAATATTAAGAAATAAATAACACACAGATTACGAAAGAAACGCCCGCTGGCGGAGTTAAAGATTTTCAAATGACTTGAATCACGTCAGCGGTCGTGAAAGTGTTAACTAATAATTTTGTAATATTTTATATACTGATATACATGACAGACGAATAATCTTCGAAGTAATTAGCCAAACTTTACAGTTAAAATTTAATGGTGGGCATTGATTTTTTATTTATTTATTTATTTATTTATTTATTTGTGTTTGAACGTAAAATTGCAAAATTAGTTGAAGTGTTAACAAGGAAAATTGTTGTTCAAAAATAAATATACGTCAATAATTGAATTCTGGACGATCATATCGTCTAGAATTTTATCGAAGTTTATTTAATAAATCACACTGTTAGAGTATAATTTACTAAAATGGCTTGAGGGGGATTTAGTATAACTGCAATTGTTTTGATCAAATAATTCTTTCGATAGGTCAGTTTCACATAGGTTGAATAATAATAGGTTGATATATAAATGACATTAGTTTCTTAAATACATTTACTTTGTTTTGTAAATGGAAAGAAGGAGTTGCATCCAAAAGATCTTTTTAATTTAAGTTTCCTTAAATAGTACTGGTGAGTTTTAATTGATTAGCCGAATTAGATGCAAAGAATGCGTTGATTCTTTGGTTTGTGCAGTAAGAAAACTAAATAGCATAATAAAATTCAGGTGTCCATTTGATCATATTTTTAGCATCTATTGGTACATCCTTTCTAAAAATATCATTCAGAAACATACACATAAACCATTAAAAAAAAAAAAAAAAAAAATCAAAAGCTTTGCATCAGTTTAATGTGTCGTAGGCTTGTGAGTTTTAATTAATTAGTTTGGATTAATTTTAAGAAAGGGAATTTATGTTCATTGAAGGCGCAGCAACATGTCTCCAGTTTTATTCGAAATAACAATGTCCCAAATAATGATCCTAGGATGTTGGGTGTATGTTTCGTGCTTAAAAATAAACAAAAAAAAAGTGTTTATATCGTGCAGATTTCTGACTAAATTCAATTTAATAAGTTAGATCATTAAAATACAGTTACTAAAAATGGCATTATGGGAAATCGTAAAAAATCGGAAATGGTAAAACTGCATTTGTCTTTATCAAAAATTTCTCTCGGAAGGTCAGTTACATACTCACAGAACTTAATAGTTATTTACTGGATCTTAGGTTATTATACACATTTATTTTGCTTAGCAAAAGAAAAGACATTTTTTTGCGTAAAAAGTTCTTTAGGATTTAAATTTTCATATGCAGCACTGAGTTGGAAATAATTAACAGAATTGCATGCAAGAGAGGATTAGGTGCTCAAATTTTTCATTAAGAGAACTGAATAACATCATATATCTTGGGCAAACTTTCGATCAAATTTTATCATTTATTGGCACATCCCTTGAATAATGACATTCAGAAACATACATACACACACAAAATAAATAAATAAATAAATAAATAAAATAAAAGAATGGCTTTAAAAGGAATAAACTACACCTTTTTTTAAATACAGTAATTTCATAACCACTTGTCCATCAACATATAGGCGTACTAAAATTACTGACGGTATGAGAATCCTCGGCGCTAAAAAGTAAAAAGTGTGTACGACAAAATTTGGGGCACATTAGATTTCAGACAAGTATGACGTCTGTAAAAAACTAGCCGAACGAAGAAAATGTTCTCCCTTTCAAACCAATCAGAGGTGAACGGACAAGATTTCCTGAAGAACATTTACCGACTAACACTTTTGCGCTATCACTCACAAATATAAGGTTTGAGTAGTTGAGCATGTCGCGGCAAAACTTTATTCCTCTATACATGGCGGCCGGCATTCATGTGAGTGGCATAAGTAAAATGACGCTCATATGCCAAATTTAATTTAAATTATTTTCAGTGGGTTAAATTCAATTTAATTTTATTAAAAGAGCTATTTTAAAACATTTTCGACTCCTGAAAGAAACTGTTTTCCTTATATATAAAAAAGCATAAAATTTTACGAAATCTAGTTTTTACGAAAATGTTATAATTGCTGTAGTAATATTTTGAATCAAAATATTAATTATCCACTTTTTTTTTTTTTTTTTTTTAATCATCACATTTTCGTAAACGTATTCGTATGGGAAGAAAATACTGTATTATTATGACTGCAAATTAGAACTGTTTTATATCAAACAAAGTAATACAGTTTTACAGGTAACAGTCTTTTATTATTATTATTATTATTTAAAAGTACAGGTTTTAATCTATTAAAACATTTTCAAAAGTTTATAGTTTAGTTTTATAGCTAGTTATGCTTTATTTCCACACAAATTTAGTTTATACTAAACCAAGTAACCAAATTTTCAAAATAAGAATAGTAACAATAAAATATAATGCATTTAATTATAATACATATATAACTATCACAAACACGTAATCAAGATGAATGAGAAATTTTCAAATTTATTGCTACCGCTATTTTTTTAAAATAAACTCTACCCTGCATAATCATCGCACATTACTACAAATATGCCAGAAATATCTCTGCATAAAATTAGTGGTGGCAAAAAAAAAAAAAAAAAAAAAAAAAAGGCAGCAATTTCTTATCTTTGACAGTTTTCCGAAAAAAGAACGGAAAGTACGACCCCTGAATAGTAAATAAATTTATTATTTCTTATATATTTCATTATTATACAGTGTTTTATTAAACTATTATAAACGATAAATATCAGTTAAGCAAGATATCAATAATACATCATAAGATGAACTTTAATTTGTTGATGATGTATGTATCTAGTTGTAAAAAAAAAAATTGAAGTATCTTTTGAAATAACATATTGAGTTTAATTTGAATAAAATATTTCAAATGTTGAGGCCGACTACTGTTATACCATAGTCTCCTAAACTAGATGCCTGTCGCGTGGCTCGGAAACTTGGTAACAGTTAAAGCGGTAGACATCGCCATCTGGTACAAATTGCGCGACTTTTTTATTCAACTGTCACCAATAATTTTAAGAAGCCATATATGATAAATATAATCGACGTTTTTTCGATTCTATTTGACTTTTATGTATATCAAATTCCACTTTAAAAAAATTTTAGTGGCTGTTGAATAAAAAAGTCGCGCAATCTGTACCAGGTAGTGCTGTCTATCGCCTGAACTGTTGCCAAGTTTCCGAGCCACGCGACATTCATCTAGTTTAGGAGGCTATGATTATACATTAAGTCGTGCAAAGTCAATGCAACGTTTTTAATTTAGTTAAAAGTTAAGTTAACGTTAAATTTAAATTGTTACGAAATTTCTTTAATAGAATATAACATTTGTTAAGTCTTCTGGAATTTCTCACATATTCAGAATTTATTTTAATTATTATAATAAAGTATAAAGTAACATTTATGTTGTAGAAGAGAAAAGACGATGAGGTGTGGAAGGGAAAGTCAGCTTTTATTACTGGAGTTTTTATTGTTTGTACATATACAATTAAAATATAATAAGTGAACTTATTTAATTTCAATGCAAAATTTTACTTGCCATTTTACGAAGCAATTTGAGTAGCTTGATAATAGAGGTAGTTATCTGCGTACAAACTTATCTGTTTTTTATATTAGTTTCGGCAGCAATCAAAATGCCAGTACTGAAGTATAAATATTAAGTTTAACCTTTATACCAACGTCGTTGCTTATGTTTTTTCATTAAAGTTCTTTTTTTTTTTAACTATGTTTTATTAAAATAATGTCATTGACTTTGTATTAAAATAAATTTAAAAACAAGTCTAAATGATTGTAATAATTCTTTAGTTTTAAAATGAAATTTCTGTTTAAATGTTTTTAAGACTTATCACCTGCTGGTTCATGAAGTCTGTGGAATATCACATGAAAATCAGTCCAGGCTTTTTTTTCCTTTAGGATATTAACATAGAAATTTCAAAAGTAAATTCATAAGTAAAATTTAAACGCTCCTGACTTCTAATCTGAATTTTCCATATAATACACAGTCGAACCTCGTTAACCTAAACGTGAATTACTTTCAACGTGATCTGTTTCCCCAATCCCCACCAAAATAAACATTAGTTTCTGAGTTACTGACAGCATGAACTACTGATAACGTGAACAATTTTTTTATTCCCTTTGTCTTGGCGATTTAAAATGATGCTAATCTGCCAAATGATAGGAATATAGTGGAAATATTCAGTCGCTTTTCTGCATATTTTCATTACTCGTAATACTTTCCTACGTTTGTTTCTATTTGCCGCCCGACCACTATTAGCAATTGACGCTGCAGTAAACGGACATTTTGTGTTATGTTGACCCGCTTAACACTGTACAGACAGTAAAAAAAAAAAAAAAATCTAATTTCGCCACAAATCATCCTAGAAATATGCGGCTGGTGTCAATCGATTAGTGCTAATGTCTAGTTTATAATAGTATAGTTAGATTTTGCTTAAGGGTTCGTCTACATATTATGTAAAACAGGCCTCAAGTCCTTTTTTTTCAATGGCAACCCCAAATTTCGACCGCATATTCAAATTTCTGAGATCAAGGTGGTTCAGAAAAAGTTCTATGTATAAACTTATAATCGAAAATGTATTAGGAGTCTGTTTACATATTTAAAAAAAATAAATTATGTGTACAATAGAAAACACATTATTGCGATTCATACCGGGAAAAAAGTACTGAAATTTAAATTATGATATAAAACGAAGTTAAACTATCCGAAACTACCAAAAGAAATGTGTTTGCCTGGAAACTTATATATAACATATATTTTACTCTATATAACTATAACTAGAACTAGCAGGCTTCGCCTGCTTCGTTGGGCACTATATTTAAGGGATTTCGTTTTAATTGAATACTTGAAACGTTTAAATAAGTATATTTCGATTGGCGACTATTTTCTTCAAGGTTTCAGTATGGGATATCCTTGATAATATCGAACATTTTTTGAACTTCTCGAATCTGTGCAACAAAACTATCATTAAAACGAATATTCTCGAAAACAGTCAAATAGAAATGTTAATTCTTCGAATATTCTGCAAACAGTTGAACTGTTACTCGTACACTAAAAGTCACTATTCGATAAATGGTTGAATCAAAGACCGTACGTAAGTCGTTTTCGCAGCAATCACTGTAACGCATGTATGCACGCTTCACGCACATGAAAACCAAAGTAAGGGAAAAAAACATCACTGGACACCCCTACCTCGCTGTGCATGAATCTCAGAACACACGAAACTCGGTTCCTCGGCAATCACTATCGCGCACGTTACAACCAAAAAACATCACTGGACACCCCTACCTCACAGTGTATGAATCTTAAAACGCACGAAACTCGGTTCCGCGGCAGTCATTATCACGCACGTTAAAAAAAAAAAAAAAAAAAAAAAATCATCACTGGACACCCCTACCACGCTGTGCATGTATCTGAAAGCGCATGTAACTCGGATCCGCGGCAATCACTATCACGCATGTTTTAAAAAAAAAAAAAAAAAAAAAAAAAAAAAAAAATCACTGGACAAAACTACTTCGCCGTGCATGAATCTGAAAACGCACGAAACTCGTTTTCACAGCAGTCACTGTCAAGCATGTTAAAACCAAAACCAAAAGTCATCAGCGGACATCCTTTCCTCAAATTAATGAAAATCAAATAAACCAATCAAATCTCTCGTAATTCCTCACAACCTAGCTCTAGTTCAACTTAAAATACACTCAAATCAATGAAAATCAAATAAACCAATCAAACCTCTTGTAATTCCTCAAAACGTAGCTCTAGTTCAACGTAAAATATGCTCAATTCAATGAAAATCAAATAAACCAATCAAATCTCTCCTATGATTCTCCATTCTGCGTTATTATAGAAATGAAAAGTTTTATTTTCATATTTTTATTAATTAAAATAAAACTAATCAAAAATTCGAAAGTGTGACTTCTATGTGCACAATGACGTTTCGGAGGGCACCTTTGTGTTAACTTACGTAACTGTCCGAGCTACCGTTTTCGAGAACAGTCAAATATACATATTTAAATATTGCTCACTTAATAGTATAAGATTAAATCCAGCATAACACGCTACCATAAAACACGACAAAAAAATTTCGAGTAGTACTCATTACAGGGCAATGAACAGTCCCGTACAACGCGAAAGACAAATTTACATTTTCACATAGTTAATCAAATTTTAGATTCCTCTAAGGCGTAAATGCCTTATATTTGATAGTTAAAAAAAAAAAAAAGACTAATTTATTACGCCACTGTGTGCGTTAAAATTTAAATAGTTTGAGTCATATGAACTGTACGATATTCAGTTACAAAAATGTAAGTGGCAAGATAAATTCTTATGGTACTAATGGTGATAATAATAATAATAGCAGTAAAAATTCAGAAAAATGTTTACTAACTAAGAAAAAAGATATTATCTATCTCTGTTGCGTATATATTTATTTTGTACAGCAAGCCACGCATGAAAGTAATTCTTTAAAGTGTTACATTTGATTTGAGGTGTAAAATCCTACAATATACAACATACAAAAATATAGATAATAATATTTAAACAAAAAATTAATGGTAAATATCTGGAAAAGGATATTTAACATTCAAGAAAAGAGATACTGTTAAAAAGCATTTCTATTTTGAGAATAAGTCTCGCCTTTATACGTGTCTCTAAAACATCAAATTATTTAACATATTCATTATTAAATATCTCAATTTTTCTTATCAACAATCGAAACGGTATATTTCATTTATTTATAGAGTTAAAAAAAAAAAAAAAAAAAAAAAAAAAAAAAGAAAGAAAGAAAACTTTTTAAAGCGAAATATTTTTTCAGAATAAGCCAGAATTTGAGTTTTCTTTTTTTTTCTTTTGGAATGCCATCGAAATTTCCCGCCTGCAATATGCTAATTTTACAAAAATAGGTTAATTTGTATAATAAACAACGAAACCATACTTAAAAAACAATAAAATGTAATAATAATAATAATAGAAATAATAATAAATAAGTAGGCTAGCGTAGTGCTAGTTGTCACAAGGGTTAGTTGTCACAACCTAGTAACGCGCAATTTATGAAATAGTCTGTAACATTTCTGATTAAATATTTTTATAAACATAATTCTTATGACGCGCTTTACAATGTAAGCACAATCGATGCTGCACAAAAATTGTTAATGAGAGGTTCTGTACACCTGCTTTATTTTCGCTAGTTAGTGGGGGAAAAAAATATTTCGTAAATTTTGATTAACGGTTAGTTAATTTTTACTTTAAAGAAATGTGTTATAGATATTTATTTAGTCTTTGTGTTGAGTTATAAAATGCATATTTAATTTTATGTATAAATCGTTATATTTTTTTTTATAAATAAACAAAATGTCCAAAATCATACGATGGGGCAAGTTGTAACATGTTAGAGGCGTGGCTTGGGGCGATGCCTACAATCAAAGCTCGAAGTCTCCGCCCATTTTTAGGAAACTTTCAGAAATGAAAACGTTTTGGCTTCTAAGCCATTACTATATTTATGCAGAAATATTTTCTATGTTCTTATATTATAGTACCGTGATTATTTAATCACGAATTATAATCACGATTTAATCACGAATTAGAGAATGTTGCAGAAAAATAGTGGTAGAAAAAAAAGCAGAAATTTCTCATCAATGAGAGTGCCCTGAGAAAAGGGCGGAGAATTCGAGCTCTGTTGAACCCTCTCTGTAGCAGAAGAATTTGTATAATGCTTAATTTGCAAAATGTGAGCACACATTAAATGCATGTCAGGAACAAAATATCATTTGATTGAATTAATTTCAACTCTGATTAAGATTGACTTCTATGTTAATTTTATCTTTAATTTTTCTTTATTTTACTAAATCCATTTGATATAATTCATTTTTACTATACAAAGAAGATTATAATTTAATATTAGTTATTAATTGCCTTTTTTTTATATTAAATTAACTAGCAGGCTACGCCCGTTTTGCTGATCACTACATTTAAATGAATCTTCAAACGGATTGGACAATTATTTATTTTTCAGATCACATTATAAATAAAAACTAATATAATTACATTGAAATCGCCCTGTACCTCGCTTTGTGTACCCGTGCCTACGGCAGCTCTTTCTCTGCCCGCACTGAATGAGGAGCAGGTTCCCACTGCCCGCAGAAATCTTTTTTTTTTTTTGGTGACTGTACAATGATTTAAAACACATTAATTTAGGATTTTAATGAAAAAGCTGTTACAGAATATTCCATTAAAAAAAAAGAAAAAAAAATCTCTTAAGTATGCTTTTTAAATTTCTACATTTTTCCCGCTTAGATTTTGTGACAAGTAAATGTTTGAAGTGATGGTATTAAACTATTGAATATTATTAGTATAAACTAAAATTAAAATTAAAAAAAAATAAAAAAGCACTTCATACTATCAAAAAAAGAATTGTTTTTAAAAAAGTAGTAAAAGTTTTAATGATTTTGATTAAATAACAACTTTAATATATATATATATATATAAGAAAGAAAGAATATTTTTAAATAAATCATATTCCCTTAAGGATAAGGAACATTTGTTTATTTGTTTATTTATTTATTTTTTAAGAGATTACTCTATTTTTGTTTCCAAGTTAAAAGGGCACAAGAAAAGCCTAATTTGATTAAGATTGTATACCCCCCCCCCCTTTCACTCTAACCAGCATTGTCAAAAGAGAAAGAAGAGAGATATCCTAATTTTTTATATTTGCAGTTTGGTAATGACAGATGATTTTATCAATAACACTTTTATGTTTGCAAAAGAAAAAATAATAAAAATTTTGCTTTTTTTTTTTAAAAAAAGCAATTAATTTGGATGCTCAGCATTTGCCTGTGGTGAAACTCTTCTTGTATGCAAATAAGTCAGAGAGCAGTTATCTGTGGTTGTGAATTGATTACAAATGCAGGCGACTGCCACAATTTACTTCCAAAATTTCCAAACACTGGTTTTTAATAATGCTCTTCAACTAAAAAATAATAAAGAAGATCAGTATTCGGAAATAGTGGTTAGCAAACTACAGCGCATTTGCAAAAGAAGTTTATAAACGGATCTCTGCATAAAAACACAAATTATATTTCCTTAAAAATAAGAAACATTTGTTTATTTTTGTAAGAGGTTACTCTGTTTTTATTTAAAATTAAAAATGTTACAAGCAACCGCCATTCTTCATTCTAACCAGTAATGTGAAAAGATAAGGAAGAGGGAGATTCTAATTCTAGATATGTGCAGTTTAGTATTGGCAGATGATTTTATCAGTATTATTTTTATTTTTATGTTTGAAAAAGAAAATTTAATGAAATTTTAGCACTTATGTTAAAAAAAAAAAAAAAAAAAAAAGTTAACTTGGATGCTTAGGTATTTGCCCTGTGGGAAATCTGTTCTTCCATCCAAATAAGTCAAAAAGCTATTGTCTATGGTTGTGAATTGTTTACAAATACAGGAGTCTGCCAGAATTTACTTCCACTATTTTCAAACTTTGATTTTTTTTATAAAGTTCTTGACATGAAAAATAAGGAAGATGGGTATTCAAAAATAGCGGTAGCGAACTACAGCATGCTTGCATCCCTGCATATATGAGACACGCAACCAAAAGAAAATGCAAATATATATAGAAAAAACAAAACAATTTTTTACTTTTGACAGCGTCTGTACCGTAACTACTAAAATGCTGTATTTAACGTGGACAAAGCTGATAATTTTGTATCTATATAATTAAGCTTAATGCATCCCTAAGTATTTTTGATTGATGGAAAAGAAAAAAAAAAAAAGCATATATATTTATTACTGAAGCGTCAAATATATTTTTGATTAATTTAACGAAGATTTTGCAGAATATATGCAAATATAGAATATATGAATAAACCCTTCCAAACATTCCTCATATTCAGACAAAAAAAAAAAAAAAAAGAAGAAGAAAAAGAAAAAGAAAATTCAAAATGTTTTAAAACATATCTTAAGAGCCAAAATACTAACATTTAAAAATTAAATTTTTATTTCTTTATCTTTTAACCACAAAAAGTGTAAAATTAATAAATAATAAATCAAACTTTTTTTTTTTTTTTTGTATTATTAAAGCATCTGTAAAATAGAATAAATAATATCTTCTTAATAGATTCAGAAATAGCTGTCATTTGAGAAATATCTAATATTTAATCAGTTTTCTTAATAAATGCTTACATGTTGCTAAAATTAAACTTTGCTCTAAAAGCCTTACTTTATTCCATATTTTATTTATTTATTTTATTTTATTTTATTTTTCACTTCAGTTTTTAAATTAATGAGACTTTTCAGACATACGACAGCATGGAGATTGAAAGAATATTTCAGTACCATAACAATAACAACGAAATATATATTTGTCTTGGCGATTTAAAATGATGCTAATCTGCCAAATGATAGGAATGTAGTGGAAATATTCAGTCGCTTGGATTGCATATTTTCATTACTCGTAATACTTTCCAACGTTTGTTTCTATTTGCCGCCCGACCGCTATTAGCAATTGGCGCTGCTGTAAACGGACATTTTGTATTACGTTGACGCGCTTAATACTGTACAGTCAGTAAAAAAAAATATATAATTTCGACACAAATCATCCTAGAAATATGCGGCTGGTCTCAATCGATTAGTAATAATGTCTAATTTATAATAGTATAATTAGATTTTGCTTAAGGGGTCGTCTACATATTATGTAAAACAGGCATCAACTTCTTTTTTTTCAATGGCAACCCCAAATTTCGACCGCATATTCAAATTTCTGAGACCAAGAAGGTTCAGAAAAAGTTCTATTTATAAACTTATAATCGAAAATGTATTAGGGGTCTGTTTATATATTTAGAAAAAATAAATTATGCTGTACAATCGAAAAGACATTATTAAGATTCATACCGGGAAAAAAGTACTGAAATTTTAATTATGATATAAAACGAAGTTAAACACAAGCGGATAACCACAGAACGACTTCTTGTGTTAAAACTTAGAAAAAATTTTAGCTTGAGTTCGTGTCTCTTGCGCATGCGTAAAAAGAAAGCTGAAAAGGGGAAAAAGTACCGTACGGGGAGAAATTAAATACATTTTCCCTCTAAGTATAGTTATGTTTGTTTACCACTTTAACATTTTTTTGACTGTGATAATGTTCTGACTCGTTCTAAGGAATTGACTACCAATATAAATTTTATAATTTTATCGCATTACTTAAAATGTTTTATTCGTTATTGTACGTTAAACGGCAAAGTCTTGAATGACGGAATTATTTTGTAATTAAAGTATACGCTAAGGTGTCAAATGTTTCGAGGAAGTATGTATGAGACGCAATTCAAATGTAGGATATGGATGTTTCTCCTCTCTTACTTGTATTTCGGAAATTTTCAGCTAGTTGGTGTTACATCAAAAGCAAAAAGTTTTATTTATTTTCTTGCTTTAATGTAAACACTTGCAGGATTGCCTCGCAAGATTGTTTCCAGCTATTGTGATATCGAATCAGTAAGTTTACTTATGTCTATTTCTCAAAGATTAAGTATAATTTTGTCTTTTTTTTTTTTTTTTTAACCACGAATGTAACACATGATAAGTGATTTAATGTAGCTATTATATTTTTCACATACTTTGAATAATGTAATTGTAATACAGGAATCCAATTAAAGAATAAGTTGTAAATTTTAATTATTATTAATAATCTTTTTGCAAATTTAATGTATATTAACCTGTAATACCTTTCAGTTATGTAGGAGCAACTTTTATTTTTCATTCAGAATTATAAATTTTTTAATTATTCCATTACACATAATATATATACATATAAATCGTTCTGTACTAATAAAATATTTTTACACTTAATTATAATACATTTACGTGTTCTGTTATTCATGCTGAACAATACTTACTAATAACACTGTAATTTTTAAATAATCATGATTAGAATAAAGTACCATCATATTCTGATAATTTAAAGTAAGAACTGATTTGATTTTGCTTCCCTCCCCCCCCCCTCCTTTTGACCAGAAAAAAGAACATTTTTTTTCTGTTCATTCTCGAGGACAATTTTTTTTTCATACATTGATTTATATTTTTTAATTTGTTATTGTTTTAATTAATTGTTATAATTTAAATTTGTTTGCTTTACATTTGTTAGATTTAAAATTTCTATTTATTTTTGTTGAATTTATTTATTATTTTACTTGCACATCAAATTTGCAAGGAGAAAGTTATATTTATTTCTGCAATGGATGTAGAAGTAAATTCGCTGCATGATTGTCCAGAATGTGGAAAGAATTTTTCAAAATCTTCCAATTTATATACACATCTACGAAATATTTACGGTATTGAAACTTCTTTCCCAACATCCCAAATAAATTGCTCTCTTTGTCCTTCAAAGTTAAGACTAAAAAAAAAAAAAAAAAAAAAAAAAAAAACACTAGAACATTTGAGTGCGCAGCACACTATAGATTTGATTAAAAGTGAACTAGAATTTGAATCATTCGATTCTTTTCTAACGTGGAAGAAAGAAACTAGCATCCATTATTTCCTTAAATTATCTAAAACAATATTTGAAAAGATTTTTTAAGAAAAGATAAAGTATTAATAATTTTTAAAAGCTCAGCAACCAGAAGACACAAAATATAGAACAGCTAAATATATATATTTATATTACAGGCTAAAAATTGGAATTTCATAGCAAAATGTAGCGTAACAAAAGTTTAAACAGAGTTAAATGTGTAAATTTCACAAAGAAACTGAAACTAATCAAAAATACACTATGGTCATGTTATTGACAATCAATTGTAAAATCATTCAATCATTAAACTAACTGTTAATGCTAATCGTTCAAATTTTCCTATTTCTAGTTTAAGTATAAAACTTTTCTCCCTTTTTCCCTTAAAATTCCCAACGTTTTCAGAGATGATATGTTAGAAATGTAAATTGTATATGTGAAATTTCTTTTCAATGATCAATATCGACGTGTTTTACTGTGCGAAAATAAATAATTCTTGTGATGTATATATATAAAATAAATAAATAATAATAAATGGGCAAAAAAATAAAAATAAATAGCAACTGAAGCTGGAAGTAAAATATATACAAGAGTACAAGGTTATGAAAATGACAAGTACTAAATAATCAATGCGATTTTTCATTGACAAAAGATTGCGATTGGTGTATAGATAACTGCAGTATATCCTCATTAATCAAAACAATTAACATTATAAACTGAAAAATGCTCATATTTAAAAGAAAAAAAATTGGAAATTTTATTTATTTATTTTTGTTAAATATTTAAATAACATAGATAATTTAAAAGTATTCATCTCCTTAAAAATCTATTAAACTGATTAACAGAATAAAAATAACTAATAAAATTGTCTATTTCTGATTATGTCTAAATATTAATTATTCCAAATCCATCCATACTTAATTTGCGTGTTTATTTGCATCACGGAGTAAAAAGACAGGAGAAGAAGGTAACGCTGAAATTTTGTGATGTTGTTTTCTAATGTTTACAGATGGCGCCAGCGTGCAATCCTTCCTTCTCTCCAGCTTCCGCAATGTTATTCAATGGGGAAATGTCTCGTTTTAATTATTTTTTTAAAAATAATATCAAGCTGAAAAAATTTCGATTGAAAGCAAATTTCATTAAATAGATTATTCTAACCAACATGTTTTTTTTAAGAGCCATTTTATACTAATTTTACTTTGAAAGAAAGCTTTTAAAAAATGACGATTCTTATGAACCGAAGCTAGCTAAAACAGATAATTGGGAGGAAGGAGAATGGATGAAATTTTGTAAAGAAAAAAATAAACTTACTTTAAGTGCAGAAAACACGAACTCGGACTTTATTTTTCTCCTAGGGCTTTTTTTTTTTTTGTTTTTCTTATCACTATCATAGCCTGTTTTACAACTAGGAACGAAACATTTATTTGAAACATCTGAATTATGCAGTTTTAAGAACTTACAAAGAAATTAAATTGCTTAAAATAAAAATTTTTAAATGTACTCCAGCAAAATTTTATTGAAAACAACAGTATATCCGCGCCGAGGTAGGGAGGAATGACTAGTGGCGCCCTCAATATTTACCAAATATTTAGATCACAGTTTCGTAGCTTTCTCCCATTGGACCTTCAACTCCTATTAATATTACTCCGTGATTTGCATGTAAAAATGTAAACACAACAAAATAGGGATAAACCACTTATTTATCCCTTCACAGCTTTTCTTTTACGCATGCGCAAGATGCACTCGAATCGAACGCAAAATTTTCTAAGTTTTAACTTTTTTAACCGACTTCAAAAAAAGAAGGAAGGTTCTCAATTCAAACCGTATGTTTTTTTTTATGTTTGTTAGCTCATAACTTCTGAACGGATGCTCCGATTTTGATAATTTTTGTTTTGTTGAAAAGGTCTTGGTCTGCAATAGGTCCCATTGTAATATCTTAACGATCTAAAGAAAATACAGGGTGCCCAAAAAAATCAGTCCCAACTCTTTTAACTGCTAAACGGCTGCAGCTATAGTGATAAAAATGGTATGTAAGTATAACAAAGTGGTCCATGCAGCGCAAGGCTTAACCGCTGTGCCACCTGGTGTAAAACAGCGGAGTTAGTTTTCCTATCTCGAAAACGGTTCTAAAGGAAAAAGTGAATTATAAAGTTGAAAAGTAGCATCGATTTAGTACAAAAAGACAGTTTAGACATTCATGCTAGCTTTCCTATTTCGGAAACGGTTCAAGACAGGGGGAAAAAGTGAATTATAAAATTGCAGAGCATCATCGATTTAGTAGGAAAAGATAGTTTAGACATTGATGCTAAAAATATAATGCTAAAAACGTGCATTTGTTTGTTCGCAATTTCTTACAATATGCACACTTGAGCTACATCGCACACGTTGTATCGTAGCTGGTGAGACATACGCTATATAGTTCAAAATACGGTTACTTGATACTTTTTGTTTTGTTGTAAAGATCTTGGTCTGATGTAGATCCCATTGTAATATTTTTGCAATCTAAAGAAAGTAAAACGCCATCTGGTGAAAAACAGCGGAATTAGCGCTCATATCTCAAAAACGGTTCAAGATAGGAGAAAAGTTAAGTACAAAGTTGTAGAGCATCATCGATTTACTACAAAAAGACAGAATTTAGACATTATTGCTAAAAATAGAACGCTTAAAACATACAGTTGTCTGCTCGCAATTTCCTACATTGTGCACACTTGAATTACGTTGCACACTTTGCAGCGTAGCGGATGGCACGTATACTCTGTGGTTCAAAGTACTGTTACTGTAAGCTGTCACATGCTGGTGGAAAACAGTGGAGTTAGCGTTCCTATCTCGGAAACGGTTCAAGACAAGGGAAAAAAGTGAATTATAAAATTGCAGACCATCATCGATTTATTACGAAAAGATAGTTTAGATATTTATGCTAAAAACAGAACTCTTAAAACGTGCATTTGTTTGTTCACAATTTCCTATTTTGTGCACACTTAAACGACATTTGTTGTAGCGTATGGGTATATGTTGTAGCGTAGCGGGTGACATTTATGCTATGTAAAATTCAAAGTATGGTTATTGTAAGCGGTCACATCGATTAACGCATAGACGTTTTAAACCGACTTCATAAAGGAAGAGGTTCACAAAACAAACCATGTTCCTGATTGTTGTTGTTGTTGAAATTTGTTAGCTTTTAACTTCGTAAGAGATGATTTAATTTTAATACTTTTTTGTTGTATTGATCTTAGCCTAAAATAGGTTTCATTATGATTTCATTAAGATATAAACAAATTACAGGATACTCACAAAAGTCTGTTCTCACTCTAGCTGCTGAGCGCATGCAGCTGCACTGGTAAAAGTAGTATGTAAGTATCGATGTTGAAACTTCTGTCCGTCAGCTGCAATGCATATTTTGCTCTTTGTTTGAACTTTAGGCTGCGCAATTTCCAGCACAGCGGGTGACACGTATTCAGTGTAAAGTTCAATATATATGCCTAACAGAATTTTTGGTCACTAATACAGCGTAACCGTCCTTTACATTTCTAAAGACTTTTTAACTTAACGTATGTTCATTCAACAGATAGTTTTTTGCTCATATCCGATAAAGGCAAGAAAAGTGACACAACTTAAAAATGCAGCATTTGAGAAAAATCAACTTAAAAATAACTTGACTAGTATAAAACTGGCACAACTGTCTCTCGAGTGGATAACTTTATAGATGGAGATGTAACTTTTTTGTTCACATTGGGTGCATTTCATGTATTTTTCAGTGACATAAACCATTTTTTGAGTTATGTCACTTTTCTTGGAAGTTGTGATTTGTGAAGCTGCCGTCGAACGTCTTCTGATGTTCTGCTATATGAATAAATTTTCACTGAAAAGAGAAAAATAAAATATTTTTGTAAAAAAGTAGAACCGACTCCAAGAAATGGGAATGAAATGAAATAGTAAATTGCGCCTAAAAGTATAAAATAATTTCCTTCGCCAAACAACCTATAACACTACAATTAATCATAACTTTTGAAGTCGGCGCAAAATTAAATAAAAATTGATAACTTTATTCAATACAAAAATCAAATCCTATTCAATATACACATCTCACATTGTCACCTACAAAACGCAGCCGAAAACAACTTTGATTCAAGAAAACAAATAAGATTTCGTAAGCAGCAAAAGTTGGCGAAGATCCTGGTATCCGACGTCCTCGGTGAAAGAAAAATCTCAAAATGTTCTGGCAAACATATTTAATTTCTTTAGGATATCATGATTAGTTTGATAAGGTATATTAAGAGAGTAATCAAGAATATGAAACAATACATCGTACAATATATATTATGAAAATATACATCTTGCGTGCATGTTTTGATCGCCAAATCCAAAAGCCACCAAGTATGATAGTTATCAAAGTTATACCACATTTGAAAGGAAACTCTAACTTCGTAGAAACATAAATACCGCCTTGTAAGGAATGTTCACTGTTGTATGTAGATGCTACTAATAAACCAATTGTATACAGTGATAAAATAATAAAGGAAACATGAAAATGGATCATTCGAGACAACAGCAT
This sequence comes from Salticus scenicus, assembly GCA_963930645.1. Taxonomy (NCBI): domain Eukaryota; kingdom Metazoa; phylum Arthropoda; class Arachnida; order Araneae; family Salticidae; genus Salticus; species Salticus scenicus. Next base: position 221,652,893 of record OZ005660.1, on the reverse strand, counting down.
TTGTTGCTACCGATCTAAAAACAGACCTTTAAAAACTAATTAAATTTTATTTAATTTTGCGCCGACTTCAAAAGTTATGATTAATTGTAGTGTTATAGGTTGTTTGGCGAAGGAAATTATTTTATACTTTTAGGCGCAATTTACTATTTCATTTCATTCCCATTTCTTGGAGTCGGTTCTACTTTTTTACAAAAAGATTTTATAACACAAGAAGTCGTTCTGTGGTTATCCGCTTGTGATTCTGATCATCCTTGAGGGAGCCCCTGGAACTTAAGCTTCCCTAAACGAAAAAAGAAGAATAAATCCTACACACTGCCTTGTTTATTTAAGCTCGCTATTCTGCAAAGGCAAGAAGCGTTTCATGACATATACCACACACCACATATTTGACTTACTGGTTCAGGTAAAATATTAAAATATAAACAAAGTTTACTGTCAAATTATTTTGGTATGAAACTATTATTTTATTTAATTATTTTACATGTATAGTTTATTTATATGCTTAGTTCAAATACAGAAATTTGCACAAATGCACAAATTTTGACTTAGTTGGATACTATGATACAAAGTAACATTAACATAAGTTTTACTCACAGTTTTGGATAGCGTGACGCAAAAGACAAATCGATTTATTGAAATAAATAATTTCAATTTATAATGCAAACTCAGTGAAAGTGTGAATATTTGACAGTATGTTTGAAAATTAAAAGCACTGTTTCAATGTGTAAATATACTTTATTAGACAAAACAAAGGTAAGTTTAGTGGAATCTAAAAACAAATCTTTTAAAGTGACATTGAGGCGTCACTGGAATTTTGATATCATTCCTTTTTAAACTGTTATTTTGAAATTGAAATCCAAATGAAAAAGCATCAGTGAGTATATTTTACATATTTGTCTTATCTTGAAGTTAAAAATATTATGTTTGCATTGTAAATATAAATAAAAGAAAAAAGCAAATGATCAAATAAGAAAATCTATGTATATTTTAACTAATAGCAAAGCGTCACTTAAAATTTGATATCATTATTTTTAAGACCCATATTTCAATTTCTTTTAGCCATAAAGTTGCTGCGTCACAAACTTTTAACCCGTTAATGGTTTTTTGTATTGATATACATATACGATATTATTGCCCAAATATAAAAGTATAATTCATTTTTATTTTTCAATAAATTTTCTCATATTTAAAATACATGAACAATATTCTGTTAAAATATTTCTCATTTATCCCTAAAAATAATTTTGTTCGAAGAGTTTGAAGAACATGGACTACTACTGCTAATAATCAAAGGTATTGTCAATCATACTGTCCTGAACGTTACATGGATATAGAAAATACTATAAAAAATATGAAGTTATAAAAACTATTTTTTTATCCCCCTCTCAAAACGAGAATAGATATTTCTTTCAGATATATTCGATGGAAAGAAAGTTACCTATACAGGGTTACCATAGACGACTTATTATTATTATTATTTTCGTTACATAAAATAGGGGTAGTAGTTTCAGCTTTTTTTTTTTTTTTTTTTTTTTTTTTCAGAACACATTCAAGAATAAGAAATGTATAGCTTTTTTGCTACCGCTATCGGTATACAATAATTTTGCCCTATTTAATCACGACATATTACTTTAAAAATATAATCAAGATTTTTGTAAAAAGAAAATTGTGGCAAAAGAAACGAAAATTTCTCATTCTTAAATGTGTCCTGAAAAAAAAAATCGGGAACTACGGCAAGTGATAAAATCTGTGATATATTTATGCAGGCAAAATGGAGCAAACTATGTATGATAAATTTTACCTGCAGAAATATATTTGATAAATTTTATTTTTTGGAAATAGTGATATGAAACGGATATAAATAAGTTTCTCATGACAGCCATGCCCGTAAGGAAAAAAAAAAAAGAAATGAAATGAAAAAGAAAAATGAAATGTTATCTATTGTGGGGACCCAGTCCGACTTTTTACACCTGATGAGAAATGATTTTTTTAATTTTCTTTTCTTAAGAATAAAAGTTTGATTTCAGAATGAATATGTGTGCGCAGCGCGCATGGGTCTGCTCTGCCGAAGGCAGTGGGGGCCCGGTGCGAGTTTTTTCTCGATGATAAAGGATTTTTATTTTATATTCTTAACAATAAAAATTTCAGTTGAGAAGGAATATGTGTGCACAGCGCACGTATATCCTTACACGTGTGCGCTGTGCGCGCACGGGTCTGCACTGCCAAAGACAGTGGGTACCCGGTGGGAGTTTTTATCCGATGCTAAATGATTTTTTTTTAATTCCTTTTTCTTAAGAATGAAAGTTTATGAGTAATAACATGGAATTTTGAGAAATCATAAGGATGGTGAAGGAATATGCACACACAGCGCATGGGTCTACACTACCGAAGGCTGAGGGGACACGGTATAAGTTTTTACCCGATCAGAAATGAATTTTTTTTTTTTATTATTATTCCTTTACCAAAGAATAAAATTTTATGAGTAATAACATGGAATTTTGAGAAATCATAAGGGTGTTGAAGAAATACATGCGCACATTGCACACGGGTCTATGCTGCCGAAGGCAGTGGGGACCTGGTGCGACATTTTTCCCGATCATAATATTTTTTCTCTTTTTTTTATCACACGATAAAAATTTATTACTAAATCCTATTTCTAACCAGATTCTACCTCATTTATAGATTTTGAGTTTTGGCAATACAGGTTTTTGATGGTTTATACCCTTGTTATTTCAAAAACAACTTTTTTATATCAAAAATCCAACCCTGATTTTGGTGCGTGATCTCATATTGGCTAAAAATCTTGTGTAATTATTAATTTAGTATATTATTATTAATAATTAAATTCCCAGTAGCAGAAACACGGTGACAAAGTTGCGGACACAGAAAATACGGGAACATACACATACAGGATCCTTCACGTTCATGCCTGTTTTCTTCAGATTCTGGCATTCTTTTAAATTATTCATTTATTTTTTATTTAAATTACTCCAAAGTTCATCACCCAAAAGTCACGTCACATACCTGCTTCAAAAGGTCTAATTTTCTTAAAACTGCTCCAAAATTTCTCTTCCACTTCAAAATTCACTTATAAAAAATTTCTGTATCAAAACTAAAACTAATACTTTTATTATTTATAATTATTCATATTGTGTTGTGTCAAATATTGCTATAAATATTTAATTGAATGAGTTCAACATATTTTTGTATAATTGTTTATGGAATATTGTTCTGTAGTAAAATTGTATTCGTGTATTTTTGCATGAGATCACCCCTCTTGTTAAGACCGCCACCCCCCTACATATTGTGTACTTTGCTGGTATATAAATATTAAGGCACACATGAATGCATACTGCGATAAATATTTTTAAAATACATTTCAAAGTATTAAAAGTAATTCTATATTATATATAGGAGAGCGTGGGGCTCGTTGTAGCAAGGGTAAGAAGTAACACGCAATTTATGAAATAGTTTGTAACATTCTTGATTAGCTATCCCGATAAACATAATTTTTATGATGCGCTTTATTATGTGAGCACAATCAGTGTTCCGCAAAAATGGTTAATGGGAGGTTCTGTACACGCGCTTCATTTTCCCTAGTTAGCTAAATAACATATTTCATAAATTTTGATTAAAGGTATGTTAATACCTTTAATCAAATTTTTAATCATATTCAATACCTTTAATAATATTTTTTATTTTTTTATTACCTCAAAAAAATGAAAACAAAAAATAAATGTTTATAGCTATTTATTTTGTCTATGTGTTAAGATATAAAATGCATGCTTAATTTTTTGTATAAATCATTATATATTTTTATAAATAAACAAAATGTTCAAAATCATTCGATGAGGCAAGTTGAAACAAAATATTGGGGCAATTTGTAACATTCGTGTAATCATAGACATTGTATTTTAAATGTTAACAAGAGCAAACTATTTTTTCTATGTTTTAGGTAGATTCCTTATAGGAGATCTACCTATTGCAATGGTTCTCATGACACGACTTTTGGAAAATTTCTTCATATCTTCACCGATCATGACCCCCAGAACCCAAAACCACCCTCCGTTCAAAAGTTTATATATATATATATATATATATATATATATATAGGTATATATATATATATGTATAACGCTTTTTACCATGTTAAGTTGTGAACACGATAATTGGAGTAATTTTTATTTAAATTTAACCAGCTCGGGATATGTTGTCAGGACAGTAAAAATCTCGGTCGAGTTCGTAGATGGGGTATCCAGCTTAAAAGGGGTGGAAATGGTGGGGGGTGGAAATTTTCATTTGCCCATAATTTCTTTAATATTGAAAATAGGAAAAAAATTCAAATCAGGCGAATGACCGCCTTACCCTAAAGAACAATTTTTGTATTTAAACCTTTTCGATAGCTCCAATTGCTTAGAAGTTACAAGCTAAAAAGTGATTTTTCGTCAATTGTTCTATATAGCCGACATTTTCTGTATAGCTTTCATTGCAAAAATTTATAATCTAATGCATATGTCACGTGCAAACGATAATAAAAAAGATCACTGAAAATATAATAAAATTTTAATCATGTTTTTAAACAATATAATAATCTGATTAAAAAAAAGTTTAATTTAACAGAAAATATGACGTCACAATTGCAACAATGTACTAAACAACGAGATATATAAAGTAGAGTGATAAATGGTAACCCTTGAGAATGTCCAAGATGAGTCATGTGACATGCTCTCCTTGCACCTGCGTATTCGGTGGTTACCTTGGTAACAGCTCATTTTCAGTAAATTTCTATGGCAACGGTTTTAATGTTTTTGTTTACTTTACGTAGTTTAATATTCTTTTGTTCTAAACCATTTTGATTTTGATTTTACTTCTTTATTATTTCGTGTAGTTGAACTTTAACCGACAAAATGCTTAAAAATAGTTGAAAATTATTGTTTGTTGTTAAATTTAGTTCTTTAAAAGTTTAAATTTTCTTTTATAAACACTTTTAAACTTTGTTAGGAAAAGATGAAAAAAAAGGTATTTTATTATTTATTAAAATGTGAAATATGTGTAAAATTATTTTAAAAACATTTTATTTCGGTCATAGGACTGTCATGTTACCTAATAATAATGATAATTTGTCGAATTGTCGATATTTTAAATGCCAAAATAGCGATAAAGGGCCAAACACAGCAACCTATTCGAGCATGTCACGTGATTCATCTTGAACCACGGAAAGTTAATCCTTCATCCATTGAATCAGCACTCTAATTTATATATCTCGTTGGTACTAAACTACTGAGAAAAATGAAATAAAATTTTATCCGCGATTTTAAACAAATAAAATAAAAGTTGATAAATAAATAAATAAATATGTAAATAAAATCAACATATCTTAGGGCTAAGCAGATTTAGACTTAGCTTTATGACATAGATGCTATAATGTAAAAGATAAATGTCATCGTGTAAAAAAAAAAAAAAAAAAAAAAAAAAAGAAAGAAAGAAAAAATCTATCGCCATCTATCGACCATTACAAACGCGGATTATCCCTTTGACAAATAAACTAGGGACAATTTTAATGAATTTTCCGTTGAAGTTTACTTTCATAAAAACTTAAATTTAAACTAAAGTATTTCATTACTCGAATTCCCTTATTTTGATAAATAAAATTATACCATTTTTAAAAAAAAATAAAGAACACACTTTTATTGAAAAGTGAACTAATAAAGACTTCAGAAAACTATTACATACTTTTAAATCTTTATTTAAAAAAATCAATTGTTACCACTCTACATTATATAAATACGTCCAAATCCTGTGTCACATAGGATAGTTTTGTATAAGTATAGATTTTTTGTTTGCCCCTGGAACCTGGCCCCTCATGAGAAAAGTGCCTGGAAATACTTGTATCTAGTATTGTCATTTATTATGAAGTCGTGTGCAAAATTTCAGGTTCTTCGGACGACAAGAAGTTACCAAAAATTGATTGCAAAATTCCGTTATATACATTAATAGTTGCATCATATCAAGTTAATAAAAGTGTGTTAATTAAAAACCATGTTAAACGCTTTAATTAATCATTTAAAAATATAAAATTAAAATAATACGTCAATCTTAATACAAATATCGTTTGTGGTGAATAGTTTAGAATGTCGATTTAGGCAAGAATTTAAAACTTACAATTGAGAGTAATAAGTTACAGCTTCCTTTGAGTTTTTATCTCGTCGGAACAAGATATTGGTCTGTGAAGAGATATGAGGTATTCGCATGGAAAGAAAATATAATGACGCCAAAGCTGCCTTTCTCCATCACCAAGCTCGCCAAATTTTGTCGTCTGACAACGAATTTTGTCGCCAAGTCAAAAATTTTAGTCGTTAACTATCAAATTTTGCCGCCAAATCACAAATTTCATTGATAAGTCCCAAGTTTTGCCACCAAAATCTCGCCAAATCATACAATTTACTAAATTCATAACAATTAACATTGAAATTCAGCGATGCCAAATGGTCCAATGTTAACTTATGTTAATGTTCCAACTTATGTGAACCAAAACAGTTTCACTTTACAATTTTTACTCATCTGACAATAAGAATCAACGCCAGGCTTACCAGTGCTTGACCATAGTAAGGTCACAAATGCATTTTCACGTTTCTATTATTTTTTCTTTAAAAGAAAGAGATTGAACCTCAGTTATATGGAATTTATATAAAAATTATAATTTTAATTAAGCTTGGGTGGGGAGGGGGGCTATTGGGCTACAAGCCCAATAGCCCCCCTCCGGGATTTACCATTGCTGGGATTATATATCTTTAAGACTTCTATTTGTTGAATTATTATGAGCTTGAATTTTAAAAAAATTGAAGCATTTACAGACCAATAAATCTAGCCTAAAATTTTAAGTAGATTGAATAAAATCCTTTTTTTACTGAAAATTAAATTTCTTGAAAACAGAATAGCAACGTAAAAAATTCAATGTGTGAGAACAAAGCCATTGGCTAAGTATTAATGCATATGTAAAATTTATTTACATTTGTAACATAGAGTAAAGGAATAAAGGTAATAGCATAAAGGTAAAGGAATCTACCTTTGCCTTTAAGCTTGCCGAAAAGGGATTTTTATTCCATGAATTTGTTTTTTCATTATCATTGAAAATCTCTTCCTGTTTCATTATATCTAGTTAACGAGTTAAAATCTTTTCGAAAATTTACAGTTTAAATTCATCGTCTAGCTTTGCTAGACGACACTGATTTTACTGCTATTTTTTGTTCTATTAGTTATTTTTATTTTAGTTACATAAGAATGAAGTTTATAATGTGGCGAGTAAGGACATAAAAATATTAACAGCAATATACTATATGATTAGTAGTAAGAAAAATATTGCATTCATAAATTATTGAAATATAACTCATGAATAGTCGTCCGTGGAATGTAACTTTTGAATAAAATGTTATTCCATTTTCTACAAGAAGTCTGTCAGATAAGTATCGTGCAACTAAATACTACGGTATTGCAAAAATTAACCACATTTAAATTCCAGGAAAATCAATATCTTTTTTAAATCCCATATACCTTCGATATTATAAAATTTTCGTGAATCACTTATTCATTACATAAATTTTCTATCACCGAAATATACATGGTATAAGTTTTTCTAAGAATAAAAATATCCAAGTAAAAAAAAAAAAAAAAAAAAAACATTTTCACAAACTTAGAAACATTTTTCGTCTTTTAAAACCATTAACAATTCACATTTATCTAACTGCTTGTAATTACATATATTCTTAAATAAATGATTTTTAGCTAATTAAGTTTTCACAGTAAGTTCGTATGCATTACCCATAGACTGCCATGTGCCAACCACCAACTTTATATTTTGTAGTATTGCTAATGCCTGTTCCTTTCTTTACATCATTGAAATTTTTTAGTAATTCTCATTAAATGTAATTACAATTACACAAGAAACTACTCGGGAAAAAAAAAAAAAAAAAAAAAAAAAAAAAAAGCTGGAATAAAACTATGCAATCATAGGGATGAAACACTTGCGCAGAATTGATACCTTTATTTATTTAAGAAATTTCTCTAACTATAATATCGTTGATATAAGAAGTAGAAAATTTTCTTCCATTCAAAGTGGTAGGAATTATGTGCCCGTGTTCCATCCCTGCAATTAGGTTGTTGGGAACTATGCATTAATCATGATGTTGCATTAAAAATAAACGAAACGGAATGCATCAATCATAATAACACTTTAAATTAACACATTGTTTAGCAGCGCCAAATTGAGTTTCATGACATACAAAGCAAGGCAATGCAAATTATTAAGAATAAATAAGTGAAAAATCAAGTTATAGAACAGTTTTACTTTTATTAACAGTAAAACTTTTATTAAACAAAAAGAAAATGTTGAAAATGATACAATTAATCTGTCGAACAACAACAACAAGGAAAAGATTACTCAATCTCGTTCTGAATTCTATTGAGTAAATAAACAATGCGCAAAGAATTATTAAATGTTAGCATTTTCTTTTTCGGATTTTCTCCTATATCTTTCATAGGAGAGGGTATGTTTTAAGCAGCCAATATCATATTGAGTTAAACTTCAAATCGAAGTGCTAAATTGTCTATTGACAAGAAAAACAAAATCCCGAAACCACTAGAACTAGGAAAGAGTCAATAATATTTTTCAAACTCCCCCCCCCCCCCCGTTAATTGAGTAATGAACCAGTTTCTTTTTTATGATTTTTGTCAGCTCTAATTTGAAGACATATTTATAATTAGACATATTTTTAGATAAAGAACTCCATTTTAAATAATAGAAATTATTATTTTTCAGAAATTGGATTACCTATTTTTTAAATTACTGGAACTTCTCCTCCTCCTTCTTTTTTTTTTTTTTTTTTTTTTTTTTTAATTGGATTTATTACTATTATTTAAGAAGAAAGTATAAGATTTAAGTAATAAAACATAATGTGATTTTACTTATTGATTGTATTTATAACAAGAAAAAAATCTTTTAATTTTAATGAAATTTTTTTAACTTACAAATAACTAACTAAACACATCATATTAGTTCATTCACAGTATGGTATTCTTTGAAGCGATTTTCTATTCTTTGTTTGTCAGCAATATAACTTCTGTGATCTTCAAAATATAGGAGGCTGCAATAACTGCGTAACAATTAAGTTTTAATGAAACTTCTGTGTAACAGAGAAACATGCATAAAAGGCGGCTGCTGAAATATTAAGGTTTCAAATTCATAATTTCTAATTTTTAAATTCAGCTATTCTACAATTCTGTATTTTAAATTCTACTATTTTGAAATAGTTTTCTATCTCTTATTTAAATAATGAAATTTGTGTTCTAAATAAAGCTATATTTCTTCTATTTAAATCCAGTTATATATAATGCATACAAGTGGGCAGCTGAAAAAAAATTAGCAATCAAAACAAAATAACACTGATAACGGACGTTTTATATTTATTTATTTATTTTATTCTTTTATTTTATTTTATTGTATTTTATTTTGTTTTTTAACACGCACATTTGAATTATTGCAAAATCGTGAGAATATTAATATTTATATTTCTTAAGATAACTAATCTCCGGAAAATTACCTACAGGTTACTTTGGATACCTTTTTTTTTGTATAAAATGTACAGCTAAAAAATCTAAATACTTAACAGATTTTATATATATATATATAAAGTCTTAATAAATTAATTTGTTAGATTTCCTATTGAATTGGATCTAGAAAGCTTATACATGCCTGTCGCTTAGCTCGGAAACTAGGCAACAGTTGAAGCGGTAGACAGCGTCACCTAGTACAGGTTATGGGACTGGCTTATTTAATTGCCACCAATAACTTAAAGAAGTGATACATGATATATACAATCGACGTTCCTTCGATTCTATTCTCTTTTTATATTATATATCATATCCCACTTTTAAAAAAATTTGGTGGCTGTTTAATAAAAAAGTAGCGCAATCTGTACCAGGTGGCGCTGTCTACCGCTTCAATTGTTGCCTAGTTTCCGAGCTACGCGACAGGCATCTAATTAAGGAGGCTATGGCTTATAACACCTTGCTGTGAATTAATTTTTTCATATCATTTAGATTAAAAAATAAATAAAAAATAAATAGTTAAAAGGCTTTCTTTCATTTTATTAGTTTGCCATTATTTGTAAATATCATAAATCTGGGCATTTTTCTTGAACTTTGCTTATTTGCTAAGTTTAAGCAGCATTTTTGTTTTGTTAAATATATATATATATAGGGGAGACCCGTGTACCTAGGGCCATCATGTACCTAGGGCCACCCCACTTTATTTGAATAATATTTAATTTTAAGTTTTAATACTCAATTGGGCGAGTAACAACACCAATTGCTACTTTTACAACTACTTTGGAACTTTTAAAGAGAGAACTTTGACAAGTTACATGTAGAAAACGAATTTACATGGTTTGAAGTAAAATTTTGCAGCTCATCTCTTTTGCTATTTTACAAAGGCAAGTCAAATACTTTTCTTTCATTTCTAGTGCATAATTTTCCTTGTTATATTGAGTAATAAATGAGATATTTAATTAGTCCTCTCTGCATGTGGATGTTTTAGTAGAAGGCATTTTGTATGAAGTTATCCAAACTTGTACCTAGGGCCACATCGCTGCCTTGTACCTAGGGCCAGTGTGTTTGGACCTTTTAACACTTTCGCGACCGCATGTTTTTGTCTTTTTGACAGTAAAGTCCGCCTGTGGGCGTTTTTCTCATAAGTTACAGTTTTTCAAAACAAAAATTTCCGTATTCACATTTATATTACAAATGGATATGCATTATAATCATACTCTCTCTCTCTCTAATCAAAGTATTTACATCCATGGTATACTGATTGTACAAATATGAATATTGTGTGTATGTTTCTGTCAATATAACAAAATTTTCTACTTCTTAAGTCAACGATATTATGGGAGGAGAAATTTCTTAAACGAATACCAGTATGACTTCTGCGCCAGTAATCCGTCCTTGGATGAAGCCTAAATGATTGCCACTACTAATTCTATTCATAATTTACATTTCTCGCTGAATTCCAGTCTATTTTACAGTTTACTATTTGCTTTTCTTCCTCCTTTATGTTTCCTACGCAATCAAACAGATAAAGTATTCCTTTAAAAAAGTTTTTACACAGATGCAACATTTTAATTTATTCCGTAGAATTTTTAAAGCCGCCTTTTTTTCGTACCACTTATTTCTCAAGAATATTTTTTTCTTATTTTATCGAAGTTATATGTTGAAGAATATTTTTCTATTAATAAAGTGATGTGAAATAAAGGCGTGACTGAAAATACTGCGGAATGAATTTAAATATTGGCATCTGTGGTGTTTCATTCATTGAAAACATTATCCACACACTAATAAAGATGAATGCATAATATTACTTCTTTTAAGATAACAGAAAATCGAGAAAAAAACACAGATTTTTTTACACGCATGCAGAAAGATCTTCAGTACAGTGTCTTAAATTTTTTCAGTCACGCCTAAATATGTTAAAGTAATGTTTCAATCTTACAAATGCATCATCCATGCAAAAATAAACATGAATAAGTAAGATTGTTTCTTAAAGAGTAATAAAAAATTGAAGGAAATCCATGTCTTTACTAAATTCGTGCATAAAGGCCTTCAGTCTAGGGTCTTAATTAATTTCTGTATGGGCTGAAATTTATACATAGAAATTTAAAATAGCTTAGAAAACTTTCTTATGCATCAGATAATGAGTGCAATTTTTTTTTTCTCTGATATTTTTGCACTTTCAGGAAAGGAGATAATTATTTTTTTCCCCTTCAGAAAGTCGATTTAAGGTCTGAAGCCTTTTCTGCACGCAGTAATTAAAATAACGCTATGATATGGGGTTGATTGTTATTGCTAATAATGTAAAATAAAAATAAAGAAAGAAAGAAATGTAACAAATATGTTATATCAAAAAATATATATATATATTATTGTATGTATATTCTCCGCCAAAAAATCACATAATACACCATTCATTTTGGCATCGTGTTGAAATTTCAGAGAACTGTAAAATACGTATTTTATTAAACTGAGTGCGATATCGTTCAAATTAAAAAAAAATAATAATAATAACAAAAGGTTCTGGGGGCACAAGGGACCAATGAGTGACAAAAATTTAAATTTCGAAGAGAAACGAAGCGGTGTGTGTGGGAGGGTGTGGGGGGAGAGGGAATCTTTTAATAATATGTTGGAAAAATGTCTTCGAGACAAGCAATTAATGAACAGAAAATATCTTCTTCTATATTGTTTTAGGAAGTTTTCGTTTAAAGTCCTCCCCCCTCCCTCTTACCTCTGTGTCTCGAAAAGACCTAGACAATTTTGAAAGAGTCCACTTGGTTACGTTACTGAATACTGCTTTATGGAATAAAATTACGTATAAAAACATTTTTATATAAAAGTATAATAAAAATAAGACAACTTATTAAAACGAGAAAAGATATAAATATGCAGTTGACGTCTGTATAACAACTTTCAGAGTTATCGTTCTTCAGTGGTAAATATTTAGAGAAAAAAAATATGCAGAAATTATGAAATTTAAAACAGTAAATATCAACAACTCTGTAGCTATTAATAAAATTTTATGACATGCAGTACAGAGATTTTCAGAAAAAGTTGGCACTTATTTGTGTATATCTTTTTTTCAGGATTCTGCTATATGACGCGTTGTTCCACTTTTATTTAGCAGAGCTGCCAACCTAATCCGGCAATTTGTTTGTACCGCCCCTTTTTCTACGCCACTTAAATTTTAGAGTATTTGTTTTCTTAATTCATCGTAAATATATTTGAAAAGAATTGCTCTAAAAATTAAGTGGTGTAGAAAAAGGGGCGGTACAAACAATTTGCCAGATTAGGTTGGCAGCTCTGATTTAGGTACTGCAACTGCTGCTATTGAATTTAGTGTGCGACCTTCTGTAACAAATTGTTGTCGGGAATATTTTCTTATTTTCAACTCGTAACACCAGATTTCAGTATTTCTCTAAAACGTCACTTTATTTAACTCGTTAGTATTCGCTATAGAGAGCGCCACCTATTACAAATTGCGCACTTTTAATTTAACTGTCACCAATAATTTTAGGAAGTGATGTGACCGACGTTTCTTCGATTTTATTCGCGTTTAATGTACAGCAAATGCCACTTCTAAAAATTTTTGGTGGCTATTCAATAACATAATCTGTCAACCAACTAGCGACTAGTAACGGGTTAACAAATTATTTTCTAATCGGGTATTAAATTTAACTTCAACAATCGATGCGGAAGATGTCTGCGACGTTCATGAACGCAGGCGGTAAATAAAATGTTGAGTGAAAAATGTTATCAGACTGAGTCATTAAGTGACTTTATAGTGCGTGGCTTAAGTTTGCCTTATCATCTTCTAATGCCACAAAGATTTAATTTTGAATAAACGTTAAATAAAGTTACAATGTCATACCAATATTTGACTTGCGGTTTAAGACTATTCTTTAAGACATTAAATATGTCAACTTCTCTATTTTGTTTAAATCGAAATACCCAAAAGGCTGATCAATAAAATAAAATAAAAATAAAGATCAATTACATTATTTGAACCCGTAAAAAAAGCTCTTAACACTTTCGCAACCACATGTTTTTCGTCATTTTGGTAGTAAGGTCCGCCTGTGGGCGTTATTCTCCCAAGTTACCATATTTCAGAACAAAATTTTGTGTACTAATATTTATAAAACCAAATGGATATACATTATAATTATACTCTTTCTAATCAAAGTATTTGTATCCATAACATATTGATTGTATAAATATGAACATTGGGGATATTCTTAAGAAATAATTATCATACAAATTGCGATGGAAACACCCACTGGCGGAGTTACAGATTTTCAAATGATTTGAATCTACGTCAGCGGGCGCGGAACTGTTAACCTAAGAAGAAATGCAAAATTCAAGAAATTTTATTCCAAATTTCAATAATGTATGAAATATGACTATCCTAAGATACTAAATTTTCAGCTAAAATGCATGTCCTCTATGTGGAACGTATATATGCCTAAAATAACTGATGTCAAGTAACTTTAATTAAACAAATAACATATTTTGCATTCTTTCAATGAACTCCAAGAGTCATTAACATTCCTTCAAAAAAGCGCCCGAGACAACGTACAGTCGATCTGTGAGGAAAAAAAAAAACTCTTTTAAATTTCTAATGAGCGAACGTTTAAATATAAACTCCCTGTAATTAAATTTCTTTATTTTAAAAGTCTTCCACTTAACCCTTTCAGGGACGGTGATGCCATTACAGGATCACCAAATTTTAATTTTCAACTTAAAAAATTCCTTCCGGAAATATTTTACAGGATTTTACTTTTATAACTTGAAAGGAGAAATTCATTTATTTCTTGTCTTATAACATTGATCGTAGATTCCAGTGGCTGTTGATTTTAAATGAATAAAATTACTCTACCCTTTAAAGGGAACCCTTTCAGGGGTGGTGGTATGTATTTTATACCACCTAATTTCAGTTCTCAACTGCAAAAATTCATCCCAGAAATTTCATATTAAATTTTACTTTTTTACCTTATCTGAAAACATTCATTTATTACCTTTCTTCTAATCTTGATCTCAGACTCTGGTGGCATTTGATTTTAAATTAACTTAAATTCAATGCCCCTGAAGGGGTTAAAAAGCTGATTACAGGATTGTCACTTCAAATATATGCTGTAACAATCTCATAGTTGCTAATATTAAAATCAGATTTATACACCATTATTTTTAAAAAGGATTCCGTCGCAGATATTTTTGACGGATATAAAAAATTAAATAAACTGAAAACGTTTCTAAAATCTTTCTGGTATAAAGTCTCCGTTGAAAATAATGGAGACTTGGCATCTGTGCAATCTTCCTTAATAATACTTCCAATCCGATCATATATAAAACTTCACAAAAGGCTAGACTTTTTAGATACCACAGTAACGAACCAGTGTTGCCAGACTTCGCGAATGTTTTATTCAACAATCACCAATAATTTTAAGAAGTGATATTTTATATATGGAATAGACTAATCGAATCGAAAAGGTCGTCTGTTATGTATATCAAATACCACTTTTCAAAATTATAGGTGGCTGCTGAATAAAAAGGTAGCAAAGTCTAGCAACATTGTAACAAACACTGCAACGTTATCCGGAACCACCCAATTTCAACTAATATTTTGATTCTACCGACTAAACCATTCGAACTAAGTAAATATTCTTAAAACTTCGCAATTGCAAAATAGTGCTTTGAGCTCTCAGATTTATTTTGTTTATATATATATATATAAAAAAAAAAAGGAAAGTTGCTTTTCAAAATAAATAAACAACTAAGGTCATTTGAGATACGTTATGAGTACGGCAGCGAATTAAAACTGCCATGTATACAAAAAAAAAAAAAAAAAAAAAAAAACATTTACAGGATTTTTTATAACAAATAAAAACTAAACTGTGGGTTTCAGTCCATTAACTTTCACAATTATGGATAAACTTTTATTCAATATATTTCAGAATGAAGCCAGTTTCCTTCGGAATGGGAAATAATATCATCCTATCTTAAAAAATAATAGAAATTCTTTTCTAACATATTGGTTGTATTTATAAAAAAAAAAAAAAAAAAAAAAAAAAAAAAATTATAATCTATATAAATAAAAAGAAGTGTCTGTGTGTGTCTGTGTATATGATTGTCTACACACTGGTGCTCACACTACCGATCGCAGAGCTACAAAACTTGGCATACAGGTACCTGGAACACTGTTGTTGTTCCTCTCATTGAGATTTTTCGAATTTGAAATTTTTTAATTGTTTCTTTTTTTTCAATTTTAAATATTGGCTTTTATGTTTCATTTTTCATGAGTTTATTTTTCCATTGTAATCGTCTGCGTATCTGCAAAGTATTTTTTTTATTTAATACATTCACTTGAAGGTGAAACCTTTTTCTTATTTTTAATATATTATATATATTGAAAATAAAATGGCAATGCAGTAGAAAAGATTAAGTATATAAAATTAAAAAAAAAAAAATATTTATAACAGTTATGTTTATTTATAATTTTTTATAGTATAACAACTTTTTACTTTTTAGTTTTAAGTTTAATTCCTTTTAAAAAAAATATTTCGCTTTCTCTGGTTTTATTTATTTATTTATTTTAATTTTTTTTCTTTATAGTATTTATCGGGTAAAAATGGTAGTATATAGTAGAAACGCTTAAACTGATTAAAATTTAGTTAATTTTTATGCATTTAATCCCTTTTAAAAGAAAATATATTTTTTATTTTATTTGTTATATTGCTCGGAATGATATGATAATATAGTGGAAATAGCGGGGACTATAGAATACATGGTTCAAAAACCAAAATATTTAATAGATGTTGAGATACGCCATCTTTAAAATCGTGGTTTTTAAATAATAGCAGATCCACCTGTCGTCGATAAATACCCAAAATGAAGTTGCTTTGAAAGACATTTGAACAGGCAGAGGAATCCTGGACCCACTGTAGTGCGGGTGGAGAAAAAGCTGTCGTAGACAGCGGGTACCCGAAACGAGGTTCACAGCGATTTCAATATACATTTTTTAGTTTTTATTTATGATGGGATGTAAAAAATAAATACTAATTCAATTCTTTTGAAAATTCATTTAAATATAATGACCAGAGAAGCGGGCGTAGACTGCTAGTATTTAAAATGTAAATGAAATGTTTTGAACTTACAAATAATAAATTAAACAAATTTTAATAGTTCACTCGATTTACCAGAGAGTTTGAAACGGTTTTGCAAGCTGTCATTTATTCGTCAGAAATATCAAATCATCCCATAGCCCCTCCCACAACTTCTATGAAGGAAAATGTATTGATATTAAACTGAGATATTTTTCTGGTATGATGAATTATTTCGTGAAATCCAGTTAACAGGTGAAAAGCTTTTCTAATGTTTATAGTTTAAATTTTATCGGTAGTTTCACTTTATTTGTACTCAGACAAAAGTTACACTGCATCGAGTTGCAAAATTATTATAATAGCAATACTAACAACAAAATATTATGTAATTTACCTGCCCAAAATCATAACCAACAACATAAAAAATTTTATTCGTCAGAGATAGCCAATCGTCTATGAATTATAAATTACGTATAAAAAGTCTTTTTTTCTTTTCTAACGAATCTGTTAGGAAATAGTACGCAACAAGATACTTCTGCATTGAACAAAAAAAAAATATATATATTAATTTTAAATTACAGAAAATCATAATCATTTTTTAAATGACATATGCGCATACTTGCCAACTTAGTACCTCTTAGCTGCGGGAAAAATTGAATAGAAATAGTATTTATTTTATCCAATCGATGAATTGTAAAGGTTTTCACAGATAAAGAAAAAAAAAAAAATATATATATATATAAAAAAATTCCGAAACCAAAAGGTGTTAAGTTAGCAACTATACCTTATCCTACGATATTCAAAAATTTTCATTAACCACTTATTGATTGAATAAGGGTTTCTAACACTGAAATGTATTTTGACAAACTCTTTTCAGAATCTAAAATCAAGGATATAAAACACGAGTAATAATCTATACTAATATCAATATCTATCATAGTAACTTAGTTTTGTCGCCAAGCTAATTAAAAAGAAAAAAAAAAAAATGTTGCGATAAATTTATTTTTTCTATAACATATGGTGTTTGCCGATTTGGATTTCTCAATGACGTCATAGGTTTTTACTAATATCATTGAAACAAAGAGCTTTGGGTTTCCCTCTATTTGGCAACGCCAAGCAGAGCTTCACGATGCATTGTAGAATTCATGAAACGAGCACAGATAGATCAACAATCAAATTATAAATAACTTTTCTTAACAAATGTTTTTGGTATAAAACATTTTACTTTAAATTTTGAAACGATTACAAAGATTAACCGTTTCTTTCATCACAATTGTCAATATTTACAATTTTTAAATTCGGATAATCAACACTATATTTTTATTGAAACTCCTTACATTAATTCTTTTGAGATTTAAGATCTCCAAAAACGTTATAATAAAATTGCCTAAATGTTTCAGAAATTTAGGAAAATTTGGCAGCGATGATTCATGGATCATATACATAATTTGAATATGCTTAAAAAAACAAACAAAAAAAACTATGGATGAAATTCTGTCCATGACAGAATTTAATTTAGTATGACAGGACTAATGATATTTGTGTTTTAACACCCTTACAAATAAATCATTGGAATTTGAATGCATTGATTGTATGGTATCTTCCCCTAATTGCCAAATATTTATTTACTAAATATTTTAATTTTTAAAATAATCTTTAAAACAATTTCGCATTTAATATTAATAATTAACAGTGTCAATTTCTACAGAACAAAACATAATTTTAAATATATATATATATATGTGTGTGTGTGTATATATAAACTGATTACTCGATACTTAAATTATACTCAAAATTCACCACAGATTTATTAATACTAGTATCGCCCAGTGGTCAAAACTCGACCATTTTTTTTTGCAAAGCGAGGCAAAGCAAAGTTATTGCCTTGTCCTAAACGGAATGCAATTGCAACACAGCTGCGGCAATTGTTTGCCGATATTCACTCGAACTGAATCAGCAGAGTTTTACTTAATATAACTATTTCTCTCTGTAGAAGTTAGCCTCTCCTGAAATGAGAGAAAATCGCAACGTGAAAACGACCCTTGTTGTGTGATACAGCCCAGAAGCTAATAGGTACCAAGTCAAACCAAGGCCCAACCAAGTATCCAATTCTGTTAAATTAATTCAATTGGTTCATAAAGTACAGTGTTTGAACCAAAAAAAAAAAAGGTATTTTTCAAAAATAGTCGAATTGAGTTCGGGAAATTACAAAACGTGTAACTTTATCAAAAACCGAAAATCTAAAACTTTTCTGAATCTTATATTTTCTACTTACATATGCAGAGGAATGAATAATAAATCCACTTTTTAAAAAATAAAAATAAGTAGTCAATTTCACTTAATTAAAATGCAAGGAAATCTCAAAACGTGTAAATTCATCGAAAACCGGAAATCAAAAGTTTTTATGTATCTTCTACTTGCTTCTTCTACCCACAAAAGCTAGCAATAAAGACATTTTAATAAAAAATAAGTAGCCAATTTCAGTTAATTGAAACGTAAGGAAAGCTCAAAACATGTAAATTCAGCAGAAAACGGAAATCGGAATTTTTTCCGTATCGTCTACTTTTGCATGCAGCAGTTAGTAACAAATCCATTTTTCTTTTATTTAGTATATTAGTTGAATATTTATTGTTTAAATATTACCCTTTGAAATGAAATGTTTATGTTTACATTCGAAACTGGAAGTTTGCCATTTTTTTTTTCTGGAGTTTTGTGATTTTAAATTAAAATTTTATCAATTTTACAGAAAAAATAACTCAATCAAACACATGTAGACAGTAACTTATATATAACTATACTCAAATATCGGAATTAAAATCGGCAGATAATTTCCGTTATTTTTTAATAATTTTTTACAAAAAATCCAATGGACGATTAACATAGAAAATATTTTTATGGCTCCATGGACAGACAGTGACGTCATCACTTCGCTTGCGTATAGTGATGCCACATTATACAAATTACTGTGTCTATGGTTTTATTTGAGCTTTATGAAATTGCCAGAGTTAACAACTTTCTACTTTTAGGTATTTTTTAATGTAAAAGAATACGTGTATAAAAGGGAAAAATGGGGGAAAATGCATAAAAAATAAATGTATTTTTAAATACCTTCTTGACATCGTAAGAAAATAATATTTGTATTCGCACCTTCCGGCTAACCATTCCTTTCGAATGATACAATTTTCAACCCTCTACTCCCATAATTAATATGTTAAAAATGGACTACAAATTTTATGCTTGCCTATTAATATATAGATAATCCATTAACATTCAGCGAAGACCCGTAAGCTATGTGGTCAGAGAACAGAACTATGAACCCGAAGTCTGTGAGATCGATCCTCACCGATGGTAAGAAATATATATATATATATATATATATATATATATATATAAATATATATATATATATATAAATGTTTTTACGATTTTCACAAAATATTTTAAGATAGAGTTGGTTTAAATTAGAGGATTAAATAGTAAAATTAGAGACAAAATATTAGAGCATTAGAGTAAGAGAGAAAATATAGATAGAGTAAGAGTATTAGAGAACTAAATAATAAAACTGGATATTAGCAGGCATTTTTAAAGTGGACACTATAAATTGGTAACTACGCAAAATAGCAGATTGAAAGAAATAGTCTTGTCGTACTAAAAATACTTGAAAAAACTAATCTAAATATTCAGAAATATTTAGTTAAGAACCGTTGGCTGTGTGCTCAGAGTACAGATCTACGCACCCGAAAGTTGTGCGTTCGATCCTCACCGATGGGAAGGGGAAAAAAATACATATAGAGATTGTTACGGATTTCACAAAACCTTTTAAGATAGAAAAAGAAATTAAATGGTAGAACTGGATATTGGAAGGCATTTTTGAAGTGAAACACTATAAATTGGTAAGGACGCAAAATCCAGATTGAAAGAAATAGTCTTGTCGTACTAATAAAAAGACATGCTAATTATAATTAACATTTGGAAACATGAGATAAAAATGAAAAGAAGAATATTTAAAAATTTGTGTTTTTTATTCAAATAATGGAATATGAATAAAGAAATGTATCGTTAAATTATTTATTAAAATTTGTTTCGGTATGAATTCCACAAACTTCTAGATGTAGAAAAAACTACTACTTTTAATCACTCTCACTGGAAATTAAAATCTCGAAAATCGTAAGCAAGATTAAAATCAAAAAAGAATTTACAATGGTATTTCAAAAAGAGCAACTACAACTTTGCTATTCAAAAATACGCGGCGAAATAGCGTGCTGTTAGTAAAATCATGTTCCCACCACTAAAAAAGTGTTAGTTCAAATTGTGACTATAAATATCGACTTCCACAAGATGTTGTAGGTGTTTTTGAAGTGGAACGCTATAAATTCGTAACGATGTAAAATGCCAGACAGAAAGAAATAGTCATGTCGTACTAAAAAGCTTAAGCATAGCTCGTCTAATTTTTCCCACGACTACATTCGAACAAAAATGTTTTGTTTTTTAATTGAGGAAGCATTTGCAATTATACTTTTGAATTAAAAGAAATGTGTCCAACTCGATATTAATTTTATTGCATAAACTGACAACGGCGAGTTTAATTTGCAAATAACTATTAATTGTTAGGATTTTCGATTCCTTGTCTTTTCGTACAGATTTCAAAGGAGTCGGTGTATTTTATGCAGTCTAGAACATTTAGAGCTACTGGTAAAACTTGAAACCCACCAACTACAGCGTGTGGTAACAGGGAAAACGAAAGCAACTAACAAAGAGTAAACAAATTCTCTCAAGAATATGTGTAGAAGTATCGCAGGAACCCATGTTTTTGTAAGGACTCTTCAACATTCCTCTATTATTTATGTTGGAAGTAGCGAACGATTCCTTTTAATAAAACAGATGCATCTTTAATTGCGCATGCGCGTGAGAGAGTGCTCTTCAACTGCTCCGGCTGTGAGCGCGCCAGTTGAAAGAAAATGTAGCTAAGTGCGCCGGCCTACGTGGCTGTTACCTGTGTGGTAGAAAATTAAGATGTATGAAGTTAATATACACTTAAATATTTTTTAATTCTTCTTATTTTCGAATGTGTGTGTGGATCGTAATTCATCACGTTTATTGTCTTCAATAACTGTTTTTGTCGTATATTCAAGTATTTCGATTTCATGGACCTCTGATTACAACACTTGGTAGCAGAGCGTGGTTATGAAGGAAATTCTTAAAATCAAAAGTTGTTGAAATTATTATTCCAAAAGAAAAGAATGGATAGAATCAATATACTAGAATTGAATGGAAATAATTATTTCATCTGGGCTATGAAAATGAAAGCAGCTGTATCAATCAAGAGACTCGATTCTGTTATTACAACGGTGAAACCAGAAGGTCTGAATGCAACAGAATCTCAAGAATGGGACCTGAAAAACTCCGATGCTGTAGCCTGCATGAAGCTTTCTCTATCCGACGAACACGCACTACAATTTTCTAACGAAGAAAATGCCAAAATCTTATGGGAGAATATTAAGAACATTTACTGGCCAATTAGGGGATAGAAGATTCGATGCCGGAAACGAACTAAAAAATTTAGTGATGAAACAAAATGAACCAGTCAATGATTATACAGCACGTTCAAAAGGCATAGCTGAAAAATGCCAGTCTTTAGGATTGAAAATTTCTACCAGAGAATTGGTGTATTACACAGTAAGAGGTTATCAGGAAACTTTATTAAAATCAGAGATGTGTTAAAAACACAAAGGAAGAAAATGATGGAGGAGGTTTTAGAAATTTTAAGAGAAGAAGAAGCAAATACGAACCCGCGTAATGAACAGAATAAATACGAGGCGTTCTACATAAAAAAGGACAAGAACATGAAACTTTGCTATATCTGTAGAAAGAATAACCATCTTGCCAAGGATTGTTTTTATAAGAATAACTCTTATGCTTACAGACATAGACAGAAAATAGGAATAATAATTCTCGCTTTCATAAGAAAGAAGAAAAAAAATAATTCTGTTTTTAGTGCTTCAATTAATAATTCATTGTGCAATTATATTTTTATTTTAGATTCCGGTGCATCCGATCACATGGTAAAAGATCAAATGAGGTTTGATGAATTAAGACCTGAAAATAAGGATATACATCTAGCAGGTAAGGATGCAAAAATTATGTGCCATGGCACCGGGAGCGTAAAAGCAGTAAGTAAAAATCCTATTTAATTAACTATCGAAAATGTGTATTATGTTCCTGATCTTAAATTTAATCTTTTATCGAAAACCTCATTAATGGATAAGGGTTGTCATATTAAAACTACTAAAAATTCTGTGTTAATTTTTGATAGTAATAATTAGTTACTAAAGCATATACAAATAATAACAAACTCGAAATTAATTTGGAGCCAATTTCTAGTAAAGAATGTAATGTTGTGATGAATGATATTGATTATGAAATCTGGCATAGTGCATTATGTCATTTAAATCCTAATTATATGCTTAAAATGAAAGATTATATAAACATAGATATGATAAATGATTTTAATTGTGAAATTTGTGATATAAGTAATGTAATTAGAAAAACTCATCCACCTGTTAATATGGAACAAAGTTCCGAAATTCTAGAATTTATTCATATAGATTTGTGTGGGCTTATTAATCCTGTATTGTTAGGGGGTGCTAAATATTTTATGATAAATGTGGATGATTTTTCTGGCATGTACTTTACTTATTTTTTGAAAAATAAAAGTGACGTGTATGAAACATTCTGTAACTTTAAGAGTAAATATGAAAGTTTAACTGGTATAAGAATCAAAAGGCTCAGGTCAGATAATGGCCTGGAGTTTCTAAATGAAAAATTGGATAATTATCTAATTAATTCTGGTACATCACATGAAAAAACCGTCCCTTATAATAGTGAATCAAAGTGTAAAGCGGAAAGTGGAAACAGGGTATTACTAGAAAGAACTAGGACCATAATATATGAAAGTCAGTTACCATTATATTTTTTGGGCAGAAAGTATAAACTTTAGTACACAAGTTTCTAATGAAACACCGCGTAAAGGAAAACATAAAATACCCCTAGAAATTTGGACCGGTAAAAAACCTAAACTGAATTACTTAAGAAAATTTGGTTGTGTGGCATATTTTCATATCCCTAAAGTATTAAGAAATAAATTTGAAATCCCAGGGAAGAGGGGATTTTTTCTATGATATAGCCATGAACGTAGGGCGTATAGAATTCATGATCTACAAAGTAAAAAAGTAATTGAGGAAAGATCGGTCAAATTCAACGAATCATTAAAGGGCTGTTCATTTTTTTGAGAAAAATAATGATATCTGGGATATTCAATCATTCTTTAATTCATCTGCAAAAGAAATCGACAATCAAACAACAGAGGACAAAATTTCGCATCTCCAACTCTCTCATGAGGAAATGAAAGAAAATAATAATGTGTTGAAACCCTCGACGTCTGCCGATGAGGGAGACATCAGTGAAAAAGGGGGACGCAAACTGAGAGCGGAGTCGAAGCCAGAAGTAATTTCAAATTACGAAGAAGTGAAAGAATAAAAAATAAACAAATTTTGAGTAATTTTACGGAAAGTGTTCCAAATAATTATTTAGAAGCGAAAACTGATACTAATCAAACAAAATTGGGAAATTGCGATGCAAAATAAAATGGATTCTTTAAATAAACATTTTTGGGAGATCGTTGATAAGCCAGTTGACGCGAAATTAATAAAGAGCAAATGGGTTTATACTAAGAAACAAAATGATTCAGGTAACATCATTTTTAAGGCAAGATTATGCGCAGCGGGTTTTAATCAAATAAAAAACATCGATTTTTCGGAACCTTTCTCGCCTCTTCTGTGCATAGAAACATTTCGTTTGCTAATTGCACTTGCCGCTAAATTAAATTTAATTGTAAAATTCTTTGATGTTAAAACTGTATATTTATACAGTAATTTAGAGGAAAGTGTATACATGTTACCACCGCAGGGGTTTGAAGGGTCAACAGGTAAATATGTAAATTAAAAAAAAAAGTCTTTATGGCTTGCCCCAATCCGGAATAAACTGGTATTTAAAAATAAAATATGAATTAGAGAAATTTGGATTAGTACAAACAGCTTCAGATAATTGCGTATTCATTAAAACTCATAATATTACATTTCTTATTTTGTGTATCTATGTTGATGATTTTTGTATATTCTATAATAATCAAGAAATGTATAAAAATACAATTTCTGAAATTAGAGTAATATTTGAATTACATGAAAATAATAAATCGAAATTTCTAGATATAGAAATATTAAAAAATAATAACGGTATCTATTTATCACAGACTCAATACATTGAGTCATCACTAGTTAACACAATTTAAGTGATTGTAAAACAGTAAAAACCCCAATTGTTAAAGGAGAAGATGGAAGCTTACCACTTACAAATGAAACTATTGATGTAAATAAATATCGGGAAATTATAGGTGAATTATTATATTTATCTAATAAAACGCGTCCTGATATAGCTTTTGTAATTACTTATATGTCATAGTTTAATCATAAGCCTGAAAAAAGACATTATACACTTGCAAAACGGGATCTACGATATTTAAAGGGAACTAAAGATAAAAAATTATTCTATGTACAGAATTTGGATATTTAAATGCAAGTTCTGATGCAAGTTGGGGGAATGCAAAAATGGAAGATCATTTTCTGGTGGTGTAATTTTATTGGGTTATTCATTAATATCTTGGAAGTGTCATAAATAAAAAAGTGTAAGTTTATCAACCTGTGAAGCTGAATTGTTTGCTATTTCAGAAATTTCTAAAGACATAACATGAATAATAAATTTATTATCCGAATTAAAGTGTAAAAATTTTATAAACAATACTGTACCACTAAGTTCGAACAGTCAAGCAGACATACAATGGGTTAACTGTACAAGATCATCTAACAAATCTAGACACATTTATCTAAGATTGCATTTTATTAAACACTTGATCAAGGACAATGTTATCGAACTGAATTATACTCCAAGTGAAATCCTGATTTCCGATTTCTTGACAAAGGCTGTAAATGAAGAAAAATTATTGTATTCAATGGAAAATAATTCTTTAATTTCTTAATTTTATATATTTTTATGTGTTCATCTTGTATTATGTTATATATGTATTTATATTTTTACTTTAGTGTAGATTAAAATGCATCATTTGCAGGGGGAGTGTGCTGGAAGTAGCGAACGATTCATCTTAATAAAACAGATACGCCTTTAATTGCGCATGCGAGGGAGATAGAGCTTTCCAACTGCTCCGGCTGCGAGCGCGCCAGTTGAAAGAAAATGTAGCTAAGTGCGCCGGCCTACGTGGCTATTACCTGTGTGGTAGAAAACTAAGATGTATGAAGTTAATATACACTTAAATATTTTTTAATTCTTCTTATTTTCGAATGTGTGTGTGTATCGCAATTCATCATGTTTATCGTCTTCAATAAATGTTTTTGTCGTATATTCAAGTACTTCGATTTCAAAGACATCTAATTACAACAATTAAAAAAAAAAAAAAAAAAAAAAAACTCTTTAAAATTATAAAATTATTTCATGGAAGATAAAATTAATAACACGGAAAAATAAAACCTGTATGAATATGTATAGTTGCCATCTTTAACAATTTTTGGCTACCAGAAAGTTTTAATATATATATATATATATATATATATATATATATATATATATTATTTAACTTAATCGGTGAAAACCGCTTCAGTTCACCGATTAAATAAAATAAATAATTCTATTAAATTTTTCCAGTAGCTAAAAGGTACTAAATTGGCAACTATGATGACATGTAAGCCATTTTCTACAAGCAACCAAACACAATATATTCGCAAACACTGTAACTTTTTGATAAACAAAAGACGATGTTTTTGCGATATCTATAAATATTTCGCTGAGGAGTTTTTTCCTATAACATGTATACAAGTTGTGCATTTTGTTGGTATATAAATATTAAAGCACACATGAATGCATACTGTGGAAAACAATTTTTAATGCATTTTATAGTATTATAAGTAATTTTCAATATATATATATGTGTGTGTGTGAGTGTGTTTGTGTAGTATACAGGCAGTATTTCAAAAAGTTAAAAAGAAAAAGAAATGAAAAAAAAAAAAAAAAAAAAAAAGGAAAAACACGTGAAAGAGAAAGGCATAAGAACTGATGGAGAGTTTATAAATCATTTGAGATTTGCGTACATTGTATTGCTTGCCTCCGCAATTGAGGAGAAATGCATGTTAGGATTCACCCGAAGAAATAGAAAGCGGAACACTTGGATTAGCAGGGAAAACTAAAATTTCTTATGTTATTTCTAGAGTTAAAAAATGTAAATAGAGCTGGGTTTGGTACCTTGAGAAAAAAATGTTGAGAGACGGACCACTAAAGTCTTATTTTGGATTCCGATAGTTGTGAAAAGATCAAGGAAGAAATCACTTTTTCGTTGGAGAGATGAAATTGTGGAGTTTCAAAAAGCAAAATGGAGAATAATGATAGAAAACTGTTCAAATTGGAATCCAGGTCTTCATTCTGCAGTAGACAATAAAGGTTAAATTTGATGATATATATATATATAAATGTATGTATGTACAGTGGAGGAAACAACGCAGCACTAGACATAACTTCGTTGATAATCGAAGCAAAAATATATAAGAAGTATCATTTCCAGGGATGGAACACGGGCGCCGAATTCATACCGGAATCTGTTGAAGAAATTTATTTACCTATAATATCGTTGATTTAAGAGGTAGAAAATTTTCTTACATTGATAGTGGTATGAATTCTGCGCCCGTGTTCCATCCCTGCATTTGGCAGTGAATTGTGAGTACTTTTCAAAAATGAAATGAAATTCCGTCTACACATTAAAACCACAGCCTCCTAAACTAGATCCCCCACATTAAAACCACAGCCTCCTAAACTAGATCCCCCACATTAAAACCACAGCCTCCTAAACTAGATCCCCGTCGCGTGGCTCGGAAACTTGGCAACAGTTGAAGCGGTAGACAGCGCTACCTGGTACAGATTGCGCGACTTTTTTATTCAACTGTCACCAATAATTTTAAGACGTAATATATGATATATATAATCTACGTTTCTTAAATTTTATTCGCCTTTTATGTATATCATATCTCACTTTAAAATTTTTTTTGTGGCTGCTGAATAAAAAAGTCGTGCAATCTGTACCCGGTGGCGCTGTCTACCGCTTCAAGTGTTGCCATGTTTCCGAGCCACGCGACAGGCATCTAGTTTAGGAGGCTATGTGCAAACGCGCAACAACTTTATTTTTTCAACGGTAACGCTCAATTTTTATTTTATATTTGAAATCTCGGTTCGTGGCAATGCGTAAAATTATATCTGTTGTATATTTTACTTTTTTTTTTTTTTTCAATTGAGTTATAAGCGTTCAAAGTTGCTAATGACATAGGTGAAAAATCTTCCGTTTTTGAAGGGAGATTTCAAACTGGAAAATTTTTATAGCTGTTTTCTGTAACATCAATCATCGAAAATATATATAACATATTCCATTTAAAAATACTGGTGTCAATTCTGATTTAAACGTTAAAAAGGTTGACAGCTATGTAATGTTTAATTCTTGCCACAAACTTTTATTAATATCTTCACAAGCAAAAAAAAAAGAAAAGAAAAACTTGATTGATACATTTTTTTTCTCTTTTTTCTTACGATATACAATGATGAAAGCCAAACACAATCAATAATAACTTTTGATTCAAAAAAATTTTTTGATTAAGAAAAATATTACTAAATTTTATTATTATAGATTAATATTAAAAAAGATCTAAAAATACGATCTATATTAATTTTTACATAAAATGAATCCTAATGTTGAAAAATATGGGTGCACAAATTGCATCTCATTCCATTTATTAGCTTTCGAGATATAAATATTTTTTTCTTTTGAAGAGGCTTAGATGGCCATCTCTTATAATGTTTTGCGTAAGATAACGTAGAAAATCTCAAAACGTAACGGAAAAAAAATTAAACGAAATATTTTTAATTTTTTATTACGGGTGAAACTGCATGCAACACACACACACACACGCAAAAAAAAAAAAAAAAAAAAAAAAAAAAAAAGTAAACAAAAAATATTATTTTAAAACATTAGCAGGGGGTCGCACTCTCCTGAATGTGAAATTTTGAAATTTATTACTATCACTCTTTTTATAAAGTAATTTCGGTCCTGCATAATCATGGCACATTACTATAAATACAGTAGACGTTGATATGAGAAAATATCCATTATAAATATAGTGGCAAAGAAAAATGCGAAAATTTGTTCTCTGACAGTGTCTTGAAAAAACGGTGTAGAGTATCCCTGTATTAGTATTACAAAAATCGCATTCTCTGCCTCTTTTTTTTTTTTTTTTTTTTTTTTTAGGTCAGATTCGAAGATGAGAAATTTTCGTCTTTTTTATCACCACAATTTTTAAAGAAAAAACTCTATTCTGCTTAATTATATTACATTACTATCAAAATACTAGTGGCAAAAAGGTCTGAAATTATTATCCCTGAATGTGACCTAAAATAAAAGGCGGAGAATATGATTCTTGGTAAGGGTAAACAAAATTTCTTATTTACTAAAGGAACAAGACCCATCTTTCAGCGTTATTCTAGAACAAACTAATATAGAAAAAGAAAAATGATTGTCAGTATTTGTTATATAGCCCTTAATTTATGTTGGCAAATACAATATAAGCATGCGGTATTAAATTCATCCATTACTTGTGATAAAAATTTAGTCCTCTAAATATGATAAAATAAGTTTAAAAAAAAAATATTCCCATAAAAAAGTAGTATGAGAAGTAGGCAGAGTTAAAAATCACAGAAATGAAATAAGGAACTTGACTTAAATATCAATGACGTATATATACGTCCGCGGCTCATAAAATTCCCAACACGAATAAGCAAAATCTTTTACTGTTTCCGTAAACTATTGCTTTAGATGAATGCCTCATAGGGAATCTTTTTTTCCCCCTAATATGTACAGTCACCCCCCAAAAAAAACGCCACCCCCCCCCACCTAATTTCGCCGTAAATTATC
The DNA here is from genome assembly GCA_963930645.1 of Salticus scenicus. Classification (NCBI taxonomy): domain Eukaryota; kingdom Metazoa; phylum Arthropoda; class Arachnida; order Araneae; family Salticidae; genus Salticus; species Salticus scenicus. The sequence continues at coordinate 221,623,124 of OZ005660.1, read as the reverse complement.
GTAGAAACATTTGACTGGTACCGATCGATTTGTAATAACATCTAGTTTATAACGGTATAGTTACATTTTGCCTATGGGGTCGTCTACATATTAAAACTGGCATTAACTTCATTTTTTTCAATAGCAACCCCTATTTTTGATTCCATATTCAGATTTCTGAGATCAAGGCGGTTCGAAAAACATACCTATTTATATACCTTAAATCAATTTTTAATAGAGTTACACGTGAAAATGTATTAGGGGTCGGTCTATACATTTAGAATATATAAATCATGATCAACCACCCATTATACATTACTTATTAAGTTTCACACCGGAAAAAAATTTAAGAAATGTTAATTATAAAATAAAAAAAATGACTAATTCACAGAACTTTCTGAGTTAGTTTATGAATTAAAAGATTTTTATTGGTTTCTACTAATTAAACATCAGGTAGTTCACTTCATACGAAGAAAATTAAATAGCTTGAATAGATATTAAAATATCTTATCAAAAGAGAAAAAAAAAGGTGAATGGTTTTAAATTTGTTTGAAAATTCAAAATTATTTTAACTCAAGCTGCCGTATAATTGTCTGAAACGGCGGCACTCAACCTGGTTCCCACGGCCGTTTCACAGTGACAATGGGAGTTTATTCTGATACTGCAGTACTTTCATTTTCTTTAATTTAATTGCCTTTTTAAAAATATTAAAACAGATTTTTTTTTTTATTATTTTTTTAATTAATTATTTTTTTTCATGACATTATTAAAAACTTTTACATAAATCTCCACGATATTCTTTTGCTTTTATATTTTATAATGTGTAACAAATTAATATGCAAAATAATAAATCCTACTACTTAATGGGATGTCCTAAAATTCTACTCTTTAACACAGATACAGAAGTGGACGGTGGGTGTAGAAAGGCTGACTACCCTTAATCTAAATCTTCACTTGAAAAGGTCAAAATGTTACATAACTCTTTTTTCTTAAGGAAAAAAGAAGATAAGGAGGAGGAGGAAAGATCAAAACGAATAGAAAGCATACTAAACGTTAATACCCTTTAAACACTGGAAAAGGGCGGGTTTCGTATTGTGTGTCATTTGGGAGTTATAGAGTGCCAGAAAATTACTTTATGTAATAAAACTTTTCATTTAAAGGGTATTTAAAGCAGCATTATGTTTAATACATAGACTATTCAGAAAAAAAGTACCATTCATCTGGTTCATGAAAAATAAAGAACATTTTCTGGCATTGCTCTATGTATATACATTCTTGTCAACCTAACCCGGAAGATTACTGGTCCCGCCCCTTTCCGTACATTTTTTTTTTACATCAGTCTTTTTAGCGCCATGTCAGCCATCGGTGGCTGACACTGATCCTTCCATTTAGGCCAAGTCAGCCGGCAGTGTAAAATATGATATAAAACTACAGAACTTACATAGTTTTAAGTAATTACTGACACTTTATTTAAAATTTACTTCATTTTTTTTTTTTTTTTTTTTTTTTTTTAATAGGATTTTTATAGGATTATATCGTTAAGGCCTAATAGGGTTTATTGAAACTCGATAAACATAACACGCTTCTAAGCAGCACGTGTGGCCTGAATGGGATTTCCATAAGAATTCGCGTGGCGCGCAATGAGTTAATCGTAAATGTATTTGAAGGTAATTACTCTAAAAATTAAATTGTGTACACACAGGGGCGGGAACTAACAATGTTACGAGTTAGGTTGGCAAGTATGCATATATATTTTGCTTGAATTATAAAAATTTATAACACATTTTCTTCTTTTTTTTAGTATTTTGTGTTTATATGTCTCATTAAAAATAAATACAATATTCATATATAAACATTTCCATACAGTAATGTATATAAACATATTGATTAAAGAAGTTTTGTTGATATTATATAATTATTCTTCTATCTGTATAGTATATTAACACAAATATATTTTGAAAATTTCGCAGCATCGAAAAACAGCAACATAGCTTCCATATCAAGGCTTAATGTAAATAGGACGTAAGCGTACTGTAGCTAGTGTTGAAATTTGAAAAAAAAAAAAAAAAAAAAAAAAAAAGAATAACAGTGGGCTAAAACTATGCCGGAATAAATTAAAATGTTGTTTATTCTGGTTTTAGTCAGGTGATATCACTCGTGCTAAATAGCTGGATCCGCCCTCTCTTAAGCTCAGGTTCAGCTCATCATAAAAATATTTTTTTTAATATCTGCCACACCAAAATGTTCAAAACACAAATGCCAATTTTCATATATTTTGAAATCTTCCCGTTTCAACTTTAAAAGCATTTAGATTAATTTATTTTATTTTGAATTTTTAAATTTAGACGTTTAAAGTCTTTTAAATGAAATTTCAGGATTCTGTAAGATCAATATCTATATATTTGAAAATAATAAGACAATTCCTTTGTTTTAAATTTTTATTCTATAATAACTGTGACTTTGATTTCGTGATTAGGAAATTGAAAATAAATACTGTTGAGCTATGTTCCAATAATAGATCTTATAAACTTAAAAAAAAATAAAAATAAATAAATAAACCAATTTTTCACTATTTGATTCTGCATTAAAAAACTTTTAATAGAAATTTGATATTTTATTAAGTTACATTATGGGATAAATTTTAAATAACACAAAGCTTACAAACGGTACAGTAACCAAATGCAAATATGTCACAACAAAATTTAAACAGAAAATTCATAATAAAAAATCTTTTTAAAATTATTAAATATTCATAATAATAATAATAAAACGGTTGTCGAATGCATAATTACTGTTTCATGCAATCAGTTTCGCTGTACCGTGTTTTCTAAAACATGATATTTAACTAGAGGTGTAGGTACTCTTGAATATTGAAATGCGAAAAAAAGTGTAACAGGGTTAAAATAGAATTTTAGCAGCGAAAAACTGGAAAAAGATATTTAATACTTATGAAGAAAGACTTAACATATTAGGATCGGATATATTTCTCTCTTGTACCGTAAGCCACGCCTTTTCACAATTTTTCTAAAACTTTATAATATAAAACAAAATAATTTTGCATATTTGTAATTAAATCATTTAAGTTTTGTCTTCAATAATCGATGTAGTAAATACCATTGTGATTTATGCATACCAGCGTCACATATAGAGTCAAATTGGAATATGCAAATTAGTCTTTTCTTTTAAATATTGTTTCAGCGAATCAGAGGCGGGGCTTCTTTTCTTTTGAAATTCTTTCAAAATCCCTCACCTACATTGTGATAACTTTACAAAAATATGCCAATTTGTATAATAAACATCGAAATATTGCTTAGGAAACTAAAAAAATAACATATAGGTAAATTAAAATAGTTTTCCGTCAAATTATATACAAACATTTACTTATAGAGGATACAGATTATAACAAGTGACGGCCCCCTAACAGGAATAAAAAGTGAAATATCACTGTAACTCAAAAAATAATGTTAGGAACGAGCTGTAAATTTGGAAACCCATGTTTTTGATGATGCCCGTTCTATTCGTTCAAAAATTAACATAGGTCATAATTCATAATTTTTTCAAATATGAATTTATTAATAATTTTCATAATTCAAAAAATGTTTTTTTAGCAAAAATTTGCATGCAATATGTTTGGGTCATTTCATTCTAACGAATAAAAGAAACAGAATTTAAATATCATAATTATTTCGGAAGATATGATTTAATGTTTGTCACATTCATTTAACATTAGCATCCCCAAATTTTGACAGCTTATAACTCTATGAAAAATTGAGCGAAATATATAAACTATACCTTTTTCCGTGATGATTTGATCCAAAGAATTCAAATAAATTATAAAAAATGGGGGTTACCATTGAAAAAAATGAAGTTGATGTCAGTTTTAATATGTAGACGACCCCCTAAGTAAAATCTAACTATAACATTATAAACTAGACGTTATTACAAATTGATTGGTACCAGTCGCATGTTTCTACGATAATTTACGGCAAAATTAGGTGGGGGGGGTGGCGTTTTTTTTGGGGGGTGACTGTACTTTTGCGTATAACGAATATTAAACGGACAACATTCATAATGTACTTTACTCTGCATTATCATATTAACAATGCTCAGTAAAGATGAGCAGCTACTTTCATGACGTAAAACCTGCCGCAGACAACCACACATTCGAGGATTTTTCATTTAGAAGTACCCAGAATCAGAGGATTCCGCACATTAAAACGTTAGCACAGAAATTCAGAGTTTCTTGTTATGGTTAAAAAAAGAAAAGGGACGGAAGGGGGGGAAGGAATACTTGAAACAAGAAAAATCACTTGTACAACATACATTTATATAAAAGACAAGCTCCACCGAATATATGAGTAAATATATATATATATATTAACGATGTTGATCTCTATACTACATATTACAGAGTCACTAATATAATTAGTTGATAAGTATTTACAGCACTTGTGTTTTTAATAATAATAATAATAAAAAAAGGTAATAAATGTAAAAGCGACAATGAAATGGAATAATTATAAAAGATCGAGTGGTTTTCAAATTGTACATTGAAAATTATGCTATTTAACGGGAAAAAGAGCTGTAAATGTGGAAAATTTATATATTATTAACTTACAAAGCCTCTTTGTAAGAATTTATACAAAAATAAATACAATTATTTTCATTTTCGCAACAGCAGTTATACTCTGTTCGCCGAGAACTGATAGCGAAAATAAATAAAGCAACGTCATTCTTGGCGATACTGTTAAATGACTGGCGTTGGACTGAAAACAAACGGCGTCTTTCTGGCACGTGAACGATTCTTTTTTTGTTCGTTTATTTCGTAGAGATGTTATCTTTTCTTCAGGTGTTTAATGTGAATTATGGGAAATGAAAGAATGGAATAAAGTCCTCGACAAGAACGATAAATGCAGTAAATCCAAAGAATAGTTTTTATTCACCTGTCACAAACTATACTTACATAAGAGGCAGAGAAAGCTAACCTTCGGTCAATATAAACAGAATCGGCCATTCAGCAAGAAAACGTAAATGTGTCAAATTTTGGTGATAAAAGAACAGCAGTTTATATTTACTTTCGCTATGAGTTCTCCGCGAACAATCTAGAAATGTTTCATTTTTGACCATGCTTCAAAATATAATTCAGACACGAATGGCTTTTTCATATGTGTGAGTGAATTTTATGCCTGTGAATACGTAAATGGTACTTCGGATTATTTTTCTTTTGAGAAGAATCTTCACAACAAATTTCCCGTATGACATTTCTGCTGTTTCGGAATGTCAATGTATTTTTAGAGAACTTTTATTAGAGAGTTCTTGGAACAATCTTCCCAGAACTATGACTTTTTTTTTTTTTTTGTACGATTGAGTAAATGTTTATTCAAACTATCCCTTTCAGACAAAAAACTTGGGAAAAATTTTACACATGGGGCTTTTCTCCTGTATGAGTACATAAATGTTCAAATAGGTTTCTTTTATTAGAAAACTTTCTAGAACATATTTCACACACATGTGGCTTTTCTCCGGTATGAGTACGTAAATGTTTAGTTAGATTACTTTTTTTGGAAAACTTTTTAGAACATATTTCACACACATGTGGCTTTTCCCCTGTGTGAATTAGTATATGTGTATTTAAATCACTTTTATACATGAATCTTTTAAGACATGTTTCACACTCATATGGCATTTCTCCTGTGTGAGTACGTAAATGTTGAAATAGGTTTGTTTTAACAGAAAACTTTCTAGAACATATTTCACACACATGTGGCTTTTCTCCTGTGTGAGTTAGCAAATGTATATTAAGACTACCTTTACGAGAAAAACCTTTAGAACAAATTTCACACACAATGTGGCTTTCCTCCTGTGTGAGTTCGCAAATGTGTATTCAGAGTACCTTTTTGAGAAAATCGTTCAGAACTTATTTCACAAACATGTGTCCCTTCTTCTGTGTGAATGCGTAGATGGTTTTTTAAATCTCCTTTACATGAGAATCTTTTAAGACATGTTTCACACTGATATGGCTTTTCTCCGGTATGAGTACGTAAATGTCTTGTTAGGTTACTTTTTTTAAAAAACTTTTTAGAACATATTTCACACACATGTGGCTTTTCTCCAGTATGATGACGTAAATGTTCAAATAGGTTTCTTTTATTAGAATACTTTGTAGAACATATTTCACACACATGTGGCTTTTCTCCTGTATGAGTTAGCAAATGTATATTAAGACTACCTTTACGAGAAAAACCTTTAGAACAAATTTCACACACATGTGGCTTTTCTCCTGTGTGAGTTCGCAAATGTGTATTCAGAGTACCTTTTCGAGAAAAACCTTTAGAACATATTTCACAAACATGTGTGCCTTCTCTTGTGTGAATGCGTAGATGTGCATTTAAAACTCTTTTACATCTGAATCTTTTAAGACATGATTCACACTCATATAGCTTTTCTCCGGTATGAGTACGTAAATATTTTGTTAGGTTACTTTTTTGGAAAAACTTTTTAGAACATATTTCACAAACATGTGTCCCTACTCCTGTGTGAATGCGTATATGTGTATTTAGATGTCCCTTTTCAGAAAAATGTTCAGAACACACTTTATACATGTATGGCTTTTCTCTGTCAGTGCATGCCTTTACATTTAGGTGTGCCATTTCTGATCATCCTTTAGAGTTTAGAACATAATTGAGACACATATGACTTTTTATTCTTAGGGGTACATACAAATGAAACACTTCCGGTTGCAAAGCCGCTTGCAATGGAAGTTTCAATACAAACGGAACGTATCGCTTGCAAACTGACAGCAAACCCACTTGCAAATCTGCAAGAGCTTTGCACCTCTCGTAAGTCAACTTGCAGTTGCAAATGTGAAAGATGGCGAGTTATTATTTTGAAGAATTAATCAGTTCTTCATATATATATACATGATATTAAATCAATTCTTTAAGAGACAAATAAGATTTATTTAGTTTGGGATAATGGAAGTTTATTTACAGTTCGTAACCGAACTACGTTTCAATTTTTTATTTTCGTTTTGTTTATATTATGATATATGCACATATATGTATGTTTTCCGAAGTATTATATTATTGCAGTTCATTTTAACTGGTCAACTGACTTCAAATATTCTTTTTAGTTTCAAGTGAATTATCTGTTTGAAGAATTTGATATAATTAATTTTAATCGGTTATGTTTTTTCTATGAACAATTTTAACATTTGCATCATCATCCAAATGTTCACTTTTATAATTAAGTCTGATATTGTTTTATACTTTGTATTGAGGTCATAGAACACTAAAATAAATAGAATTGAAGCTAAATTCGAGATTTCTATAAAATTTCAATTATTTAATAAAGTATAATTTCAATATTTTGGAGGCTACACTTTGTATGAAAGTCAAGTGTGTGTGTTATAAACATATTTTTTCAATCTTCATTGAAATCTAAACATTTCTTAAATTTATTACCTTATAATTACATGGTTTGGAGTGAGTAGATGACTAAAACTGCAAAAGATAGAAAGAAGGGAAGAGTTAATGTTGCTTTAACAAGAGTGTATATTGAAATTGCAGTATGTGGTAAGCTCAATATTCAAATATCAACTTTCATTATTAAAATCAAAATCATTAAAAGTTCATCAGCTGTAAGAGTAGATTATATTTTACTTACAATTGCATACGACTGATTTGGTATTGGTGGTATTAGATATACTTATTTTATTTTCTCTCCCACTTATTTCTGTACTTTTAACCATTATGTATGAATATAAAATTATTTAAAATGCTACTTAAATTTGCATTGAGAGAACCAACTGCAATATAGTTATTTTATATTGTCTTGCTTATTATAACTAAAATCTTTCATTAACTATTTATATTTTTAAATATTGGCAATAAAAATACATAGAGAGTGTTGATTTTAGTTTTAAAATTAGATGATTATGTATTTTATTTTTTAAATATGTGGTTGAGAAGATCTGAAGAGATAAACATTGAAAAACATTTGTAGCTTATTGAACTAACATCTGAATGGGAATTTATGTGTTATGTCAGTTTTACTATTTTGGCATAACATATTAAGCTCTTTTTCGGATAATGATGCTACAATGTTATAAATGCTGAATTTCAAATGGAGTTCTGTTAAAGGTAAGATTTAAATTAAAAGTTTTATTATCAAATGATAAATATTTTTACTTAACTGAGAATGTTACATTTTATGTTATGCATGATAGCAACACCAATTCTATGTGATGTTTATATTCATCAAAGTATTATTTTATTTATTTAAATTTAAATAATTGAAGAATAAGCAAAATATTAAAGTAATGTTATAATATTATTTATAATTAATTTTTATTCACCCCTCAATTATTTTATTTTATTAATATTATATGATTTATATTTTGAATACCATTCGATAGAGACTATTATAAAAATTCTGATTTTATAAGATAGAAAAAAATATTAAGAAGTATAAAGACTTATAATTTTATTTTGAAAGTATTTTTTTTTTTTGATTTTTTTTTTTTTTTTTGTTATGATCAAGAGTATGGTAACTCGTCAATCGAATGAGTATTTTTAAATATCAGTGCATTCACCTCAATCTTGAATTAAAAATCTCTCTAAATGAAGAACCTCAGTGTGGACCTGATGAAGAATATTCCAGTTTATCGAACAACTATCCGAATGAGAATTTGGCTGTTATGTCAGTTTTAGTATATTGGCATAACGTACTAAATTCTCTTTCAGATTGTTCAATGAAGCACAAAATCTTGAAAAGTGCTTCTTCTGAAGTGAAGCAGTCGTCTATTTGAAAAATATACTAATGCATATAAAGGATTATGTTTTTTGTAAGTATAATATACTTTTCAAATTTTTATAGTTTTTATTATTGAGAAATTGAGTGAGTATTTTAAAATATGAATAAATTTACTTCAGTCTTGAACCAGATTCTGCCAGGTGAATGTTGATCTGATCAATGAAGAATGCATTTCTTCTTAGTTTTACGAATAAACATCTGAATTAGAATTTGTCTGTTATGTCAGTTTTAATATATTGACAAAACAAGTTCTTTTTCAGATTAATTAATGATGCCTAAATACTGAAGTTTAATACACTGCTGTTAAAAATATCATTTATTTCATGGATTTACCTTTTTATTATCAAGAATGATAAACAATTTACTATAAGTATTTACATAATGCTAAAAACACCAATGTAAAAAAATGTTAAAACCAAACTGCAGTTTCTGTAGCATTAAGTGTACCTACCATCATCAGTGTCAAACCTGATTGAGAATTTGTAAACTGATGGATGATATGCTTAATGCATTCTGCACTGATAACGATATACTTAAAACTTGCTACTGAAATTGCAGTTTGGTTTTAGCATTTTTTGCATTGGTGTTTTCAACATTGTGTAAATCTTTCTGTTCAATGTCAAGTCTGGTTATATAAGTAATTTATTATTTTAATTATTATTAATTAATGATGCCTAAATACTGAAGTTTAATACACTGCTGTTAAAAATATCATTTATTTCATGGATTTACCTTTTTATTATCAAGAATGATAAACAATTTACTATAAGTATTTACATAATGCTAAAAACACCAATGTAAAAAAATGTTAAAACCAAACTGCAGTTTCTGTAGCATTAAGTGTACCTACCATCATCAGTGTCAAACCTGATTGAGAATTTGTAAACTGATGGATGATATGCTTAATGCATTCTGCACTGATAACGATATACTTAAAACTTGCTACTGAAATTGCAGTTTGGTTTTAGCATTTTTTGCATTGGTGTTTTCAACATTGTGTAAATCTTTCTGTTCAATGTCAAGTCTGGTTATATAAGTAATTTATTATTTTAATTATTATTATTATGCTATATTATTACCACTAACTATTTGGTCAAATATTGAATATTCTTCAAGCTAAATAGTAACTATGTAGCTAGCTGTTTACTCTTATATTCAGGTGTCATTATCTTAATTTTTTACTACTACTACACTATTACTGTGTAAGTAATGGAAGTATTGTGTTCCTATTTATTGAAATTTTATTTTTCCGACTGAGTGAAAATAATGCCTGGACCGGGAGTCGAACCCCGGATCTTTGACTTACGGAAATCTTTCACTCAGTCGGAAAAACAAAATTTCAATAAATATGATTTTCTTCCACAGTTGATTGTGTGATTTTAATAAAAATTGTATTGTGTTCAGTTCAAAAATTCAATATCGAGTTTTCACTTGATTTACATGTTTTAAGGTGTCCTGAGTCCAAAAAAAAAAGTTTTTAGCAATTGGTCAGAATGTGTGTGTGGAATCTTCTGATTATCATTTCTCCGAAACTGATAGATGGAACTATGAAACTTCAGAATTGAGACACGCCGGGTGTATAGATGATTTTTCTAACTTTTGATGAAAATTCGACTATCAAGAACCAGGAGTGGGGCTGTAAGTCCATATTTCAAAAAGGGTTCTAATGATTTTATTCGAAGCTGCTGTATATACACTTGATTAGATGTTCTTTAATATGAATGAGTTGGTTAGTTCAGAAAAATTGATAGGTGTCCTGTATAAATATCTCAATTTCAGGTCTCACAAGTGCATGCATTTAAAAACAGCTGTACGAATTTTTTTCAAACTTCTCATATTAATCTCCTTTTTTGTATGTAATTGTTATTTTTGGGTCAACAATTGAGTACGCCAAGTTTTGGTAAAAGTCGGTATCTAAAAAGCGATTCTAATGACTTTCTTGAAAATTGTTGCATAAACCCATTAGATATCCTTTCTCATGTATTGCATAGTTATTACAGGAAAATTAACAGTTATACTGATTAGGTAGGTCAGTTTTAGATCTTAAAATTAGTGTTTCAAAAATAAAAAAAGTTTAAACTGATTTTTTTTCTCTTATTTTTTTTAACTCGCTATGTAAATTCTGTTTTATATGCATTTATATGAGTATCAGCTTTCTCGTACTGCAAAATTTTCAGATGTCTATTTTATTAGGTAAGTTTTATTGTCTTTTGATTATACAGGGTTAGTCAAAAAGAATAGGACAATAAGAAAACTATTTTTAGACGAATGTATGTTTATTGTAATCAAACTACAGCTACGTATGGACAGATAAACTATCAAAGTTTTTTCTCATGGAACTTCCAATTCCATGGCTGCACGATTTGTCAACTTCTGGGGACTTCGTTGAAAGGATGCACGAATGGATTCCACAGTTTCTTCGGAGACACGTGGTTGTCCTGTGCTTTTACCCTTGCATAAGCACCCCGTCTCCTCAAATTGCTTTACCCACCTCACAATGGAATGTTGATGAGGTGGTTCCTTGTCATACTTGGCTCGAAATTGTCGCTGGACGTAATTACTGTACTGACATTGTTTTAGCAAATATCACACAAAGCGCCTTCTCCTTGCCTGAATGCGCCATTTTGAAAACAGCGTCTACTAGCGGCATTAACGTACATGTGTGTTGCCAAATAAAACTTTGATAGTTTATCTGTCCATACGTAGCTGTAGTTTGGTTACAATAAACATACATTCGTCTAAAAATAGTTTTCTTATTGTCCTATTCATTTTGACTAACCCTGTATTATTTCCCAAAAGTACATGTAATAGTGGGTAAAGGAAGTCGTGTGGTTTTTTTAAACTACATTTTTGAAGTGAAAACTTCTTTAGGCGCGTTGAGCACTTTTGGGTAAACAAAAATCATGAAACTTGCGTCGTCATCAGCGAAGGTTTTCCATTTGAAGTGAAACCTTCTTTAGGCACGTTGAGCACTTTTGGGTGAACAAAAATCATGAAATTCGCGTCATCGTCAGCGAAGGCTTTTCATGAGAAGAAACATATTTTTACCAATTTATATTATCGAAAGTGGAATTCGAGATTTCAGCTGATTTACATGTTTTGAGGTGTCCTGAATCGGTTTTCTTTTGTATCTCAGCTACTAATTAAAATAATTTCATAAGTAATACATCATTTGAAAGCTTTGTTGAGTTGGAATCGAATAGTAGCTTACAGAAATTTCTACCGCCAGATGGCGCTGTAATATTTTAAAAATTCGATATTTCAAATTCTAATTATGATTAAATTATTTTTAATACATCATTCGAAAGATATTTTAAAGTTCTTTTATATTATCGAAAGTGGAATTCGAGATTTCATCTGATTTACACGTTTTGAGGTGTCCTGAATCGGTTTTCTTTTGTATCTCAGCTACTAATTAAAATAATTTCATAAGTAATCAATATTTTTACGTAATATAAGGCTTAGTTCACTTAATATGGGTAGCTACAAATATTGTGCCGAATTATATAATACAGATCATAAACACTTCCTTACAAACCAAAAATAATTCGAAAATAATAATATAATAGCTCGATGATACAATTCACAAGTTACTTAGTTTTCACTTCTATCGGCAGTATCCAAAGACTGCTTTGATTTTTTTTTCTTTTTGAATAGTATCATTTATATTTAGTAATTTATATTTATTTATTTTAAATTATGAAAACTATAAAAAATTACTATTTAGAAACAGTGGTTTACTTCAATGTAGAAAATTCTTAGAAAATATTACTATACCTAAATAGTAGTGATATGCTGAATTCAAAGCGAAGAAAATTATTAACTGTTAGTCTTCTTAATAAACATATAAGTTTTTTAAATAACAGTATCTTGTACCGGGGTTGGAAAAATGACACAAAAATGCAGCATTTGAGAAAAATCAACTTACAAATAACAAAGTTTACATTAAAAAAATGACGCAAATGCCTCTCATGTGGATAAATTGTGAGACATATGTTATGCTTTGCATGCATGTTGGGGCACTTCACACACATAAAAAAAAAGGCAGGGTTAAACAATAAAAAAAATTTGAAATGAAGGACACAAAAAATGAGGAGAAAAAAAAGGGAGGGGGGGATTTAACAAATAAAACAATAAAAAGAAAACAAACTTTCACAAAATTACTTACTTGGTGCAAGAAGAAAAAAGATTTAAAAAAAAGCATCATAGAAGTGATGTAAAAAATAAAAAAGTATGAAACTTTGAATTAACACCATAAAATGCAAGAACTCTCAAAAATTCTTTTGAGTCAAAAGAAAACACGACCCTTTCTAAGGCGAAGGTTGTGCTTACTTTCAGCCTGTAACATTTGTTGCGGGTTCTTGCATTTTATGGTGTTTATTCATTTTTTTTATACTTATTACTTTTAAATGTCAGTTCTGTAGTGTTATTTTTTTATATTTAATATAAAAATGTTTATTAAATTAGTCAAAAATTCTAAATTTATAAGGTTTTATTGAAATATTCAATTGAAATTTAATCACAAAATTAGACCTGCATTTGACTAAGCTTTACTATAAGGCACCCATTGGTAATTCATGACACAGTTATGTGTCATAAAAGTGTATTGACATTTTTTACTAGTAAACTTTTTGTATTGGAACGTCGTTTACATGTCTCAGAACTTTCTTATTGTTTTTTTTTTTTTTTGCTTCACAGCCCAGCTGAATGATGCTTTTTTTTTTTTTTTTTTTAAATGCATTTTTCAGATTTAAAAATTATTTTTTGAGTTATTTTACTTATTTTTTAAAGAATTGAAATCATTTAGAAAAGTAAATTGCGTATGACAGTAATTGATGCAGTACAGATATTCATACACAACGAATTAGTGATATTCAGTGATTTTTTCTTTTCGTTTTTACAATGTTTTTATTAACTCTTATTCTTGTTTGCTTGTTTTTTTGTTTGTCCAGTACAAATCTTGCAAACAATTTTTAACTAACTTCCCGATTAGCTAGTTAAAAATTTCTAGACATTTTTAACTAGACATTTTTAACATATTTCAAATTTCTAGACATTTGAAACTTTTAGAATAGCTCAGAACACGATGACAATGCATTTTTTAAATACCTTTAGCCAATTGTTTTGTCTCCCCGCTACCTTCATTAGTGTTTATATGATTCAACAGAAAATTTATTTAACTAACTTCCCGACTAGCTAGACATTTGATACTGTTAGAATAGCTCAGAACACAAAGACAATGCATTTTTTTAATACTTTGAGCCAATTGATTTGGGTCCCTGCTGCCTTCAGTAGCATTTATATGATTCAACAATCATATAATTTCTTGATTAGCTAGATATTTGAATCTTTTAGAATAACTCATAAAACGATGACATTTTTTAACACATTCACACCGGCGTGTCACAGCTACAGTCGGCAGAAAAGTATATGAACACTAGCAATAATGCCTGGCCAAAAAAAGTACACTTAATACTGCTTTGTTAAATAAATCCTTGTCGAGTCATGTTCTTAGTCAGTCTAAGAACATAATTCGACAAGTATTTATTGAACAAAACAGTTTTAAGTGTACTTTTTTAATATAGGAATTATTGGCTAGTGTTCGGATACTTTTGAGTAGTCTATGTACATGTAAACAAAATACGCCAGCATGAACGTGTTAAATACTTTTAGCCAATTGTTTTGTGTTCCCGCTGCCTTTGGTAGAATTTATATGATTTAACAGAAAATTTAAAAACACGCTATATAAAAAGTTCTTTTTATTTTTTAATTATTTATTTTTTATTATAATGCTCGTGAAGTGAGCATACATCTGAATATTAACCACTGCAACGGTGGCGTATCCGGGGGGGGGGGGGAAGGGCTGGTGGACTGCAGCCCCTCCTGAAATTTTATGTATGTATAAAATAAAGGCAATAAGCTGATGGGATATCCTTTTCGCGCTTTTTACATAATACTATGCATTGGATTGCCCTTCAGTGCAAATATTGAAGTTGCATTCATAATGAATATGATTCTAATAATTTTCATTACAAGTATTAAAAAATACCGTTATAAACAAATAAATAATAATTTTAATCAAACTTACCTGATGGACTGTAAGATGAACTCCTACTACAGTAAGTAATTCTCTGAACAACCATAGTCCATGTGTTTACTTAACAATGAAATTTAGAAAATTCAGGACTAAGTAATATTTAATCACAGAATAAGACTATTTTCCTTAGTAATATTTACATAGAATGATAAGCTAATACATGGCCTTATGACAAAAAAGGACAGTGCATAAGATTATCCCACTAGTATTAAAAAATAGTAAAAAAAAAAAAAAAAAAAATATATCCAATCCTTTTGAATAATCAGAGGAAAAATATGAAAATGTTTAATACAAAGTTGTATCATGGTCTGTTAGTAGTATATCAGAGTATTTCTGAAATTTAAATAAATTATTCTGGTTATTTATACACTATTATCCACATTTAAAATGGTTATAAGTTATACATTGATATATAAAATAATATAAAAATGTCAATAATATGTAAGTAATGTCTAAAAAATTATAGCGATCCTCAAAAGTCACAAATAAACAAAAATAAAAACCCACTGAATTTTTCGAATTTTTTGTCGAATATTGTTCGATTCGTGTATTCTTGTTTCCTATTGGTTTATCATTCATCGCAATCGATAATTCTTGCAAGTTGACGTCACCGCCTGCAAGCGTTCCAAATGTATGACTATTTGCAAACCACTTGCAAAATTTACGTCATCGAAGTTGCAAGCGGTTCATTTGCAAGCGTTCCGTTTGTATGTACCCCTTAGGGTCTCAATGTGCATTCTATCTTCTTTACAAATTATTTAACTGAATACATTTTAGACATGTACGGTTTTTTCAATAAATGTATACTTAGATTTTTTTTACAGAAAATCTTTTAAATTATACATCTGAATTACATCATTTTAACTAAGTACATCATTAAAGCTAAAAAACGATAAAAAAAAAAAAAAAAGATCAAAAATTTGCTTCTTATATTTAGCTTCTTTTTCTTTTCATGGAATCAGTAATATTTATTTCTATATTGAATTTGGAAGAACTTCAATATTGATTGTCAACATATGCATTGCAGACATTTTTTTTTAAAGTTCTTTTTAGGATACTTGTCAATTTCTAGAGGTGAAAGTCATAAATTGTTTCTGTTTTTTATATAACTATGTTTAAATTCAAAAACCTGCCTTCATGGTATCCGCGTGTGTAATGATCGATAGATGGCGTGTTGTATCTTGTGTGTTGGGGTCCACTAATAACGAATACTTAATTAATACACATATTTAATCACGATAACTACAAAATAAGGAATTATATACAGGAACACTTAAGTTACCGTATGCTAGTACGTCAGAAGAACAATAATAACTAAGAAACAGCGACCGCCTTAGAACAGCAAAGTTCGGCTCCTCGGCCACAGGACACACAGGAGAAGGCTCGGTTGGTGAATCATGTTGAACCGGAACATCTTCCTGAGATGGCGAAGATGGAATCACAGGAGGCTGTGTTTATGTTTTCGCATCTTGTGACCGGCTGCGAACTTGATCAACATGACGTTTTTGGATTATTCCGTCTGCTAAATTTTGGGTCTTATAGGAGACTGGTCTCGTTGGCTCTATAACTCTAGCAGGAATCCACGGAACTTTAACCGGAAGTGATTTCCACTACGTCATCCGTATTTCCGGTTCCTTTCTCGTTTGGCGAATTATTCTGTGACGGCGCGAGCTGTCAGCTTGGCGTGATAGATCTCAGGATTAGGCGGATTCATAACATTGCTGTTGGGTCGTCGGTGTGTGGTGTGTGCTCTTATTTCGCTCTCCTGCATTCGCTATTGCTGCGCAGTTGCTCTTGAAAATATTATTTATTTCAGGTAAGAATTTTAATTGACATTATTCAATATTACTGTAGTTTCACTACTTTGGTTTTATTTTTATTAATGGCATATATGTGATTGTTGTATAGGATTAACTTTTATTACTTATGAAAGAAAGAGAAAATCTTTCACGTTTTTAAATATAATATTGTCAAAGAAAATATTTTGAATTAAGTTATAATTTCCATTTGTGGTTGTAGCATGTAATTGTTATGTAATTTTCTTTTTCCACATTGAAAAGAGCATGTTAAAGTTAATTGCAGGGGTGATTTTTATCGGGGAAAAAATAAATATAATATATATATATATATATGTATGTATATTAATGAAAATAGCTTGCTTCTAATTTCTAATAAAATAGATTTATCAATATCTATAAGTGTGTATTAAAAATAAGGATTTATGTAAGTATGAAAGTGTTTCAGAAAATTGTATATGTAGTTCAGATAATTGATTTAATCAGAATCACCCTTGATAACTTGTACCCATACAACCAAAAGGATCCATTGGATGTCCTACAAACATCATACATATCCTACAACTGACATATCCGGTAAGTGTCATAAAACAGCAACCAGAGAATGCCTAATGCAAGATACTCGTAGGATCGTGGGTGTTTCAAGTGCATAGGTAATACAGAGGACATCCACGGGCTGAATTATTACGGCACATGCGCAGAAATCTAAATTCTATTCTAATAAATCGTTCTTTAGCAAACGATCTCAATCGAGTTTTATGTTATTGTTGTTTATGTTTAGTTCAGTCAGATAGTGATTACAGATATGTTGTAGCTATTTTATTATTTCTTTTTCTTTTTCTTTTTTTTTGGGTTTTATTGAATATTATAAGTAAGTAAACATCTTTATTTTTTGATATGAAATTAATTATTCTGAAGTTTACAACTTGCTTTATTGTACTTCATGTGTTCTGTTCTTGTTAGATGTTAGACCGTGTGCACAAAAATAAGTTATTACTAAAGGTTTTTAAAAAATAACATACCTTTCTATTCAGTTTTGTTAAGTAACTTTTTATGAAAGATTTAATGATACATCCATAAGTTTAAAATCCTTAGTGTGAATGCTGTTGCCGTATCAGAAAACCGTGAAATGATTGATAATGTACAAAGTAGAATTAAATGTTAAGTAGTATAATACATTAAAATGAATGTGTGTGTGTATTTTTATTAAAATATGTGTAATGTTTTTTGTGTGCATATTAAATGTAATGTAACATGTGCGCGCGTATGTGTTGCATAAATATCTGTAAAAAAATGTGTGTAGTATATTTTAATGTTTGTGGATATGAATGTTAAAAAGTGTATTTGTTTTTACCAACATTTATTTATGGATAGCTGCTGGTCGTTTTCAACAATCATTTTCGTGATTTATCGTAAGGACCGTAAACATACTGCTGTTTTAGTGTACAAAATAAATATTTTTAAACAAAATTACCTAAAGTTCTGAAATTTTTAAATTCATTGAAAATTTTTCAAGTGAAATTTAACATTTGTTTTACACAAAATTTAGCAAAAAATTTATATTTATTTGTTTTATTTATAAGTTTGTTACTTATTAGTAGTTTACATCAACATTCTTTAATTTAAAGGAAAATTTTTGGAAAAAAAAAACCGCAATATTTTTGGTTTTACATACCGATGTTATATTTGAAGATATTTCTTTAAAATTGCGGTTTCTACCACGGAGGATAAAAATTGTGATGTCATGTCTCCAGACCATCCTTGGTGAGTTCCAGACTGCTAGGGCAATGGAAAATTTACTTCACTCTACTGTAAAATTTTGTTTATTTAAATTTTGAAATATTTTCTGTGTTGGTTAATTTTAATTTCAGTTATTCAAAGTTAGTACACTAGACCTTATTAGTAAATTACTTTTAATAATAATATGCTTCTAAATATTTAAAATAAATTATATTTTAAACATGCTGCAAAATGTGCACTTCACGAAACTTTTGAGCTAATGTTGGCTTTTGTGGCATAGGAAATAACTCAACTTGTATATCTACATTTTACACCCTTGCCTACCAAAATGCTACCTACCAAACTACTTTACTACCTACCAAAATGTAATCCCAAGTAACACGGAATGGTTGGGACACGGTTGGCCCAACAGTTTCCTTCATCGTTGGGCAACGGTTGGTTTTGGCCGCTGGCCATCGGTTGAGCCAACCGTTGGGTGACGGTTGGCCCAACGATGGAGCAGTTGGGTCATGGTTGGCAAACGGTTGGGTCATGGTTGGCAAACGGTTGGGCCATGGTTGGCAAACGGTTGGTGAACTGTTGGCCCATGGTTGGATGACCGTTGGGCCACAGTTGGATGACCGTTGGGCCACGGTTGGAAGACCGTTGGGCCACGGTTGGCAGACTGTTGGCCTACGGTTAGGCCAGTTTTTCTAACCGTTCTACTGTTGGCCCAACTGTCACCCAACGGTTGGCTCAACCGAGGGCCAGCGGCCAAAACCAACCGTTGGCCAACGAAGTGTGAAAATGTATATAGGGTACCATTTCTCAAGAATTCTCTGTCATTTAGGTTAAACTAAAGGAGTTAGGAACAAAGCACCAAATAAAAAAAAATTATTTTTTTTAGGCTATTTGGTTTTATTTTTACTCAAATAAAATATACCTTTTAGGGTGAATAAACACATTCTAAATTGAAAAAAGAATTAATTAATATGTTGCAATTATAATTAATTTATTAGGGAATAAACTAATTATAATTGCAACATATTAATTATTTCTTTTTTCAATTTAGAATGCGTTTATTCACCCTAAAAGATACATTTTATTTGAGTAAAAATAAAACCAAATAGCCTAAAAAATATAA
The DNA here is from genome assembly GCA_963930645.1 of Salticus scenicus. Lineage (NCBI taxonomy): Eukaryota > Metazoa > Arthropoda > Arachnida > Araneae > Salticidae > Salticus > Salticus scenicus. Next base: position 221,603,575 of record OZ005660.1, on the reverse strand, counting down.
CTTTTTTAATTTGGTGCTTTGTTCCTAACTCCTTGAGTTTAACCTAAATGACAGAGAATTCTTGAGAAATGACCCATATATATATATATTAAAAAAAGTTTAAATTTTAATCAAAAGAATTTATAAATTATCATGAAATTACTTGTTTGAAAGTGCTATATTCTCAATATCTTATTACTTTCAAAATGAATAAATATATTTCTGAAACAAATTAACAAACTTAAAGATAATTTTTTCTTTAAATGTTATAATATTATATAAATTTCCAAAAGAAGAAAAAATATCTTATTTACTCTAAATTGTAATTATATAAAAAAAATTATGAAGTCTGAAAAATAAATCTCAATGTACATAAAAGAAATATGCGAAAATCAATGTAATATATAAAAACAGCATTTTTATTTGTTGATGTTGGTATGTCCTTACTCCTTATAGCACATTGTAATAAATATTTGATTGTTTGCGGATAAATTATCTGACTACAAATTCTTAACATGATGTATACACATTTCTAAAAGTTAATTATCTTTAGCAAAATGGAAAAGTGACTTGGCTAAGATTCAAACTTAGAACCTCTGGCTGTGTCAGTTTTGTACTTACTGAAAAACCCAGCCAATATCTGACTTGAAGGAATTACTCATATGAAACAGAAATTTTTTTTAATGTGATCTGTAAGCTCTTACATAAGTGATTACTACAAGTTACATTGTCTGATATCGACTAAATTATTCAGTGGTAGAGCACTAGTAATTTATACCACATGTCACATATTTAAATCTTGTTTTTAAATATATACCTTAAAAGTGAAAATTAAAATTATTTATTTATTTAACTCTCCTTTTTCAAACTGACTATTTTTAGCGAATGAGTTCATTTAAATTCTTATTTTACTAGTAATAGATTGAAAGGAATATAAATCAATCTGCTGTTTTATTTTATCTCACTTTAATAAATATATCAGCAAAATTTTTATACTATATAGAATAGAAAATTCAAATTCTCATATCAAGTCTGATAACATATAAGATTGTTTTTTATTTTTGATGCTTTAAATTTTAAAGAAACTTAAATTTCAGAATTAAAAATATCTACATCACTGTTGCTGGATTATAATGTAATCAAATTAAAAATTATGCGAGAATGTAATTCAAACTATTGATTTATAATGAAATAGACCTAACAAAGGTAAAAATTAAGAAAATTAAGTGCAGGACCAGAGATTTTAAGATTTTACTGGTATATACACATTTTCACTGATCCGTTTACCCAATCTTTAGATTTTTAAAAATACAGCTGAACCTCGTTAACGTGATTCTCTAGGGAGAAAAAATGTCCACGTTATCAGTAGCAACGGAATTATGGAAACAGTTCATGTTAAAAGTAATTCACATTAAGTGTGTTCACGTTAACGAGGTTAGACTGTACTTACAAAATAAATTTAGGTGGCAAATATGACAATTGAATATAATTGTAATTAATTTTAAAATACAAATGAAATCTTATATAAACCAGAAAATGTATGTTTTTGTAAATTGCTTTTCAACATTACAGCCAGGAAATACACACGAGAAATAGAGAGTAAATATTCACCACATTATTTCAATGAAAGAGAGAGGGGGAAAATGTGAGATGATGAAGTAATATGCAATGATAAAATGTTTATATGAAAGGCTGGGAAAATGTTTGTTTACTCCGCAGTTGCAAGTTATTCTTTAGACATGACGAGAGATTTTTTTTTATGAACAGTGTAACATTGTTAAAAAAAGAAAAACTCTCCCTTAGTATTTGGATAGGCAACTACTTAAATTTTATTATCTTTTTAAGCTGTTATTATCCTATACAGACTATCGGTGACATCTCATGAATGACACTTTCAGTATGTTCCACTTGGGTAATTAGAAATAATACATTAAAATGGATATTTAATCATCTTGTTAACTTGCTTATTTCGAGAAGCAACGCAGATATGGCGACATTTTAACAGTCAAACAGAAGAGAAGCTTTTCATAATGTGCTGTTTCTAGCCACCTGTATGGAGCATACCCAAAAGTTCATTCACGATACGCTATTGCAGATTATGTATCATATATTGTAGTCCTGTAAAAAAATGAAATCTTTGGCTGATAAAAATTTTGAAATTCTTACCACTGTTATTATAAAAAAAAAGAAAAACCTGTTTATAAGAAAGTCATAACTCCTCTCTCTATTCTAAAAATGAATAGAATTTGAATTTTATCAGAGTTAATTGTACTAATAACCCCTTTCAAAAATAGGGAGGAAATATCCCATTTAAAACTAATAATAAAAAATTTAATTTCTCAAAAAAAAAAAAAAAAAAAGAAAAGAAAAATAAAATGGATTAAAAGAAAAAAAAAACCTAACCTCCTCAAGGATATATTTGTATCATGCTAACTTCTTAGTTTCAAACTGATTTTCTTTTACAAAAGGTTTTTTTTTTTTTTTTTTTTAATACATGAATACTTTTTTTTTTTTTTACTTATTGGGAAGAAAATCATATTTATTGAAATTTTTTATTTTTCCGACTGAGTGAAAATAATGCCTGGACCGGGAGTCGAACCCCGGACCTTTGACTAACAAGGTCAAGGCTCTACCAATTGAGCTATCCAGGTCGACAACCGGTCGGCATTACTCACTCAGACAACCTTTAGGCTTTTTTTCTGCCTAAAGGTTACCTGAATGAGTAATGCCGACCGGTTGTTGGCCTGGATAGCTCAATTGGTAGAGCCTTGACCTTGTAAGTCAAAAGTCCGGGGTTTGACTCCCGGTCCAGGCATTATTTTCACTCAGTCGGAAAAATAAAAAAATTCAATAAACATGTATACTTTTCCTAGAATGTCTTGGAGCTTTTCTCCATTAACTCCTATTAACAATTAATCTATGTAAAATTGAAAACAATTATTAAATCTTATATTGTGAATAAATTAATTTTATATTTTGTAAAGACAATAGACATAATTATACAATTTAACCTAATTTGCCAATGGAGTAATACAATTCTTACCTACAGTATACGATTAAATGATTCCCTTATTTTTTGAAGACACCTAAATCTGGATACAAAAGTAAAATGCAGGGTTGCAAAATATATCCAATCCAGTGATCTAGGATCGGGGGAAGAGATATTTACAGAAAAATATACAAATGATATCAGTTTCAACAATGAATTACAAAAATCATAGTTAAAATAGTTTCCCTATTTTGGAGAAACTTTTATATAGATTGGGGGAAATGTTGGGAATAAAAAAAATCTCTGCAACCCTGGTAAAATGCATTAGTCTAAAAAAAAAAAGATGCAAAAAATAAAGGTACATTTCAAAAATAGCAAGTACTTTTTATTGAAAACAGTAAAACTTAATTAAATGTTACATATTACAATGTTTAGAGTATACTAATTATCATACAATTTATTTTATTTATTTATTTTGGTATGTCCAGATAAAATATTCCTCTTCATCAACAGTCTGAAAGACTTCCAAGAAAGTGCAATATACAAACCTAAAATAAAAATACTTAGTTATTTTGATTCCATTTTACATAATAATAATAATAAAATTAAGTGCAACACATGAAAATACATCTTGAAAAATTATACTTCTAAAAAAAACTCTTCTGAGAGCAACAAGTGTTAAGTAGTTTATAGATTTAATCGCTTACTTTTGTTTTATTGATATGATTTGAAATCAACAGAATTAATTTGACCAATTGGCTTGGAAAAGTACAGTTTACATTATATTTACTTAATTCACTGGTAAATTTTTAGCCGCTGAATCGCAACAGAAAAATTATAAGAAATTGCTAAACTTCATGTTTTGTATACCAAATGTGAAAAATAATAACAGGAGACTTGGCGTTGGAATATTAAAACCCGAATAAACTACTACGTCAGAAACGCCAAAGAAATATATTGGGAATGCATACAGCTGTTTCGTCAGCCTTAAGCGTGCCGTCTTCAGTGCCTTTTTGTGCTGAAGACGGCACGCTTAAGGCTGCCAAAACAGCTGTATGCATTTCTAATATTTTTCTTTGGCGTTTCTGACGTAGTAGTTTATTCGGGTTTCAAATGTGAAAAAGTTGTAATCTAATTATATTAACTCAAATTCATTAAAACCAAAAAAATTAAACACATCGATCAGTTTTAATTATTAAAATGTGATATCATGTCTTAATCATTACAACTTAAATTTCCATTTTATTTTATAGCATAGATTTAAAAAAAAAAATCAAATTAAACTTCAGATTTACCTCAATTTAAATTCAAATACCTTATTTTCATCCTTTTGATAAAACGAATATATTTCGGCATACACATCGCAGCCCTTCAGATTTACTTTTTACAGTGTATTTTACATTAACATAAGGCAGGGGTTGATCCAAACAAAATTTGGATCCCTTTTGCGGCCCCTTTACAAAATTCAAATCCGTGAAAAGAGATCCTACACAAAATTCAAATCCGTGAAAATTGACCCTTCACAAAATTCAAATCCATTGAAAGGGACACATAAAATTCAAACTTATAAAAGGAGCCTTTTTACAAGACTTTGCTTTATAAAAATGATACTTTTATAAAGTATTTTCATGTTTTCAGTATTATTTTTAAATAAATGCCTTAAATTAGCTCAAAGAAACTCTATTAAACTTCATATTAAACATTATATACAATGATTGTAAAAATGAAAGATTTTACACACTATTTTATTTTCTCACAAAAATATTTTATTCTAAACAAAAATACACAAAAATTTCACAAAAAAGGAACCCAAAAATTAAAATCGTGATTGACCCCTGATTAAGGTAAATTTACCTGGAATGTATATTTAAATTAGTTTGCGGAAAATGGTAAGAAATAAATTTAAAAAATATAAAAACAGGATTTTAAAGTTTTATCTATACTATATCAGCATTATATAAGGGTTCTTATATCTAAAATATTTTATTTTTGTTGTCTGTTTTACAGATACAATTTTATGTACTAAGTTGTCATAAAACTAGAATGTTGTGGCTACCAAATGACTTTCTTCTATTTTTTCCTTTGCAAATTCACTCAGTAAAAATAATTTATTACAATCATTATTTAATAAAATTATCTTCCATGATAATGCAGTACGATTTCCATATTAGAGAAGTACAGTCGGTAACAAAAGTGTCCGAACACTAGCAAAAATTCCTATGTAAGAAAAGTACACTTCATACGGTTTTGTTAAATAAATCCTTGTTTAATCCTGTTCTTAGTCAGTGTAAGAACACAATTCGATAAGGATTTATACAAAACTATATGAAGTGTACTTTTTTTACATAGGAATTTTTGCTAGTGATCGGACACTTTTGTTAGTGAAAAAAAAAGTTCATTTTATTCTCGATATTACATTTAAAAAAAATCGATAATTTTATTTTAAATTATCTCAGATAACTATTCGTTTTAAAGGTATTAGCGAGCTGTTTTGAAAGATACCCATTATGAAAATTTATTCCCCCCCCCCACCCTACATATAAAAAATTTTCATAGTTGACTATCTCTATTATAAATATTTCTTGTAAATTTCATAATGATTATTAAACAATAATTTTCTTTATGCACATTTATACAAAATTTTGTTCTATACCACCATGTTAAAAATTTAAAAAAAGCAGGATGGCAACGAAACCTGTAAGATATTTTTTACCAAACGTTGACAGGCACGAATTAATATCAAGGTGTATCTACATACCAATTTGTATTACATTCTGTGCAGTAGTTCTTGAGATACAGTTGCCACAAAATTTTGCCACACACACACACACAGACATGCAGACAGACATTTTCTAAAAATGGTCAAATCGTGTTCAACTCTCAAAACGTGTAAATCCATCAAAAACCCGAGGTTGAAATTTTTTATGAATCCAATACTTTTTTCTATTGAATATAGAAGAAAGTAAAAATTTGCATATTACACACATACAAGATGGTTATACTTAAATTCTTTTAAGTAAAAGGGATAAGATCATATCATGAATTGTCTCTATACCAAGTTTGGTGGTAATCTACTCGCCCGTTTTAACTGCAGAAAGCTTTTGCAGCAAAAGTTTAATGACTCTATATTTATATTTACATATTAGTTTAGTTATTAATAAACAACTCTTATGAATACATTTCTTCAAATAATACATAAAAATAATGAAATTCTTACAACTACTCGGTATTGGCCGAATACTTAGTCCAAATTAGGCCGAGTAACGAGTACTCGGCAAATTGGCCGAGTACCGAGTATATACCGAGTACTCGGTACAGCTCTATATCACAATAAAGATTTTATATGTAGTTGATGTAATTTTAATCAAAAGTAACAGAGATATAACAATGCCAAAAATCACAGAAAGTAAAAAACTAAAAGTAATGAAAACTTTAAAAGAATAATAAAACAGCCTTACTTTAAGTAAACAGCAGGAGCAGGAAAAAAACCGAGGTCACCTGTGGTCCAACATAGGATGCCTACGATGAATAAACATATATATACCTTTTTAATCTATCTATTGATACATTTTAATATTATACGAGGTGAGATATCATGTCATATAAAAATTTAGTTTAACAAAATATGATTTATAAAGATATTCTGAAAAGTAAACAGATTAAGTTCTTTGAAAAACACATTGATATAACATTTTGATTAACATAGGAATCAAAACTTTAGACTTTTAAAATTTCATTATGAATTATTGTTATGTTCATTCAAAATACACTGTTATACTTTTATATATTACAACGAAATATTTTTATAATTATGCTTAAAGTATACGATAAACTTATGTGATAATTTAAAAATTTAGTTGTTTTTAATAAGATATTTATAAATATGTTTTAAAAAGTAAACGGATTAAAGGTTTAGCAGAAACATCATCATAACACAGGGTTCATACTCAAATACGAGAAAAAAATTCCATGGGTTTTCCCCCGAGTTCCTAGACAATTTTCAAGAAAATATCAGCGACATATTACAAGAAAAGCTTCTCTAGACAGGACAAAATACAGCTACTTTCACTGTATAATGTCATATTACTGCCGATCATGATAGCAATTCAGGTAGAAATCATTATTTACATGTGTATTTTCACAATACTTAATCATTTAAATTTTGATACGAAGCTAAACAAGAAAAACATAACTTCAGCAAAAAAAAAAAAAAATTGTTTTTCCAGGTTTTATAATTGATTTTCCCTGATTTTTAATGAAATTTTTTATTTTGCCTGACTTTTTTTAACAAATTCTAAATTCCCTGTTTTCCCTGAGGAGTATGAACCCTGTAACACTTTGATTAATATGAAAACAAAACTTTAGGCTTTTAAAATTTCAGTATGAAGCATTAATTTTCATACGCCTTTCAAAAGAAAGAAAGTGATATTTTTACATTATTGAATATTAAGAAATTAATTTCAATAAGTTCAATTGCGAGCAGTTTTTTTAAAAAAAGCAATAATTCTGAATGTTAAACAGCCTAGATTGCTTCTTAAATTCTCATAATTAACGTGAGACAAGGAAAATATAAATGCTTTCTGTCTTTCTAGACATGTATAAATTATTTAATACTTACTCGTGAAAATTTCATTTCAAATTTATTAGTTCAAGCTGTAAACAGGCACAATTATTTATACAATCAGTAATAATACTAAAAAATAAATAAAAATCTAATTTTTGCAATAAAAGAAGAAATTTATACAAGAAATTATACTGTCCATAAGTAAATATGGAGAATACGTGAAAATAAATTGTTCAAGAACATGTAAAAAATAAATAAAATTAAATAAAAATTATTTAGAAACAACAACAAAAAAAATTCTGAAATTCCTACAAAAGTTTGATAAATCTCATCTCTAAATACAGTAGTGTGCATACACCTGCAGCCTGTTAAAAAGGTTATAAGAAAAAAAACTTTGAAAATGCGAGGTTGCATTTTAAACATTTTAAAACAAAAAATGAAGTTTATAGAGCAGTGAATCTATCAAAAAACAATTTATAGAGATAATTATGACAAAAGAAGAAGAAAAAAAAAATCATTTAATTAAAAGTGTATACTGCAATATATATCGAGCTACAACAAATATACGTGTAAATAAATACATTGACAGCAGGATCTAAATTAGATAAATAAATTATTTTGGTTTTGTTATCATTAAATAACCAATTATTAGTGAAATATACCAAAAAATATCATTATTAAAATGATAAACATACCTTAATGTACGGCGTGTCAACTCTTGCAGCTAATAATCAAAGATGGCGGAGACGGAAGAGTTGTTGTTGTTGTTGTTGTGGTTTAGCTGGTTGGTTGGCAGAATGTTCGTTTTTCGCTTTTGACCCAACTGTCGCTTAACACGGTTGGCTTATGGTCTCTGGTTTGCGTTTGGCCCAACCGTCGGTGAATGCTGCAGGCCCAACAATGATATTTTGCAGTTCGCCCAACTGCAGTTGAATACTGTTGGCCCATGCACCTTGTTTTGCAGATGGCCCAACAACAGAATGACACTGTAGGGCCAACTGTTATATTTTGCTGTTGGGAAAACAGTATTTGAGGACTGTTGGGCCAACAATGCTATTTACTGTTGGCCCACTGTTATTTTGAGCCCTTTCCCCAACGATAACAATTCCCCAACGAACTAACAATAAATCGCAGTTGGGCCAACAGTCTGTGTTACTTGGGTACATATTTAAAAAAAATTAATATTAATAAGACAAAATAGCTTTCACTTAGAAGAATTCGACAAATTCTTCCTGTCTTCTAGGCAAATTCCAAATTTTCATCCATTTTTGATATATTAAGAAAAAAACATGACTGATAAGAAATGGCCATGACGTGTAACTAATTAAATCAATTAACTACGAGGAGAAAAGAGTGGATTAAATCTTCTCTTCATTAATCAGCACTTAGTGTTAATCCATTACTCAGTAAACTGTCAGTACACTTATCAGGGCCTGGTTACCGAAAAGGCTCAGGAAGCGGAAGCTTCAACCTGAAATTTAAGAGCGACCACAAAATGATTGCAAACATGGTCCCGAATTTCTAGTTTCAGGTTTTCAAACTGATACTTAAGTTTTTTTCTGAGAAAGATCACCTAAAGCAAGAGAAAGTACAAAATATTTGAGAGAAGTTCTTTAATTTAACCACAGAAATACAGACATTGAATCAATAAACTGTTAACTAATCATATACAATCTTGATGTTATTGTTATGGGTATTACCACCAAGACATATGAATGAAAAACAGCTAATAATAGTAAACACAGACAGTTATTTTCAGTCTATAATATTTTTATATGCCAATGCATGGAAATTAAATTTGTAGTATGAGAAAATTTGTTTCTGTATGTGTAGAAATTAGAAAACATTCATCAAATAAAAGGGGGCATGGAATGATACTGAGCTTACCTTAGCTTCAAAGGTTAATCAGGTAATGACACATACTATAAAAACATCGCCATATACATATACATGGCACAGATTTAAAATGGAAACGTGTACTTCAATTACTAATAGCTAAAATCTTAGAATAAATAAAATACTTAGAATAAAGATTATATCAAGTAAACTTTCAATTCACTTAACAAAAAAAAAAAAAAAAAAAAAAAAGAGCTTATCCGAAGTGGTTTATCGGACCGTCGGTGCGATTAGTGTACACGCTATTCGGACCATCTTCTCCAAGGAAAATGAGCTAGCACAGATAAAAGAGTAAAATTTAGAAATAATATAATGTGTCTCGTCCCCGTGCATGAAAAAATATCTTTTTTACTCTTTTTTGAGTGTGGGTGTGGGGTAGAGATTAACTATTTTCACAGAAATTTTGTACTCTAAATGATGCTAAAATTCTTCATAAAGGGCAATAATTCAAAATAATTTTTATAAAGCAAAAATGAAAAAAATAAAAATTTCGAAAATTGAATAATAAAAATTAAAAATGCGACAAGAAAACAGATCTTAGTAAATGAGTATTTTCAATCTTTGAAAAAATTTTCGCAATATGTTTGTTTATGAATATGTATAAGTAAATCTTCATATTCCACTACATAGATAGTACTTGTTTTTTTTTTTTTTTTTTTTTTTTTTTTTTACAATTAAACCGTTCCAATATAATCCGATACAAAATAAACCCAATTTCCTATACAAATACATGTATGATTTTTCTGAAAATGACTTCTGTACTTATTTTGTAATGTTTTCTAACAGCAATGTTGAAATAAACATGGATTGTAGATCAATCGCATTATACGCTTTCAAAATGTTAAAAGTTTGAATCTGCAGTAGAAACAAGCAAAATAATTAGTATATTACAGAGAAAATTCAAGATAAAATAAGCAAAATCATTATTATGACCAGCGCAACAAGAAAGCGGTCCGAATAGCCTCCACACTAATCGCACCGATGGTCCGAATAGCAAAGGCCGAGTTTATCATTGCAAGACTGGATGAGACTAACAATAACAAGATGAAAAAATATATATTGATAATTATAATCGGTTAAAATGATGTTTTACACCTCATTCATAAATCAGATAAATGGGGTGTTGTGTAAATATATTAAAATTTGTACACATCGATTAATTATACCTTGTGGAGTAATGGAAAAGAAAATCACACAGATGAAATCACACATTGTTAGCTAATCAAATTCGTGATTAAATGCTACTAAACGTAGTGTTTATTCAAAATGACGAAAGTAATTTATCCTTACTTATCTTAATTAAAATTCAAAATACGTAAATTTTAAGAAGCAATTCGTAATTTTAGCCATCATCATAGTTGTACAGTCACCAAAAAAAAAAAAAAAAAAAACCGCCCCCCCATCTATTTTTGCCATAACTTGCCGTAGAGACATGTGGTTGGTACCAATCGATTTGTAATAACGGGTAGTTTATAATGGTATAGTTAAATTTTGCTTAAGGGGTCGCCTACATATAAAAACTGGCATCAACTTCCTTTTTTTCAATGGTAACCCCCATTTTTTATAACTTATTTGAATTCTTTGGACAAAATCATAGCGGAAAATGGTATAGTTTACATATTTTGCTCAATTCTTCATAGAGTTATAAGTTGTTAAAATATGAGGGTGCTAATGTTAAATGAATGTGACAAACATTAAATCATATCTTCTAAAATAATTATGATATTCAAATTCTGTTTCTTTTATATGATAGAATGAAGTGACCCAAACATATTCCATGCATATTTTTGATTTTTTTTTTTTTTTTTTTTTTTGAAATATGAAAATTATTAATAATTTCATATTTGAAAAAAATACGAATTATGACCTATGTTAATTTTTGCATAAATAGGACGGGCATCATCAAAAACATGGGTTTCCAAATTTACAGCTCGTTCTTAACATTATTTTTTGAGTTACAGTGATATTTCATTTTTTACTGTTGTTAGGGGTCGTCACTTATCATAATTTGTATCCTCTGTGAGTAAATATCTGTATATATTTTGACGAAAAGCTATTTAAATTTACCTTAAGGTTATTATAATTGTTTTCTAAGCAACATTTCGATGTTTATGATACAAATTGAATTATTTTTTATAAAATTATCGCAATGCAAGCGAGAGATTGTGAAAAAATTCCAAAAGAAATGAAGCCCCGTCTCTATATTGCGGAAACAATATAAAAAAACTAGTTTCCGTATTCGTATATGACTCTCTATGTGACGCTGGTATGCATAAATGTAAATGGCATTTACTACATCGAATGCTGAAGACAAAATTTAAATGATATAATTGTAAGTATGTAACATAACTTTGTTTTATAATGTAAAGTTGTAGAAAAACTGTGTATAGTCGTGGCTTCCGTTGCAAAGAGGTTTATACTCGATTCTGAAATGTTAAGTCTTTGTTCTTAAATATTACATAACGTTTCCTAGTTTCTCACTGCTAAAATTCTATTTTGTCCCTTTTGTCTTTTGTTTTTAAATTGAATAGTCTAGGATTCGTGCACCTCAAGTTAAATATCATGATTTAGAAAACACCGTAGGACGAGGACTATTATTTGAAAGAGCAATACGCAGTAAACAATACTTTTGGTTTTTCTTTTTTGAAAATTAATATAATTGATCTTTTTAAAATTTTTATCAGATTTTTTAAAACAAATTTTCTGTTTTAATCTTGCTATGACATTTTCGCATTCGCTTACTCTACCGTTTATGCTATTTAAATTTTATCGCATGACGTAACATAATAAAATATAAAATTTTAATTAAATGTTTTTTTAATACTGAATACTATAGTGGTAATTTTTTTCTTTTTTTTTTTTTTAAGTTTTTAAGTTGTAGTCTATTATTGAAACAAAGCGCAATATTATTTATTTTCTATTATTCTAATCACGGCGTAAAACTGGCGTCCCATTTATCACGGAAAAAGAATTTAAAACCAAGTAATATGTCTTATTGCTTTTAAAGATATAGATTTTACATATTTTAAATTAAGAATTCAAGTACAGAAGACGACTGCAGAACGGGGAATATTCGTTCTAGGTAATAGGAAACCGTTCTGTATCCATATTTCTTTTCATATGGATATACATAATAATTATACTCTTTCTAGTGAAAGTATTTATATTCATACTATTTTGTTTATATAAATATGAATATAAGGAATATTCTTAAGAAATATCGTAACACACAAATTGTGAAAGAAACGCCCACTGAAGGAGTTACAGATTCCAAAATGACGTGAAAGTACGTCAGTGGTCGCGAAAATGTTAAATATCGTTTCTCAGATTTTAGTTTAAATCTTGTTATCTATATTTTTGTATATTATCTATTGTTGGTTTGTACGCCTAAAATTAAATGTAAAACTTTATAGTAACACTTTCATGCGGGGCTTACTGTATAAAATAAAAATATACCCAACAAGAATGAGATAATTCTTTTTCTTAAAAATTAAACACTTTTTTTTTTAACCGCTATTAATATTATTACCATTATTACTATTATTCTTTTACCTTGGTATCTAGATTTTTGTAATTCAACATTGTAAGGTTTCATATGATTCAAGGTATTTAATTTTCTTCGTATGAAGTGATGTATTTTACTATTCAATGTCTAATAAATTGAAACCAATAAAAATCTTTTAATTCATAAGCTAACACAGAAAGTTCTGCGAATTAGAATCGTTTTTTATTTTATAGCTAACACTTCTGAACTTTTTTTCCGGTGTGAAACTTAATAAATAATGTATACTGAGGGGGAGATCATGATTTATTTATTCTAAATGTATAGACGCACCCCTAACACATTTTCATGTGTAACTATGTTTAGAATTGATTTAATGTATATAAATAGATAAGTTTTCCGAACTGCCTTGATCTCAGAAATCTGAATATGAGGTCAAAAATAGGGGTCGGCATTGAAAAAAATAAAGTTTTCACGTGTTTTAATATGTAGATGACCACTTAAGCAAAATCTAACGGCACCATTAAAAACTAGACGTTATTACAAATCGATAGGTACCAGCCGCATGCTTATACGATAATTTACGGCGAAATTAGGTGGTGTGTGTGTGTGTGGGGGGGGGGGGTTGTGACTGTACAATTACAATGAATCACACGATTTCCGAGAATGACCAATGGACCGCTACAAATGTAAAGAAACGCGCTGATTGGTAGATTGTCAAGATCTGTTCGCCCTCTATCTGTAAGGTGAAAATTACCACATTTCCGTAGCATTCAAATACATCCTAAACTCTTAATCCGTGTCCGAAAGGATTAGAAAGACAGCCATACATAAACTAAAGAGTAATAGGTTATAAAAATAATATGTTACAAGAACCTGTTACCAAACGTATATAATCACTGTAAAAAAATAACTATTACCAGCTGCAAGAAACTCTCTGTGATTGGAGAAAATAATTATTTTCTCCAATCACAGAGAGTTTCTTGCAGCTGGTAATAGTTATTTTTTTACAGTGATGAAACGAAGTAACCTGTTACTGAAAAGTAACTGTTTATCCCATCTCAGTTCAGTGTTGCCAGATTGGGGAATTTTTTACCGATTTTGGGGAAAACTTTTGCTCGTGGGGAAATTTTGGGGAGAATGAAAGTATGGGGAAAATGTTTGGGGAAAAAATAAATTTGCGGGGAAATTTCGGGAGAAAATCATAAAGCTTATTAAAAAGTACCGTTTTGGAAACAAACAAACAAAAAAAAAAGACTTCCATTTTTTGATGAATTTTTAGGCTTTCTGATGTCCTGTGCACTATTTGACCATAATTAGAAGTTGTCTGTCTGCCTGTGTATCTGTTTGTGAGAGGGTTTGTGTGTTAGTGAAATGTTCTACTTATTTAACTTTACAAATAAATGCACGCCAAATGAAGATTTAATCCTAATTCCACAAAGCAATATTTAGTTGAACCATGATGTAAAGCGTCTGTAGATGGCTGCTATACTGAGATAACCACAATTTGCATGAAAATCTCACTTTCTTTAGTAAATTAGAGCATCATACTAGATATGTAAGATGAATATCATGAAACTTTTTACTGATTCAGTTTGAGCTCATATTGCATGAAAAGGGCGATGCTATGCTGATATTTTCTCCGCTTACAAAAATAGTATACCTTAACTTCGATAGTGTATAAATGCATTCAACTTGATATATTAGTTAGTTGATATAAAAAGTACGTTGGATAAATTTTGGTGCATATCAACTCCCGGTGATTGCTGGTATATTAAAATTTCTTTCATTTATGGGAAAGCTATATCTATCAACTTCTATATTATTCATATTGTACTTCATTAATCTTCTATTGTATACATACAGTAAGAATGTTATAGAAGATAGTTTTGTGATGGCCACAGCATAGTATTTTTTTATTTATATATACAGGGAGAAAAGGTATTGGATTTGTGAAAATTTTTGACTTTCCCTTTGTGATTGATTTACATGTTTTGATACGTCCTGAACGCGTTGTCTCTGTCTGTGTGTGAATATATGTACGTTAGCAAAACATATTGAAAGTTGTATCTTGCGACACATTTTACCGAACTGCAGGAAATATTATAAGGTATACATATAAGGACCTGAGGATATGAATTCTTGCCAAATCGATGCTGGCATATATAGCCCTGAGGATGCAGTTACTATGCTGATATTTTTATCATGTTTTTATTGACTCGCTATCTTGTTTGTTTCTTCAGTACAAATCTTGCAATATATTTTTTACTAACTTCCCGATTAGCTAGACATTTGAAACTTTTAGAATAACTCAGAACACAATGAATATGCATTTTTTAAAATAATTTAGCGAATTGTTTTGGGTGCCTGCTGCCTTCGGTAGCGTTTATATAATTCAATAGAAATTTTATTTAACTAACTTCTCGACTAGCTAGACATTTGAAACTTTTAGAATAGTTCAGAACATGATGACAATGCATTTTTAATACTTTTAGGCAATTACTTCGGATCTCCGCTGCCTTCGGTAGCGTTTATATGATTCAACAATAACATAACTTCCCGACTAGCTAGGCATTTGAAACTTTTAGAATAGCTCCGAACAGGATGACAATACATGTTTTCAATACTTTTAACACAATATTTTGAGTCCCCGCTGCCTTCGGTATAGTTTATATGATTCATCGATTATATAACTTCCCGACTAGCTACACATTTGAAACTTTTAGAATAGTTCAAAACGCGATAACAATGCATTTTTTAATTTTTCGAACTTCAGTTTTCCATGGATTTTCACTCTTTAGGATGTCACAAGCCCAGTTTGACTTTTTAAAAAAATGTCTGTCTGCGTATGCGTGTGTATCACAAAATTTGTGGACGCTGCATCTCACCAACCAACGAACGAAATTTAACCAAATTTGTATTTAGTTGGGCCCTGACATAAACTGGTGCTGCTTAGATTTGGTGATCAGTCGCTCAACAGGTAACGCTGCGATCACATTTTTTTCTAAATTTTTAACATGACAGTGTCGGACAAAATTTTATATAAATGTACATGAGATTTTTTTAACGTGTGATTGTAAAATTGATAGGAGTTATTGATAATATGAGTAGTAAACTAGAGAAAAAGTTTGTGTATATGGGAGCATCGCTTCCCTTCTGGAAGAATATCCTCCATGATGTGTAAATTTTCAATATGGGTATTTTTCAAAAGATCTCGTCATCATTTTTAAAAGGAATGGTTGAATCATAGATAGGTGATAATTTAAAACAAAGTTATAGATTTTTTTTTAACGAAAAAAAAAAAAAAAAAAAATCTGATATTGGCAAAAATTTCACTTTCTTTCATCACTTAATGATATATTATTCTGTCAGATAAAAATCATCTGCTGAATAATCTGCGGAAAATAATTTATTTAATAATTGACGATTAGAACGAGACACGCCCACCTACGTCACAACGACGTCACTGGCGTTTGTTTGTGGGCAGTGCTGGAAGTTTCGGTTTTGGATAGCTTGATGCTGCTTTTTGTTGATCATTTGATTTTATAAAAAAGTTAAAAAAAAAAGACGATGGTGCAACATTGTGCTGTTCCACAATGCAACAACAACGCTACATTAAAGGGAATTTCGTGTTTTTCATTCCCAAGGGATAGAAATATGCGAAAACAATGGCTTGTAAAAATTCCACGTGATGAACGAAAAAATGTAGAAGTTTCGGATACTATAAGGGAATGCTCAACACATTTTTTGGATACTGATTTTATTACTTCAAAAAATGGAAAACGAAGAAATATGCAGAAAGATGATGTGCCTTCAGTCTTTTCATTTACTTCTCCTAGAAAGTTGAAACGTCGTCGTTCCCTGATAAGAAAGGCATTTGACACTACAAGTGCTGCTTCCTCATCAAACGTAAGTTTATTCCTTTTAGCTTATCTGAGTTAATTCTAAAATGTTTTGATTAATGTAGCTGAATCTAACGCTAACTTACATATGTCTTTCTTATAAGTATATACATGTAATTAAAAAATATGGGTCAAATAAATAGTAGTAGACCAGTTTGATTTTACAGCAGGAATTATCGCTTTAGCATGGAAACTACACAATTTAATTTAAGTTACTATGTAAAAGTTATTTAACTGCGAGAACAGTTACTTAAATCGATAATTAGGCATTTAATTTCCACATATTAGACAGTGTTGTTTAATTAAATAACATATCCCTTTTATATATATATATATATATATATATATATATATTACCTTTATAGCAGTTCTTAATGTTAAATTCAGCACAAAAATTTCTACCTTATGGGGAAACATCAATGAGCATATGAACAGTCGATTTTGACATAATATTAAGTGCTATGTAGCGTTAGATTTCAAAATCTTCATTTGTAATAATTTTGTAACTATGCAATTGTTTTTTTTTTAAAATGCATAGGTGTCAGCAGATGAAATTGATATGGAATCTTGTGTTTCTGAAGAAACAAATCTGGGAAATAAATTAAGAGAGATGGAGGAGAAATTACAAGATACAGAAGAGATATTACAAGCCACTGAAAAAAAATTAGAAGCTACACAAGCAGAGTTAGAAGCTGCACACGTAATGAATGCACAATTAGAATTTGAAATAAGTGAGTATTTTTAAATATTTTTTGAGAAATAATTCTGAGCATGTAATTATTGATGTGCGTTATAACACATAAATGCTTTCTGTAGATTGTTTTTTTTTTATTTCAATGTCATCAAACTACTTTTTACTTTTATAATTAACATATAGAATATAAGCAGTGACACTAATGCCTGATTCATTGTACCTGATTTTTATTTTTATTTTTTTTTTTAATAAAAAACTATGCACTTTCTTAATAAAAAAGTTCTGCTCTAAGACTGTAAACAAATCTCATTAGTGTAACTATATTATTTTTGTTTAAGAGCAGTACACATCCAGGATATCTTTGATCAGTTATTCTGTGTACTTTTCTTTATTTATATTATGAAGATATGAAAATGAGGTGGTATAATTGATTTTAGGACTTAAGTAACAATGTAAGTGAGGGCATAAGTGCTAACTACAACTCTTACTAGTATTTCTAATATATATATATATACACACATTCAGTTGTTATGTTATACATGTGTTTATTACAGTAATCATAAAATACATGCAAAGTATATTCATGTTGTAATGGTGTCGTAGTGCTTTCAAATGAGAGATAAAAAGTATCATTAGATGATGTAGAGGCATCTCCAGGTTACCAAGGAAATTTCTATCCATTTATAAAGTAGATGGAGAAAAAGAAGATATTTCAAGAAAATTTCTTTTTTTAGCATACTGTCATTTTATAATACATTGTGCTATAAAGAAGTTTTCTTAGACATTTAATGACAGAGGATTTTGCTTTCTTGGATACTTATAAGAATGAAGATTATCTACCGACTGATGCAGTTTCTGTTAATGCAGGCTTTGGTAAGTTCTTTAAAATTTTCAGATGCTTTGTTGATTAGGTAATTATTAAATTAAAAATAATATTTTAGTATGACATTATATTGTTTCTTTTTGTGCATTAATTCTTTGGAAATTAGATGTTTATGATTTTGTTACTTTTCTTTATAATATTTAGAATGAATTTAGGAATTTGTGTGAAAAAGGAGGGAGAAAAAAAGTACTGGTGAAATATGTTGTCTAATAAAGCGTTGAAAGTACAGAAAAATGTTAAGTGAATTTCTTTACAGCATAAGTTTATTTTAAACAAACTATGCTAAGAAGAAGTTTTCTTAATACAATCTCTGGAAGAGCTGAATTGGATGAAAAAAGCATAAAAATATCTGAAATGAAGAAAATTTTCCTAACTTATAGCTCATACAATATCGAAAGCTTTCTGATACAGCAAGTTAACATAATGTAAGTAGTAACATTCACATTTTGTTTTTGTTTTTTCTTTATCATTTTATACTGAGTTTCTCTTAATCTGTGGAAGTATGATTCATTAACATAATGAAAGTTGTAAAACCTCCTTTCATTTTTATGAAATGTGATGTTATTCTTAATAAGATAGTAATTTCAATTTCTTCTGAAAGTTCTTTTTTTTTTTTTTTTTTTAATTAATAATTGATTATTTCATGACTTGCTTTGTAGATTAGAGGGAGTCTTATGTACATATATTTAAAATAATTTTATAATTGTTTTAAACACATTCTCAATGTATTAAAATCACTCTTTGAAATCAGGGTTTAACAAGTACAGTTGCCAACAGTGACTTACATTTCCTAATTGGTGATCAGTAGACATGCATAATATACAAAAACATTGTCCCCCCCCCCCCCCCCCAAAAAAAAAAAAAAAAAAAAAAAAAAAAAAAATCTATTCTGCATAAAAATTAGTTTAATTTTTAACCAACAGTTAGAGTTGTGAGTTTCCCATCTTTCTGAAAGATGTTTTTAATAAACTTTTTTTTTTTTTTTTTTTTTTTTTTAATACTATATCTGATATTAATGTAATTATTACCTACACTGTGACTAAGAAAAGTTTAATATGTCTTGCAAAAAGTTAAATAAAAAAAATTACTTGTTTGGGTTTCAGAATTTTCTACCGCACATCACTACCAACAGTCAGTAAAGAAATACTGTGTAGCAGTGTATTTTCAACTATTTCATGCTTTAATTAGTGTAAAATTCCAATAGTAACCCTCCACCCAACTATATCTTGCTCTGTGATTTTCAGGTGTTTTCATTTTTCAAAAGCCTTCCGTTCTCTTGGATGTTACAATCTGAAGTTTTTCTTAAATATTCAGCTTTTAAAAAATTTGCAATAATATCACACTTTCTAATTTTAACAATTTTTGTTTCTAAAAGTAAAGGGGGTTAAAATCGGAATTTTACGGTATATATATTTGTCACTTTACAATTTGCTTACCTGTTGTAAATAAATAAAAATTCACAACACAATTGAGAATATATTTTTCAGTATTTACAATGACCGCCTGTAATGCACCTAAATTGTTTTACAGGTCATTGTACACAAAATATTAACTTTTCTACATTTGCAAGATTTTGTTTTGAACCTCCCATTAATTTTAAAGATTCTTTTTTTTTTTTTTCCTTTAAGAGCTGGTTTATGATGTTACTGCATAGATAAGTATGAGGCTGAAACGTGTAAAATTGTTTTATAAAAAGATCAGATGAATTCAGTCTGTAGGAAGAAATATGCACAGTGTGCTTTTAGATTTTACTTAAATTATTATTACATTTGCATTACACTTTCAGACAAATTGTTCAAATAGTAAAATTATAATAGTCGTTACGACATTCTATTAATATAATTAAACAAAAATCCTTTAAAAATTTATATATCTGCCAACTTCTATGCTTTTTGACTACTGAAAACTTTAATAGTGCAAATAGCTTTATTGAAAATTTTAGCTGTAGTGAATTCCCGCTTGGTAGCACCTGCGGTGCTCTCTTCCTGTTTCAGTATCTGAAACTGGAACAGGACAATTCCGCCGAGATTTTAATCCTCTATTCCCCTCATAGGACAATTCCGCCGAGAATTTTAACCCCCCCTTTCTCACAGAGGACAACTCCGCCGCGCCATTTTCCTGAGACGAGAAGAGGGGGTCTGCAGCAGTATTTCCATTTTTGGCGACGCATTGCACTTTGGCGCCACATCGAGCATTATATAAGAGCCCTTGTCCCTCGCTTTGGAAAGATGAGTAAAAGTAAAATAGATTTTAACCAAATTATGAGTAAAAACTTTTACTCATAAACATGCATTTAATTTAATTTTTCATTATTATTATACGTTCTTTTATTTGACAATTATTTAATCGTATTAATAAATTCTGCTATTAATAAATTTATTTCTAATTTTCGTGTAGCACTTGAATATCATAAAATTCAAGTAAAAATTAACTTAAGAAAAATTTAGATCTTAGTTTAAATTATTCCGATTACATTTAGAAAATTATTAAAGGATAAATAAGAAATTAAATTTTCTTAACTTAACATAATATTCAAATACATATTACTTAACTTATATTAACTTATATTAAATTTTCTTTACTTATTTTCTTTAATTTGATTTCTTAATTTTTTTATTCAACAGTGATAAATAACAGTAATAACAACAGTAATAATTCTGTGCGATGAAAATCATCTCCATCTGTATATATCGTGGAAAATAGTTTTAATATTAATTTTATTAAATAATTTGTATGGAAAAAATGTAGAAGAAAGTTTCATGGTGGTTACAACATACTAGTTGATATTGGAGGAACATTCAGAAGATAGTTTTTAGTAACATAGCTGATTTTGTTGGGAGACTGAAAAAAAAAAAAACAGAAAATTTTACCACGAAAAATCCCCCCCCCCCCAAAAAAAAAAAAAAAAAAAAAAAAAACCGAGCCCACATAGAATATATAGAATTTTATTATGGTATTCTGGGTCGATGATGGAAGACAGATTATTATGGAACAGAAGATAATTATGGAACAGAAATGTCCACAAATAACTCGTTTAAATGAACGACTTTTAGTAATAAGAATTATAAATTGATTATTATAGTTTCATTGATTATTATTTGTGTAACGATGCATACACCTATGGACGTTTGTATCCATTTACTTTCTTCTTCTGATCATTTCAATAGCAAATAATACTGCCTGTATCAAAATTATATGTCAACTGTTTAATAATAGTTTGGTATGTTACTCACACGGCTTACCGTATAATTTAATACTAGAAATACTAATTGGAATCTAATTGGAATACTAACACGAATCATTTGCTTGATCTCAACGAAAAGTCTAGTGCAGCTTTCCTATATGATACAGATTTAGTATATCGAGTTAGATCTTTCTGCTGTTATTTGTTCTTAGAATATGCTAATAACAGGCACACAGATCAACCGCAAAAACATGATTTTCGGATTCAGGGGACTTCACAACGTATAAATATAACAAAAACTCAATTTCAAAAATTTGACCCAAAAACAGTATTTTCTCTACTATCTTTCATGATATCTATTTTATATAGCAACTTTGTTGCCGGTATATAGCATAAAAAGCTGATATGGTCTTTCCGTAAATAGAGTTAAATTGCAGTACATAGCAGTGTCGTTTTTCGTACAATATGCATTCATAATGAATCAGCATATAGTAATAAATACACTTTTCAAAAATAAGTAATCAAGTTTCAGTTAATTAGAATGCATTACGTTTTATATTTAAAAAATAAAAATAAAATAAAATAAATAAATATTTTCCAATTATAGCTAACGTAAATCACCAGAAAAAAATAAATAAATAAATAAATAAATAATAATAATAATTACATCATAAAGAAATGAATAAATAATAATAATAATAAAAACTAATAAATCAGAAATTAAATCATTTTTTTTTTTTTTAGTTTGCCTCCATGTTCAATAGTATTAAATTACGGTTTTGCATTCGTTTAGTCAATAAGCATTTCTAACACTCTAAAGGTTGTTGCCTTATAAAATGAAAAATCTGTAGTTGAAAATATAGGGAAGTTACATCTATACAAATTACTGTGCCTATGCTTTTTATTGAATTTTAAGAAATTGACAAATTGAACAACTTTCTTCTATAAAAATTTTTAATACAAAAGATTACGGGTATAAAATGAAAAAGTGCATAAAAATAAAGGTATTTTTGAATGCCTCTTTGAGATTCTAATAAGAGATTTTCTTTTCCCTTAAATTCTCATTAACCATAACTTTCTAACAATGCTACTTTCAATCCTCTACCCCCATAATTAATATGCTAAAAACGTACAACAAATTTCACGTTTGCGAATTAATATACAGATTATTACCATTCTTTTGTGTATTTACTTTTAACAAAAGTTGAATGCCTGAAGTTTTAGCATTCTCGCCAACTTTTATTTCGCCAAAGGTAATGCCTTCCCCCCTCATTCGGCGGAATTGTCCTATCGGGGGAAAACGGCAGACCGGAATGCGGCGGAGTTGTCCTGCTGGGGGAAACAGCTGATAAAATTTTCGGCGGAGTTGTCCTATGCTTCGGCGGAGTTGTCCTATGCCCTCTGAAACAACCTGTTTGCTAACAACTATGCTATGAAAGTTATGATCTTTGGAAATCCTGACGCTAGCAAAGTCTCGCTCAGTGTCACCCGCGGTCCCTTATTCCCATTTTAGAAGTCATAACAGCTTGCTCGTTCATAATGCAAATAGCTTTGAAAATTTTAACGGTAGCAAATTTTCACACACTGATGGCTACGATACCCTTTTACGTTTAATGATTTGAAACAGCCTGTTTTCTCACCGTGTAAAAAAACATTGAAAATTCTAATTGTAGAAAATCCCAAACTGATGGAGCCAGTGGTCTCCTAATCTACTCCCATATAATTTAATCATAATTGGAGATATTGAATTATTAAAATATCAAAGCACCATCTTGCAACAGAGATTTGCAACATGTACTCTTCAATTCCAATTCAAATAACTTTTTAAATGATATATTACTTATGAAATTATGTTAATTAGAAGCTGAGATACAAAATTAATATAAACATTCTTGTAAAAAGATTTGTGTCTGCCTTTTCTGTGGTTTTCTACAAAACTTGTGTAATTGTGGACTAAATAATATTAAAAAATCCTTAATAAGGAATGTAAGCAGAGTGTGGGAATTCGAAAGTCTGTAAAATAAAAAATAATAAATGTGATCTAGGTTTTCCATGATTTTCTCTGAAACTCCTGTATTGAATTTAATGGCTTATATCAGATTAAAAGTTCGCAATAAAATTGATGTAAAATATATTTCGAATGATATATTATAAGTAATTTAATTAGAATTAGAGATATTGGAATAAAGGCATTTTGTGTGTTTCTTGGTTTGCACTGAAACTCCTGCACGAAATTGTACGGTTTATATCAGTTTAAAAGTAACAATAAAATGTATTTCAAATAATGCATTGTAAGTAATTTAATCATAATTAGAATTGAATTGGAGATAATGAAATTTTAAAGTGCCATCTGGTGACAAAAATTTGTAATCTCTATTGTTTAATTCCAATTTAAATAAGTTTTAAATTGACATACTAGTTATGAGATTATGTTAATTAGAAGCTGAGATAGAAAGGTAATATAAATATTTTATTTTAAAAAAATTGTGTCTGAATTATGTGTGGTTTAATCCGAAACTTGCATAATTGTGGGCTATATACAGTTAAAAATCCTTTGTACAAAACATGAATGGAAACCAGAATTCGAAATTCTGTAAAATATAAACAACATTCTGGATTTTCCGTAGTTTTCTCCAAAAGTTTCATACTAAGTTTGAACGGCTTATATCCCTTATATAGCAATACAGCTTATATAGCGGCTCCCGGCTCATATAGCAATAGTGTGCAATAAAAGTACTTTAAAATATCTTTCAACTGATGTATTATGTTGTATTATGTACAATATTAATGAATATCTTTGATATATTTTAGACTCAAAATTGCTAATCTATCAAAGGCAAAATTTAAGAAAAATTTTCGTCTAAAATTTAAGAAAATCCAAATCTGCTTTTTTACAGCCCAGTTCAGAAGAAAAAGAGCATTATTATTCTGTTAAATATAACCTTTGTCTCTTTACATAAACAAATGAAATAAAAATGAATTTAAATAAATATAATATGTCTATTTTTTTTTTTTTTTGGGGGGGGGGGGGGGTTAACTTTGTTAAAAACTAACCTTTTTTTTTTTTACTTTTTTTTTTTAACTGCAGACAGGTGAGCAATAACGTCAGGTGATTTCGAATTTCTGCTTAAATCGATTTATAATTGAAAAAATTCAAAATCTGCTTTTTTATTTCTGGTACCTTCTCATATGGTTGAAAAGCAATTATATTCCCGACAGAATAGCCAGTTAATATGTTTGGCACTGAAAAATCGATAAATAAAATAATGAAGTGTTACCATCTAAATTTCATATTTCAGTTAATAAAAAAAAAATTAATTGTCATGTTGAAACACTGTTTGCAGTCCTGGATTAAGAAAAATCGCCCCTATCATTTGGTACCAAATTTTTAAAGATTGGATAGATATTTCAAATTAATTTACTTTTATGGTGCATTGAAAGAAATTTCCTTTATTTATTTTTTTTCACTTCCCAACACAGTTGAAAACTGTTTATCAGTTTAGTTTGTCTGTCTTCGCTCATGCTTTTATTTGCAGGATTGCCACCACCCACATTTTTTTTCCACCATGATTTTTGTATAGAAATCTTTGCTTTTTTCAGTCATATAACCATACTACAAAAGATCACTGCTTATAAGTAATGACAAAAAAAAGTATGGCAATTCTGTGTACTCTTGAATAGCCATGAAATTGTAGTAAAATATACTAAGAAAATTGACTACAAAATATTGGCAGCTGTAAAGGACTTGTTGGAAAGGGGGTGCTGACTGATGGCAACAAAGAATAATCAAATACAAATAACTGAAAACAGATTATTTGCAAGTAAAGTATATTTAACCTTACTATTGTAACTATGTCAACTGTAATATTGTAAAAGCTTTACAATTTTTACCATAGGTTTTAATTTAATAAATTTTTATTTTTATTAGCTATGCAAGCTTATAACTAACTAAACCACATTCAATCAAAATAAGTAATTCTCGCTTACTCTACCTAAATATGTTTTTGTTTATTTCAATTGCTCTGACGACAAGAACACACAAACAGCTTGCAATTGTCCAGGGCCAAGGGACTGGGAATAAAGGAGCAGTCAAACCAAAAATAAGTATAGAAAAAGTAAGAAAAATGAAACTTTTAAAAAAGAGAGCACCCCCCCCCCCCCCCCCCACACACACACATACCTTTTTTCACCAAGCACCACAATTTCTTCCACCAAGTTCTGAAACTGCCCATGGGTCCGAAAACAAATAGAGTTTAGACTAAATAGAATGAGGGAAAAAAATAGTGAGAGAATCTCATAATAGTGGGACCTATACTTGAGTTCCATTATGACATATAATTTCTGTCACCTTAGTTTTAGAATTTATTGACATAAACCTAAAATATCATCCGTCTATTATTATACTACCTAAATTCAACAAGAAAAAAAAAAAAAAAAAAAAGAAAATTGAAGAGAAAAAAATTAAATGCACACAATATTTAGAAAAATAATTTCAACATTATATGTTACAGCTGAACATATTAGAAAAAATGTGTTTAGTGAAACACTTTTAACTAAAAGAATTTTATATTATAAAATTTATAAAAGTACAAGTCATAAGATATTATAATATAGGTGATACTGCCCCGTCTATGAAGAAAAAATAAAATAAATCACCTTCTTCCTTTTCGGGGCTCCATGCAGGCTAGATAACTTCCTTAAGATTCAAGATAACTTCTTTATAGCACAACATATGACAAAGTAACATCATGATAATAAAAGAAGTTTTCTTAAAATATATTCGTTTTTCTTCTTCATCTAATTCAAGACATCCATCAGAACTGCCAGTCGATTTCAGAATTTCTTTCTTTTCCCAAAATAACAGCAAATTAATCTTGGAATCTATAAGAATGAGAGGAGAAAATTTTGAAATCTCTGAAAATGGCACACATAATTAAGCATGTAATCTATAATAATAAAAGAAGATGTCTGTCTGTCTCTCTGAGCATCTATACGTTCAGCCCCTATTATATCAAAATGCTTAAAGTTTGAGCACACAGGTGTGCTTTTTTTTCACAAAATTAAAACTTTTGGAATGATGTTTTAAAAATTAGATTTCAGAAAAAATTAACAGTGCATTTCTGTTTCAACAATCACCTTTTTGAATGCTTATCAGTGATAGAAATTGGGAAGGAAAGGGAAGGCATTATATGAAGCCTGCTGCAAATATTTTAGGTGCCAAATTGAAATTTCTAGTTGCAATTTCAGAAATTCACTTTTAACATAACTAATCGAGCGATTCTGAGTAAAATAGTATTTTCTGGGGTGGAATGTGCACACAGAAACAGGTGTAATGTGTTTGTTACATAGGTTATTTATACGCATGTGTGATGAGAGAGTTGCAAATTGCAGTTTTAAGAAAAGATTAAAAGGGGCCGGCCAGGTGGTTCGGTCGGTAGGACGCTGCCTTCCGAATACATTGGTCCCAGGTTCGAATCCTGGTGCGGGCATGGATGTTTGTGTTGTCTTATGTCTTCAAGATATTGTGTACTTGTTACTGTGTATTAAATAAAAACTTGTAAACCCTTGTGGTGTGGATATTTCGAGATATAAGCGGCCTTCGAGGCAAGCAAAAAATCTCAAAAATCATCAAACCAAACCAAACCAATTAAAAGGGATTAAGGAAAACTTTTTCTTTTTTATCTCTGTAAAGGGAGGGATGTAATATGCCCCAAATACGCAGATGTTTAAACAATATATTCCTTGCACAGCAGGGGAAAAATATACAATACAATCATGGAGCTTTCAAAGTTAACAAAAATAAGTCTTTAAAAAAAGCTAGGCGTCAAATTTGATGACTAGAAATAATTTTATAGTCGTTAAATGCAATAATTTAGTCATACTTGACAACTAACGACGGCTAATTTCGAACACTGATCCTTATCATTATATTAAATAAGGTGCAAGGATAAAATACTTCGTAATTATTTGAAATATTATGTAAAGTATCAATATTTAAATTAATATGAAATAAATAAAAATGATCTGCTCAGTAATATGTAATGGAAGTGGGATGTTCAAGCTTCTGACCTACAAAACCATTAATATAAATTCTACATAATGCTGCATACATTGGTTTTTGATTCATCACATCAAATATAATAACTTGATAATAATAAACATTTCTTTCTAGATTATTATTATTTTTTTACACTAGGTGTTTATTTGCATTATATAGGATGTAAGAATTTTCCCTTCAACTAAATGAGGTCATTTAAATTGCAATTTTAACAGTAATTTTTTGCTGTAACATTTCAATTATTAAAAAATAAAGAAATAGTTAAATAAAATTATATATATGATAGCAAAATTTTAAATGATCCATATAATACACATCATACAATACATTGTATTACATACATACCTGTACAGAGAATAAAGTGTCAAGAACTGAATGTTACTAACATAAACAAAGTTGGTTTACTCCAATTTTCGCCATAAATACATAATCAGATTAATAGTTATTAAACATGCAATCGATTAAAACATGCAAAAAGTTACGTTAAATAAAAATAAACATTACTTTGCTTTCAAAAATACAGAATTTTTCGATGAAGCTGTCCACACGTCCTTCACATAGGATGACACAAACAAACTATAACCTTCTCTAAGTAATCGCTGGCTGCAGCAGCCTTCAATAAATTTTGTTATATGTGAATTTTGGAAGGTTTCAAGATTTTTTCATGATTTTCCCCATGTTAATCTAACGTAATTCGAGCAAGACGCCATTATTATATTAATTCCCGCGTGTATAGCTACAGTCGGCAGCATAATTTTTCGAGCACTAGCCAATAATTCCTATATTAAAAAAGTACACTTAAGACTGTTTTGTTAAATAAATCCTTGTCGAATCATGTTCTTAGACTGACTAAGAACATGACTCGATAAGGATTTATTTAACAAAGCAGTATTAAGTGTACTTTTTTTAGACAGGGATTATTGCTAGTGCTCGAATAATTTTGCAGCCGACTGTATGTGGGCAAAACACTCTCGTGCCCACAAACAAACATCATATGTTTACGTGCTAAACCACGCCCCGTTCTAGTCGTCAATTTGTATTGCATGAATTTTGTGTAAAATTATACAGAAGAAAGTCTTGTGGTAGCCACAACATCACAGTAGTTTTATACATGCTTTGTTGATAGAAAAGTAATTTATTCTCTATTTTTTTTTTAATTATTTGTGTTTGGGGAAAAATAAAATCTATTTCGGAGAAATTTTGAAATTCTTTTCTGGCAACACTGTCTCAGTTAGACAGCTCGAGCTCACAGACATACGCCATTTTGCTTTCATTAATAAAATTCAAACAGTGGTAAAATCATTTATCTAAAAGTCCATTTGTTTTGATGCATGAATAATATTATCGATGAAGAAAACGTTTGTTTCTCACATAATTTATGAAGAATATTCTTTATGTCTAACCTAAAGCCAGTATACCATGAAGACAGGTTTTTGAATTTAAATATAATTATAAAAAACAGAAACAATCTATGACTTTCACCTCAAGGAATTGACAAGTATCCTAAAAACAACTTTACAAAAAAAAAAAAAAAAAAAAAAAAAAAGTCTGCAATTAATATTTTGAAAATTAATATAGAAGTTCTTCCAAATTCAATATAGAAATAAATATTACTGATTCCATGAAAAGGAAAAGAAGCTAAATATAAGAAGAATATTTTAAATTTTTTTTTAGCTTTAATGATGTATTTAGTTAAATTGATGTATGATTTAAAACGTTTTCTGTAAAAAAATATATAAGTACATTTATTGAAAAAACCGCACATTTGTAAAATGTATTCAGTTAAATAATTTATGAAGAAGATAGAACGCACATTGCAACCCTTATAATAAAAAGTCGTATGTGTCTGAATTATGTTCTAAAGGATGATCAGAAATGGCACACCCCACACAGCACATACGTCCAAATTTTGTTCATTTCTCGTCTCGTACGTTGAAAACACGTCCCTCCAGAGAACTGACATCCCATTTTTGTCACATGCTCACATAAATTCAACCATCATGTTGAAAGTATGTGTCGTGAGTAACCAAATTTGGACATACATTATTAGAAAAATATCTTGGACGTAATGTGTTCCACAATTGAGCGAATTCATCCCAATGAAGTGTCCTTTTACGTTGAATTCAACAAGCATGCAGCGTACTTTTTACAAAAATGGGACGAGCAACTGGGCATGCGCATTCATGCAACAACCAACCATTCCACTTTTCCCTCGTCCGTCGCTTTCGCTCGGCGCCATGTTGATTATGTGAAAATGAGAATTGCGTTGTAGATTTCGTTTCGACGAAATCGTCACATTTGCCAAACTTCTGTTCTGTGTTGTGACAACGATTTTACATCCTGAATACGATTTGAAAATAATTATCATGTAAGTATCCAAAATCATT
Source organism: Salticus scenicus (assembly GCA_963930645.1). NCBI lineage: Eukaryota > Metazoa > Arthropoda > Arachnida > Araneae > Salticidae > Salticus > Salticus scenicus. The sequence continues at coordinate 221,573,537 of OZ005660.1, read as the reverse complement.
TAATTTTATTTTCATTTCTGATATTTGACTTATATTAGTGTAATAATGCAGTTTATTAGTGTAATAAACTGCAGTTAAGTGCAGTTCCAAATCATATCCAAAATCATTTAATTTTATTTTCATTTCTGATATTTGACTTATATTAGTGTAATAATAGTATTGATTGTAAACTTAATCGGAATTTCCATTGCTTTTTAACCATTCAAGCATGCCTTTATCAGTTGATTACCTTTAGTAAACAATGCAAAAATGTGTTCATGAAAGCTTAAATTTATTTTAAAACCTTTGTAGTTTTATTTAGCTCTCTCAAATTATAAAAAAATTTAAGATTGATTCATTAATGAAAGTTGTTATTTAAGTATGAGAAATTCAGTAATTCCGAAGTTAACTTATGTGAATAACTGTAAAATTTTCTAACAACTGTAAAATTTTCTAACGAACCATAGAAAATGAGAATAAACAAAGATTTCTCATGAACTGCTTGTATTGGTTTGGTTTCTCTTATCTAGAATATGTGTACTCTTTAACTTGTTTTTCACGAGTAATTTTCCTAAATATTGTAAATATTATATATTTATATATATTAAATTTTATATATGTGCAATTTACAATTAGAAGCCAAACCATTAATTTCTCTTTCTCTGTTTTGAATCTCTTATCTACAATATGTATACGCTTTAATTTATTAAATTTAGTTATGTTTTTCTCAAGAGTAATATTTTTCCTAAATGTTGTAAATATTAAAAATTTATATATATTAAATATTATATATGTGCAATTTACAATTAGAAGAGAAGCCAAACCATTAATTTCTCTTTCGCTCTCTCTGTTTTTATCTCTTTTCTAGAATATCTATACTTTTTAATTTATTAAATTTAGTTATGTTTTTCTCAAGAGTAATTTTTTCCCTAAATGTTGTAAATATTATATATTTATATATATTAAATATATGTGTGCAATTTACAATTAGAAGAGAAGCCAAACCATTAATTTCTCTTTCTCTCACATTTTATTTAATGATTTTAAATTGGTATTTTTAGTCTTCTGCTATTTATGTGTTAATAACAATAGCAAAAACAGTGCAGCTAACACTGCAGGTTAATTTAACAATTTATAAATGAGATAAGCTTAATATTAATAAATCAATGTCGTAGCTAAAGAGTTATACTTTCTCCTTTGTAAATGCAAATTTTGCACATTTTATGAATCATATTATTTCTTTTTATTATACCAGACCTGATCTCAGATTCTCTGATTGCAGAATTTTGTTTTATTGTAGATAGATAAAAAATTCTTCATGTGCACATGTGTATACGTATATTTATATTAGATAAAAAATTCCTCCTGTGCACATGTGTATACGTATATTTATATAAAGTTTAAAATTACAGTTAACATTATATAAACTATGAAAATTGTAACTTCATGTTGATGGTATTTTTTGATTAGGCATAATTTTTGTTTTTAAAAATTAGATTTTTCTTGGAGATAATTATTAAATATAAAATATTACTCGTGATATGTTTTTTTTCCCCTACAGTTGGAATGTAAACTCTGATTTTTTTTTGTTCTTCCTGTATACAATATTTATAAGTGTTTTTTTTTTTTTTTTTTTTTAATTTTTGCCTTTTGTATTTTTCTTCCCAGATTATTTATTTAAGACGTTACTGAAGAATATATAAGGAATCTAGCTTTGGCCTGCAGTTTCCTAGCCAACCCTTCAGCTTTAATTGAGTTTGCAAATTAATAAGTAAGACTTCCTGCATAATTATTTTATTACTACTATTTTTTAATTCATGATTCTCAGTGTTGTCTTAAAAATGACATTTTGGGTTCTCTTTATATTGGTGGCTAATAACAATACATTATAACATAACTGAACATTTTTTTCTTTTATTGATGAATTTCAACACTCAATCAGATAATGAGCTTTTTACTATAACAGATTGTTTTTAGCCATTCACGTAGAGATAGATCAAAATGTTTTATTTATTTAATATTATAATTAGCCTTACTTTTGTACATTGCTACCTTTCCTTCTGTGCTCTTTCCTACATTTTTTTTTAAATCTGATAAATAATCATTCTCGTATTTTGAACTATAACAATCATTGCAAGACAGTTTTTTTTTTTTTTAATCAAGATTTATTTGATTTTAATGATTTTTTAAAACTTCATACATTATTGTACAACACTTGTATTTTATTCTGTGTATTTTTATGTATATTAATGTAAATATTTACACTATCAATCATTTTACTTAAATTTGTAAAAATATAAGTAATATTCTATTCTGATAGAAAAAATCCATGTAGGCATTTATTACGAATATTTTTATTCAAATTAGTATCATTATAATATAAGAAATATTCTTATAACAGTCACAAATGCAGTAGTACGAGCCACTCAACCTGAGACTTTGTAGTACAATAATGTATTGAAATAAAGAAAGTCTGGTGGACTGGGGTAATTCTCGATCAATGTGTTTCTAGGTTAATTAATGTTCACCCACCTACAAAAATTAAAAAGTATTGTTAACAATGCATGAACATTGTAGTTTAATGTACAAAAAAAAAAAAAAAAAAAAAAAAAAGTCACAATCTTTGCTGAAAATTAATAAATAAAACTATATTTTAAACTGCTACAAAAGCATCTTGAAAAAAGATTATTTCTGAAAATCACACATTTTACTTAAATTCTTAGTGGCACAACATTTCTATTATTATTATTTTTTTTTTTTTTTTAATGTTATTTTAAAACTATACATAATATAAGCTTTTAAATTACGTTAATAATGTTTCTGTAATTCAGTATACTGGTTATACAACTATATTGATTTATACAACAGATTCTTTTTTTACATATGTTTAAAATTATTTTAGACATATTTATCAATGTACACATATGTAGTGTGCATCTATAATATATATTCATTAATGCACATCAAAAAAATCATAATGTGTATTTTGCTTAAAATTAAAACCGGTTTTGTTATAGGTTTCATATCAAAATCAAAACAATCTTTCAAGCTATTTCAAAATTTTGTAGTGCATGACTAATTAGGATCAAGATTACTAAGTATTGTACTGAATTCTAATAAATTAAATTGTATTTTATTGTACACACTTGTGATTTAAATTATACAGTTATATAAAAAGTTATTTATTTTTAACTGCGTTAATTTCAATACATTAAATCAAAGAAAAGTTCAAATGAAAGCCAACTATTTTATCTTTATTTCATAGTAAAAATAAACTGTTATAACAATAAATGGTTTTATTTATTAAGGACATAAAAAAAAAAAAAAAAAAAAAAAAATGTTTAAATTAAAATATATAATAAAACTGAAATATTTTTAATTGGTAATTGCAATATTTAACTATAAATCAAAGAAAAGTTCATATCAAAAACGTAGTATTTTATCTTTTTTTCATAGTAAAAAATAAACTGTAATAATAATAAATGTTTTTCTTTTTTTTTTTTTTTTTTATTAAGGATGGAATAAAAATGCATGGTTGAAATAAAATATATAATAAAATTAGGACAGTAATGCTATATACATTATGCTTTTGAATGTTATGAAGTGTTTTGCCAATAAGTTTGGATGTAATTTCAAAACAAATAAAAATAGTAAATTAACTATGCTTATTTAAAGAAAAAACATATATAATATATAAATAAAATTGGGTTTGTGTTAAAAATGATATAATTTGTAGTCCAAATTAATCAATATAGCTATCATTTGAACAAAAAATGTCCTGATCCATAATTGCCCTGGGGTCAGGGTGTGATTGATATTTACCCGGTTGCTGGGGCAATTACTGATCAATGAATTTTTTCAATTAAACAAACTTTTAAAAAATTTTAATCAAAGTCTATATTTTATTGAATGAACACATGATAAAGCTTTAACCATGCTAAATTTGGTTAACATCAATTGTGATGTGATATTTTTAGAGTTATTTAGATGTTTTTGTTTTTTTATCAGGAATTACCCTTGCCCACCCTAAAATCTTATCCATGCTATGGAACGGATAAAATAATTTTGGAAAAGGGTAATTTATTAGGGAAAATGACATCATAACTGAAACAACATATTAAGAGGAAACTTTTACTCACACTTCCCAAACAAAATAAAGAGAATAAGGAGTTAAGAAAAAAAAAAGTAGATATCCTAAAAAACTTATATTTAAGCTAAACTAATATAATTTGAATCAAGAAAATTTTTTCACACTATACCCATTAACAAAATTCACATTTTCATTACCATCTTAATACTTTCACTTATTCTTTTAACTTTTCTATATTGAGTCGGGACAATTCATTAAACAAGCAGTGACAGCTGCCTTGAACTGTATGTAACTGATTATATGTAATTAAATTTAATGGTTATGGAGTTTTTTAAAAAAATTGGAGGCTTCAGCAGGGACCGATTTATTCCTGCTGAGGCCTAGGACACTCATGTTTAATGGGCCCTTTCTTCTGAAACTTTAATATTTGTAATCCTCTATTCTATTAATCTATACAGAGAAAATATTTTAAAGGTAAATATTTTTTTCTGCACATGATTATACAGTTTACCAAATGATTAAACACTGATTATGTATATTTAAATAATTGATAACTTAACATACTATCATTTTACGCCGAAGTATCTATTGTTCGAAATAATACAAACAATGATCAATTTCCATAGCGCACACAATGGAAATATTCAAAATTAGTAAAAAAAAAAATTGTATTTTATATATTATAGAATAAAAAATCAATAAACAAAAAAGTGTAACTTATGATGAAGCCAATGTACTATCTGTAAACTGATTCATGCACTAAATTAGACAGCATTGCAAACATGCCAACAGTTTAATTTATTCCAGAGGATTGTAAATACCTACCCTTTTAACATCACTTTATTTGTATTGATTTTTTTTTTTTTTTCCAAATGTGGTAGGACAAATAAGAGGCACACAGCACAATACTATTTCCATTTGTTGACGAAAAAATGAAAATTATCGATCATCATAGAAAATTTTCATTCTAACTATTTTTTTAAATGTATGGTGGAATTTCTTGAAGGCCCAAGGCATGTGCCCTGAATGCTCTGCCATAAGTCAGGCGCTAGGCTTCAGGGCTTTTTAAACACTGCAATGTAAAATATGCCATTATTTTTAAAATATGTGTGCCAATATTAAAAGATATAAACTGATATGAGAACTATAAATAAGCAAGACAATGTTTTCTTTTGTAAATATCAACTGCAAGGCTGGCAGAGACGAACTAGCATATTATATATATATTAATCCTCGCTTTCCCAAGATGGGGTCATTTTGAAGTTGAAATCTAGTTAAGCACGCCTCATTCAAAAAGTGTGCTAATTCGCCAGAGATAGCAAACATAAACATAACCAGTGGAATTTTGCAACTTCTAAACGATATAAAAAGGTGCGGTACTGGTGATTTTCGCCAAGTGTGCCAAGCGGCACCTGAAAGCAATTTTTTGCAGTAATGCCATGATCTTGGGAAAGCGAGGGTTAATCAATTAATTCTACACTAACTAAATATTTATAATTCATACATCAGTCATAAGGCTGTGCTTGTATAAATAATTAAAATATAATAAATGATTAAAATGTATAAATAATTAAGAAAATTAAGGTATAATTTATTTTTTTATTTATCAATGTTGCTTAGTAGAGACGGAATCTAAAGTCAAGGTATCCAAATAAATATTAGCTTGTTTAATAATATTTTGTTATATTTTACAAATTTCTATAAGAAATATTTAAAAAATACATTTTTTTAAAGCTGGATGTACAGTTTCATGCCACTAAAGCCATTAACTTTGATATATAAAAGAAGTGATTTAAATCACTACAACCCTGTTGCAAGATTCTCAATTTATAGCGTTTCCTTACAAAGTTTTTATTTATTAGCTTTACAAAGCAAAATTAGCTCTGGCCGCATGGTCAGTTACTACTGAAGAATTAGTCACTAATAAATTTGCTGCGGGTAGCCACCACAATGTCCACTGTTTGGCTACCTGCTGCAATTTTCACACACACACACACACACACAAAAAAAAAAAAAAAAAAATGTTTGTTTCCCTCAGTTGATTAATTTTAGCTTTAACATGTGTATACAGTAGGAAATCCACTCCCAGAAATCCATAGCACTTGGGACCAGAGACTGAAAATTTTATGGATTTTAGTTTTTTTTTTTTTTTTTTTTTTACTTGTTTGTAGTATAGACAAATAGTTTTTTTTTTATTCGTTTTTTTTTTTTTATTCTTTGAAATTACTTTTCATTTAAGCACAAAAACTTTATTATAAATTTCATTGTTTACTTTGGTTGTAACTTTTTAAAAGTATATAACTTTTTTAAAGTATTTATAATTTTAGTAATACGTATTAGGATATTTATTTGCATTGTATAATTTTATATTGCTACTATTCAGAAATTCTTAAAACATTGTTTTTATCATATTAACTAGTATGCTGTGGCCATCGCAAGTCTTTCTTCTATATAATCCTGTACAAATTTACACAATATAAATTATTTGTTAAATTATAATTTATTAAAATTATTTTCCATGATGAATGCAGATGATTTTTATCTGAAAGTAGTTTAATATTAAATGCTAAAAGAAAATCAGTTGAGAAGAAATGAATTTTCTTCCCATTATTTCATTTATTTATTTTTTCATTAAAAATGGAAAAAATCAATAACTTAGTATAAATTATCACTGATCTACGGTTTGATCATTCATTTTAAAGGTGGTGGCGAGTTCTTTCGAAGATACCCATATTGAAAAATAACACATCCAAACGTCAAATTTAGTTCAATGGTTTTGAGATACAGTACCTACAAAATTTGTAACACACACACAGACAGACATTTCCTAAAAGCAGTCAAATTGTGATCAGGACATCTCAAAACATGTGAATACATCAAAAACTGTTTAAATTTTTTCACAAAACCAATACTTCCTTCTTATATAGAAGACAGTAAAAATAAGATTTTTTTTTTTTTTTGCTAAGTTTTTTATGGCAAACATGAAAGAAAAAATCTATAATGTTGTTTTAAATTAACGCAGATCAGTGGTTCAGCCATTTGTTATTATTTTATTTTTTTTCTTTTTCATATGTATATAAAGAGAAAGTATTGAATTAGTAAAAAGTTTCAAACTCCAGTTTTGATGGATTTACACGTTTCAGGATGTTCTGATCACGATTGAACTGATTTTAGAAAATGTCTGTCTGTCAGTCAGTCATTCTCTGTGTGTGTGTGTGTGTGTATCACTAATGTAGTAGACACTGCATCTCATTAACCAATTAATGAAATTTAACCAAACTTGGAATTTTGTTGAAACCTGACATAAACTGATGCAGATTAGATTTGGTGATCAATTGTTCAACAGGTCGGGCTGTAATCCCATTTTTTCTAAATTTTTAACGTGAACAAAGCAAAATTTCATACAACTCTACAAAATGAGTTATTTTAAACCATGTAATTATAAAATTAATTGTTAATCAGTGATTGTGAAATTAATATAAATTATTGATAATAGTAGCAGGGGTCTGTCCAGGTTTTTTTTCCAGGGTCCTATTTTTGTGAAAAATTTTCTTATTTTTGTGAATTTTTCTTATTTTTGTGAAATTTTTTTCTGACATAGTTATTATTTTTATTTTTGTGAAAATTTATTTCACAAATTTTATCTGCACACACACACATATGTATATATGTTTCATCTAGAGCAGGCAGGAGGGTGCTGTGCTGCCCTGCCTGCCCTTTGTCTGAAAAAATGACACCCTTCTTGCCCTTAATCTAAAAAAGTTGCACCTTTGCCTTTTATTGAAAATAACCTTCAAATTGAAGATATGTTATAAATATAAATAAATGTAATGTATTGTGCATAACAATCCACAGTCGTTCATATGTCAGTAACAAGCAAAATTAAGTTGTAAAGAAAGTTAATGTTTGAAAGTTTTTCTTTTATTTGTACTTAAAATCGAAATTTTAAAATAAATGTCTGGATTTTAAATATTAAATGACCTTAAGAATTCCAAACTTGCCCACATACATCTAGAAAACGCCTTTTCATTAGCTGCACATTGCCCTTTTTATAATCCCGGGGGAAAATCCTAATATATATGCTTATACTTTTAATGGATCATTATAACTCATAGGTAAAAAACCCCCAAAAAAACTAGTGTTTCAGAAAAAAAAAAACACCTGAATTTCAAATGATACTCAAATTATTTAGACAGAAGCCCTAATCTTTCTGTACCTTGTTATCAGTCAATCAATAAAAGAAGAGCAACGTAATTTGAACGTATTTTTTTAACGTAATAGTCCGAATAACAGGAATTTACTCCCGTAACTGGCCGTTCTCGCTTTATCTTTACTAAATAGAAGCGATCAAATTATTGACAAAAATACAAAATCACACTTCTATAGCTATGCTACTCTACAAACCACATACTAAAGAATTACAAACTAAACAAAAACAAACACAACGTGGCAAAAGATCTTGCCAAAATATTTATGTAATTTTCCACAGAAAAATTTCGTCACATCAAGGAAAGGTACGCCACACCCATTATCGTGTTTGACGTCATTCCCTTACTAATCAGCGTGGACTGCGCGAGAAATGGAGGCGTGGTTTTATTGTCATGTAGTAACGATAGTGACTAGTACGAGAACATAAGAGAAAATTGATGGGATGCAATGTTTATATATTGCTGAGCAGATGTTTTTGCTCGGTATTATTTTATAAATGCTTTGTTTTTCCAAAAAATTTCGGGAAAAGTTTGTTTATCTCCGAATTGAATTTCGGGAAAAGTTTGTTTATCTCCGAATTGAATTTTGTGAAGGGTCCGTTTTATGAATATGGAATTTTGTGAAGGGTCCGTTTTTTTAGCCTGGAATTTTGTGAAAGGTCTGTAAACGGACCCAGTTTTCCCCCTAGACAGACCCCTGAGTAGTAATAAATAAGGGGGGGGGGGAATGTGCATCTGAGAACTTCGTTTCCTGTAGTGATGTAACTCTGTCACATAAAAATCGTCTACATTTATATGGAAAATAATTTAATAAATTTCTATTTTATGATTTTGGTGTATAATTAAAATTATACAGAAGAAAGTCGTGTGGTGGCACTATCCCACTAAAGGTATTGATAAGATCTTTTGAAAGATACCCATGGTGAAAACTTGTCCCCTCTGGGCAATAAATGTAAAGGAAAATATATTCCATAGTCTGCAGAACTGCCTTTCTTTTTCTGTTTTTTAGTAGCTTTTAAAATAATTTATATTTTTTTCCATACATTTGGACAGAGATAATTGCATTATGTGATCTGTATAAATCATGTTAAAAAAAATCACCTAGGAAGATCTATAAATAAAGCTTATAAAATAAAATTTGATTCGTAGAGTTTAGAGTGCTATTCAGTCAAATGTGATATCATTGATAGTTTATTATCTACAATTTGACAGCAAAAATATAAAAAATAACTAGAAAAAATTAATTATAATAGAACTAACCTTTAATAGCTATTTGTTTTTAGCATCATGAAGTATATATATTAATGTTTATCAATAATTGTTTCAAAATTTTTAAGCTATAATGATGTTCTATTATAATTATTATTATTATTATTATTCACGTGTAATTTTAATATGTTTGTCAACTTACTTAAAGTTAATATAAGGTTATTATTATCATGTTTCAATTAATTAAAAAATGATGAAAATTTTGAAAAATCGGGCCTCATAATGTTCTAGGACATCTCAGTAAGCATCTTCGTGTTGAATCACATGACTGTCCTTATTACTATTTTAGTGTTATGCTGTCTGGACGTGTTATGCCGTCTTTTTTATATATGAAGATTTACTTGTATTATTGAAAAATCTAGTACTTACTGTAGATGAGAAAATTCAAAACTGATTGGTTTCAATTAAATAATCATACAAAATTGTTTCTTATAAATACCACAACTTGCATATTGTTATTGAATATAATTTTTGGTTTATGGGAGGATATAACTGTCAGTTTTTATTTATTTATTTATTTTTCCTTTTGAAATGTTTTTTATTTTCTCTCTCTGCAGGTGCTGCGAGACTTGTCTATTACAGAGAAAAACATTAGATGTTGAATTAGATTAGTAATGTTCAATTAGCTTCGCTATGCAAATAAAGAAATTTTATGTAATTTTTTAAATAAAAGTGCATAAATACATATTGTTTCTTTTGATTCTTTTTGAAATTTGAATCTCAAACCAATACAGGTAGGTTGGAAGTCAGTCCTTCATGGCATCTTGCCTTAATATGTTTAATAAAATAGAAAATACGTATGTATATATGTATTTAAAAAAAAATATGTGTTTAAAAAAAAAAAAAAAAAAAAAAAAAAAAAAAGCAAATCAGTTATGATAAAAATATGTGTGTTTTTAAGCTACGTAAGTACTTTCTAATTTTTTCTCTTGTTTTTATATTTTATCTAATAATTGCACTGAGTTTAATTTTGTTTCTAATATTGACGTTCACTGAGACTTGATTCTTGGCTTTTTCTTTTTAGCTGCATTTCATTGATACAACCTGTTGTCCAAAAAATTTGGATCATATTAATTACAGTGATTTGAATTAGTGATTACCTCTACAGTTTTACATCACAACCACCATTATGCATCACAATGAGAAAACATGGAGGTAATCAGGAATTTAACTGCCTGTAATTAATGTGATCCAACTTTGTTGAATGCCAGGTGGTATGAAATGCTGCTAAAAAAAAAAAAAGTCAAGAGTCAAGTCCTTTAAGCGTCAAAAGGGGATGCAACTTACTTGGAACAATGAGAATGAACATGTTCATAAAGATAAAATTTATATGGTGATATTTAAAATATTTGAAAATTGTATATACAGTACACTTATGCTGCTATTACATAAAAACTTTTTGCACAACATTTGAACCGATTTTTGCTCTAATTTCTGGAGACTGAAAAAAATTTTTGGTTCGGTAAGTTCTCCAAAATACTTCAGATCTCAGTGGATGGTGTCGCATTCAGTCTATGCCTAGAACCGGTTTATAGCTGCATTTATAATGAACCAATTCTGGTCCTAGACTGAAAGTGGTGCCATTTACTGAGATCAAAAAAGGAGAGTGACAAAAAATCAGTTTCAACTGTCAACATCACCTAAAACATGTGCTGAGGAAGTTCTGGATCTGGAAAGAAGGCTATACATATAAGCTCTGAATAAAGCTATTAAGTTTTATCTTTAATTACAGTATAAACGTTTCATGTTTTTTAGTAATAGTAAAATGTGGAATTGATGCATTTTTCTAATTTGGATTCTGTGTCTCCATTTGACATATTTGTGATCCATATTAGTTAAATGTAAATTGGAAGAATGTAATGTTTTTATTATAAGCTTTTAAGACAAAGTTGTAGCAATTCAAAAATCATGAGAAAGGTTCAAAAAATTTTATTTAAAAAATTGCTCAAAATTATTTACAAGGAATTAGGTGAATAATAATTAATGTTCATTAGTTGTTAATTAAAGAAAGCACTATGTTATTTATAGACATAAATTTTACTATTAAAGATGTGATTCTTTTAGATTAGGTTATGCTCAGTGGGTGATCCATGTATGCTAAATTAATTTTATATTAAAAAATCTGGAGTGACTCTGTTTGACTTTCTGATAAATTAAAGTAAGAGAAGAGAAAATTATAATAGGGCATTTGAGTAATTTTCTCCATATAGTGTGTTCTTTAACATTATTGCACTTTAAAGAATTTGAGCCTGTAGATCATAATGTTAAAAAATTTCACATTGTGTCACTATAAAATAACTAAGCGCTAGATACTCCAAAATCAATAGGTCTTGTGTTACGGTGACCTATAGCATATATACCAACATTCAGGTAAATTCATCAATGCATTCAGATGCTATCATGTTTACTCACACATATATACTACACACACATGCATATAGTACCATGAAAATAGCAAAAATGAACTCTGAGACCTCAAAGCCTATCGAAATACCAAAATCTCAAAGTAAAATTTTTGTCATTATTACAATATTTTCTTTACATATTTGTAGAGTATAAGTAATATTGCTATTGCTAGGGGATAAGGCTGATTATCTTTTTTATGAATTTAAAACTGCAGGGATACTTTTTTATATTTGTGTGTTGGCGGGGGGGGGGATTCACTCCCCAACAGACAGAATTTTCTGTAATGATTTGCAGACTGCAGTATAGAACTGCTAAACTAAGTTTTAAATCACATGAAGCTATTAGCAATTAATAAATTAAGTAATACCTGCACATAAAAAGAAAACAAAGAATGTACAAAAGAACAGTAATCTAGAGACATGATGTAAATTGTATTACTTTTCTTATCTCTATACCTGATAGAGAAAGTTTTTTTTTTTTTTTTTGGATCAAATAGCTGAAATTGAGTTTTTGTTAAATTTAAATGTTTTGAGGTCCCCTGAATCTGAAAATCATGTTTTTAGCAGTTACTCTGTTATCAACATATCTCTAGAACAAATAGTAGCAGAAAGTCCAAACTGTTATGTACAAAATGTGCATCATATAGGGATACTACACTAAACATTTCTTTGAGATCAAGCAAGTAGTTCGTGTACAAGGGCATCCAAGAGAATTCAAACGTATTATCCTTGGAAAATTTTTTTGAGTAAGTACAGTGTAACAGCATTAAGCTGACTTAAACATTTTTTTTTTTTTTTTATGCATAAAAACATGTCTTGTGTATATTGTGATATGGAAATCTTTTTTTTACAGGGCTACCCAAAATATTTGGATATTTGGGGCTATACATATATTGACCAAACGTCCCCATTTCCTGGGGACAAATGGGGATTTCCTTTTTTTTTTTTTTTTTTTTTTTTTTTTTTGAAAGCATTTTTCTAAGTTTTAAATAATTGTAGAAAGTAAATTATTAATCAGTAATACTTTATTTTTAGTCCTTATTTATTAGGAATGAAGAAATACACCCATAATTGGATATTTGTAGCAATTTTTAATGCTTCTCTATTATAAAGGTATTTTGATCTGGACAGCCTAGCTATACTTGAAAATTGCTGGAATAGTAATTCATTTTTTGGTAGGTGTTTTTTGATTGGGACTAAATTTAAGTACACAATATTGTTTATAGACAATATGACAACAGAGCTACCAAAAATTGAGCTAAATGTTCTTTTATATTCAATGTAATTGATGGGAGTGCTTCGATGCACGTTACTGTGTCGACAAACACTGCTCAGAAAGAAAAATTAGTGTTTCAAATTCATACTGTAAAAAAAGTAATTTTTGAAATTTAACTTTGTTTTTTCTTGTATAATATCATGTTTTGAGGTACCCTGATTACAAAAGTCCAATTTTTAGTGATTAATCTGTATGTATTCATATTACCATATCTTAAAATATCTAGTGTGTCACACACATCATTTTCTCTTACCCTGCATTTCAATATTATAATGATTGATTGCATATTAAATTTTAAGTTCAATAGCATAAGATAATAAAATTCAATATACTTTTAGAACATTCTAAAATAGTTTTAAAAACAATTTTATTTGATATGCAGTTCTGTGCATAGAATTATTACAAAAAAAAAAAAAAAAAAAAAAAAAAAGGCTATTAATAATTTACCTCAAACTTGCCAGTCTTTATAAAATTTTTGCCGGTAACCTAATATGAAATTCAAAGTGCTAAATTTGAATTTCCTGCAGTTATTTACTATTAAGTTATGCGATAACAGACACACATACAGATCAACTGCTAAAAATTGGACTTTCGTAATCAGGCCACTTCAAAACATGATATAATACAAAAAACAAAGTTGAAAATAAAACTTAAAAAATTACTTTATTTGCAGTATGCATACGAAACATTAATTGCGCAGTGTCCGGCACCATAGTAAAATATACAAACCACTTCTGTTAATTAGATTCAATAGAAAAGAACATTTTGCTTAATTCTGAGTATCCCTGTATATTGTCTATAATCAATATGCACTATTAAGAATACTTTATATTAAAAATTAGTCTTCTTTGAAAAGCATTTAATGCAAAAGGAATTATTATTCCTCCAAGTATAGCCCCATCCAAATACTTTAATTGGCCTTGTAAATGAATGATGAATAATTTTCATACCACAATCTACACAAAACATGCTTTTAAGAATTAATATATATATATATATATATTCCATTTTGGTTAAGTCAGCCTGTAGATGTTACACTGTATTTGCCAGATATTTCCCCTTAGACAATGTATTTGAATTCACTTGGATGTTCCTGTACACAAACCATTTGCTTGGTCTCAACGAAAAGTTTACTGTAACATCCCTATATGATACGCATATAGAATACTAAGTTTGGACTTTCTGCTATTATTTGTTCTTGAGATATGCTGATAACAGATACACACTCAGACTAACCGCTAAAAACATGGTTTTTGGATTCAGGGGACCTCAAAATGTGTAAATATGATAAAAACACACTTTCAAAAATTTTGACTGATAAACAATACGTTACCTATGTGGGAAGAGAAAGTAAAAAAAAAGAAACTGCATGAAATTCGAATTTGATATTTTGAAGTACGTTTTAAGTTGCCACTTAAAAGTTTGATCAAAATAGGTAAGTTTGAAGTCAAATTAATAACAGCCCTTTTTTTTTTTTTTAAATAACTCTAAGCACTACTGTTGAGCGGGGCTTGAGGGGTTGGTATCCCTCTCACATACAATTATATGTCAAACAACTATTCCTAAACCAATTTTAAATTATTTTTGAATTACATTGAACTTTATTATCCTACGCTATTTATCTCAAGACTTATGCAATCTACTTATATAATATTAAAATGCAGGGAAAGAGGAAGTCGTGTGAGTGATACACCAGATTATTTAAGTACTTTATTGAAGCCTGGCATTTTTTTTTTTTTGTGTGTGTGTGTTTTTAAATTAATCTGCAGAGCTCTCTGCTATGCTGTACTATTTTTGCTACTAGAACCTGCTCTTATATCAGATTTTTTTCCTTTTCTTTTCAAAAAAGAAAAAATTATAAATTTAATGTTGCAATTAAACCGTCTGTTATTGCTTTACGACATTTGATTTTGTAATATCTTCACTTTTTTAATATTAAGAATAAATGCTGTTAATTTTCATAGCAGGTAATCTTCAAAAATATCAACAGATTTTCAGAAAATATGTCATTTTAAAAGTGCATGATATTACAAGTCAACAAGAAATAGATTGTTAGGCTTTGCATACAATCTCCTGTTCCCAAGATTAATTTCAGATTTTATTCCACCAATACTGATCTTGTACTTCTGCAAAAGAAAAAAACTGATGTGGACACCACATGACTTCCTTGTACACCTTTAGAAATATATACATAATGTTAAAAAGCATTATCATTAGACCCGAGACAGTTGGCTAAAAATATTTAAAAAATGCATTGTCAACGTGTTCTGAGCTTTTCTGAAAGTTTCAAATGTCTAGCTAGTCGAGAAGTTAGTTAAATAAATTTTCTGTTGAAACCGTATAAACGCTGCCGAAGGCAGCAGGGACCCAAAACAGTTCTCTAAAAGTATTTTTTAAATGCATTTTCACCGTGTTCTGAACTATTCTGAAAGTTTAAAATGTCTAGCTGGTTGTAAAGTTAGTTAAATAAATTTTCTGTTGAATCATATAAACACTGCTGAAGGCAGCAGGTATCCGAAACAGTTGACTGAAAATAATAAAAAAATGCATTTTGAATGTGTTCTGGGCTTTTCCGAAAGTTTCAAATGTTTAGCTAGTCAGGAAGTCAGTTAAAAATCATTTGCAAGATCTGTACTGGTAATGCTGCTGAAGGCATCAGGGATCCAAAACAATTGGCTAAAAGTATTTAAAAAATGCATTTTCACCATGTTCTGAACTATTCTGGAAGTTTCAAATGTCTAGCTAGTCGAGAAGTTAGTTAAATAAATTTTCTGTTGAAACCGTATAAACGCTGCCGAAGGCAGCAGGGACCCAAAACAGTTCTCTAAAAGTATTTTTTAAATGCATTTTCACCGTGTTCTGAACTATTCTGAAAGTTTCAAATGTCTAGCTGGTTGAAAAGTTAGTTAAAAAAAATTTCTGTTGAATCATGTAAATGCTGCTGAAAGCAGCAGGTATCCTAAACAGTTGGCTTGTTGGCTAAAAATAAAAATAAAAAAATGCATTTTCAACAGGTTCTGGGCTTTTCTGAAAGCTTCAAATGTCTAGCTAGTCGCGAAGTCAGTTAAAAATCATTGCAAAATGTGTACTGGTAACGCTGCTGAAGGCATCACGGATCCGAAACAATTGGCTAAAAGTACTTTAAAAATGCATTTTCGCACTGTTCTGAACTATTCTGAAAGTTTCAATTGTCTAGCTAGTCGAGAAGTTAGTTAAATAAATTTTCTGTTGGAACCATACAAATGCTGCCGAGGGCAGCGGTGACCCGGAACTATTTGCTAAAAATATTTAAAAAATGCATTGTCACTGTGTTCTGAGCTATCCTGAAAGTTTCAAATGTACTAGTGGGGAAGTTAGTTAAAAATCGATTGCAAGATTTGTACAGGTAACGCTGCCTGAGGCAGCAGGTATCTTAAGCAGTTGGCTAAAAGTATTTTTAAAAAATGCATTTTCACTGTGTTCTGAACTATTCTGAAAGTTTCAAATGTCTAGCTAGTCGGGTAGTCAGTTAAAATTCGATTGCAATATTTGTCTGCAATAATTTTTCTGTTGAATCATATAAAAGCTGCTGAAGGCAGCAGGTATACGAGACAGTTGACTAAAAATATTTAAAAAATGCATTGTCAACGTGTTCTGAGCTTTTCTGAAAATTTCAAATGTCTAGCTAGTCAGGAAGTCAGTTAAAATTCGATTGCAATATTTGTCCAAACAGTTTTTGAGTTACATTATGGCCAAAACCTTTGTATTTTTGGTCATTATTAACCTAATTTTCTTAAATATCTCCAAAACGGAAAATCATACGAAGTCCAAAAAGGGAGGTGCACAACTGGATGTTATAACAAACCTATGTACCAATTCGCAACTTTCTACGTCCAATCGTTTTTGAGTTATGTGACATACACACACATGCGTACGACGTCACGAAAAACCGTGTAAAGTCGCTTATATCGCTAAAACGAGAGCTCGTGTTAAGACTACACTTGCAGGTGTACAACTAGACATCATGAGAGTCACACATATAAATTGGCAACATTCAGCGATCATTCGTTTTCGAGCAATGTGAAATACAAAATCCATTTCGCAAATCGGGATTACTATAATTCCTTATACTTTGTATGAGGAAGTAAAAATTGGTGAAGAATTTTATGAAACCAACTAGAAATTTTCAAGGAGTTTGAAAAAATAATAATTGTCGCCTGTACAAAAAAAAAAAAAAAAAAAAAAAAAAAAAAAAAAAACAGTATTTTGCAATGAGTAAAATATGTCTCATATTCTAATAAGATGATATACAAAGTTTTATCTGAAATAATAAAAAAAAAAAAAGCTATCTTGCCAAATTTTCTGCCTGGGTAATGAATTCCATTAAAATCTACCAAAATTGGATGTGGAATATACATTTAGATTTCATCCCCAAGTTTTATAGAAGTTACATAAAATCAGCATAACTGATGCATTTTTCTTTTTTTTTCTTTCTCTTTTAAGCATTTTAATGCACTTATTTTAAACAGGGAAGCCAAAAGCATTGGTCTTGCTTTTTATTATGCAAATGTTAATTTTAGACAAAAATATACAGGTATTGATTTTAAGCATATATTTTTAAATCCTGATGTTGAAAATCAATATCACATTTATGTTTAAAATTAATCTCTGCATTATAAAAAACAAGGTCAATGCTTTTGGTTCCCCTGTTTAAAATACGTGCATTAAAATTTTTAAAGGAGAAGAAAAGAAGAAAAGAAAAATGCATCAGCTATGTTGATTTTACGTAATTTCTATAAAACCTGGATGAAATCTAGATGTATATTCCATATTCAATTTTGGTTGATTTTACATGATTTAGATGAGATCTGGATGTATATTTTACATCCAAATCTAGTTGATATTACATGAAATGGCTGAAAACACAATGTTGCATTTACATCCAAATTTGGTTGATTTTACATGAATTGAACAAACTCTGGATGTCTTACATAACAAGTTGGTTGATATTACGTACCAACTAAGTCTCATTTGGGGCCATGTTACAACTTTGCTTGTGACATTTCAACCAAAAATCAACCAAAGCAGATAGGAAATTTCAACGTAATGGGACGTAATATTTGATCGCGATTACGTAATATCAACCTAATCGGGATGAAGTGTGTTGTGTGGGATACAGTAAGGTTATTCCACCTTATACTTAAGGTTAAATTTTTATAATTTTGCTTATCCTAAAGATTTGTTGTTGTGCATATTTTTTTTTTTAATGAGGGTTATTCACCGTTGGCAACATTTGTGTGTAACTCACGTGATGGTGGTATTCCATGATTTGTTTACGCTGCATATGCGAAGTAAAAGAAAGCAACATATCAAAAAACTGAGCATCTTTTAGATCCACAAATAATTCAAGCAAAGAAACATGCAAGCAGAAACGTGTAAGTTTTCATGCATTTCCTTTAAATTCGTCTGGTTTATTAAAAGAATAGCTTATCAAACTGAAACACCATCTAAACAAAGCGTATTATGTTCAGAGCATTTTACAGAAAATGACTTTACTTGCCAAAATTTTACAGAGTGAAGATTTCTGAAAAGTGATGCTGTACCGTCTATATTTAGTTTTAAGTTAGTTACACCACACTTTTTAAAAAACATAATTCAATTTTCATTTGATGAAAGAAAATAAAATAAAAAAGTTTCACGACATAGAATTCATGTCGGAAGAGCTATTGGGCGCATTAAATTACTTAAACTTTTAGACTGCACCATACCATATACTATGTTACCCTCCATTAGTCAATTAATTTATATATCAGCATTTTTAGTTAATTTTGGAACCCGTATTTTATAATTTAAATTTTAATGAAAAAATAAGAAAATAGGGAATTTTCTACATCATTTCTTACAATAAATCTCCTATATGCTTCAATGTTACTGCAAAATTAATGTTATACTTTCCTTTCTTTCTTTTTTCTTTTTTTTCATTTTGTGCATACCAGATACAGTAACCCACACAGCACATACGTCCAAATTTTGTTCATTTCTCGTCTCGTACGTTCAAAACACGTCCCTCCAGAGAACTGACATCCCATTTTTGTCACATGCTCACATAAATTGAACCATCATGTTGAAAGTATGTGTCGTGAGTAACCAAATTTGGACATACATAATTAGAAAAATACAGTCGGCTGCAAAATTATTCGAGCACTAGCAATAATCCTTGCCAAAAAAATGTACACTTAATACAGCTTTGTTAAATAAATCCTTGTCGATTCATGTTCTTAATCAGTCTAAGAACATGATTCGACAAGGATTTACTTAGCAAAACAGTCTTAAGTGTACTTTTTAATATAGGAATTATTGGCTAGTGCTCGAATAATTTTGCAGCCGACTGTATCTTGGACGTAATGTGTTCCACAATTGAGCGAATGAAGTGTCCTTTTACGTTGAATTCAACAAGCATGCAGCGTACTTTTTACTAAAATGGAACGAGCAACTGAGCATGCGCATTCTCACTCAACATAACAACCTGCCATTCTCTCGCTTCCTCTTGTTGTCTGTCGCCGCCATATTTTTACGGCTGATTAGAAAGAGAATAGTATTTGAAATTGAAAATAATTATCATGTAAGTATCTAGAATCGTTTAATTTTATTTTCCTTTCTGATATTTGACTTTAGTGTAATAATGCATATTATCCCTGAAAAGATTTATTATTGTTAAAATTTAATTTCATGGGAAGTTATAGTTTTTGCTCATTTGTTATCCAGGTGATATGTGAATCAAATGTAAAAGAATTGAAGGCTTCTGGCCTAAATAGTTTGTTATTTTGTTTTTAGCGATCCACTTAGATATAGCTCGAACTGTTTTATTTAATCTTATAATTAACCTTACTTTTGTTATAATTTAGTATGTTGGTTATACTACAACTATATTGATTTATACTTAGTTCGCCAGGGGAATTCCTGATCAATGATATTTCATAGAATTTATGATTTTTTATTTTTTTTACTTAATAAAGGAATAAATGTACAACTGATTTTCCCCCCTTCTTTTTACATATGTTTAAAATTATTTTAGACATATTTATGAATGTACACATATGTAGCATGTATCTATTTATATTCATTACCAATGAAAACAATCCCTCGAGCGAATGTTAAAATATTTCACCTGAAAGTTTACCCACCCAACATCCTAATTAAGTAATACTGTTTAAATGTTCATCAAAAATACATAATATGTATTTTGCTTAAAATCAAAACAATCTTTCAAGCTATTTCAAAAATTTTCTAGTAAGCTTCACTAATTAAGATCATGATCACTAAGTATTGTACTCAGTTAATAAATTAAAATGTATTGTATTGTACACACTTGTAATTGAAATTATATAGTTATATAAAAAGTTAAATATTTTTAACTGATAATTGCAATACTTAACTATAACTCAAAGAAAAGTTTTTCATCTCTATTTCATAGTTAAAAATAAACTATAATAACAATAAATCGTTTTATTTATTCAGGATATAATAAAAATGTATGGTTGAAATAAAATGTATCATAAAATTAGGACAGTAATGCCATACATTATGCTTTTAAATGTTATAAAGAGTTTTGCCAAGAAATTTAGATGTAATTTCAAAACAAGTAAAAATAGTAAATTAACTATGCAAATTTCTATTTTAAAACGTATATAATATATAATTAAAGTCAGGTTTATATTAAAAATGATAATTTGTTGTCTAAATTAATCAATGTAGTTATCTTTAGAACAAAAAATGTCCTGATTGGTAATGGAACCGGGTGTGACCGATATTTACCTCATTGCCAGGATAATTACTCCTCAGTGATTTTTTTTCAATTAAACTTTAAATACATTTTAGTCAAAGTCTACATGTTGTTGAACAGACACATGGTTAAGCTTTAACAATGCTAGATTTAGTTACATGAATTGTTATAATTTTAGAGTTATTTAGATAGATGTTTGTTTTTTTTCATTTTTTGATCGGAAATTATCCTGATCCACCATAAAATCTTATCCACGGTATATGTAATGCATAAAATAATTTTGGAAAAGGATAATTTAATAGGAAAAATTACATCATAACTGAAGCAATGCTTTAAGAAAAAATTTTTAACCTCATACTTTTCAAACAAAATTAAAATAATTTAATTATGACTAGGCTAAATGTATATCATTTGAATCAAAATTTTTTCAAACTTTACCCATTAACAGAATTCATGTTTTCATTACCATCATAATATTTTCACTTATTTTTTTTATATTTTTTATGGGTACAGTTCATTAGACAAGCAGCTTCGAACTGTGTTTAACTGATTATATATGTAGTTAAATTAAAAGGTTATGGTTTTAAAACTTTTTGGAGCCTTCAGGGCTTCTTAAATACTACAAAGTAAAAAAATATTCTGTTACTTTTAAATTATCATGTGACCCATTATTAAATGATATAAACTCGTATGAGAGTTAAGTAAGCAAGGAAATATTTTCTTTTCTAAATATCAGTAACAAGTAGAGCTGTACCGAGTACTTGGTATGTACTCGGTACTCGGCCAAATTTGGTCCAAGTATTCGGCCAGTACCGAGTAGTTGTAAGAATTTCATTATTTTTAACGTATTATTGAAAAAATGTATTCATAAGAGTTGTTTATTAATAACTAACAAATTATGAAAATATGAATATTGAGTCAAACTTTTGCTGCAAACAGCTTTCGGCAGTTAAAACGGGCGAGTAGATTGCCACCAAACTCTGTATAGAGACGATTCATGATATGAACTTATCCATTTTAGTTACAAGAATTAAGTATAACCATCTTGTATGTGTGTGATATGCAATTTTTTTTTATAAAAACATAGTACATAAAATTTCATCTATAAAACACAAAAATAAAATATTTTACATATGAGAATCCTTATATAATGCTAATATAGTAGGTAAAATTTTGGTTACATGTTTGTGCAAATAAAAGTAAGACACTTTTAAAACTATAAGAAAAGACTGATTTTTAATTTTAAAAATAATAATTATGAAAAAGGTAAATACACTAACAAGATATTAAAAATATATCTTAATAATGAAATTTGTCAAATTTTAGCCCAAAACCACCTATCTTTTTTTACTCTTCTAGAATTTGAAAATTAATGAAGTCTATCATGTTTGAAATGATAAAATATTTATTTTAATGTTCTCATTTCATATGTAAATTTCATGCTTCTTAAATTAAGCCTGAGTGTATAGGAACTTTTATATTCTCTAAGAATTATCTGAGAATGATTCGCATATCTGAGAAAAACCATATAATGCAGAATGAAGTCATCAGTTATTTATTATGGTTTTAATAATCCGCTAAGCTGGAAGTATCAAATATAACAATGAACCTAATTGTGTATATACAAAAGTTCTGAAACATTTCATGAAAACATGCTGTTTGCCATTTAACTTAATTTTGTGTTTAAAGGGCCTTTTTTTAAATTTCAAGATGTGCAAAATTCTTCATATGTACTTCAGTTATTCTTTCTTACAACTATTCGGTACTCAGTTACTCGGTCAAAGGGCTACTAGGTGCAACACTGGCATGTACAATCAATCAAAGAATTATAGTTTACACTAACTAAATATTTATAATTCACGTACCAATCATAAGGTTGTGCTTGTATAAATAATTAAAATATAATAAATATTTAAAATGTATAAATAATTAAAAAATTAAGGTATAATTTATTTCTGTGTTTATCAATGTTGCTTAGTAGCAGGGTTGGCAAAGTGGGCCCAGCCCAGAAAAACCCGCCCGGGTTTTTCTGGGCGGGCCCACCAACAAAAACCCACCGGGTTTTTGCAAATAAGTGGGTTTTTGTTAAAAATTATTTATAATTTACAAATCCCATCTATAAAGTATAGGAAACACCTTACTTTTAAATAAAAAACTCTAATTTCTATTTTCTAGAAAATAGTATTAAACATAATAAGTAGCTACAGTTATAAATATAATAAAAGCAAGTTTATCTTCTATAATTGGTTCAATTTTCCTTTTCCTGTAAAACTGAACGATATTTTTGTTTAACAGCGGACATAAATGTTGTCCAGAATCAATATTTAAATAATTAAATTGTTTAATTTTAAAACTTTATAATAATTCTATTTTAATTTTAGTAGCAACATAATTATAAATCTAATAAAATGAAATTTTCTTCTATAACCGTTTCATTTCAACTATTAAAAAACTTAAAAAAAAAAAAAAAAAAAAAAAAAAGAATAAAGCAGTGCAACTTATTTTTATAATTAAAACTAGTTGACATAAGTGGACTCTGCTCAGTTCCCCATCATATATATGTTCTCATAAATTTCTAGTACAGGACATTCTCTTAACATGATTATCATTTTAAGAGAAATGAATCGGACCAAACACTTGACACAGTGACAGAATGAAATCCCCACATAATTGGCTATCCACCGTTCACTAATGATATATTTATCTCTGATCTATTATTTTATTAGGATCAATTTTGTAGTTTCGTCTTCATGCTACTATTTCCAATGCAACAATCCTCAAAATGCATATTTATATGGGATATTGCCCCATTTTGCTATGTTGATAAAAACTTAAATTACGAGTAACTTGCGAAATATTCCTATTAGAATATTTGTAGTCAATTATGTTCAAACAAGTATCATAAATGTTATTTTGAAGTTGTCTGATACATTTATGATTCTCAAAATGGACATTTATGTTCTATTTTGCCCTATTCTGCCATTTTAAGTAAATCATAAATTCCAAATAATTTACGATTTTTTTAAATTGGAGAATTTATACTCTATGATAATCATGCCAGTACCCTGAATAATATTTCAAAAGTGGTCTGACATCTTTACGATGAAAATATCCCTCAAAATTGACAATTATGTAAAATTTTTCCCTATGCTGCCATGTTAAGAAATTCGTAAATTTCCAATAACTGGCGAAATTTTTAAATTAGCATGTCTCTAGTTACTGATGTTCATTCCGAAATCAAAACTCATATTTTAAAACTGGTCTCATATTTTTTCAGTAAAAATTTTTCATTTAATGCACGTTTAAGTAAAATTTTGCCTTATTCTCCCATGTTAAGAAAAGCATAAATTTTTAATAACTTACGAAGTATTTTAATTCGAATGTTGCAAATGAATAGGGCTCTTGCCAGTGTCAGAAGTAATATTTTAAAACTGATCTGACTTCTCTGTGACAATTTGTTCTTGAGATATAGAGTACACAGACTAACAAACTAACACACACCATACAAATTTTGCAATTTTCTGTAGTATTCCTCACACGTGAAAATGTGTAAAAAAAGTAAAAAAACCGAGGTCGAAAATTTTCTCGATTACCTAAGTTCTCCATCTATAGCATGATGGGGAACTAAAAAATTTAAATGATATGTATTGTACTTAAGAATTTAAATTCTTTTATTTTATCAGTTATTGTCATTAAGAATATTTATTTTGAATAAGCATGCATTAAAATAAAATATAGCTTAATCGTACTAATTAACACTATTTTGATATTAGATTAATTATTAATTAGTAGTTTAATATAATTAGGTGTATTACAATTAATATGCTAAATAACATATATCTAACATTTCAATGCAAATGTATTCAAACAAAAACCCACAAATACCCAGAAAAACCCGCAAAAACCCAGAAAACCCCAAGTGGGTTGGGTTTTTCTAGAAAAACCCGGGTTTTTGCCAACCCTGCTTAGTAGAGATGAATCGTAAGTCAGGATGTCAGAAATATTAGCTTGTTTAATGAAATATTTTGTTATATTTTACAAATTATATTTTTATAAGAAAAACCACATATTTTAAAGCTAGATAAACAGTTTCATTCCATTAAAGCCATTGTCTTTTATATTTAAAAGTGATCTAAATCAGTGATTTATTTTTTTTATTTTTTTTTTTCAAAAAAATCAATAGATTTTTAAATTATTTCAAACTTTTTGCAAGATTTTCAATTTGTAGTGTTAGTTTGCTTATAAATTTTTTATTCATTAGCTTTACAAGGCAAAATTAGTTCTGGCCACATGGTCAGTTACTACTGAAAAATTAGCTGCTAATAAATTTGGCCACCACAGTGGCCACTGTTTGGCTGCCTGTAGCCAGGGTTGGATTTTTGATGTCAAAAAGTGGTTTTTAACATGAAAAGGGTTTAAACTGTCAAAATCCTGTCAGAAAACTCTATCATCAAACCTGAAAATTTGTATATGAGTTAGAATCTGGCTAGAAATAAAAATTTAATATTTGTCATATATAGTCGACAACTAAATATTATGTTGTTTGTAAATTAACAGATCTTAAAACAATTTTTAGATGATAATTCATAAAAATTTAATTATATATATTGTGTGATTTGAGAACATTTTTATTTATAGATACGTGTTGAGATTATATGCCCTAAAAAGTTATGTTAGTTAATGTTGCATAAGAATAAAAAATGTAAATTGCGGATTACCACATCATAATTTGGTTCTCTAATAACAGGGGCCTCCAGTTTAAAGTAAGGGGAGATAGGATTCTAGGAATACAAAAGCAACAGTTGGGGGATTAGAACAAAGAATGTTGACTGGGATCCTTCACTAACAGTGATCCTTCTAGTTCTTTGATAAGATTGTGAATGACACAAATTTGTATTTTCCCGAATAAATGTTTAATGTTTTTCTCAACTAATTTTAATGTAATATATTAAACTTAATTACAAATTAATTTCAGAATGATATAAAAGTATCATTGTTATTTTATTTATTTATTTTAAATGCACATGAAAATTAATACTTCATAATGAATTTTTAAAAGCCTAAAGTTTTGTTTTTACATTGATCAAAATGTTATAATAATGTTTCTCCAAAATCTTTAATCTGTTTACTTTTTAAAACGCACTTATAAATAATATCTTATTAAAAATAGCTAAATTTTTAAAGTATCACTAACTGAAAATTTTAACATATACTATTGAGCATTGTTGTAAATAAATTTCATAGTAATAATAATATATGAAAGTATCATAGCATATTGTGAATGAACATGACCATAATTCCTAATGAAATTTTTCCCTGTAGCAGAAACTGAAAGCAGCACGGCAACAAGCGCTGCAGACAGCTCTGGGATTAATTTTACATCTCTGAAAAGAAGTGCCAGGCTTAAATATGTAATTATAATTTACATTATCTCGATCATTGTACTTGTTGTATATTCTTAACTTATTTGTTTTGTAGGTGTAAATTTTATGTATTTTATAAACTGCTGGTAATACTTGTGAAACACCACACTGTGTCTGCAATTCCTAGCTCGAACCCAAATGTTGTTTTGCTGTGGATTGATACAGAAAATTCTGCTATTGGAGAAATTTTAAAAGCCTGGAGTTTGTTTTACATATTAATCAAAATGTTATAACAATGTATTTTAAGAATATCAATTTATTTATTTTTCAAAATACCTTTATAAACTATATTTTGTTAAACTAATTTTTCATATAACAAATTACGATAATGATATCATTTAACGATCACTGATCGCTAATAGGCATAAGGGGGGGGGGGGGATGTCACAAAAAATTAAATGAGTGAGAGATATTGAGCAGTTCTATCTCTTTATTGGTTCCAGAATTTAATAAAGTGTGTTTAAAATGAATATCGACAATTATGCTGTGGATGGAAATTTGGAAAATTCATCTGTGTATCGAACTTGTCTCAATTCTGAAGTTTTGTAGTTTCTATCTTTCAGAGATATGATAGCAAGAAGATTTCGTGCACACACACACACACACTGACCAATTGCCAAAAACTGCATTTTTGGACCCAGGAGACCTTTAAAGTGTGTAAATCACGTGAAAAATCGATATTGAATTTTTAGACCGAATACAATACTTCCATTACCTATGGTAGTCGGTAATGGAAGTAAAAAATCACCTAGGAAGGTCCCCAGTGGCAGAAACATCGCGACACGGCGACATAGTTGCGGACACAAAAAAAGGACTTGCAGACAGTTTTTGACTGCGCTAATGAAAAAAATTAGTCTGCAACTTTCGGACACTCTTTGCCTGCAGTCATAAAAAAATTGTCTGCAATTAATGGACATTTTTCACCTGCGACAATGCGCTACTGATGTATGACGTCTTAGATGCTCTCTGGTAGGAACTCTAGAGCCCTCCTATAGGTGCCTTGGTAGGAACATACAAAACAGTGCTTAACAACGATAACCTAGGGAGCCTAGATCTCCCTTGATAGACAGCATTATGCATGTATTCTTTTCTCTTGTTACCTGTTACTGAGATTCTATGGGAACATAGAAAAGTGCTAATTTCATTTAAAACTGCTCCGAAACTTCTCCACATGAAAATCCACTGATAATTTTTTTTTTTTTAATCAAAACTAAAACTAATATTTTTATTATTTATATTGTGTTGTGTTAAACATTGCTATAAAATGTTTAATTAAATGAGTTCAACAAATTATTTTTTATTGTTTATATTGTATTGTTCTGTAGTAAAATTGTATTCGTGTATTGTTGTACGAGATTCCACTGTTGTTAAGCTCCCGCCCCCCCCCCCCCCCCCAAACATGATTGCCTCTATCAGCTTTTAGGTTTTTTGAGCGTAAGTCATTTTTACCCTTGATTACATGCAAATTTCGCAGACAAATTATGAAATTTTAAAAACCTGTTGCAGACAACTACAAAACTTTCTGCTACTGGGGGAAGGTCTACAAATAAAGCTTATAAAAGAAAATTTATGATCTGCCGAGTTTAGATTGCTATTCAGACAAATGTGAAATAATTGGCAGGTTTTTTATATCTACAATTTGACAGTAAAAATATAAAAAATAATTGGAAAAAATTAATTCTTTAAGAGCTATTTATTTTAGCATCATAAAGTTTGTATATTAACATTTATCAATAATTGTATCACATTTTTTTAATTATAATCAGACTCAGAGAATGTAGACGAACACACGAATGCCATTCACGGAAAATTTTCGAAGTTTACAAACAGTTTTGACTTTTTTTTTTTTTTTTTTTTACACATTTCTTTAAATATATATATATATATATATATATATATACATGTAGCAAAATCTCATTTCTGGAATATTATTACATGATATTCAAGTTTTAACTCTTAGCCACAAAAATAAAATTAAAAGGAATTCCATTTAGAGCTGCATCAGTAACAGATAAATTTGTGATTTCTGCTTAAAAATTAGTTTTTGAGTTTAAGAATGTGTCAGAAACTGAATTAAAATTTCAGTATAGAAAATTTACGAAGAAAAGTGAAGAACTAATAAAACCTATGCTTTCCAAAGATTTTATAAGATTAAAAAGTTCCTGCATAATTAAAAAAAAATTCTCTCCAGTAAAACAGCACTTTTCAAAGACATAGAAATAGTTTCACAGGCTGTAACTGTAGCTACTATTATGTCTGTGGAATCAGTGTGTGAGTCATTAACATCAAAATACGAGTATCACAGTAATAACAGACGACATATTAGTAAAGAAACAGCCCACCATAAAATGAATATTTCTGTGAATGGACCTTTACCCACATAGTGTGACTCTGTAGTAAATGCTGCGTTGAATCAATTATTTATCAAGCAGAGTGAGTGGCATTTTTTAAGGAATGGTTTATTTCAAAAACAGTAGAGAAAATGATGACTAAAAATTCATTATCATATTTTAATTTTTAAAAAATTGAAAATCAGGCTTCGAAATGCACTAGGACATCTCAGGAAGCATCTTCGTGTTGATTCACATAACTGTCTGTACTACCATTTTAGTGTTATGCTGTCTTGCAGAATCACACCCAGACACTGTCTTTTTTAGATTATGAAGATTTATTTAATTATCGAAATATCCACTACTGATTGTAGGCAGGGCCTGATTAAGGGGGAAGCTCGCTCCTCACACATTATTTATACTTACACCGTTATTTTTTAACAAATACTTTCCTCCTATAATAAACAGAGAATTTTCATTAAAAATTATTTTAAAAGAATTCTGGTGTCTAATAACGGTGAGTAAATTGGATTGTTTTACACCGTTAATTTTTTATAGAAAATATTTCCTCGTCAGAGCGTGGAATTTCTATGACATGAAGTAAAAAATAACTGTAAAAATATTCCGGTATGAGCGAGCTTCCCCCTTAATCAGGCACTGATTGTAGGTGAGAAAATTGATCGGTTTCAATTAAATAATCAAATCATACAAAATTAGTTTCTTATAAATACCACAACTTGCATATTGTTATTGAATGTAATTTTTCAGTTTATGGGGAAACATAAATGTCAGTTTTTATTTATTATTATTTTTTTTTCCTTATGAAATAATAATTTTTTTTTCTCTCTGCAGGTGCTGCAAAAACTTGCCTGTTAAAGAGAAAAGGCAACATATAGAGAAATTTCAAGGCAACGTATAATTCTGATATCCTATTTATGGTGCTGTGGGGAATACGATTCTTAAAATCTCCTTTAATCCACAAATTAAAATGTTTTCAAACCATTCCCAGGCACACAAGATGAATGTATTAAAAAAGTATTTGACTGACCATTTCAAAATTGTCTTCTAAAATTGACGTGCCAGTGTGATGATCTTGCAAAAGACCTTTAAAAGACATGCCTGTTCGAACAGGAGAATTTAATTCAGGAAAGCAGACTCTATTTTTTATAAATTCTCCTTCCTGAATGCATTTGCCACATCCGAAATACCCATAATACCCTTTGAAATAAGAAACAAAAGCTTGAGCCGATGCATCACAGATTCTGGCTTTGAGTTTCACAATATAATTTTTACCAGAAACTGTTACACTATTATTTATTAACTCTTTAAAATCACCACCAAAACTTGATAGAAATACATTTGCATCGTTGGGTTTAGTTTTCCCACAATATGAACCTACAGGAAAAACAAATTTCCACCGCATTAGAAATTAAACAAAGAATGGGCTAAAATTGGCTGTCAGAGCTTTTTGCTAAAGGCAAGCCGTCAATACTAACAAACAATTTCAGTTCGGTGGGAAATGAAATTTTCAAATTTAGTATTTTTTCTGATCCTGCTGCTAAACAAAATTACAATCAATGCCAGGAAATGCAGGTTTTGTTATTGCTTGACGTGAAGTTTTTAGAAGAGTCTATGAATCTGTGTAAATCACTAAAGCAGTTACGTTCAAGTGTTCATGAAGCATTCCGCATTCCACAGCTCATCTTTCAATTTTGTCAGTAAAAGAAATAGTTGATGGTTGTAAAAATGTTACAAACTTTGTAATTTCAGATTCGCTGGAGAAAATTATCTGACAAATTACAATTTTATACATAGTCAGAAGTTAAATCAATTTCAGAAATCGTACTATTTTCTGCAATATTTTAATCATTAAAAAAATGCACATCAGGAAAAGTAGAAATATTCCAAGAATTTACATCAAAATCTGGACTTATGTGCTGTGTGGGTTATCGGAGCAGAAGAATGTAAAAAAATTTGATTATCATTGGCAATAGTACTATTTTCACCTTCAGTCAAGGCCATTTCCACATTATTTATGTCAACATTTAGGTCTGCTGGGGACTACACGACATTAGACCACAAGTGGGCCATGCAACCATGGATTTACAAAATTTACATTAGATGTTAAATTTAAAAAGTAATGTGCAATTAGTGTCACTGTGTAAATACACCAGTTAAAGCAATTTAATGTAATTTTTTAAATAAAAATGTATGAATACATATTATTTCTTCTTGGAAATCTTTTTAAAATTTAACCTGTAATTTAATGTCAAACCAATACAGGTAGGTTGGAAGTCATTCATTCATGGTATTTTGCCAAACAGTCCACAATTTATAGTACAGCCGAACCTCATTAACGTGAATTACTTTTAACATGAACTGTTTCTAGAACCCTTATCAAAAGAAGATTAGTTTAGTTATATAAGATTAGTTATTGATAGCCTGAACTACTGATAACATGAACAAATTTTTTATCCCCCTTGAGATTCACATTAATGAAGTTCGACTGTAATTAAAACAAATTCAGCCTATAGAACGAAGCCCAAATAAAATTAATCTGTGTAATCAAATGGAAAATACATATGCATAATAAAAAGCATATGTAAAAAAAAAAAAAAAAAAAAAGTTAAGCAAATCACTTTTGATAAAAAAATAATGAATGTATGTTTTTAAGCTTTATAAGTACTTTATGATTTTTTTTCGTATAATTTTATATTTTATCTAATAATTGCACAAAGTTTAATTTTAAACTTGCATAATATGTAACAATAAGCAATATAGTTGTTTAACAATTTTCAAATATTTTTAACAATATCTTATGAACTTTATCTTATAAACATTTTTGCTTTCGACATTCTTTACGTGAGTTGTTTCTGATTTTGACGTTCACAGAAACTTGATTCTTCACTTTTTCCTTTTAGCAGCATTTCATTCATACAACCTGTCATCCAAAAATGTTGGATCATATTAATTACAGGCATTTGAATTAGTGATTACCTCTATAGTTTTATATCACAACCACCATTATGCATCACAATGTGAAGCCATCAGGAATTTAACTGACTGTAATCAAATATGATCAAACTTTGTGGATGCAAGGTGATATGAAATGCTGCTAAAAAGAAAAGTCTGGAGGTGGTGTTTAAAATATTTGAAAATTGTATATGCAATACACTTCTTATGCTGCTATTACACTTAAAAACTTTTCACATACACCATTTGAACCGATTTTTGCTGTATGTTCTGGAGATCGAATACCAAAAGAGGGTTGCGAAAGCTCTCCAAAAAACTTCAGATCTCAGTGGATGGTGTCACATTCAGTCTATGCATAGAACCGGTTTGTAGCTGCATCTATATTGAATGAGTTCTGGGCATAGACCGAAAGTGGTGTGATTTACTGGGATCAGAAAAGGAGAGTGAAAAAAATCAGTTTCAACAGTCAACATCACATGAAACATGCGCTCAGGAGTTTCTTGATTTGGGAAGAATGATTTACATATAACCTCTGAATTAAGCCATTAGGTTTTATCTTTAATTGTAATATAAAGTTTTCATGTTTTTTAATAATAATAAAATGTGGAATTGATGCATTTTTCTACAGGGAAATAGGTGAATAATAATTAATATTCATTAGTTGTTAAGAAAACAGTATATTTCTGTACTGATAAGTATAAAGGATTTAAGTCCATACTCTTGATTTTTCAGGAGACGAAAAATAAAGTTAAGCTAGCTAAAAACTAATCAGAAGAATCGATTAGGAAAAAGGGTTTATGTTGATTTATACCATTCAGTGATTGTCAACCTTCATTTAATAAACGGAAAAAATTGAATTAAATATTTTATATAAAGATTTATGCTAAATTTCTGACTTGAATCTTTTTTTACCTATGGATTTTCTCAAAGACTAAATGACATGGATTTAAATACTTTATACCAATCGATAGAGAATTTTTTTCTGAGTCTGACAATGTACTGAACTCAAAATCGACATTTTTGGACTTAAATCCTTTATACTTATCACTACAGATTTATAGACATAAATTTTACTTTTAAAAATGTGATTTTCATATGGTATTAAAAGGAAATTTCATGACAATCGTTTCTTATTGTACTGTTTCAGGATAGTATGTGGGTACTTCATTTCAACTTCAACCATGTTAATGTGGGTTAGGTAAAAGCTTGGTGGGTTATCCATGTATGCTAGATTAATTTTATATTCAAAAATCTGGAGTGACTATTTGCCTTTCTGAGTACTATTAAGTAATTAATGGTTGTATGAATAGAGTAAGAGAAGTTGTTAAATGATCAGAAGAGATAATTATAATAGTGTTTGAGTAATATTCTTCATATAGTGTGTTCTTTAACATTATTTCACTTAAAGTAATTTGAGCCTGTAGCCCATAATGTTAATGAATTTCTCATTGTGTCACTGTAAATTAACTAACAAGGGAAGTATGAATCAGTAAAATTGCTATTGAAACCAAACCAAGCTTCAATTAAAGAGCCTGGTCGAAAACATAGGGCATATTAGAAATTTGCTGCAACAACTTCCATGAAGGGCGACATATGACCTTCTAATAGTTTTAGTTATTTCTATAAAAGCCAACAAAACATGCATTGTAAGAAGAATGAATGGTGCTGTGGTAGCATGCTTGACTTCTGATGCGAAGGTCCTGGGATCGAGTCCCTGCAAGGGCGTTTTGTATTTTAATATTTTATTTAAAATAAAATATTTATTTTTTACATTTTTAATTAAATTAAATCATTATTTTAAGAGAATTATCAATTATATTAAGATATATATATATATATTTTTTAAGTATTCCAGTTAATAAAGTATTGACCATGAATTTATGAAATATATATTTTTATTTTTTTTATTTATAAAAAATAAAATAATATTTAAAGCTACGAATATAGTTTCTAATTTATAACAGTTATGATTAAAAGTAGAAAAATCATGAAACCATAAGTATTTTTGAGAATTAGTAAAAGAAATACAAAAAGATTGATCACAATTATTTGAATTACAATTTTGTTCACTGTCAATTATTGTTCATCACGAACATTTTGTTAAATATTTGTCTTTTCGTCGAGATTACTAGATTTGTAAAATCTGTATTTACCCAGATTTTGAATTTTTTGAGATGTAAACTAATTATGAATTTAAAATCATTTTGAGAAAATTTGTCATCGTGTTCAATATTATTATCAGTTCTTCCAACACCACTAAATTTAGCAGGTGTTTAATGAAACATTTGAAATAAAACTTAAATGCAACATCGAATAGTTAAGCAACAGCTGTTGTTCATTCAGGATTTTTCGTGCAAAAAATTGCATGAATAAATAATACAATTGAGAGCAGACGATAACTCTGGATACTAATGTCGTTAAAAAGTAGTAATTAGAAATTTATAGAAAACATAATCATTAACAAAATTTTATCGGAATGTAATCATTAACAAAATTTTATCTGAATGAAATATAAAAGTATTTCCCATTAAATTATTAATTTATTTAAACTTAATAAATAAATAAATACAATGGTTAAAAATTAAAAAGATTATTAAATTGCCCACGCTGAAAAGGAAAAAAAAAGTTTTAATATAATTAATATTTTCTCTTAAAATAATGATTTAATTTAATTAAAAATGTAAAACACAAATATTTTAGTTGAAATAAAAAATTAAAGTACAAAACGCCCTTGAGGGGACTCGATCCGAGGACCTTCGCATCAGAAGTCAAGTACGCTACCACAGCACCATTCGTTCTTGTTATAACCTGTGCTTTGTCGGCTTTTATAGAAATAACTAAAACTATTAGGTGTTATATCTCGCCCCCATGGGGGTTGTTTCAGCAAATTTGTACTGTACCCAATGTTTTCGACCATGCTCTTTAATTTAAGCTTGGTTTGGTTTCAATAGCAATTTTACTGATTCATACTTCCCTTGTAAATGCTACGGTGACCTATAGCATGTATATAAACATTCAGGTCAGTTAATAAATGCATTCAGATGCTTTCGTGTTCACTTACACACTATTAAAAAAGTCCTGTTTGCTGCCCGAAATTTTCCGTTATGCAGAAAAATACGTTCTGTAAACGTAATTTTTCTGTAACTTTTGCGTATTTTCTGTCATTACAGAAAATTTCTGGCAGCAAACAGGACTTTTTTTTTTTTTTTTTTTTTTTTAATGATGCACATATATATATATATATGCGCACACATGAATATATCATCGTAAAAATAGCGAAAATGAACTCTGATATCTCAAAGTAAAATATTTGTCATAATTACAATATTTTCCTTACAAATGTATGTTTGGAAAGTATAAGTAGTATTGCTATTCCTTGTGGGAAATAAGGCTGATTATCTGTTTTGTGAATTTAAAAGTGGAGGGATCCTATTTATATTTGAGTATCGGGGGGGGGGGAGAATTTACTCCCCAACAGACAAAATTTTCTGTAATGATTTGCAGAAAATTTATCTGTGATCTAGAACTGCTGAACTAAGTCTAAAATCATATGAAGCTATTAGCAGTTAATAAATTAAGTAATACCTACATCTAAAAAGAAAACAAAGAATGGTAATCTAGTGACACAATGCAAATTTTATTACTTTCTCTTATTCGTATGTGTAGTAGAGAAAGT
Source organism: Salticus scenicus (assembly GCA_963930645.1). Taxonomy (NCBI): domain Eukaryota; kingdom Metazoa; phylum Arthropoda; class Arachnida; order Araneae; family Salticidae; genus Salticus; species Salticus scenicus. The sequence continues at coordinate 221,538,146 of OZ005660.1, read as the reverse complement.
ATTGTTTTTGAATCAAATATCGAAAATTGAGTTTATGTTAAATTTACACATTTTTAGGTCCCATAAATCCGAAAATGTTTCGAAATCCGAATGTTTTTAGCAGTTAATCTGTGTATTTGTCTGTTATCAGCATATCTCAATAACAAATAGTAGCAGAAAGTCCATACTGTAACTCACAAAATATGCATCATATAGGGACGCTACACTAAACTTTTCTTTGAGATCAAGTAAGTAGTTTGTGAAAAGGTATCCAAGATAATTAAAATACATTGTTTTTGGGAAAATTTCGAGTAACTACAGTGTAACAACAATAAGCTGACTTAAACAAAATGGAAAGAACAATTTTTTTTTAATGGATAAAAACATGTTTTGTGTAGATTGAGATATGTAAATCATTCATCATTTGTTTACAGGCTACCTAAAATATTTGGAGCTATACTTGGAAATTGCTGGAATTATAATTCATCTTTTGTTAGGTGTTTTTCAATTGAGACTAAATTTAAGTACATAATATTGTTCATATTGCATTTTGTTTATAGACAATATACAGAGCTACCAAAAATTGAGCTAAATGTGAATTACAAAATTGTGAATATAATTGATGGGAGTGCTTCTATTCACATTATTATGTCGACGAACACTGTTCAGAAAGAAAAATTAGTCTTTCATAATCATACTATGAAAAAAGTATTTTTTAAATTTCAACTTTGTTTGTTCTTATATAATATATTCTCAGGTGCCTTGATTATGAAAATCCAATTTTTAGCGGTTAATGAATCTGTATGTATATCTATTATCATAATTTAAATAACCTTGTGTGTCACTCACATGACTTTCTCTTACCCTGCATTTCAGTATTATTAATGATAGATTGCATATTAAATTTTGAGATCAATAGCATGAGATAATAAAATTCAATGTACTTTTAAAACATTCTAAAATCATTTTAAAAACAGTTCTATTTGATGTGTAAGTCTGTGTGAGGGGGCAAACCCCTCAAAAAAAAAAAAAAAATAAATAAATAAATAAAAAATCCTAGCTATTATAAATTTGCCTTCTAACTTAACCAGTCTTGATAAATGTTTTTGCAGGTAACCTAATACGAAATTCAAAATGCCAAATTTAAATTTAATGCAATTATTTATTTTTAAGTTATGTTAATAGCAGATACACATACAGATCAACTGCTAAAAATTGGACTTTCATAATCAGGCCACTTCAAAACTTGATATAATACAAAAAACAGAGTTGAAAACAGAACTTCAAAAAATACTTTATTTACAGTATGGGTATGAAAAATTGTGCAGTATTCAGTGACATAATAAAATGTACAAAGCACTTGTATTAGATTCAATAGAAAAGACCATTTTGCTTAATTCTGTGTAGCCCTGTATATTGTCTATAATCAATAGGCAGTATTAAGAATACTCTGTATTAAAAAATTAGTCATATTTTAAAAACATTCAACACAAAAGGAATTTGGATTCCTGCAAGTATAGCCCCATCCAAATACTTCAATTGGTCTGTAAATAAATGATTTTCATACTACAATCTACACAAAACAGGCTTTTATGAATGGGGGGGGGGAGGTTTATTTTGTTTTTTTAAGTCAGCCTATAGATGTTACGCTGTACTTACCAGATATTTCCTCCTATACATGTATATACAATGTATTTGAATTTACTCCGATATCCCTGTACACAAACCTACTTGATCTCAATGAAAAGTTTACTGTAGAATCCCTATATGATACGCATTTAGAATATCAAGTTGTCTACCAGTAGTTACCTGTTAGAATACCAGTTTAAAAGTGCATGATATTACAAGTCAACAAGAAATAGATTGTTAGGCTTTGCATACAATCTCCTGTTCCCAAGATTAATTTCAGATTTTATTCCACCAATACTGATCTTGTACTTCTGCAAAAGAAAAAAAACTGATGTGGACACCACATGACTTCCTTATACACATTTAGAAATATATACATATTGTTAAAAAGCATTATCATTAGACCCAAGACAGTTGACTAAAAATATTTTAAAAATGCATTGTCAACGTGTTCTGAGCTTTTCTGAAAGTTTCAAATGCCTAACTAGTCAAGAAGTCAGTTAAAAATCGATTGCAAGATTTGTACTTGTAACGCTGCCGAAGGCAGCAGGGACCTGAAACAGTTCTCTAAAAGTATTAAAAAAATGCATTTTCACCATGTTCTGAACTATTCTGAAAGTTTAAAATGTCTAGCTGGTTGAAAAGTTAGTTAAATAAATTTTCTGTTGAATCATATAAACACTGCTAAAGGCAGCAGGTATCCGAAACAGTTGGCTGAAAATAATAAAAGCATTTTGAATGTGTTCTGGGCTTTTCCGAAAGTTTCAAATGTTTAGCTAGTCAGGAAGTCAGTTAAAAATCATTTGCAAGATTTATACTGGTAACGCTGCTGAAGGCATCAGGGATCCGATCCGAAACAATTGGCTAAAAGTATTTAAAAAATGCATTTTCACCATGTTCTGAACTATTCTGAAAGTTTCAAATGTCTAGCTAGTCAGGTGATTAAATAAATTTTCTGTTGAATCATATAATAGCTGCTGAAGGCAGCAGGTATTCGAAACAGTTGGCTAAAAATATTAAAAAAATGCATTGTCAACGTGTTCTGAGCTTTTCTGAAAATTTCAAATGTCTAGCTAGTCAGGAAGTCAGTTAAAATTCGATTGCAATATTTGTCCAAACAGTTTTTGAGTTAAGGTTTTTTGATTCATTATGACCAAAACCTTTGTAGTTTTGGTCATTATGAACCTAATTTTCTTAAATATCTCCAAAACGGAAAATCATACGAAGGCCAAAAAGGGAGGTGCACTTTATAACAAACCTATGTACCAATTCGCAACTTTCTACGTCCAATCGTTTTTGAGTTATGTGACATACAGACACATGCGTACGACGTCACGAAACATCGTGTAAAGTCGCTTATATCGCTAAGACGAGAGCTCGTGTTAAGACGACATTGCAGGTGTACAACTAGACATCATGACAGTCACACATATAAATTGGCAACATTCAGCGATCATTCGTTTTCGTGCATTGTGAAACATAAAATCCATTTCGCAAATCGGGATTACTATAATTCCTTATACTTTGTATGAGGAAGTAAAAAATTGGTGCAGAATTTTATGAAACCAACTAGAAATTTTCAAGGAATTTGAAAAAATAATAATGTCGCCTGTACAAAAAAAAACAGTATTTTACAATTAGCAAAATATGTCTCATATTCTAATAAGATGATATACAAAGTTTTATCTGAAAAAGTTCCAGGTGTGATCTGAAAAAAAAAAAGCTATCTTGCCAAATTTTCTGCCTGGGTAATGAATTCCATTAAAATCTACCAAAATTGGATATGGAATATACATTTAGATTTCATCCAAGTTTTATAGAAGTTACATAAAATCAGCATAACTGATGCATTTTTCTTTCTCTTTCAAGCGTTTTAATGCACTTATTTTAAACAGGGAAGCCAAAAGCATTGGCCTTGCTTTTTATTATGCAAATATTAATTTTAGACAAAAATATACAGGTACTGATTTTATGCATATATTTTTAAATCCTGATATTGAAAATTAATATCACATTTATGTTTAAAATTAATCTCTGCATTATAAAAAACAAGGTCAATGCTTTTGGTTCCCCTGTTTAAAGTAAGTGCATTAAAATTCTTAAAAGAGAAACAAAGAAGAAAAGAAAAATGCATCAGCTATGTTGATTTTACGTAATTTCTATGAAACCTGGATGAAATCTAGATGTATATTCCATATTCAATTTTGGTTGATTTTACATGATTTAGATGAGATGTGGATGTATATTTTACATCCAAATCTAGTTGATATTACATGAAATGGCTGAAAACACAATGTTGCATTTACATCCAAATTTGGTTGATTTTACATGAATTGAACAAACTCTGGATGTCTTACATAACAAGTTGGTTGATATTACGTACCAACTAAGTCTCATTTGGGGCCATGTTACAACTTTGCTTGTGACATTTCAACCAAAAATCAACCAAAGCAGATAGGAAATTTCAACGTAATGGGACGTAATATTTGTTCGCGATTACGTAATATCAACCTAATGGGGATGAATTGTGTTGTGTGGGGTAAAATTTGTTGATATGTTTTTTAACACGTAGCTGCATTGGAAAATTTCACACAAGTGTTAAATTCTAATTAAATAAACCAAATTATTGTTTTTCTTTTACAAAATAATATAATGTCAACACTAGCAAATTTATGAAAATCGTATGTAATTTTATCAGAAAATAAGTTATACAGATTTAAAAATAAAAACTTGCTCAACAAAGAATTATCCTAAGCTTGATGTTGGTAAAAGGAAATTAATGCAAAAATCAAATCGCTAGAAACTTATTTACTACATTTTTTTATACGTCAGATATACTAATAATGAAAAATTATAAGACTGCCAGCCATAAGATATTCATAATAATCTACATTTTCAAGCGACACATACAAACGATCGCCATTCTCCTTCCTCCAAATAGTCTGTTTTTGCTTCGATACACAAGGATCGTCATTTTTTAAAAGTTCTCTTTCAAAGTAAAATTAGTATAAAATGGCTCTTAAAAAAACATGTTGCTTAGAATACTCTATTTAATGACATTTGCTTTAAATGGAAATTTTTTCAGCTTGATATTATTTAAAAAAAATAATTAAAACGAGACATTTCCCCATTGAATAACATTGCGGAAGCTGGAGAGAAGGAAGTATTGTACGCTGGCGCCATCTGTAAACATTAGAAAACAACATCACAAAATTTCAGCGTTACCTTCTTCTCCTGTCCTTATTACTCCGTGATGTTACGCTATCTGTTATCCGCGAACAGACTATAAATGTTTTGAGAACAATCTTGACAACAGATTTCACATGTGGCATTTCTGCTGTTTGAGAATGTGAATGTATATTTTGATCACTTTTATTAGACAGTTGTTTAGAACAATCTACCCAGAGCTAAGACTTTTTTTACGATTGAGTAAATGTTTATTCAAACTATCTCTTTCAGAAAATACCTTGAAAAAAATTTTACACATGGGACTTTTCTCCTGTATGAGTACGTAAATGTTTAAATAGGTTTCTTTTATCAGAAAACTTTCTAGAACATATTTCACACACATGTGGCTTTTCTCCTGTGTGAATTCGCAAATGTGTATTCAGATTACTTTTCGAGAAAAACCTTTAGAACAGATTTAACACACATGTGGCTTTTCTCCTGTGTGAATTCGCAAATGTCTATTCAGACAACCTTTTTGAGAAAAACCTTTAGAACAAATTTCACACACATGAGGTTTTTCTCCTGTATGAGTACGCAAATGCTTTATTATATATCTTTTTTCAGAAAACTTCTTAGAACAAATTTTACACACATGTGGCTTTTCTCCTGTATGAGTACGTAAATGTTGAAGTAAGTTTCTTTTATCAGAAAACTTTTTAGAACATATTTCACACACATGTGGCTTTTCTCCTGCGTGAATTAGCAAGTGTACATTGAGACTATCTTTTCGAGAAAAACCTTTAGAACAAATTTCACACACATGTGGCTTTTCTCCTGTATGAGTAAGTAAATGTCTATTTAATTCAGTTTTAACTATGAATCCTTTTAGACATATCTCACAAACATATGGCTTTTCTCCTGTATGAGTAAGTAAATGTCTATTTAATTCACTTTTATCTGTAAATCCTTTTAGACACATTTCACAAACATATGGCTTTTCTCCTGAATGAGAACGCAAATGTTTAAATAGGTTTCTTTTATCAGAAAACTTTCTAGAACATATTTCACACACATGTGGCTTTTCTCCTGTGTGAATGCGTATATGTGTATTTAGATGTCCCTTTTTCGAAAACTTTTTAGAACATATTTTACACACATGGGGTTTTTCTTCTGTATGAGTACGCAAATGCTGTATTATATATCTTTTTTCAGAAAACTTCTTAGAACAAATTTTACACACATGTGGCTTTTCTCCTGTATGAGTACGTAAATGTTGAAGTAAGTTTCTTTTATCAGAAAACTTTTTAGAACATATTTCACACACATGTGGCTTTTCTCCTGTATGAGTACGTAAATGTTGAAGTAAGTTTCTTTTATCAGAAAACTTTTTAGAACATATTTCACACATATGTGGCTTTTCACCTGTGTGAATGCGTATATGTGTATTTAGATGTCCCTTTTGTGAAAACTTTTTAGAACATATTTCACACACATGTGGCTTTTCTCTGTCAGTGCATGCATTTATATTTAGGTGTGCCATTTCTGATCATCCTTTAGAACATTATTCAGACACATACGACTTTTTATTATAAGGGTTGCAATGTGCGATCTATCTTCTTCACAAATTATTTAACTGAATACATTTTAGAAATGTACGGTTTTTTCAATAAATGTACTTATACATTTTTTTACAGAAAATGTTTTAAATCATACATCAATTTAACTAAATACATCATTAAAGCTAAAAAAAATTAAAAATATTCTTCTTATATTTAGCTTCTTTTCCTTTTCATGGAATCAGTAATATTTATTTCTATATTGAATTTGGAAGAACTTCTATATTAATTTTCAAAATATTAAGTGCAGACTTTTTTTTTTTTTTTTTGTAAAGTTTTTTTTTTTTAGAATACTTGTCAATTCCTTGAGGTGAAAGTCATAAATTGTTTCTGTTTTTTATATAACTATATTTAAATTCAAAAACCTGCCTTCATGGTATACTGGCTTTAGGTTAGACATAAAGAATATTCTTCTTAAATTATGTGAGAAATAAACGTTTTCTTCATCGGTAATATTATTCATGCATCAAAGCAAATTGACTTTTAGATAAATGATTTTACCACTGTTTGAATTTTATTAATGAAAGCAAAATGGCGTATGTCTGTGTCTGTGAGCTGGAGCTGTCTAACTGAGACAGTGTTGCCAGAAAAGAATTTGAAAATTTCCCCAAAATAGGTTTTATTTTTCCCCAAAATAACGTTTTTATTTTTCAAATTTTTTCCCCAAACACAAATATTACAAAAAAAAATAGAGAATAAATTACTTTTCTATCAACAAAGCATGTATAAAACTACTGTGATGTCGATGTGGCTACCACAAGACTTTCTTCTGTATAATTTTACACAAAATTCATGCAATACAAATTATTAAATAAAATATTTTCCGCAGATTATTCAGCAGATGATTTTTATCTGACAGAATAATATATCATTAAGTGATGAAAGAAAGTGAAATTTTTGCCAATACAGTAGAACCTCTATTAACCGAGCTTCGATTAACCGAGGTTTCTGTTAACCGAGACAATAAAGAAGTCTATTTTTTTTTCTCCTTTTCAAATGAGCTTGGTAAAAATTATACACATTTTAGTTTTTTGTCCGTGATACAGGCACTTCTTCCCCACAAAAAAACTCAACTTCCAAGAAATATTACACCCTGAGAAGACAACATCCACGAATGCTTTGTTAACAGTGGTCATGTGACCTTATTGAATACCAGATGCAATATGTTATCGGACACTTACATTGGCGACTCTTACAATAGGCATTTGTGTTTCATAACATTCTTCTGTTTGCCTTTTCTTTTGCGAATCCCCTATTTCGTAGTGAACCTTTGCTTAAATCATTTCACGTTTGACCATCGCATTGTGAAACATAAGTTCATATATGTTTATTTTTATCATTTATAAAATGTTTTATTGTTTTTTACTTTAAAAGTACTTAAATTCGCAAGCACGGAAGGTTTTTATACAGTCGGTAACAAAAGTGTCCGAACACTAGCAAAAATTTCTATGTAAAAAAAGTACACTTCATACGGTTTTGTTAAATAAATCCTTATCGAATCATGTTCTTACACTGACTAAGAACAGGATTCGACAAGGATTTATTTAACAAAACCGTATGAAGTGTATATTTTTTACATAGGAATTTTTGCTAGTGTTCGGACACTTTTGTTACCGACTGTACATGGTTTCTATTAACCGAGATTTCCGATATCCGAGGTACTAGCGGTCCCAATTAGCTCGGATAATCGAGGTCTTACTGTATCAGATTTTTTTTTTTTTTTTTTTTCGTTAAAAAAATATCTATAGCTTTGTTTTAAATTATCACCTATCTATGATTCAACCATTCGTTTTAAAAATGATGACGAGATGTTTTGAAAAATAACCATATTGAAAATTTACACATCACGGAGGATGTTCTTCCCAGAGGGGAAGCGATGCTCCCATATGCACAAACTTTTTCTCTAGTTTACTACTCATATTATCAATAACTCCTATCAATTTTACAATCACACGTTAAAAAAAACTCATGCAAAATTTTGTAAAATTTATGTAAAATTTTGTCCGACACTGTCATGTTAAAAATTTAGAAATAAATGTGATCGCAGCGTTACCTGTTGAGCGATTGATCCCCAAATCTATGCAGCACCAGTTTATGTCAGGGCCCAACTAAATACAACTTTGGTTAAATTTGGTTCGTTGGTTGGTGAGATGCAGCGTCCACAAATTTTGTGATACACACGCATACGCAGACAAACATTTTTTTAAAAAGTCAAACTGGGCTTGGGACATCCTAAAGAGTGAAAATCCATCGAAAACTGAAGTTCGAAAAATTAAAAAATGCATTGTTATCGTGTTTTGAACTATTCTAAAAGTTTCAAATGTCTAGCTAGTCGGGAAGTTATATAATCGATGAATCATATAAACTATACCGAAGGCAGCTGGGACTCAAAATATTGTGTTAAAAGTATTAAAAACATGCATTGTCATCCTGTTCGGAGCTATTCTAAAAGTTTCAAATGCCTAGCTAGTCGGGAAGTTATGTATTGTTGAATCATATAAACGCTACCGAAGGCAGCGGAGATCCGAAGTAATTGCCTAAAAGTATTAAAAATGCATTGTCATCATGTTCTGAGCTATTCTAAAAGTTTCAAATGTCTAGCTAGTCGAGAAGTTAGTTAAATAAAATTTCTATTGAATTATATAAACGCTACCGAAGGCATCAGGCATCCAAAACAATTCGATAAAAGTATTTTAAAAAATGCATTGCCATTGTGTTCTGAGTTATTCTAAAAGTTTCAAATGTCTAGCTAATCGGAAAGTTAGTAAAAAATATATTGCAAGATTTGTACTGAAGAAACAAACAAGATAGCGAGTCAATAAAAACATGATAAAAATATCAGCATAGTAACTGCATCCTCAGGGCTATATATTCCAGAATCGATTTGGCAAGAATTCATATCCTCAGGTCCTTATATGTATACCTTATAATATTTCCTGCAGTTCGGTAAAATGTGTCGCAAGATACAACTTTCAATATATTTTGCTAACGTACATATTTTCACACACAGAGAGAGACAACGCGTTCAGGACGTATCAAAACATGTAAATCAATCACAAACGGAAAGTCAAAAATTTTCACAAATCCAATACCTTTTCTCCCTGCATATAGAAATAAAAAAATACTATGCTGTGGCCATCACAAAACTATCTTCTATAACATTCTTACTGTATGTATACAATAGAAGATTAATAAAGTACAATATGAATAATATAGAAGTTGATAGATATAGCTTTCCCATAAATGAAAGAAATTTTAATATACCAGCAATCACCGTGAGTTGATATGCACCAAAATTTATTCAACGTACTTTTTATATCAACTAACTAATATATCAAGTTGAATGCATTTATACACTATCGAAGTTAAGGTATACTATTTTTGTAAGCGGAGAAAATATCAGCATAGCGTCGCCCTCTTTCATGCAATATGCGCTCAAACTGAATCAGTAAAAAGTTTCATGATATTCATCTTACATATCTAGTATGATGCTCTAATTTACTAAAGAAAGTGAGATTTTCATGCAAATTGTGGTTATCTCAGTATAGCAGCCAGCACCATCTACAGACGCTATATGTCACATATATAATCAGCACCGCCGCTTTACACCATGGTTCAACTAAATATATAAGGCTTTGTGGAATTAGGATTAAATCTTCATTTGGCGTGCATTTATTTGTAAAGTTAAATAAGTAGAACATTTTACTAACACATAAACCCTCTCACAAACAGATACACAGGCAGACAGACAACTTCTAATTATGGTCAAATAGTGCACAGGACATCTGAAAGCCTAAAAATTCATCAAAAAATGGAAGTCTTTTTTTTTGTTTGTTTGTTTCCAAAACGGTACTTTTTAATAAGCTTTATGATTTTCTCCCCAAATTTCCCCGCAAATTTATTTCTTCCCCAAACATTTTCCCCATACTTTCATTCTCCCCAAAATTTCCCCACGAGCAAAAGTTTTCACCAAAATCGCTATAAATTTCCCCAATCTGGCAACACTGAACTGAGATGGGATAAACAGTTACTTTTCAGTAACAGGTTACTTCGTTATATCACTGTAAAAAAATACTATTACCAGCTGCAAGAAACTCTCTGTGATTGGAGAAAATAATTATTTTCTACAATCACAGACAGTTTCTTGCAGCTGGTAATAGTTATTTTTTTACAGTGATTATATACCTTTGGTAACAGGTTCTTGTAACATATTATTTTTATAACCTATTACTCTTTAGTTTATGTATGGCTGTCTTTCTAATCCTTTCGGGCACGGATTAAGAGTTTAGGATGTATTACGAATGCTACGGAAATGTGGTAATTTTCACCTTACAGATAGAGGGCGAACAGATCTTGACAATCTACCAATCAGCGCGTTTCTTTACATTTGTAGTGGTCCATTGGTCATTCTTGGAAATCGTGTGATTCATTGTAATTGTACAGTCACAACCCCCCCCCCCCCACATCCCACCTAATTTCGCCGTAAATTATCGTAGAAGCATGCGGCTGGTACCTATCGATTTGTAATAACGTCTAGTTTTTAATGGAGCAGTTAGATTTTGCTAAAGTGGTCATCTACATATTAAAACACGTGTAAACTTTATTTTTTTCAGTGCCGACCCCTATTTTTGACCTCATATTCAGATTTCTGAGATCAAGGCAGTTCGGAAAACTTATCTATTTATATACATTAAATCAATTCTAAACATAGTTACACGTGAAAATATGTTAGGGGTGCGTCTATACATTTAGAATAGGTAAATCATGATCTCCCCCTCAATATACATTATTTATTAAGTTTCACACCGGAAAAAAAATTCAGAAGTGTTAGTTATAAAATAAAAAACGATTCTATTTCGCAGAACTTTTTGTGTTAGCTTATGAATTAAAAGATTTTTATTGGTTTCAATTTAATAGACATTGAATAGTTAAATACATCACTTGATACGAACAAAATTAAATACCTTGAATCATATGAAACCTTACAATGTTGAATTACAAAAATCTAGATACCAAGGTAAAAGAATAATAGTAATAATGGTAATAATATTAATAGCGGTAAAAAAAAAAAAAAAAAAAAAAAAATGTTTAATATTTAAGAAAAAGAATTAACTCATTCTTTTGGGTATATTTTTATTTTATACAGTAAGCCCCGCATGAAAGTGTTACTATAAAATTTTACATTTAATTTTAGGCGTACAAACCAACAATAGATAATATACAAAAATATAGATAACAACATTTAAACTAAAATCTGAGAAACGATATTTAACATTTTCGCGACCACTGACGTACTTTCACTCCATTTTGGAATCTGTAACTTCTTCAGTGGGCGTTTCTTTCACAATTTGTGTGTTACGATATTTCTTAAGAATATTCCTTATATTCATATTTATATAAACAAAATAGTATGAATACAAATACTTTCACTAGAAAGAGTATAATTATTATGTATATCCATATGAAAAGAAATATGGATACAGAACGGTTTCCTATTACCTAGAACGAATATTCCCCGTTCTGCAGTCGTCTTCTGTACTTGAATTCTTAATTTAAAATATGTAAAATCTATATCTTTAAAAGCAATAAGACATATTACTTGGTTTTAAATTCTTTTTCCGTGATAAATGGGACGCCAGTTTTACGCAGTGATTAGAAGAATAGAAAAAAAAAAATAATATTGCGCTTTGTTTCAATAATAGACTAAAACTTAAAAAAAAAAATTACCACTATATTATTCAGTATTAAAAAAACATTTAATTAAAATTTTATATTTTATCATGTTACGTCATGCGATAAAATTTAAATAGCATAAACGGTAGAGTAAGCGAATGCGAAAATGTCATAACAAGATTAAAACAGAAAATTTGTTTTAAAATATCTGATAAAAATTTTAAAAAGATCAATTATATTAATTTAAGAAAAAGAAAAACCAAAAGTATTGTTCACTGCGTATTGCTCTTTCAAATAATAGTCCTCGTCCTACGGCGTTTTTTAAATCATGATATTTAACTTGAGGTGCGCGAATCCTAGAATATTCAATTTAAAAACAAAAGACAAAAGGGACAAAATAGAATTTTAGCAGTGAGAAACTAGGAAACGTTATGTAATATTTAAGAACAAAGACTTAACATTTCAGAATCGAGTATAAACCTCTTTGCAACGGAAGCCACGCCTTTACACAGTTTTTCTACAACTTTACATTATAAAACAAAATTATGTTACATACTTACAATTATATCATTTAAATTTTGTCTTCAGCATTCGATGTAGTAAATGCCATTTACATTTATGCATACCAGCGTCACATAGAAAGGCATATACGAATACGGAAACTAGTTTTTTAATATTGTTTCCGCAATGTAGAGGCGGGGCTTCATTTCTTTTGGAATTTTTTCACAATCTCTCGCTTGCATTGCGATCATTTTATAAAAAATAATTCAATTTGTATCATAAAAATCGAAATGTTGCTTAGAAAACAATTATAATAACCTTAAGGTAAATTTAAATGGTTTTTCGTCAAAATATATACAGATATTTACTCACAGAGGATACAAATTATGATAAGTGACGAGCCCCTAACAACAGTAAAAAATGAAATATCACTGTAACTCAAAAAATAATGTTAAGAACGAGCTGTAAATTTGGAAACCCATGTTTTTGATGAAGCCCGTTCTATTTATGCAAAAATTAACATAGGTCATAATTCATAATTTTTTCAAATATGAAATTATTAATAATTTTCATATTTCAAAAAAAAAAAAAAAAAGAAAAGAAAATCAAAAATATGCATGGAATATGTTTGAGTCACTTCATTCTATCATATAAAAGAAACAGAATTTGAATATCATAATTATTTTCGAAGATATGATTTAATGTTTGTCACATTCATTTAACATTAGCACCCTCATATTTTAACAACTTATAACTCTATGAAAAATTGAGCAAAATATTTAAACTATACCTTTTTCCGCTATGATTTTGTCCAAAGAATTCAAATAAGTTATATAAAATGGGGGTTACCATTGAAAAAAAAGAAGCTGATGCCAGTTTTTATATTTTAGACGACCCCTTAAGGAAAATTTAACTATACCATTATAAACTACCCGTTATTAAAAATCGATTGGTACCAACCACATGTCTCTACGGCAACTTATGGCAAAAATAGATGGGGGGGCGTTTTTTTTTTTTTTTTTTTTTTTTTTTTTTTTTTTTGATGACTTTACAACTATGATGATGGCTAAAATTACGAATTGCTTCTTAAAATTTACGTATTTTGAATTATAATTAAGATAAGTAAGGATAAATTACTTTCGTCATTTTGAATAAACACTACATTTAGTAGCATTTAATCACGAATTTGATTAGCTAACAATGTGTGATTTCATTTGTGTGATTTTCTTTTCCATTACTCTACAAGGTATAATTAATCGATGTGTACAAATTTTAATATATTTACACATCACCCCATTTATCTGATTTATGAATGAGGTGTAAAACATCATTTTAACCGATTATAATTATCAATATGTATTTTTACTTTCTTCTATATGTAATATAGAGAAAGTATTGGATTCGCGAAAATTTTCGACCTCCGTTTTTTGACGGATCTACACGTTTTGGGGTGTCCTGAACACGAATTGATAGTTTTTAGAAAATGTCTGTCTGTGTGTCTGTCTGTCTGTCTGTCCGTGGTTTAGTGTTTTCACCGTATCTCACGAACCAATGAATGAAATTCAACCAAACTTGGTATATAGTTGGACCCTGGCGGGGCATTGTGCTGATTAGATTTTGGGATCAATAGCCCATCAGGTGGCGCTGTGATCGCATTTTATGTAAATTTTTAACATGGCAGTATAGGACAAATTTTCGTATTTTTCACCGTATCTCACGAACTAATGAATGAAATTCAACCAAACTTGGTATATAGTTGGAACCTGACGGGGCATGGTGCTGATTAGATTTGGGGATCAATCGTCCAGCAGGTGGCGCTGTGATCGCAAAATTTCGTATGTCACACCGTATCTCACGAACCGATGAATGAAATTGAACCAAACTTGGTGTATAGTTGGACCCTGACATGGAAAGGGTCTGATTAGATTTTGGGATCAATCGCCCGGCAGATGGCTCTGTGATCGCATTTTATGTAAACTTTTAACATGGCAGCATAGGACAAAATTTCGTATAAATGTACATAATGAGGGTTATTTTAAACTTGTGATTGTAAAATTAATATGAATTATTGATAATAGTAGTAGTTAACTACGAAAAAAATTTTGTGCATGTGGGGGCACCGGTTCCCCCCCTGGGGGGAAGTACCCCCCTGGGGGGGGGTAAATTTTCAAGATGGGTATCTTTCGAAAGATCTCGTCAATTATTTTAAAACGAATGATTGAACTATAAATCTGTGACAATTTGAAACAAAGTTATCGATTTTTTTACTTTTAACAAAAAAAAAAAAAAAACAGAAAAAAAATCGTATATTTTTTTTTTTTAACGAAACTTAACCAAACTTGGTATTTAGTTGGTCCCCGACATAAACTGGTCCTGATTACATTTAGGGATCAATAGCTCAACAGGTGACGCTGTGATCGCATTTTTTCTAAATTTTTAACATGGCAATATAGGACAAAAATTCGCATAAATGTGCATAATAAGAGTTATTTTAAACTTGTAATTGTAAATTTAATATGAATTATTGATAATAGTAATAGTTAACTAGGAAAAAAATTTTGTGCATGGGGGAGCATCGGTTCCACCCCCCAGGGGTAAAGTACCCCCCCGGGGAAGTAAGTTTTCAAGATGGGTATCTTTCGAAAGGTCTCGTTGATAATAGTAATAGTTAACAGGGAAAAAAATTTTGTGCATGTGGGGGCATCGGTCCCCCCCCCCCAGCGGGAGGGAGGTACCCCCGGGGGAGGCAAAGTTTCAAGATGGGTATCTTTCGAAAGGTCTCGTCAATACCTTTAAAACAAATGGTTGAACCATAATTTTTTTTTTTTTTTTTTTAAACGAAATTTTACCAAACTTGGTATTTAGTTGGTCCCCGACATAAACTGGTGCTGATTATATTTGGAGATCAATAGCTCAACAGGTGGCGCTGTGATAGAATTTTATCAAAATTTTTAACATGGCAGTATAGGACAAAAATTCGCATAAATGTGCATAATAAGAGTTATTTTAAACTTGTAATTGTAAATTTAATATGAATTATTGATAATAGTAGTATGTAACTAGGAAAAAAATTGTGCATGGGGGGGCATCGCTTCCCCCCTTTAGGAGGGAAATACCCCCAGGGGGGGTAAATTTTCACAATGGGTACCTTTCGAAAGATCTCGTTGATAATAGTAGTAGTTAACTAGGAAAAAAATTTTGTGCATGTGGGGGCATCGGTCCCCCCCCCCAGCGGGGGGGAGGTACCCCCCGGGGGGCAAAGTTTCAAGATGGGTATCTTTCGAAAGGTCTCGTCAATACCTTTAAAACGAATGGTTGAACCATAAATCAATGATAATTTAAAACAAAGTTATCGATTTTTTTTACTTATAACGAAAAAAAACTTAGAAAAAAAATCGTATATATATATATATATTTTTTAAACGAAATTTTAACAAACTTGGTATTTAGTTGGTCCCCGACATAAACTGGTGCTGATTATATTTGGGGATCAATAGCTCAACAGGTGGCGCTGTGATAGCATTTTATCTAAATTTTTAACATGGCAGTATAGGACAAAAATTCGTATGAATGTGCATAATAATAAGAGTTATTTTACACTTGTGATTGTAAAATTAATATGAATTATTGACAATGCTAGTACGTAACTAGGAAAAAAAAATTGTGCATGGGGGGCATCGCTTCCTCCCCTGGGGGGTAAATTTTGAAGATGGGTATCATTCGAAAGATCTCGTCAATAACTTTGAAACGAATGGTTGAACTATATATCTATGATAATTTAAAACAAAGTTATCGAATTTTTACTTTTAACAACAACAACAAAAAAAAAAAAAAATAGAAATAAATTCGTACTTTTTTTTTTTTAATATTGTTACTGATTGAAAATGTATAGGAAAATATAGAAGAAAGTCTTGTGGTGGCCACAACATACTAGTTCATCTTGTTATTGTTAGTCTCATCCAGTCTTGCAATGATAAACTCGGCCTTTGCTATTCGGACCATCGGTGCGATTAGTGTGGAGGCTATTCGGACCGCTTTCTTGTTGCGCTGGTCATAATAATGATTTTGCTTATTTTATCTTGAATTTTCTCTGTAATATACTAATTATTTTGCTTGTTTCTACTGCAGATTCAAACTTTTAACATTTTGAAAAGTATAATGCGATTGATCTACAATCCATGTTTATTTCAACATTGCTGTTAGAAAACATTACAAAATAAGTACAGAAGTCATTTTCAGAAAAATCATACATGTATTTGTATAGGAAATTGGGTTTGGTTTGTATCGGATTATATTGGAACGGTTTAATTGTTAAAAAAAAAAAAAAAAAAAAAAAACAAGTAACATCTATGTAGTGGAATATGAAGATTTATTTATACATATTCATAAACAAACATATTGCGAAAATTTTTTTAAAGATTGAAAATACTCATTTACTAAGATCTGTTTTCTTGTCGCATTTTTAATTTTATTATTCAGTTTTCAAAATTTTTATTTTTTTCATTTTTGCTTTATAAAAATTATTTTGAATTATTGCCCTTTATGAAGAATTTTAGCATCATTTAAAGTACAAAACTTCTGTGAAAATAGTTAATCTCTACCCTACACCCACACTCAAAAAAGAGTAAAAAAGATATTTTTTCATGCACGGGGACGAGACACATTATATTATTTCTAAATTTTACTCTTTTATCTGTGCTAGCTCATTTTCCTTGGAGAAGATGGTCCGAATAGCGTGTACACTAATCGCACCGACGGTCCGATAAACCACTTCGGATAAGCTCTTTTTTTTTTTTTTTTTTTTTTTTTTAAGTAAATTGAAAGTTTACTTGATATAATCTTTATTCTAAGTATTTTATTTATTCTAAGCTTTTAGCTATTAGTAATTGAAGTACACGTTTCCATTTTAAATCTGTGCCATGTATATGTATATGGCGATGTTTTTATATGTGTCATTACCTGATTAACCGTTGAAGCTAAGGTAAGCTCAGTATCATTTCATGCCCCCTTTTATTCGATGAATGTTTTCTAATTTCTACACATACAGAAACAAATTTTCTCATACTAAAAATTTAGTTTCCATGCATTGGCATATAAAAATATTATAGACTGAAAATAACTGTCTGTGTTTACTATTATTAGCTGTTTTTCATTCATATGTCTAGGTGGTTCTACCCATAACAATAACATCAAGATTGTATATGATTAGTTAACAGTTTATTGATTCAATGTCTGTATTTCTGTGGTTAAGTTAAAGACCTTCTCTCAAATATTTTGTACTTTATCTTGCTTTAGGTGATCTTTCTCAGAAAAACACTTAAGCATCAGTTTGAAAACCTGAAACTAGAAATTCGGGACCATGTTTGCAATCATTTTGTGGTCGCTCTTAAATTTCAGGTTGAAGCTTCCGCTTCCTGAGCCTTTTCGGTAACCAGGCCCTGATAAATGCACTGACAGTTTACTGAGTAATGGATTAACACTAAGTGCTGATTAATGAAGAGAAGATTTAATCCACTCTTTTCTCCTCGTAGTTAATTGATTTAATTAGTTACACGTCATGGCCATTTCTTATCAGTCATGTTTTTTTCTTAATATATCAAAAATGGATGAAAATTTGGAATTTGCCTAGAAGACAGGAATAATTTGTCGAATTCTTTTAAATGAAAGCCATTTTGTCTTATTAATATTAATTTTTTAAAAATATGTATACTGTATGTTGTCATCAATAGTCTGCTTGGAAAGATTTGCAGCTTTATTAACTTTTTTTTTATGTGTATACTATATGTTGCTGCAGTAAAGTCTGCTTTGTGAAATTTGTGCCGGCAAAATGGAAAAGTACCAGAAATACATACCATGCTTGTTAAATGGTAAAAAATATTTTTTTCTGAAAAATAAATTTATATTTTTAAGAATTAGTGTTTTAAAATAATACATTACTCCATACTTATATAGTTCAATTTTGTTATCCAAAGTTCAAAAATATTTTTTTTAAAAATTGCAAATTTAATATTCCATATGTATTTGATTTGATATTGAATATGGGGATTTCTATAAAATTTTTATGCTTTTGTCTTGTGTTATGCACTATTCATTGAAAGGCAACACAGCGAGTAGGTGAGCAGAGCACTGCTGAGATTAATAAGGGAGGCGGGGGAGAACACTTTCTTAGGGGATGATGAGCAGGGATCAGAGTTCCCTAGTAGATTTGCATTTTTTATGAATGTGTTATTATTTTCAATCAGGCACTTGAGAGAATAGCCAGTTTAAACAGAAATATCTGTCAAAACCATTTTTAAAACAATATTTAAATATTTTTAAAGCATGTTCATATACAGTAACTGTTATCTAACACTTTCATCTGCAATCTATTTTTATAGTAATATTCAAGCACAAGGTAATAAAGTTATGCAAATGCTACTCCATGTTATAAATCTTTTATTTATTTATTTAATTTAATTTGTGAATTGACTGAAAAAAAAAAAAAACTACAAATAGCAATTACGAGTTCACAGTAAAAAAATCTTTCATTTATGTTCGAAAAAAAAAAAAAAAAAAAAACATTTAGAAAAAATTTAAAGAATCAGTTTTTCAAAAATGAGTACTAGTTTAATGTTTTATGAATTTTCTGAATGTAGCGACGTAAGTTAAAAAGATACGTTAGGTAATGAGTAATTGCAAAAACAAATTTCCTACATAATAACATGGACTTTGGCTGTCTGCATGATTACGTATTGTACACTCTTAAATAATACAGTTACAGGAGTGAGGGTCCATAAGAGGGGATTTTGGCCCTAAAAAGGAAGAATATATAAAGGTGTTTGGGCGTATGAAACTTTTTCTTTTAATTATATTATAACATCTGTATTTTAAATTTTCATCAATATTTTTTATACTACACTAGTACTTTGTGTGCTTCCCACGTGCCCAAAGATTCACAGTTTTGGGTTTTTGGCTAAAATTACCCCATTTTCTGGGCTTTGATCCACTTTTTCATATGAGCGCAAGGGAATAACACTTTATAATTGAAATATATTATGTAATATGTTATGACATAAATTATACATGTATATAAAGATAAAAGTGTTACTCCCTTACGCTCATAGTAAAAATGATTAAAAACGTATCTGTGAGTATGTGCATATGAAAAATTTTGTGAATGCTATATCTCACAAATCAATGAACGAAATTTGGTATTTAGTTGTAACATGACCTAAGCTGGTGCTGATTACGTTTGGGGATCAATTACTCAACATGTGGCACTTTCACCTAATATTCCATAATTTTTAATATAGAAGTATAAGAAAAGGTAGTATAAGAAAACATTTCGTATAAATATAAACAAATGAGAGTTATTTTTAATGAATATTTGTAAAATTAATATGAAGTATTGATAATAGTAGTAGTTTGCTAGGAAAGAAATTGCATGCATGTAGGGGCATCGCTTTTTCCCTGGGAGGAAAGTACCCTTCCAGGGGATGTAAATTTTTAATATGGGTCAATACCCACATTAAAAATTTACATCATAAAATTATTTTTTTACATAATAAAATTTACATATTAATATATTCATGGTCACTTTTTTAAATACCACTATTTTTATAAACAATATCAGTATTATTCAATTGGAGAAAACTGCTGCATGTCATAAAAATAATGGTATTAATAGTGGTAGCGACGACCCTAGTCTCGGAAAATACTAAACTTTTCGGATTAATTTGCATCATTTTTTTATTTACAGTAGTCTAACCATTCACATACTAAAATAGGAATTTGAAATTCCATGGAGCCAAAAAGCCCTCTTAGGACCCTCATCCTTTTTTATTTTAAGAGCAGGAATTTTGCAGAAACAGACTAGTGGTGTAATTAAAAACATAGATAAAACCTTAAACATTACTTAGTGTGTCGTTGTTTAAATTTTTCAGACGGGTACCCGTCCCTCTTCAGAACGACATCTTCTGTGGAAGACTTGAGCTTGACTGATGTTGATAATCTTTCACCACAAGGTGGCGTCATACACGGTGCCGGTGTCGTTGCATGCCTCACTATTAGTTGTAATTCCAATCGATACTTTAAACATCGCATAGTCATAATCATTGTAATTTGTAAATTACGATGATTATTACTACGCGATGTTTAGAGAATCGATTGAAATTACAACCAATAGTATGCAACGACAGCGGCGCAGTAACCCCAGAGCGTGTATGGCGCCACCTTATGGTGAAAGATGATCAACATCAATCAAACTGAAGTCTTCCACAGAAGATGTCGCTCTGAAGAGGGCCGGGTACCTGGCTGAAAAATTTAAAAAACGATGCACAAAGTAATGTTTAAGGTTTTATCTATGTTTTTAATTAAAGTTTATACTTTGTTTTTATCTATATATTTAAAGACAAGTGGTGTTTGCCACAGTCAGAATTGTTTGATTGAAACACAGCAAGGGTGAATGAAAGACAGCGAGGCTGTTTGAATAAAACACAGCACATAATCCAGATGAGAATATTAATCATGACAACTCTGATATATCTGAAGTTGTGTGAGAAATGCAGAGGGGTAATCGGCCAGGATGTCTCAGTTGTAGAGCATCATCATGGTAAGCAGAGTGCCCACCTGCGATTTCTGCCTTTCGCATTTTTCACACAGTTGGTATAAAAAAAAAAAAAAATCAGTTTTACGCACTCCAATATCTCAAATATTCATGGTTGATAAGCAACATTTCTAAGTAATTTACATGATTTATCGGAGTTGCCATGATTAATGTGCTTACCCGTTACATTGCAGACACTGTGGCCTTACTAACTGATATGTGAGAAATGCTGAGTTGATAATCAGTCAGGGTAACTCAGTGGTATAGCTTCCATATGGTAAGTGCAGGGTTTGATTACCGGCTCTAACATTTTTGGTAGAGTTGATATAATCAATATATATATATATATATATATATAAAGTAAACCTTACACACTCCAACATCTCTAATAAAAAAAAACATTTTAAAAGTTTAAATCCAATCAAGTTTTTCCTGGAATATGACTATGACGCCGAATTCAGTATTAAAAGGCAAACGAAGCAAGTTAATTCATCTCTGTTAGATTTGAGTGGAAGGCTGGTTTTTTGCACCAACTATGTGAAAAGTACCAGAGCCCGGAATCGAACCCTGGGTCTTCAGCTTAACCTGCGGATGCTCTAACCACTGAGCTGCCCTGGCTGGTAACCAGTTCGGCATTTCTCACATAATATACATTGGCAAAGTCACGCGCAGCTATATCAAGTGACAAACGATCATGGCACAAATCCAATAGGCCACTAATTTAGAAATTTTATTCATGAACTTTGAAAATTCATTTCTGTTAGATTGGAGTGGAAGGCTGATTTTTTACACCAACTATGTGAAAAATACCAGATCCGGGAATCAAACCCCACGCCTTCCGCTTAACGTGCGGGTGCTCTAGAGTTAAAAATCAGCCTTCCACTCCAATCTAACAGAAGTAAGTTAAGCCATCAGTACATAATTTCTAATTTACAATTTTTAGACACCTTAATACTTATGTATTAGGCCATTGATATTTTCTTCAAAATAATAAGTCTTTGTCAAGTACATGTAATAGACAGGCAATGATGAAGAAATGCTATCAAGCATACATATGTGCATATACTGACGATTGCTGCAATACAAAATTTCATGTATTGTTTACTGATTTTTTTTTTTTTTTTTTTTAGATATACCTGAAACTTACATACAACATATATTAGTAGTAAATGGTACAGAATTTCATGCAATACAGAATTTCATGCAATTTTTAGTGACAGTGACATAGGTGTATTCAGTGATTTTTTTTTTTTTTTCATGTATGCAAAACATACATACGTGCACATTGATGATTGCTGCGATTGGGAATTTCATGAAATAAAACATAATGTGTATGTACATATATATATATACATTGTATGTGTATGTATATATATATAATATACATACAGTACAAACCGGTGTATGTGCCGCAGCCCTTACGAAAAAAAAAGCTTTTTTCTTGGCTGCAGCCCTTACAAGAAGTGCAGATAATACATATATTTTTTTCTTCTTTTATCACAATCTTCAAAAATTAACTTTTTTTTTCAGTGTTTACATGGGGAAGGGTAGATAAACGGTAAAAATTAAGAGAATAACAAAAACAATATAAATAACTGTCTACTATTCGGATAGTGTCTATCCCTGAGCTACGAGGATACGATGATGTGCACTGCAAAGCTGAATAAAAGCGTTTGTGTTAAAACAAAGGGGGCAGACAGAAAACTTCACTTAAAGTAATTTTTTTTTTTTTGGTGAGCAGCTGGAATCGATTATGTAATATGATCATAATTAGTACAAGACATTGAATAAACACCATAAAATGCAAGAACTCTCAACAATTGTTTTGGGTCGAAAGAAACCACGACTCTTTATCAGGCGAACAAAGTACGCATGAGTGCTCCAATTAAAATGGCAACACATCTCACACAAATAAATTAAAAAGAAAATTCAAAACCCAAAAGTGGGCCGAGTTAAAATAAAAAAAGGTGGGGTTAAACAATTAAAACACAATCAGTGAAAGAAAAATTTAACAAATAAATTCATGTATGCTTCAGAAAATAAAAGAAGAAAACAAAGAAATGTCTTTGCATAAAAGAAAATAAATCACTGGATGCAGCTAATTCATTGTGCATGAATCTGAAAATTTGTTCAGCAACAATTACTATTACTCACATGCGCATGCGTGTCGCATGCATTAAAAAAAAAAAAAAATGTGCAGGAACTGAGAATACATGAAAATAAACATAGGCACAAAATCTTCTTATGTTTCTCTATCATTGGATAGGCTGTCTGTCGGGTATATGGCAACAATTTTTTAGTTTTCAGAAAAGGTCGATGGCTAATACATAAGTGTTTTTTTTTTTTCATAAATAGTGATGACTAGGGCTCATGCTAGTAATAAAAGCATTTTTGTGGTTGAAAAATATAAAATGATAGACAAATATATACAAATGTGTACTCTTAAAACATTTTTCTGCGTGCATCGTAGCATTGATGTAAAAACAATACACTTATATTTAAGCTATAAACAAGTTTTTTTTTTTTTTTTTTTTCTTGTGTGTGTGTGTGTATGTTTATTTAAATAACATAATTCACATAAATGGGGAAAAAAATTCTCTTCTAAAAATTAATTTCCACACAAAAATTGTACCAGATAGGTTTTTAACAACTTGCAATATAAAATGTTGGAAAAATTGGTGGTAAAATGTAGAATAGTTGTTTTTAATTGAAATAACTAAGATGACCTTTCATCAGGTCAAAAATGTCAAATTGCAGTGAGAAAGCAAAAGTGTAATATTGTAGACTTAAGTCAACACAGATTACATACCTGCAAAATGAAAATGTAATCAAAGTCACAAGGCATTCCTAATAAAAATAAAGGAATTTATTTGTTGATTTTTTTCATCTTAAACCATCTTATTCAGCAGAGATTGGGTTTTTGATGTCAAAAAGTGACATTTGAAATAACAAGAAATAACTATGTAAACCTTCCCAGTAGCAGAAATAGTGCAGCATGGCAGCGAGTGATGCAGATTTTTTCAAACTCTTTAGATTAATGTAACATCTCAAAAATAAGTGTCAAGCAAAAGAAGTCCTTCCGACTCATTTGGAAGAGTAGGTTGATTTCTCTTTTTCTTATGAAGTAGCCATCATTTTGTTTCAAAATGGCAGCTACAAATTATTAATTGACTTGGTAGAAATATTGATGTGGGCTGTACATATGGAGTCTTAAGCAAATCGGTTCATAAATACCTTTTATGTGAAATTTTCAAGTAGCTTATTAGCACTTGGAAACAAGATGACGAGCATTAAAACTATGGATGAATTTCTGCCTATGACAGAATTTAATTTAGTACGACAGGACTGCTTATATTTGTATTTTAACACCCTGTGAAAAAAAAAAAATCTGAAACTCTAGTTTAAATTATCTGGAAATATTCAGCCAAGACCTATTGGTTCTGTGGTCAGAAAACACAACTACGAACCTGAAAGTTGTGAGTTCGATCCTCACCAATGGGGAAAGTTAAAGAAAAACGCTTTTACGGATTTCACAATTAAGATAGAGTAAGAAATTATATGGTAAAATTGGATATTGGCAAGCATTTTCAAAGTGGAACACTATAAATTGGTAACGACGCAAAATGCCAGATTGAAAAAAATAGTCCTATCATACTAAAAATAAAAAAAGATTGTTCTTTTAAAGGAATTAAAAAAATGAAAAATAAAAAGTTGTTATAGTTAGGGGGCGTCCATCAATTACGTGAGGCGGTTTTGACGATTTTTGACACCCCCTCCCCCTGGTGAGCTTGACTCCTTCCCCCCTCCACTAATCTCATGCAAGATTTTTCAAAATTCGTACTTTTACTATAAATGCGTTGGATTTATTTAAAAAAGCACAATTTACATTATTATTTTTATTGAAGACTAGTTTTTACGATTGCAAAGATCGTAGTCTAGAATCATAGTACCGTAATTTTCTGTGTATAATCCGCAGATCAGGTAAGTAAATTCTGCACCAGAAATTTTAATTAGCAAACGAGGTTCTATTTGTACGAGCTGTTTCTTCAAAATAATATAGATTTTTGTGTTAAACAAAATTTCTGGTGGAAGAATGACATATTTTATCTCCGGATTATACGCAGAAAATTACGGTAATAAAACTGAAGAATAAAATACTTAAATAGAAACTAATCTAAGTCGTTGTGATACATTCGGCTCGTACGCTGCAATGTTCGGCGAGTCACGCGTGTGGCTGGCCGATGGCGCCCTAAAACAATTGAAAGGCTACTGTGCTGCTTTGCGGCGTTCGGATAGCTACGATAAATATTATCGTATCAGATTTTTCCATAACTAAATCAAGAAACATGTTTTACTTGAATTTAAATAAATTTTCTCGCAATTTTACTATTTTTTGCAGGGGAAAAATTACGTGATATTTGCCGAGATCCCCCCTGACGTGAGATTAGGCTTGACTCCCCCCCCCCCTGAACACCTCACGTAATTAATGGATGACTCCTTATACTATAACAATTATACATAAACTGTTATAAAAATGTTTTTAAATTTAATATATATATTTTTTTCTGCTGCATTATCATTTGATTTCTAAAAATATAATAAATTAAAAAAAGAAAAAAATTTGCTTTCAAACGAATGTATTAAATAGAAAAATACATAGCGTATAGCTGTTGCTAAGATACGCAGATGATTACAATAAAAGAATAAATTTATGAAAAATGAAGCATAAAAGCCAATGTTTAAACTCGAAAAAAAATTTAATTGAAAAAATTCAAATCTGAAAAAATCCCGATGAGGTGCACACCTGCAGGATCTCAGGTACCTATATGCCAAATTTGGAAGCTCTGCGATTAGTAGTGTGAGCACCAGAGTGCAGACACACACACATAGATACTTTTTATTTATATAGATGGCAGATAAAGTTCATTAATAAACTTTAATGATACCCTTATACGGTCTAAATATGTACACTAGTTTTTTTTTTTTTTTTTGGGGGGGGGGGGGGGAATACGATCACACCTCCTAATTTTGTATTTAAAGAAAAACCACCCAGCAATTATACAGCAGCAAATAACTTCTAACTTACAATTTTTATCCACCGGGTACTTATATGACCTGTTAACCTTCTCATGCATTTTTTAGATTTATAGAGTGAGATAAGGGTACCCAGTTTTTTTTTTCTTTCTTTCATGTACACGGAGCATACATTCATGTGCATAAGTGTTCACTGTAATATAGAATCGTTAATTTTTTTTTCTTATTCATGCACAACAAAGTAGAGTTATCTTTTGATTTTTTTAATATCTTTTTGTTTTCATGCATCTGAAGCGTGCATACATGGAAATTAGTGAATGATGAAATACAGAATTCCATGCATTTTTTAGATTAACAAGTTAGGGTATCCATTGATGTTTTTTGTGCACAATTGGTTTTCATTTCATGCATGGAAGGGGTACATATGAGCACATTACGATCACTGGAATTGGGAATTTCATAGATTAAAACAAAACTTTAAAAAAATATTCCTGGATGCAAGGTTACAGTCGGCAGCAAAATTTATGAAGCACTAGCAATAATCCCTATTTAAAAGATATACATTTCTGTTTTCTTAAGTAAATATTTGATGAGTCATGATCTTAGTCTTATGTTAATTATAAAAAAGTAAAGTGATAAAAATTAGTGAACAAATTAAAAAATATATATACGAAAAGTGTGAATGTGTGCATCAATAATTTTGCTACCGACTGTATTCATTGTGTGTGTATCTAAAAATGTGATTATAGATATTTTATTAAAATATCTAAAAATGCATGAAAATCTGTACAGCAGCAATTACTATTGTGCATGCTTCACATTGCATACATAAAAAAAAAAGAAAGTACTTGAAAATAAACATTGGTAAAAATATGCTTTAGCGCACTGCTTGGTGACAATATAATTCAAGCAGGTTGTAAAAGACTTAATTTAAACATATAAATTAAGCCAGATAGGCTTTTAACAACTTGCAAAATAAAATGGTGGTGAAATAGTATACACTTATGTAATATTTATTATCTGACAGTGTAATAAGTTCAAGTATTTGTGTAAATTTATGCATGAGCTCAGAAAAATGCTATAAATAATTTAAGCAAGTAGTAGCAAGTTTCAGAATTTAGACATGAAGAAGAAATAATAAAAAACTCGCATGCATAAATTTATTAAATAGGCTTTTTATGTTTTTCTTTTAATCAGGCAGTCTATGCAAATTAAAAGTTCCAAGTTTTCATGCAATTTTTTTTTTTTTCTGGTCATACAAATTCGAAATTTAATCATTTCATGCTAAGTAAGTACGTTAAATTAGAATTAACAATAATAATAATCTTATGATCTATGAAAGAGCACTACACTTCTAATAATATATTTCTTTAAAGATTTTTTTTTTCCTTTTTTAAAGAAATAAATATAAGAAAGAAGTTAAAATACATTTAAAAAACAAAATATACATTTAAAATTTAGACGTTTCGAAAGTATATTCGTATTTGCATGCATTACATGAATACGTATAAGTTTGTCTCGTAAATAAAACAGTTTTTATTTTTAATATACATATCATTGAGACGGTTTGATGTTTGTGTACGTTAAAGAATAAAGAAGTGTTTATACATGCTACATTACTTTAATAAACAAAGCTTTGACCACAAATTTACTGTGATCAAAATAATTTCCAACACGATCCCTCCGATAAACGCGACGAGCACGAGAAACGAACTTTAATTTTAGCAATATTTTGCTTCGAGTTTCGAAGATACTACACCAGGCGGCGATCGGATCGTTTTCATATAGTCGGCCGAATTAATGCGGAATGAAAAGCTTCAGATTTCGCGCTCGCTGGCCTATCTAGTGTTTCATCCTTATCTCCTAATCCGTGGAGTTGACGCTGAGATGCGTTCGCGTTGCCGTTGCCAATTGAGAAGCAGGGGAAAAGATTTCGTCATATTTTTTGAGTGCCTGCATTTCGTCAAATTTCGAGCGTGTTCAGTCGTTCAGTGCGTCCATACGATCTTTTGACGAAATTATTGTCAAAATTAACGAAACAGAGCTCGAGGATTGTTGAATCGTCAAAAATGAGAGTTTTATTTCTGAGAGTGTTACATAAAAATGTTTGTCAATATCCTATGAACATCGGCCAATATTTTGAATGGCGCTGAATCTCAAACTTGGAATTTACAATATCTATTGATATTCACAGATATAATTCGTAATTATTATTGAAACATAAAGCATTTTACAAAGTTGTTTTCATTACATACAACATTTTATTTAGAAGTAAGATGAGATATATCTCTTTATAAAACGATATAAAATGAATGACGTACATATGACATAATACTGACATGACTTATTCATAACATATACTAATAAACTATACTGATAACATATAATTTTTTTTTATATCTTGAGAATTCTCAAGATATAAAAAAAATATTGTTTTACTAATATCAAGAAATATTTTACAATGTCTGAAAATGATATCATTTTCAAGAATATCAAAAGATATCTCTAGATGTCACCAAAGTGATATTGTTTCAACGAATGTCAACAAATATTGCTGAATATCGTATAAATGATATCATTTTTACGACATTGGCCAATGTAAATCAGACATTTAAAAAGAAGATGTGAAATATTATATTTCTTAAAAAGGGACAAACTTCTAAAATTATATACTTTAATATACTTATTTCTACATGTAAAAGTTATAAGTAATATAAAAAACTTTGTTAAATGCTTTTTTTAAATAATAATTTTGAATTACATCTGTGAATATCAGCAGATATCATAAATTCGATGTTTGACATTCAGAGGTATTCAAAATATTGGCCAATATTAGCAGGATATTGGCCAATATTTTTGTGCTACCTGGGAATAGAAAAAATTAGATAAAGTATTGTTAGGTGTGATGAAACCTCGTAATATGATACATGCAAAATGTAATGCTATACAGCAAATACTGTATTCGGATGTTTTCATATTTTAGTTATAAAGCAATCGAATCCTTAAGTATTAGGATTAAATTATGTGATGTCATGAATAAATTTTATAAAAATTTTACTACATTAATCATACGATTTATGGAATGGTGATTTTTTGACCGATCACTTTTTTAATTTTTAGATGTATCTTTCTTTTCAAACACACTCTGAAATATCTGTTTAAGCAGAACTAAATATGAGCGATTTTAAATATCTATGAGAAAATACAACCATCATCCAGCGATTGTTTGTTTACAAACAAGAGTGATTTTTCTCTAGCTGCTGATTGGTTTGAGCGTCTCAAAATACGTCACTTCCTCTCGAATGCCTCGGAATGATTTCGCATACGGAATTCAGTGAAGGGAGAATAGAAGTTTCTATATGGATCGGGATTTAGACTAGATTCCGGCTAGTGTTCATTCCGATTACGTTCCATTTTCCGGTTTAGGGAGAATACGGCTCCTTCTAAACATAACTTAACAATTCTATTATGACGCAGTATGGAGAAATTTCATTGGTTCATTTGTTTTTTATTGATTTGAGTGTATTTTACATTGCACTAGAGCTACATTATGGGGAATTAGGCAATATTTAATTGGTTCATTTGTTTCGAGTGCATTTTACTTTGCACTAGAGCTACATTATGGGAAATTTTGGTCTTAACATGCGCGATAGTGATTGCCGCGGAGCCGAGTTACGTGCGTTTTCAGATTCATAGCTTTATACAGCCATGTTTCTTTGTTGGTTCATATACCTTAGGGGTATGTCCCAATTCATCCTCCGTCGTTACAGTGGCCGGATCCGTGAACTTTTAAAACAGAGAAGCTTTAAATTGTTACAATTAACTAATTATGCATGTATTTTTTTTTTCATTTTTAATTAATAAGCACTAAAAATAAAATTTGAATATTAAATAGTTTACTTTGTATAATTTTTTTTTTTAAATTATAATAATACGAATAAAGTAAACGTTGTCTGTAGAAAATGGGGATATTTGGTTGCCGTACTCATTGCCCACAACGTAGCACTAGTTCGACGTAAAACTCACTCACTTAATCACTTGTTGGTCCAGCTTATGAAAACTAAGGAATTTTCCCCTCCGCTGAAATGTAAGTGTTAATGAAAAATTCGAAACGATATGTATCTGGAGAAATGAAAGCGTATCCGCGATTGTAATGAAATGCTCGCCCTCTGGTCGGCTAAGGGCTAAGGTAAAATTATCACACCACTGATAGCTTTCACGCTGAAACAATGATAGAACGAGAAAGAACAATAATAAAAATACACGTGGCTATTATATTTACTAACAACTGCAGTTGAGAAAGCGTCATCTATCGATCATTACAAACGCGGATCATTTGATAATTTGAAAATAAGTTTTTTATTTTATTTGTATATTCTTATAATTTTTATACCGATGTGTTTCTATTGTATCTTGTGTGTTGGGGTCCACAAATAACGAATACGTAATTAATACACACATTTAATCACGATAAACTACACAAATAAGCATTATATACAGGAACACTTAAAATTACCGTACGCTAGTACGTCAGAAGAACAATAACAACTAACATAGAGTTTATACATAGAGTTCACATTGCACAACACAGAAACAGCGACCTCGTGCGGTCAGGCACGATCGGAACTTGGAACAAAGTCTAATACATGACACTCCTCCCCCCCTAGGAATAAACTATATAGTCAGTCAAATGTTTTGGCAAGGATCGGGAGCGTTCAGAACGCCTTAGAACAGGAAAGTTCGGCTCTTCGGCCACAGGACACACAGGAGAAGGTTCGGTTGGTGAATCTTGTTGAACCGGAACATCTTCCGGAGATGGCGAAGATGAAATCACAGGAGGCTGAGTTGATGTTTCCGCATCTTGTGACCGGCTGCGAACTTGATCAACATGACGTTTCTGGATTATTCCGTCTGCTAAATTTTGGGTCTTATAGGAGACTGGTCCTGTTGGCTCTATAACTCTAGCAGGAATCCACGCAGGACCTGAACTGTAATTACGAATGTACACTGGATCGTTCTCTTGAAACTGACGTAGACGTTTAGTTTTGTTTTCCTCAGCTAGCTTTTCTTTTTTGAATTTCATCTCTTTATTCAGATCAGGATGTAACCTATCCAAGAGTGACGTCAACCGTCTATTCATCAAGAGTTCAGCAGGTGATTTACCGGTAGTAGTGCATGGCAAAATATGCTGTGAAAATAGGAATCTAGCTAGCCGGGTTTTCCAATTGCCTTGAATTATGTGCTTTAAAGCCTGCTTGGTTGTAGCCACCATTCTTTCCGCCTGGCCATTGGATGAAGGATGATAGGGAGCTACGAAAATTTGACGAATCTGGTTTTTTGCTAAAAATTGTTGAAATTCAGCAGATTTAAATGTACGGCCATTATCAGAAGCTATTGAATCCGGAAGTCCATGAGTAGCAAAAATAGATCGAAGGTTATCAATGGCGGCTGTAGATGACATGGAGGAAGCTAGTATAACCTCCAACCACTTGGAATGAGAATCCACCACAATGAAGAATATTTTCCCTTGAAATGGCCCAGCGAAATCTATATGAAGGCGTGACCATGGCTTTTCTGTCCACTCCCAAGGATGTATGGGAGCCTTGTTTGGTGCTCTTTGATTCTCCTGGCACAGACTGCAAGTTTTTACTGTATTTTCAATGGCGCTGTCCATATTAGGCCACCACACATAGCTGCGTGCAAGACCTTTCATTCTCACGATGCCGGGATGTCCATTATGAAGGAGGATGAGTACTTCTTTTTGGAGGGCTGAAGGTATAATTACCCTGCTACCCCACAGGACACAATTTTTATGAACACTCAAAGCGTCCCTACGTCTGAAATAAGGTTTGAAATTTTCATCAGTCAGTTTTGAAGGCCATCCGTTTAAAACCATTAGTGAAATTCTAGATAGCACAGGATCTTTTCTTGTCACTTCCGATATCAAACTAGCACTCAATTGAGTAAGCGGAGCATTTTCCAACAACAGAATGTCCGCCGGTTCCAGCGAGTTGGCTTCCGGAGAATGCAAAGGTAAGCGACTCAGAGCATCAGCGTTACTAATGTCTTTACCCTTCCTATACTCTAACTTATAATCGTAAGAGGATAACAATAAACTCCACCTAATAACACGGGGTGACATCATTTGGGGTAATGGTTTCTCAGGATTAAACAGTCCCAAAAGAGGTTTATGGTCAGTTATGATTTTGAATTCTCGCCCCTGGAGATATTGATTAAATTTCTTTACCGCTGAAATAATAGCCAGAGCTTCGCGGTCAGTCTGACTGTAATTTCTCTCAGGCTTCGTTAACGTTCTGGAATAATATGCTACCGGCGATTCAGTGCCATTAGGTAATACGTGACTCAAGACAGCTCCAACTCCATAGGAGGAGGCATCACATGTTAAAACTACGGGAAGCCTTTCATCGAAGTGTGCCAAAATTACGTCTTTCTTAAGCAATTCCTTAGCGGCCCTATACGCTCTATCATGGTTGGCCGTCCAACGCCAAACTCGGTCGTTTCGAAGCAACTGGTGCAAAGGCTCCAAAACATCTGAGCGGTTTTTCAGAAAGCAACCATAGAAATTTAACATTCCAAGAAAAGCTTGAAGTTCAGTTTTATCCTTTGGGCTAGGGGCTTCATGAATGGCTTTAATTTTATCGAAACTAGGCTGAATGCCCTTTTTATTTACTCTGAAACCTAACAATTCAATTTCTGGCACCGCGAACTGACATTTTTCACGTTTAAGCTGAATTCCGAATTTTTTTAAGCGTTCTAGCACTTGTTTTAATTTTTCATTATGATCCTGAGTATTTTTCCCTTGAATGAAAATGTCGTCTAAGTACGGCTGGACGCCCTCGATGCCTGCTAAGACCTCTTCCATTCGCTTTTGGAAAATAGCGACGGCTACTGAAACGCCAAATGGAAGTCTGTTAACTTTGAAAAGTCCCTTAATTGTGTTTAAAGTAAGAATTTTAGAACTCGGCTCATCCACCGGAAGTTGCAGATAAGCCTCAGAAAGATCCAATTTAGAAAAAATGGTACCGCCAGTCATCGTAGTCAAAACTTCATTAACCGTAGGTAAGGGATATGTAAACGGTTTAACTGCTTGATTCACCGTACTACGGTAGTCGCCGCATAAACGAATTTTGCCATTTTTTTTTACTACTGGTACTACGGGTGTAGCCCAGTCAGAATAAGCAACAGGTTCTAGAATACCCTTTCTAACCATATTCTCTATTTCCTCCGTCACCTTACTGCGTAATGCTAGCGGAACATTTCTAGCCTTAAGAAATTTAGGAGTACTATTTTCATCTATTTTTATTGACACGGGCGGACCCGAAAATTTCCCTAGAGTCTCATTAAAAATATCCCGAAATTCTAATAAAATGGACTCGAGAGGTGGAACACAAATGGTATTGACAGAAGGATTATCTGTGCTTATCTTAATACCCAACGCATCAAACCAACTTCTACCTACCAATGATTTACCCTTACCCCCAATAACTAATAAAGGCAAAATAACATCATAAGATTTATAAGAAACATTTACATCAAAATAACCATGAACATCTAATTTTTCAGAGTTCCATGTTTGGAGACACTGATCAGAGATACGTTTTAAACTAGGGGGATTAATGGGCCACAATTTAACGAAAGTATCCGAACTAATTACAGAATGTAGGGACCCGGAATCTATTTCCATCTTATGTTTAATTCCATTTAAATTAATTAACACATCATGGGGTGGATAATTAAGCACTGTACTAACTGAATTTATAGTATTAATATAAGAATTATCTTCATAAATATCTGACTTACCTGTGTCAATATTTTGAAGTTTCGAATTATTTTTACCCCCAAATTTCTGGAATTTTTTAGAATTGCACATTTTTTGTATGTGCCCCACCTTCTTACAAAAACGACAGACAGCTTTAAGAAATTTACATTCACCAAAGGGGTGATAATTCCCACACCGCTGACATGGCTTCTTGCCCTGAGGCGTACCCTTTGCATTGTTATCCAGTACTCTCTCGGGAGCTTTTTTCTTCGTTTTCAGAAGGTGGACAGCATTGGACCCACGAATTTCTACGGTTTGTTTAGCTGCTGCTTCGCCGGCTAAAGCTACATCCATAGCTGAAGTGAGAGTTAACTGTGTATCGGACAGAAGCTTCCTTTGTATGTCTTCATCTTGAATCCCACATACCAGGCGATCTCGTAGCATTGAATCTAACTGCGTACCGAAATTGCAGTTTTCCGACAGTTTCCTAAGCTCCGCCACAAATTCTGCAATAGATTCATTCGGGCGTTGATCTCGTTTATTAAATTTGAAACGAGATAGTATTTCTGACGGTTTTGGCGAAAAGTGGTCGTCTAGAATTTTTAACAGATTGGCAAAGTCAGTTTCATTTGGAGAAGCTGGCGTACATAATGATCTTATTAAAGAATACAGTGTAGGACCCGCAACACTCAGAAATATTGCTCGCTTTTTAACATCATCAGTAATACCATTGGCAGCAAAATAAAAATCCAGACGTTCTTTATATTCAATCCATACAGATTTTCCGATGATGAATTCCTCAACTTTACCTAGAGACATTTCGAACAAAGGAATCGTAACTGTAATGCGTAGAAGAAGAAAATTAATAAATACGTCCAATTGTACTCGTCGCCAGTATTGTATCTTGTGTGTTGGGGTCCACAAATAACGAATACGTAATTAATACACACATTTAATCACGATAAACTACACAAATAAGCATTATATACAGGAACACTTAAAATTACCGTACGCTAGTACGTCAGAAGAACAATAACAACTAACATAGAGTTTATACATAGAGTTCACATTGCACAACACAGAAACAGCGACCTCGTGCGGTCAGGCACGATCGGAACTTGGAACAAAGTCTAATACATGACAGTTTCGATTCATTTGAATGCGGTTTTAGAATCTTCGAATGTTACGAATTAACTGAGCGCGAAGTGAAATATTTGATATGTAATTTACGTATTATGGAGTCAACAGAAATTTCAAAATGGAAAAAAATAAATAAATAAAATTCATGTTGCATATATTGTAAGTTTTCATGCTTTTTTAATTACTTTTAAAGTTATATTTTTATTCTCAATTTTCATTTATTTGATTACATTTATTGTGTTGTTGAAATTAATTTGCTCTTAAAACTTCGATGACAAAACGTGCATTTTGTTAAGTATTTGCTAATTTATTAAAATATTGTAGTTAAAAAGTTAATTAACCATCACCATTTTATGAAATTTGTTCGATAATTTTATTTAATTACGTTAAATAGTCGTCTGCATTAGTATTTCTTTCATTTCCAACGTAAACAAACGTTTTGTAAGGTTGCCATAAGCTAAATTCATTTCCTTGGTTCGTTGGCGCACGGATAATATCGCCAAAATGTAAACAAACGCCAGTGAACCTCTGTTCTACATATCTGCCGCGGATTTTTGTTGGAGAATACCGATTTTTGTATGATCGAGCGATTACCACTGATCCGAGGTTTAATCCGAGTGTTAAGAAGTTGGTGAATAAGGCCCTAATTGTGACTTTAGTTTCAGTGACATCCTTGGAATATTTGTACTAATTGTTAAAAGGTACACTCGAATAAAAGAATAATAAATAAAGTTCGGTAAAAGAATAATAAATAAAGTTCAAAAGTAACAGAATAATAAATAAGAGATTAAAGTTCAAGTACACTTTTGTATGCTTTTCTGGAAAAAAATCATTTTGAGATACATTCAAGGATTTTTTTTTTCAAGGCAAAATATGAATATGCAAAATTTTGCAGGGAAGAATTCTAATTTGGATGAAATATGTGCTAAAGCATTTTCCAAACAGGAAAATCCAAAAACACATCTACGCACCCATACCGGAGAAAAGCCACATGTATGTGAGATATGTTCTAAAGGATTTTCTCAAAAACGCAACCTAAATATACATGTACGTAGTCATACCGGAGAAAAGCCACATATGTGTGAAATATGTTTCAAAGGATTTTCTCGAAAAATGACTTTAAATGATCATCTACGCACACATACCGGAGAAAAGCCACACACGTGTGAAATATGTTCCAAAGGATTTTCTCATAAAGGTACTTTAAATGATCATCTACGCACGCATACCGGTGAAAAGCCACATACGTGTGAAATATGCTCTAAAAGTTTTTCTGATAAAAGTACCTTAAATAAACATCTACGCACGCATACAGGTGAAAAGCCGCATGTGTGTGAAATTTGTTTAAACGGTTTTTCTCTGAAACACCAATTAAATGTACATCTACGCACACATACAGGAGAAAAGCCACATGTGTGCGAAATATGTTGTAAAGAATTTTCCCAAAGAGCACACTTAAATGGACATTTACGCATTCATACCGGAGAAAAACCACATACGTGTGAAATATGCTCTAAAAGTTTTTCTGATGAAAGTACCTTAAAGAAACACCTACGCACACATACAGGAGAAAAGCCACATGTGTGCGAAATATGTTGTAAAGGATTTTCCCGAAGAGCACACTTAAATAGACATTTACGCATTCATACCGCAGAGAAGTCACCTCGTGTGTGAAATATGTTCTAAAAGTTTTTCTGAAAAGTGTACTTTAACTGTTCATCTACGCACCCTGCCGGAGAAAAGCCGCATGTGTGTGAAACATGTTCTAAAGATTTTTCTCGAAAACGATACACATGTACCCAGTGCCTGATTTAAGGCAGGGCATTCGGGGCATGTGCCCTGGGCCCTCACACTCAGGGGGCCTCCAAGAAATTCTATCATACATTTAAAAAAATAGTTAAAATGAAAAATTTCCAAATTTTGCTTTAAAGATCGTTGTCTTTTGTTAATGGATTATTAAAATTTATGCTGCTCTGTATTACTGCATGTATTCTATTAATTGTATTACTTCACTGTTTTATAAATCGGTGGTATGATCTTTCAAGGAAGCTATCAGTACATCGAAAAAATTGCAATATTTTCGCTAAACGCAAATGCATACTACAGATACTGCATTCCAAACTCCTACTAAAGCTAATAACTAAATCCGAGGCATGCACTGCAGCGCAGATACATAGGCGCAATGTACGTTGATCCGATAGACAAGCATCAGATATAGTTAAGCCTTACGCTTACCATTAAAATGAAAAGTGAAGTGAAGAGAATTTTGAAACGCGTGATTCAAAAATATGCAGTTTGTTGTAATATTAAAGTATGAGGAAAAGGGGCCCATTGAATATGAGTGCCCTGGGCCTCCAAGTGAGTAAATCGGTCCCTGCATGTACCCACTTATACTGGTGAGAGGATACTTGCGTGAAATGTGTTTTCTATGATTTCTTTAACCCTTTACAGCGCACTACCCTTTAAAGTTGGAATTTGAACAAAAAAAAGTTGTAGGCTATCTACTTAGGTCTAAAGGAGTACACAGGTATAATTTTGTAAAAGTTTTGAATCTGTGGGTGTTCCAGCCGCTGGAACACTGCGCCATTAGAGCTCTGATAAGTGCATCTAAGAGCATCGCAGTGAAGCGCAAAAATGAGTCGAAGATTTTGCATGTGAATTAAAAAACACTGCATTATGCCTGTGGTGCATGACCCATGGTGCATCATGGGGAGGCCTGCTCCTCCCCCCCCCCCCCAAAAAAAAAAAAAAATTTGGTTATATGATTTTTTTTTTAAATAATTGGATATTAACAGTAAGTACACATATATACAAGTCCTGTGTGCAAAATTATTTACAATTTGTCTATTTTTTAGCTTCAGGAATTTTTTGGAAGCACGTCACACGCTTTTGGTAGAAGCACAAACTAACATTGCAGTTTTTGCACATGAAACTAGTTATGTGCGGTACTTTATTTTTATAAACAACCATCCCGCCCTCGCCGCATCCGGTAGCTTGATGTCATTCCCTCCAAACAGAGCACGTAAACACAGCTGTCTTCTCTCATCATTGTTTTCGGTTGCATAATATGAAAAGCGCTAGTGTCGCAGCGTTCCAGGAGATGGGACACCTCATTTTATTCAACAATTCCTCGTATGTTTCTTGTATAAAAAATAATATAGAATAAATAATTTAGAGTACAGCCAACGATATAACATAGAAATCTTTCTTGTATCACACAATATATATATATATATATATATATATATATACAAAATTTCTTGTAAATACGAGGATTTAAAATAACGCGTCTCAGCTAAATATCATGGATTGCCTTGTGTAGTGATGCCATCTATGGATTAAAAGGAAAGTTCAAAGTAAAAAAATAAACCTATTTTTATGCATTTGCAAATTAATTTAACCCGTTAGTAGTCGCTAGTTGGTCAATTTGCCGCCCATCTTTTAGTGTTGAATGATTTTTTTATTCAATAGCCACCACAAATTTTTAGAAGTGGCATTTGATATATATAAAACGCGAATAAAATCAAAGAAACGTCAGTCACATCACTTCTTAAAATTATTGGTGACAGTTAAATAAAAAGTGCGCAATTTTTAATAGGTGGCGCTGTCTATAGCGACTACTAACGGGTTAACGGTTGGAGAAGCTAGCGAAGTCCCACACAACACACTTCATCCCGATTAGGTTGATATTACGTAATCGCGATCAAATATTACGTCCCATTACGTTGAAATTTGCTATCTGCTTTGGTTGATTTTTGGTTGAAATGTCACAAGCAAAGTTGTAACATGGCCCTTAATAAGACTTAGTTGGTACGTAATATCAACCAACTTGTTATGTAAGACATTCAGAGTTTGTCCAATTCATGTAAAATCAACCAAATTTGGATGTAAATGAAACATTGTGTTTTCAGCCATTTCATGTAATATCAACTAGATTTGGATGTAAGATATACATCCAGATCTCATCTAAATCATGTAAAATCAACCAAAATTGAATATGGAATATACATCTAGATTTCATCCAGGTTTTATAGAAATTACGTAAAATCAACATAGCTGATGCATTTTTTTCTTCTTTCTTCCTCTTTTAAGAATTTTAATGCACTTATTTTAAACAGGGGAACCAAAAACATTGACCTTGTTTTTTATAATGCAGAGATTAATTTTAAACATAAATGTGATATTGATTTTCAATATCAGGATTTAAAAATATATTCTTAAAATCAGTACCTGTATATTTTTGTCTAAAATTAATATTTGCATAATAAAAAGCAAGGCCAATGCTTTTGGCTTCCCTGTTTAAAATAAGTGCATTAAAATGCTTGAAAGAGAAAGAAAAAAAAGAAAAATGCATCAGTTATGCTGATTTTATGTAACTTCTATAAAACTTGGATGAAATCTAAATGTATATTCCAATTCCATATCCAATTTTGGTAGATTTTAATGGAATTCATTACCCAGGCAGAAAAATTGGCAAGATAGCTTTTTTTTTTTTTTTTTTTCGGATCACACCTGGAACTTTTTCAGATAAAATTTTGTATATCATCTTATTAGAATATGAGACATATTTTGCTCATTGTAAAATACTGTTTTTTTTTTTTTTTGTACAGGCGACAATTATTATTTTTTCAAATTCCTTGAAAATTTCTAGTTGGTTTCATAAAATTCTGCACCAATTTTTACTTCCTCATACAAAGTATAAGGAATTATAGTAATCCCGATTTGCGAAATGGATTTTATGTTTCACATTGCCTGAAAACGAATAATCGCTGAATGTTGCCAATTTATATGTGTGACTGTCATGATGTCTAGTTGTACACCTGCAAGTGTCGTCTTAACAAGAGCTCTCGTTTTAGCGATATAAGAGACTTTACACGATGTTTCGTGACGTCGTACGCATGGGTCTGTATGTCACATAACTCAAAAACGATTGGACGTAGAAAGTTGCGAATTGGTACATAGGTTTGTTATAACATCCAGTTGTGCACCTCCGTTTTTGGACTTCATATGATTTTCCGTTTTGGAGATATTTAAGAAAATTAGGTTCATAATGACCAAAACTACAAAGATTTTGGCCATAATGAATCAAAAAACTTGTTTGGACAAATATTGCAATCGAATTTTAACTGACTTCCTGAGTAGATAGACATTTGAAATTTTCAGAAAAACTCAGAACACATTGACAATGCATTTTTTAAATATTTTTAGCCAACTGTTTCGGATACCTGCTGTCTTCAGCAGCTTTTATATGATTCAACAGAAAATTTATTTAACTACCCGACTAGCTAGACATTTGAAACTTTCAGAATAGTTCTGAACATGGTGAAAATGCATTCTTTTAATACTTTTAGCCAATTGTTTCGGATCGGATCCCTGATGCCTTCAGCAGGGTTACCAGTATAAATCTTGCAAATGATTTTTAACTGACTTCCTGACTAGCTAAACATTTGAAACTTTCGGAAAAGCCCAGAACACATTCAAAATGATTTTATTATTTTCAGCCAACTGTTTCGGATACCTGCTGCCTTTAGCAGTGTTTATAAGATTCAACAGAAAATTTATTTAACTAACTTTTCAACCAGCTAGACATTTTAAACTTTCAGAATAGTTCAGAACATGGTGAAAATGCATTTTTTTAATACTTTTAGAGAACTGTTTCTGGTCCCTGCTGCCTTCAGCAGCGTTACAAGTACAAATCTTGCAATCGATTTTT
Source organism: Salticus scenicus (assembly GCA_963930645.1). Taxonomy (NCBI): domain Eukaryota; kingdom Metazoa; phylum Arthropoda; class Arachnida; order Araneae; family Salticidae; genus Salticus; species Salticus scenicus. Next base: position 221,497,329 of record OZ005660.1, on the reverse strand, counting down.
AATTGACTTCTTGACTAGTTAGGCATTTGAAACTTTCAGAAAAGCTCAGAACACATTGACAATGCATTTTTTAAATATTTTTAGTCAACTGTCTTGGGTCTAATGATAATGCTTTTTAACAATATGTATATATTTCTAAATGTGTATAAGGAAGTCATGTGGTGTCCACATCAGTTTTTTTTCTTTTGCAGAAGTACAAGATCAGTATTCGTGGAATAAAATCTGAAATTAATCTTGGGAACAGGAGATTGTATGCAAAGCCTAACAATCTATTTCTTGTTGACTTGTAATATCATGCACTTTTAAACTGGTATTCTAACAGGTAACTACTGGTAGACAACTTCATATTCTAAATGCGTATCATATAGGGATTCTACAGTAAACTTTTCATTGAGATCAAGCAGGTTTGTGTACAGGGACATCGGAGTAAATTCAAATACATTGTATATACATGTATAGGAGGAAATATCTGGTAAGTACAGCGTAACATCTATAGGCTGACTTAAAAAAACAAAATAAACCTCCCCCCCCTATTCATAAAAGCCTGTTTTGTGGAGATTGTAGTATGAAAATCATTTATTTACTGACCAATTGAAGTATTTGGATGGGGCTATACTTGCAGGAATCGAAATTCCTTTTGTGTTGAATGTTTTTAAAATATGACTAATTTTTTAATACAGAGTATTCTTAATACTGCCTATAGATTATAGACAATATACAGGGCTACACAGAATTAAGCAAAATGGTCTTTTCTATTGAATCTAATACAAGTGCTTTGTACATTTTATTATGTCACTGAATACTGCACAATTTTTCATACCCATACTGTAAATAAAGTATTTTTTGAAGTTCTGTTTTCAACTCTGTTTTTTGTATTATATCAAGTTTTGAAGTGGCCTGATTACGAAAGTCCAATTTTTAGCAATTGATCTGTATGTGTATCTGCTATTAACATAACTTAAAAATATAAATAATTGCATTAAATTTAAATTTGGCATTTTGAATTTCGTATTAGGTTACCTACAAAAACATTTATCAAGACTGGTTAAGTTAGAAGGCAAATTAATAACAGCTTGGATTTTTTTTTTTTTTTTTTTTTTTTTTTTTTTTTTTTTTGAGGGGTTTGCCCCCTCACACAGACTTACACATCAAATAGAACTGTTTTTAAAATGATTTTAGAATGTTTTAAAAGTACATTAAATTTTATTATCTCATGCTATTGATCTCAAAATTTAATATGCAATCTATCATTAATAATACTGAAATGCAGGGTAAGAGACAGTCATGTGAGTGACACACAAGGTTATTTAAATTATGATAATAGATATATATACAGATTCATTAACCGCTAAAAATTGGATTTTCATAATCAAGGCACCTGAGGATATATTATATAAGAACAAGCAAAGTTGAAATTTAAAAAATACTTTTTTTATAGTATGATTATGAAAAACTAATTTTTCTTTCTGAACAGTGTTCGTCGACATAATTATGTGAATAGAAGCACTCCCATCAATTATATTCACAATTTTGTAATTCACATTTAGCTCGATATTTGGTAGCTCTGTATATTGTCTATAAACAAAATGCAATATGAACAATATTATGTACTTAAATTTAGTCTCAATTGAAAAACACCTAACAAAAGATTAATTATAATTCCAGCAATTTCCAAGTATAGCTCCAAATATTTTAGGTAGCCTGTAAACAAATGATGAATGATTTACATATCACAATCTACACAAAACATGTTTTTATCCATTAAAAAAAATTGTTCATTCCATTTTGTTTAAGTCAGCTTATTGTTGTTACACTGTAGTTACTCGAAATTTTCCCAAAGACAATGTATTTTAATTATCTTGGATACCTTTTCACAAACTACTTACTTGATCTCAAGGAAAAGTTTAGTGTAGCGTTTCTATATGATGCATATTTTGTTAGTTACAGTATGGACTTTCTGCTACTATTTGATATTGAGATATGCTGATAACAGACAAATACACAGATTAACTGCTAAAAACATTCGGATTTTGAAACATTTTCGGATTTATGGGACCTAAAAATGTGTAAATTTAACATAAACTCAATTTTCGATATTTGATTCAAAAACAATACTTTCTCTACTACACATACGAATAAGAGAAAGTAATAAAATTTGCATTGTGTCACTAGATTACCATTCTTTGTTTTCTTTTTAGATGTAGGTATTACTTAATTTATTAACTGCTAATAGCTTCATATGATTTTAGACTTAGTTCAGCAGTTCTAGATCACAGATAAATTTTCTGCAAATCATTACAGAAAATTTTGTCTGTTAGGGAGTAAGTTCTCCCCTCCCCCCCCCCCCCCGATACTCAAATATAAATAGGATCCCTCCACTTTTAAATTCACAAAACAGATAATCAGCCTTATTTCCCACAAGGAATAGCAATACTACTTATACTTTCCAAACATACATTTGTAAGGAAAATATTGTAATTACAGTCGCCAGAAGTATTCTTCGAGCAACTCCACCCCGTCAGAATTTTTCACGTTCAGTTGTCGGTTCGAATAATAAATATTTAGAATTTAAATATATTATTTAAATAATAAAATTTTAATAATAAATATTTAGAATTTAAATATATTATTTTAATATTTTATTTTAATAATAAAATTTTTATTATTTAAATATTTTATTTAAATATATTATTTGTTTATCAAATCGTTAAAAAAATATATTCAATATTGGTACAGCATACATTTAAAAAATGTCCTTATTCAATATTGTCAGATTCAAAGACATTAGCCTATTCTATCAAAGATTCAAAGGCATTAGTATTTTATATCTCAGTTTCAATATTGAGATATTACTATTATCTATCTCAGAGACTTATACATTATCTCCCCAATTCAAAGTCTCAGTTTGTAAGCATCCAATATTGGCATTCTATCTATCGCAAAAAAATGGGCCGAACGAAGCGTCAAAGACAGAAATCTGCCATGAGATGCTTCGTTCGACCCATTTTTTTGCCCCCTCCAAATTTAAGGCATCAATTTGTACCATCTAGATCGATCCCCCACAAAGACTTTCATTTTAGACGGAGGGGTGTCTGCCCAAGAAATAGTCTCAAATCTATCTTCGTGGAGGCGAGGGTCGTCATCGTGGTCCCCATCGAAGAACAGCATGGTTCTGTTTATGAAATCTTTTAAGAATTCATCTATAAATTTCTCAGAGTCCCTCACGATCCGAATTCTGATGGCTTTATGGATGCATGAAGTGGGTACTATGGGATCTAGATTCTGGATTTTAGAAGATGTCAGCATGGCATCGAATCCCAACGACGAGAGCGCATCTCCAAAATGTATCTCGTTGACTGGATACACCCAAGTATTGGCTAGAGAGATGGGTAGCCTGACCCTCCTGTAAACGAGATCGCTCACCTTCAGCTTGGTCGTTTTTTTCACGTAAGCATTCGATCGGCCCATCAGCTTGGCCACATCAGAGGCCCTGACGAACAAAAGTCCATCCGCAGAGACTACGAATAGGATTTTAGCGTCCAGCTGTGGATGTTCGGTAGTGAATAGCATGACTTGATAGCATAAAAGTCAAATGATGCAGGCTCTTAGAGACAGCTCGTATATATACCCGATTCGCGACCTCGTTTTGTCAAGCTTTACTAAGAAAACAGGATGTATGACGGGATCAGCTGTTTTTGAGAAACGGGACGCGATAAAATTTGTTTGTCGCTTAAACAGGATGAGATTCTTCTAGAACAGGACGCGATAAAGTTATTTTTAGAATTAGTTTGAACGGGATCTTGCATAAGCTACCGATCGTCACAGGATGTTGATAAGAGATTTACGTAGATAGAGATCGCTGCTAGTATAAATACAGGCTGCTGGACGAGACATTTCATTCTGACTGCTTGATATTCTGAAAGCTAGTCGTGCTATTTACTGCTCCTCATAATGATTTTCCAAATATTGTCTGACGAACTCAATGTCAAATTGACATGTTTTTTGTCATTCGATAACCAAATTTTCATCAAAGGTCGAGACGTGGCTCATTATATGGGTCACGAAAATCCTACTCGAATACTCAACTTGTGCCATCTAACCGTAACGGACATTGCTCCTGAAGGTCTAAAGCTACCCCCGTCTTTAGCCAAGACATGCGTCTTTGGACTGGAGGATGCAAAAATCCTCATGGACATGCATCCAGGCGAGTTTGATTCGTTATTCCAGGGGCCGATCGAGATTCTATCGCCCATCGAGTGCAGCTTGAACCTGAGGTGGCCTGCCCAGGTTAAGCTCGCAGCCATAACCTCTTCCAATGCCACCATGGAGAGTTTCTTGGCAGATCTAAAGATTGTCATGGAGGAGTACCTGCAATCGGTACCCATGGACACCTATGTCTTTGGCGAAAGATACGGGGACCTGGAATTGGGATATTTCCCCCGAAAATTCAAAGTTTTGGTGGGAAACAAGCCCTACTTCTATAAATCCTCGTCTTAAGATCAGGACGAGGTGCAAAAAAATGGGTCGAGCGAAGCCTCTCATGATCATTGAGGCTTCGCTCGGCCCATTTTTTTGCGATAGATAGAGTGCCAACATTGGATGCGTACCGATTTGAACTTGTAATTTTCAAGGAATATGGCTTAGCTATAAGATAAATATGTATCTTGGTAAAATATGCAGACTCTATAGCTAAATTTAAGGGATCTGAGTTTAAAATTTATCGTTTGAAATTTTTGTGTAAAATTTTTAAAGGCTAAGTGTGTCAGTCATTATAATCTGATCTCTAATTTTCAAGGGATATGGCTTAGCTATAAGATAAACATGAATCTTGGTAAAATATACAGACTCGATAGCTAAATTTAAGGTATCTGAGTTTAAAATTTAAGGTATCTGAATTTAAAATTTGCATTTTTTTATGTAAAATTTAAAATTTTTAAAGGCTAAGTGTGTTCAAGCCAACATTGAATGCGTACCGATTGTAATTTTCAAGGGATATGGCTTAGCTATAAGATAAATATGAATCTTGGTAAAATATACAGACTCGATAGCTAAATTTAAGGGATCTGAGTTTAAAAATTTAATTTTTTCGTTTAAAATTTACATTTTTTATGTAAAATTTAAAATTTTTAAAGGCTAAGTGTAGCCAAGCCAGTTATTATAATCTGATCTCTATAAAAAGATTTTCGAGAAACTATTGACAGGATATCAGATCTCTATAAAAAGATTTTTCGAGAACTATTGACAGGATATTATGTAAGCCTTTCCTCAGGATGCAGGAAGCGGACGACCGGTTAAAATTACAATCAGATCGATAACAATTGTTCGAGAACTATGGAAAGGATATTATGCAAGCCTTTCCTCAGGATGCTTGATAAGCGTTTCGGGGAAAATTACAATCAGATCTATTGACAGGATGTCGAATCGGGTATATATACGAGTGTTCAGCGAGAGCTCTTCAATTGCTAGTCGATCTCTCTACTAGCTGCTTAGATACATTAGCTCTCCGACATGTTCTTCCATTAAAAAAACTATTCTTATGGCGTTGCCTTGAAATGCCTCATGGCCACTGATGGCACCCTGTTTGTCCGGGCTGAGGACCTTGCTATTTACTCGAGGCATCCACTAGATCTCCAGTTTGCCGAGAAATACGCAAGCCTCACCGTCCGTGACGTGATGGACCCTAAGGTCAATATACCTAAATGGCTCGCTAAGACGAGAATCTTCTCAATTAGCGAGGCCAGACATCATTTGAAGGGGTACCTGGGCGAACAGGTATTTGATGAAATGTTCGACGGTTCGGCCATGGTCAAATATCAGGCTAATATGAAGCTTAGCTTCAAGAAAGCAATAGCCGTTAGATTTGTTGAAAGGTCACGTACCAGGTTCGAAGATTTCCTTGCCGATTACCAACTGCAGGTGAGGAAATTTTTTGAGCTTGAGTATGAAGACTACGACTTATACAAATCTAGAATGACCGGACTGTTGAAGATGACCATCAGTAGGCTATCTAATGAGCAACCTATCGAGAGCTTATGTTGATCTTTCAAATGAGAGTAAAAAAATGGGTCGAACGAGGTGTCTCATGGCAGATTTTCTGTCTTTGACACCTCGTTCGGCCCATTTTTTTGCGATAGATATAGTGCCAATATTGGACGGGTTTAATTTAAGACTTTGAATTGAATGCTAATGCTAACTCTCTAAATGAGGGGCTTAATTTGAAACACGATTTAAGTATTTATAAAAAAATCTATTAAGCTAGTATTGAAGACATTATCAGTATAAAAAATAATTAAGACGTAGAAATTTAAGTTGAGACTTTACAATTACATGTATGAAATTTTTATTAAGACTCGATTACAGATACTGAAAAGTATATGATTATGCAGACAAGTTTGGATTGTACGACTATTGCCAAAAAAGGCACAATGACGGTTTGGGTACGCTAGCCATTATTTATATAGGTACGAAAACCAACCAACCAACCAACTTTGAAAAATTTTTTTTTTTTTTTTTTTTTTTCAAAGTTGGATTTTTTTTTTTTTTTCAAAGATTTTTTCACAGTTGGTTGAATTAGTTTATATATTACACTTTTTCTCTGCGAGCCAGCTTGACGGTCAACTCATACGCTCTGTCTTTTTCGTCAACTTCATAATCCTTGTCTATTTCCTCAAATTTTCTCTTAACAGTACCAGTCAATTCTTGAAGCATGTCGCCCGATTTGACAGACCATATACCTTCAGCTCTCACTCGCATGGAAAAGTTGCTAGGTTTCTCTTCTTCAGTATCCTCATACCTAGATTCTACCGACGGGGGTGCGTACAAATTCGTATGTTGTTCGCAGACTGCCCTCGAGTATTCGTAATACCCTTTAAGCCAATCTTGTAAATTCATCTCGCCTTCGTTTCGAACTGTGATTTCAAAGGCCATCCTTCTGCTGAACGGTATAATCTTGGGATACGTAGAGGTTACCCGGCCATCGATCCACAGTTTCTGGATACGACAGATCTCGTCGATAGGTATTCGGTGCGTCTTCACAAGTACGTTCAGCATATCATTGAAATCAAACACGCGCCTGGAACTCATGTTCAAGCGTTCTGCATTGGGATATAGATTAGCCAGATCCTTGCTGGAATATCGATGCGCAAAGTTGTAAGGTGACGCGTAGCCTAGATATTTGCCAACTTCGACGGCTATGAAATAAACCGATGCATCTCTACCAACAGCAGCGATGAGTGCAGGCTTGGTATCGAAACAAATTATCAGATACATGATTGCGTTATGAGATGAGTCTTTCAATAAACAGAGGCAACTAGACTGGACAGAATGATGGTAGCTTGAGTACGGAACCACTATTTATATAGAATGGAGACATGCCAGAAGTGGGCGTGGCACCTGAAAAATATATATATATATATATATTTTAGTTGCCAAGATTTTTTTTTTTTTTCAAGTTGGTTATTTAGTTAGTAATTATCTTTGATAACCTGCTTTTCCTGAACTGGTCCAGAAAACTTCTTTATAAGCTTATCCGCCTCGTTTTCAATCTATTTACGAATCGAGTCCAAGTCATAGCTACAACCCTCGTCCTTTTCATAGACTGACATTATATCTCTTAGCGAATCGCTCACCATTTCTACTTTGATGTTCTGAAAGTCTTCACCGATTTTGGAGTACGCAGATAGGTATCTATTATAATTTACATAATTTTTTAATCTTGTACTTGTTGAGAGCTTGTTCGTTAAACTGGTTACGCTTAACCTTAAAATTTTTTCTAGACCTTGGAGATTCTTCAGCATCGGCCTTCATTACGAATCCTTCCAGCGGACACTCTGCATAGGCACTGGGATACGTTTCAACTTTTTCGTACAGATCGCCTATCGTTTGGTACTCTAAATCTAAGATTGGTACTTGGGGTAGCTTCACTCGCTAGAAAATGTTTACGGCATCGCTATACTTCATAAAGGTATCTGAATCCAGTTGGTAGATATCGAAAGCTCGAAAAAAGACCGCATTGCTACCGAATACGGCTTCGGATTCAAAATTGTGATAGGGTATTCTCTTGATGTGGCTTCCGAATACTTCTCAAAAAATGATAAAATTGTCATGTAAAATGTCTTTGATAAGCCGTACCTTTTCCGACAGCGGTTCCAAGATTTCGTCCAAGTTAAAAACGCGTGTCTTTTCATCTAGCACTACGTTTCTAGATTGTATCCTGAACGTATTCTTCACGTAGCCAATACCAATATTAGAGCCATCCAATTTTTCGGTAGCTATTAAAGGTATGCCCGAATAAATTTGGCTTGTGATCTCGTGGTACTTGATAAGGGCCATCGTGAAAAGGGGAATAGATTAGAAACAGGAGCGTATTATCTGGGCAGACATAAACTAGAAACAATCTAATAAGCTTGTTCAATAAACAGGCTAGGCAAGAGAAGAAGACAGAATGAATGTAGCTTGAGTACGGAGCCGCTATTTATACAAAATATATAGCAACCAACCAACCAACTGTGAAAAAAAAAAAAAAATCACATTTGGTTGGTTGGTTGCTAAAGTTATATTTCACAGTTGGGTTTTAAAGTTATATTTCTCAGTTGGTTTCTAAAGCTATATTTCTTTAGCCAATCAAATTCATTGTAGATGGCGCTGTAGTATATATTATAGTATATATATATAGTATATCTATTTGGGTGGGTGGGAGTGGAATTTATTTCTTCTACTGTAAGGTCATGCATAAACTAGCTCCTGATGTCTAAACCCATTTCCTTTAAAATAGTATGGGATAGCGTTATTTATACAATATTGGCTTTGAAAACAAGCTTTTATAAACTTTTGTCTGACAAATGACAAGATATTGCAGGTTTTCATGAAATCAGAATAGATCATGGGCTTTTATAGAAAAATCTAACTATCTAAAGTCAATCAATGTACATCTTATTCAAAAGACATTACGAGGCATATTGACTAGACGACCGTTGCTGGCAAATGTCGAGACACAATGAGGGTGTAGTCATGTTAGCCATAGTAAATATAGACAAGCTTCAAGGTTTCAAGGGTGGGCGTGGCACCTGAAAAAAAAAAAAAAAATCCATGGGTGGGCGTGGCACCTAAATTTTTTTTTCATGGGTGGGCGTGGCACCTGAAAAAAAATTTTTTCAAGGGTGGGCGTGGCTCCTCTATATATAGTATCGCTGACGTGCCACTTCATCATTCTATCTCAACCTTTGCCAGCAACGGTCATATCTCCAATCTGTTTGAAATTTTTATAAAATTAGTCCGATAAAATTCTTCTAGAACAAATCTGTTGGCAGGATATTATGTAACCCATTTCTTCATGAACAGGACGTGATAAAGATTTTTATAGCATTAATTTGTCGTCGCCGATAGCAACAGGACATCCTCTCTAAGCGATAATCTATAAAAGGTCATCCGGTCGAGCCTTTTATAGTATTACTTTTGTCGCTTATCAGATGTCATGCATCTGCTCGCCAGAGTATAAATACCGGCCTCTCACCTCAGCTTATTCATTCTGGCCCTCTGCTTTTTGAAATGGCTACTCTTTCTTTCGACTGTCTGACTGATGAACGTATTGACTGCGAATATACCATAATACCGCGTTGGAAAGTATTAAACACCCCTCGCGTCTCTTGTGAGCTTATATGCAACTACGACCGATCCATGACTATGCCAGCTCCAATTTCCAAACCAGCACCTAAAACAACTCCAGCTCTCATTTCCAAACCAGCACTTAAGCCAGCTCCAGTTCTAATTTCTAAACCAGCACTCATTTCTAACCCAGCTCCAGTTCTAATTTCTAAGCCAGCTCCAGCACCTAAACCAACCCCAGTTCTCATGTCTAAACCAGCACCTAAGCCAGCTCCAGTTTCCACTCCAATTTCCAACTCAGAGAAAATCTATGTTAAAGTGCCAATCCCAATAAGTCCGCTGCCGAAATCTCCAGAAGACCCGTCTAAAGTATCAACTTATCGTACCTGGAAGCCTCCACCAAAAATTGATTTCGTGAGACGGCCTAAATTAAAAACTGCTGGATTCGAAGATACGAGAATTCGAAGACGGCAGGGCATAGTCGTTCTCAAGTCAAACGTCGATCTAAGAGATGGCAAATGTTACAGCCTCATAAAAACAGAGGTCAGAAAAAATTACAGTTGGGTTTAAACCCAAACGATTTATAAAAAAATCGGGTCGAACGAAGTGTTTCATGGCAGATTTCTGTCTTTGACACTTCGTTCGACCCGTTTTTTTGTAACAAATATATTGCCAATATTGGATGCGTACCGATCTGTACTTTAAGATTTTGAATGTATAAATGAAGTCTTGGAAATATAAATTTATATAGGGATGCTATAAAAAATTTTATAGACGCTGAAACAGATAAACATTGCTGGATATATATAGGTTAGCTAGAGTCAATCAATCAATCAACCAACCTTGGAATTTTTTTTTTCAAGGTTGGTTGATTGGTTGATTGACTCTAGCTAACCTATATATATCATGCTAAAGTATCTACATTATCATTGTCCAGCAATACTTATCTGTTTCAGCGTCTATAAAATCTTTACCGCATCCGTGTTCAGCGACATCTATAATAGACTTATCGTAGAAAATGAGTTATGCAATATCCTACATCCTGCATCAGCGACAATAATTCTATAAAAAGCCTTATATCATCCTGTTTTCGTAGAAATGACTTATGCAATATCCTGCATCCTGCCTTCAGATTGACTATATAAGCTATGGAGCACTCTGATGAACCGATATAAAAGGCCCCCCAGCGAAGCCAACAGAGTCAACGCTGACGTGCGAATTGGTTTCAAGTGCCCCAACAATCAGTTTCTTGTAAAATCATATTTTACGTTTGGCCAGCGAATCGTCGGAGAAGGATGCGCCCATATCGTACAGACGTTGAACGTGCCATTGCTGTTCTTTGTGAGGCGTCCTGGAGAGACTCGAGTCAGAGCGGACAGCAGATACTTCTCTGGCGATAAACTTCATTACTACGACCGTTTCATACTGATAGCCGACACCAGTTACAAGGTGCCTGCTGGGACTACCTATATTCTGTTTACGACTCAAAAAAACTTCTTCAGTTTGGACATTGTGCCAGAGAGTTTAGAGTTGGATTTCGAAACCAAAATCCTTTGGTAGAACGAATAACGAAATTAGATGGAATGTACGACTTACCCATACCAACGCCCATGATAGGTCATATAGATGATGAAGAAGACTCCCCCGTGGAAATGAGTACGGAAGCTATTCAAACGTCTCCCAGAATCACATCTAAATATTTTGATATCTCAAAGCCAACCTCTCCAATCTCAGAGCCGTCCCAAGAGCCAGAGATCTATTTGCCAGAATCATCTCAAGAGTCGTCCCAAGAACCAGAGATTTATTTGCCAACGAACCCTCCTGTCGTGTTGGACAGAAAAATAATAATTGTAACTACAAACTTTGCAGACCAATACAAGTGTCTGATTTGGAAGGAATCGAGAGACCCCCCCGACAATAACTTTGTACGCCCCTACGGACCTAATCTATCTGGACTTGACCTGAGAATTGCATCGGTAAAACGTAAGGCCGAATGCCAAACCAAGCGTACAAAGAAATTTAAGCCATCTTTCAAAGACACGGCCACGAATACAGAACCTGAGCCAATGTTTAAACGCCCACTACCCGTTGGAGATCCTGAGCCAGTTTTTAAACGTCCAGCGGTGCAGCCTGTTGAAATTGAAAATACTGGTCCTGTTGAACTTGAAAATTCAGCGGTCCAGCCTAATCCTATTGAAAATCCAGCGGTCCAGCCTGATCCTATTGAAAATCCAGAGTATTTTTATGGATGGGACCCAACAGGGCCTACTATTGAAAGCTCAGCGGTACAACCTGAACTCCATTATCTAGATAAAATATTATGCATGCCTTTATCCACGCAGCCTGATACACTAGACTCGTTAATGGACGATCTTATGACGCCAGGCACTATGCAGTATACGATGGATGACGGACCGCTGGTAGAAGAGACTCAATACCCTCAGTTCGAAATGCCAGGATTTGTCATGATGACTTATCTTTACAATGGAAGCCTCGTTTGACCCATTTTTTTTAAATCAAAATGTTACCAATATTGGTACTGTAAAAAAAAGAACTTGTAAAATTTTATCAGAACAATAAAAATATTTAAAAAAATTGGGTCAAACGAAGCTTCCTTATGTCTAGATTTGTCAGTATGACTTATCTTGACGATGGGAGCTTCGTTTGACCCATTTTTTTTAAATCAAAATGCTACCAATATTGGATTTGTAAAAAAATAACTTATAAAATTTATCAGATTAATTAGAAAGTGACACATGACAATACTTTATAAAAATCCATCTAAGTCACATTGAAGAAACCAACCAACCAACTGTGAAAAAAAAAAATTCACAGTTGGTTGGTTGGTTTCTTTCAAGTTTGTTGGTTAGTTAATATATATATATTTTCTCATTTATCAAGATTAGCTTTTCAATTTAATCCTGACCTTTTTCGCGTTTGTCCAGATGTTAAGTTTCAAAAGTCTCGCGCTTCAGCTATAGCCTCGATAGAATGGTGAAACATTATTCAATCCAAATGCTAGGCCTTCTCATTTTAAATGAAACCTGTTAATTTTGATCGCTTGGCCATCCAAGAGGCCTTCATGAAAATTGAGTCAAGCATCCCACAACAGGATAAGTATAGTTTAAACGTGGATCAGCTATGCAAGAGGCCATGATAAAATTGAGTCCAGCTGAGCGTTGCCTGTATCTGAAACATGTCAAAGCGAAGACATATCAATTTGACATGGCAATTGAAAACGGGGCAACGCTTAGCAGGAAACATTCAAACTTGAAACGAGTCATGACAAACGTAACTATTGAATTGTAGATGCTGAGCCATGCTTAACAGTAGCAGCCTGTTCGATTTCCACCATACAGTCATATTCGATTCCAAACATAATCGAACTCCGCACTCAATGACACTTTCTATTTAACTCTGTTTTCATCTCAACTTTACTTTTTTCTGTTCAACGGGTACGAACCTCTCAACTCTACTCGAACAGAAACGAAAAAAGAACAGTTTATTCTTTTTCATCCGCATGGTAGCTTGCATGCTATCTTTCGCATTCTTATTTTCGCAGTTATTACTTTACATTATTATTGTTTATTACTAAATCGCAATGATTTATCGCACCTTATGTTCTTCACGCATATTTAATTCTGTGTATTGTTTGTTAAATATAGTTTTCGTTTGTGAAAGAAAAATATAAGTGTTCATTATTGTCTTCACATCACATTACATAACATTTTCTGGAGGCACCGGCAAGATGTTCTGTGTGAATTTTGGTTAGCTTACAAATTTGGAAGTCCAAGCGCAGCTATTAAGGAATAAAACAGATAAGTACTTATTTTCCTATTTTACAAGTTTGACTTTGGTTTTTCGCATTACTCTATTACGTAGTAATGGCAAGCAAAAAGAACAATGACGATGACAGTAATGAAACTGTCGCTTTAGAAGATGCTGAAAAAATAGCAAAACATTATCGAGGCAGAGCGAAATCTGCGCTTACTAGAATTATGAATTTCATAAATAATGAAAATCAAATTTTTCAAAAACATGATCTTTTAAATAAACTTGAAAAGATTGAAATTATTTATTCTGATTTTGATAAAGCCGATTCTGAATTACCTGATGAAATTTCAAAAATAGAAGAATTCGAGATAAAATATTATGAAACCAAAGCCAAGCTTCAACAAAAACTTGTAAATTTATCTGTAAATTTGCAATCTGATGGTTTAAATTTTCAAAATCCTACCTTTAATACAAATGCTATATACAGTAATTTTCGTTTGCCAAAATTAAATATTTGTCCGTTTAACGGTAATTATAAAGATTGGATGTCTTTTAAGGATTTGTATATATCATTAGTTCATGAAAATGTTAATTTATGTAATGTACAAAAATTTCAATACCTAAAGGGTTTATTAAAAGACGAACCGGCTTCTATTATTAAACACATTCCAATATCTGAGAATAGTTATCTAGAAGCCTGGGAAAAATTACTTACTAGGTATGATAAGAAAAAACAAATTATTTCTGCACTTATTAAAACCTTTATGGATCAACCAACTGTAATTCATGCTAATGCATATAACTTACGTAAGATAGCAGATACTTCGGATGAAGTAATTAGGGGATTAAAAACTATTGACACTAAAGCTACTGAAAGAGATGTATGGTTAATTTATATTTTATTACAAAAACTTGACCATAAATCACGTGAAGAATGAGCACAATATTCTGCAAAAATTGATTTTCCTACCTTAGAGATATTTTTACAATTTATTAATGATAAATGTGCATCTATGGAATTATGTAATGAAAATGAGAGTAAAGAGAATGAGTATAAACAAAATAAGGATAAACAATTTAAGTTATCTAAGTTTCATTCTAACGTTAATTACAAATGTATTTTATGTAAAAACAATAATCATTTCTTGTTCAAATGCTTTAAATTTAAAGAACTTCCTGTTAAGGATAGAAAACAATTTGTTAGAAAGAACTCATTATGCAGCAATTGTTTATCTAATAAACACTCTATCGCTCAATGTAATTCCACTTATACCTGTCATTTTTGTAATGCAAAACATCATTCTAGTATATGCGATAATAATTTGAAAACTTATACAGCTTCGGCTTCATCTGCTGGTAATAATTTTGAAAACTCTGAGAATCGTACAGAGCCACCTGGCATATCTCAATTCCAAACAAGTACTCATAACCATTCTATGCAAACATCTTTCGCTTTACTTCCTACAGCTAGCGCTTATATTTATGATTCAATGGGTCAGAGACATGTGCTAAAAATTTTATGCGATTCAGGCTCTGAAAGTTCTTTTATCACTGAATCATGTATGAGTATTTTAGGTTATGAGATAAAAAATGCAAGATTTCCCGTCAAAGGGTTAGCAAATTCAAAGATTGCAATAACTAAAGGTTATACAGACATTAATTTAATTTCCATTCACGATTCCGATGTCAAGTTATCCATGCGAGTTTTTATATTAGATAAATTAACATCTCCATTGCCATCAGAGAAAATAAACAAGGAACATTTTTCGCATTTAAAAAATATGCAACTGGCCGATCCCAAATTTGAAATTCCAAGTAAAATTGATATGATTTTGGGATCTGATAATTTATTTTCTATTTTACTTCCTGGTCAAACAATTTGTACTGAGAATGGTTTAATTGCTCAAAATTCAATTTTTGGTTTTCTCGTATCCGGAAAATTACCTGAATCTCAGACAAAATCTAATTCGATTTCAAATTTACATATTTACGAAACTAATACTGATAGTGAGTTAAAACGTTTTTGGGAATTAGAAGAAGTTTTTAATCCAAGTGAGATGTTACTTTCACCCGAGGAACAGTTTGTGGAGTCACATTTTCAGGAAAATTATTCAATTAATCCAGAAGGCCGTTTTGTGGTGAAACTACCATTTTATAAATGCAAATCTGAATTATGCAATACAAAACCCGCTGCACTTTCCCGATTATATGCAATGGAGAGGAAATTTTCTGAAAATCCGGAATTCGAACAACAATATAAAGATTTTTTATATGAATACGAACAATTAGGACACATGGAGGTAATTACTCAGAATTCACTAAATATTTCTCAAAGGGAACAATATTTCCTACCTCATCACGCAGTTATTAAACCTTCTAGCACTACCACTAAATTAAGAGTCGTTTTTGACGGTTCCTGTAAAACTTCTGATGGTAAATCATTAAATTCAGTTTTAGGTGTTGACCCTATATTACAACGAGACATTTTTGAGATCTTACTTAATTTTCGATTACCGGAGATAGTTTTTTCTGCAGACGTGGAGAAAATGTACCGCCAGGTATTAATTTCTGAGGACGATCAAAATTATCAAAAAATCCTTTGGAGATACAACCCCAATGAGGAAATAAAGGAATATAAATTGAAGACTGTTACATATGGCCTTGCTCCAGCATCCTTTTTGGCCACTAGGTGCATTAAGCAAATCGCTCTAGATTATAATCAAAATACACACGTCTCGCGTACTTTGTTAAAAGATATATATATGGATGACTTGATATCTGGTTCAAACTCAGTTAATAGCGCAATATCAATTGCTAAGGAAACTGCTAATGTTTTGGAAGAACATGGGTTTCATTTGAAAAAGTGGAATTCCAATTCGAATGAATTCCTTGCGGAATTTCGAGAAAATTGCATCACAGATACAGACTTTAAAATAATACCAAACAACAATAAAAGTTCTAAAGTTCTAGGGCTTTACTGGAACTCTTTAGCAGATACATTTATTTTCAAAACCGCACTTACTCTCAAACCACCACTAACAAAAAAACGCATTTTGTCTGAATCCGCACGCATTTTTGATCCTCTAGGGTTAATTTCACCTTGTACAGTAGTGTTAAAAATATTTTATCAAAAGCTATGGTTAACAAAAGGAGACTGGGATTCTCCTATTCCGCAACAATTTGAAGAGGAGCTCATTAAATATGAGAATTCATTCAATAAAATTAGCCAATTTTCTGTTCCTAGATGCGTCACGCTTTCATCCGATAGTACATTTGAATTACATGGTTTCAGCGATGCATCAACACATGCTTACGCCGCTGCAATCTATTGTCGACAGACTCATGATAACAAATCAAAAGTCTCACTCTTAGTTGCCAAAACTAAAGTAGCTCCTATCAAGCAAATTTCCGTTCCCAAATTGGAACTTTGTGGTGCTCATTTATTATCTAAGTTATTTTCTTCAGTCATAAAAATATTAGAAAATTATAACTTTGACATTTACGCATGGACAGATTCAACAGTTGTTCTTTTTTGGTTATCCGCACATCCACGTAAGAGGAAAACTTTTGTTGCAAATAGAACGTCACAAATATTAGATGTTCTTCCCACAAAACATTGGAGACACGTTCCATCTAAAGAAAACCCCGCTGATATCGCTTCTCGGGGCATAGATCCTAAAAGTTTACCTGAATGCAACTTGTGGTGGAATGGCCCAAGTTGGCTATTTTTGGATCCTACACATTGGCCAAATGACGCGCCTAAGTCCAAGGAAATCGAAGATCAAATTTCGGCTGAAAAGAAAGCTGATCCCATTTTGTCTTACCATATTGATACATCTAATGATCTTTATGATCAACTATTCAATAAATTTTCTTCATTTTTTAAAATCAAACGCATTCTGGCATATTGCCTAAGATTCATAAATAACTGCAAGTCAGCAAGTAAAGTTCATGTCTCAACAGATGATTCTTACTCCCCTCTTACATGTAGGGAAGCTAAACACGCCGAAGAGAACATCATTCGATGGGTACAAAATAAATACTTTCACGAAGACTTAAAACACATCAAGAATCAAAACATTTTGTCTAGAAAAAGTCCTTTACACTCTCTACATCCATTCATTGACCAGAACGGTCTGTTACGGGTGGGAGGTCGCTTATAAAACGCCCAATTATCATTTAACGAAAAGCATCCGGTAATATTGCCGTCTAAACACAAACTGAGCGACCTTATTATACAAGAGAAACATATTGCACACTTGCATGCAGGACCATCATTGTTATCCCACATTATAAAACAGGCATATTGGATCATTGGTGGAAAAAGATTAATCAATAAGCTTGTTAATAAATGCTTGAAATGCTTCCGTTTCAAAGCTACTTCTACACCCCAGCTCATGGGAAACTTACCACCACATCGAGTAAATCTCGAGCGACCTTTCTTTGCATGTGGTGTGGACTATGCTGGTCCAATGTATATAAAATTTAACAAGGGTCGTGGCTCTAAAACAACAAAAGGATACATAGCTTTATTCATTTGCCTTGCTACAAAAGCAGTACACATCGAAGCTGTCAGCGATTTGACGACTGACGCATTTATAGCTGCCTTACGACGTTTCAGTGCTAGACGTGATTCACCTAGTCATATTTACAGTGATAACGCAACCAATTTTATTGGTGCTAAAAGGAAACTCGATGAAATAAAACAAATATTGTCTTTACCAAGATATGAATGCGTAGCACATTATTTAACACAAGCCGCAATAGAGTGGCATTTTATTCCTCCCGCATCACCTCATTTCGGAGGAATTTGGGAAGCTGCAGTACGATCCTGTAAATTTCACATTAAACGAGTAATCGGTGATACACGGTTGACATTTGAGGAACTGAGCACTTTATTAACCCAGATAGAATCCTTATTAAATTCACGTCCTCTCTTTAAAAGTACTGATTCTGATACAGACTCTATTAATGTTCTCACCCCATCACATTTTCTTACAGGTGATGTCATGCTTTCACCTGCAGATGAACCATTATCCTGCAGCAGGAATCTCAAGAACCGATGGCAACATCCTGCAACAAATATCAAGGAAGGAGAACCACAGCTGCTCTCCTTTATCCTGGCCAATTGCTGTTCTTCCTTTATATCAGGACTAGCGCCCTGATAGGGTGGGAGTCATGTTCGATTTCCACCATACAGTCATATTCGATTCCAAACATAATCGAACTCCGCACTCAATGACACTTTCTATTTAACTCTGTTTTCATCTCAACTTTACTTTTTTCTGTTCAACGGGTACGAACATCTCAACTCTACTCGAACAGAAACCAAAAAAGAACAGTTTATTCTTTTTCATCCGCATGGTAGCTTGCATGCTATCTTTCGCATTCTTATTTTCGCAGTTATTACTTTACATTATTATTGTTTATTACTAAATCGCAATGATTTATCGCACCTTATGTTCTTCACTCATATTTAATTCTGTGTATTGTTTGTTAAATATAGTTTTCGTTTGTGAAAGAAAAATATAAGTGTTCATTATTGTCTTCACATCACATTACATAACACAGCCCATATTATAAAAATAGTATTAACTAGATCCAATGACAAAGCGTAGAAAGACAAATGAAAAGCTTAAAAAGTAGCGGCCCGTGTCCAAATGCTAGTCTATGGCATCATTTTAAATGAAACATGCTAATATTGATCGCGTGGCCATCCAAGAGGCCTTGATAGAACCGGCTGAGTGCTATCTGAAACAGGACAAATCAATAGGTACGCTTGAAATCTGAAAGACGTAGAGAGTAGCAGCCTATATTGTAAAAATTTAAAATTATAAACTTCAAAAGTGGATATATGTAGGAAGGGTTAAATTGCAAAGTCACACGACCAACAAACTAACTAACCAACAAACTTGAAATGAACCAACCACCCTTGAAAAAAAAAAAAATTTTTTTTTTTTTCATAGTTGGTTGGTTGGTTTATTTCAAGAGTGGGTGTGGTCATGTGACTAGTAAAAACTATCGGTCGGAGCAAAAGTGGTATAACAGAGATTAATTTCGGAGCTAAAAAGAAGAACTCAAATTGTCTCCCCAACTGGCTGAACCCAGATTAGGTATTTTTTGCTTAAAATCTTAGCTGACTGGAGTTTGGTTATTGATAAAATAAATTAGCAGATTTTTCTAAGGCCCAAATGAAATTCTTTTAAACTATTTCTGGCAGACGAGAATTTTATTAAGAATTTGAGTTGCACAACTACAAGCCCTTTCGTGTAGTTTTTGACTCCATGACGTCACGACAAGATTTTTACTGAGTCGATACACTGAGTCGATACACAGGTCACATGCGAAAGTGTATATTCTTCAAATTGGGAGGCAGCGTATATATATCTCTTCAAATTGCCAAAAAAAAGACACAATGACGGTTTGGGAGCCATCATTTATATAGACACGAAAAAAACCCAACCTACTATGACATTGCTGGACAATGATAGTGTAGATACTTTAGCATGATATATATAGGCTAGCTAGAGTCAATCAACCAATCAACCAACCTTGAGATAGAATTTTTTTTTTCAAGGTTGGTTGATTGGTTGATTATATTTTGCCTATATATACTGTCCCAAATTTAGTTTTGCCATTCATCTTCTGCCATGCCTTCCGGTCCCAATTTGAAGAGATATACAAACGCTCTCGCATGTGACAGAACTCCGTTTTCCTGTCCGCGCTGCCAGGTTCTCGTCTTGCC
This sequence comes from Salticus scenicus, assembly GCA_963930645.1. NCBI lineage: Eukaryota > Metazoa > Arthropoda > Arachnida > Araneae > Salticidae > Salticus > Salticus scenicus. The sequence goes on along the minus strand of OZ005660.1, from coordinate 221,477,207 downwards.
CAAAGATTATGAAAGGCATTGTAAGAATGAAATCGGCTTGAACCCCCGAAGATGCTGCGTTTGGTGCGAGGGCCGATACACATTCGAAAGCGGGGGTAAGAACGGCGCCGCTGATCATTTGCTGGAATGCTTTAGAAATTTTAGATTTAGGATGCCTGAACCTGAGCCTGAGCCAATTGAAGTGGGTCCTGCTGATGAAGAAGATCCTGCTGACGAAGAAGGTCAGTACGAATTTTTCGATTTCAGTCCATTGTGCGAAAAAGAAGATTTTTTCGATCATACGCGTCTCTTTATGGACGACTGGGCCTACGAACCCGTCTGGCCGATCGATTTAGAGCCTCCACTCGTACCGTTTGAAGACGAGACGCTGAATTTGGCCGCCTCTTGCGTGCTGAGATATCTTCAAGGCAACCTAGCGTTCATCCACGTCATGGTGCGAGCCGTAGCCTATAGAGATTTTATAAGATTCATGGATAGGGACGACGGCTTGACCCAGACCATGCCATTTTCTTGCTGGTGCGACGGCGGCAGGGACCTAATCCCAAATTCAGGCAGCATAGGCACATGGTCGTGGTGACCCCTTCAGAAGATCGTTTTCATAAGAACGTGTGGTGTAAGATCAGGCCCGACGAGCGACCGTATGTCGGTTACAGATGCCTGAAAAACAAATCCATAGAGACCGTCTGGCATTTGGTCAATACTCTGGGATATCTCAGCCGCCGCCGTTCTAGCTGTAATTTTTCGTTCGAAGACCGTAAAGGGGCTGGTAACATGAACCATTTTTACATCCAAGAGACGCTGTCCAAAGACTACAGGCTGGTCTTGGCTACGCTCTGGAACGGAGGCATCCTGAAACTCATAACCCAGAACTATGCCAACATACATCCCGATAGATTGCTCAGAGTTCCAATGGCGTTCGTCAACGGAAAATATCAAATCAGAATCAAACATTTGCCAGACATAAGATTGAAACTGGTACTGCCCGTATCGAGAAATTTCAAGTCGGCTAGTAGGCGTACCCAATACGTCTTGCATCTGAACAACGAAAAAAAGATGTTTTTTACGCCAGGCACGCAGACCGAACAAGATTACAGGCTGTTTTAAGAAGTCGTGAAAGAAGATTATTGGGAGCCTAGCAGGCTTCAACAGATGTGTTTTCAATGCGTGATGCCCGTATTGGGACGTTGCAAAGGGATAGAAGCCGAAATGAAAAATATGAAAGAGATTTACGAAAAAAATATCAGGGAAACGAGAGAAACTCTGCAAGACGAAATCAAAGCGCTACAGGCTGATAGAATACGCTTGTGGGAAATTATTTATAATTTACACGTGAACGAAATTGCTAGCCTGAAAGAGGAAATGGCCAGCCTGAAAACAGAAATGGCTAGTTTGAAAGCGGAAAATGATAGTTTAAAACAAAGATTGTCCAAGTACGAACAAATCTAAACAGTGTATCGACTCAGTGTATCGACTCAGGTCGTGGGGGTCAATAACCTCTTCCTTGGGGTCAAGGTCAACACTCTCTAAGCGGCCTAACGAAAGCCAGACGATCTGAAGCTTGGACGAGCCCAAAACGTAGTACCGAGACGGATCTGACTTTAAATGAGACGCTCTCTTCTTCTAAACCAAAGCACTACACGAAAGGGCTTGTAGTTGTGCAACTCAAATTCTTAATAAAATTCTCGTCTGCCAGAAATAGTTTAAAAGAATTTCATTTGGGCCTTAGAAAAATCTGCTAATTTATTTTATCAATAACCAAACTCAAGTCAGCTAAGATTTCAAGCAAAAAATACCTAATCTGGGTTGAGCCAGTTGGGGAGACAATTTGAGTTCTTCTTTTTAGCTCCGAAATTAATCTCCGTTATACCACTTTTGCTCCGACCGATAGTTTTTACTAGTCACATGACCACACCCACTCTTGAAATAAACCAACCAACCAACTATGAAAAAAAAAAAAAAAATTTTTTTTTTTCAAGGTTGGTTGGTTCATTTCAAGTTTGTTGTTTAGTTAGTTTGTTGGTCGTGTGACTTTGCAATTTAACCCTTCCTACATATATCCACTTTTGAAGTTTATAATTTTAAATTTTTACAATATAGGCTGCTACTCTCTACGTCTTTCAGATTTCAAGCGTACCTATTGATTTGTCCTGTTTCAGATAGCACTCAGCCGGTTCTATCAAGGCCTCTTGGATGGCCACGCGATCAATATTAGCATGTTTCATTTAAAATGATGCCATAGACTAGCATTTGGACACGGGCCGCTACTTTTTAAGCTTTTCATTTGTCTTTCTACGCTTTGTCATTGGATCTAGTTAATACTATTTTTATAATATGGGCTGCTACTGTTAAGCATGGCTCAGCATCTACAATTCAATAGTTACGTTTGTCATGACTCGTTTCAAGTTTGAATGTTTCCTGCTAAGCGTTGCCCCGTTTTCAATTGCCATGTCAAATCGATATGTCTTCGCTTTGACATGTTTCAGATACAGGCAACGCTCAGCTGCACTCAATTTTATCATGGCCTCTTGCATAGCTGATCCACGTTTAAACTATACTTTGTCCTGTTTTGGGATGCTTGACTCAATTTTCATGAAGGCCTCTTGGATGGCCAAGCGATCAAAATTAACAGGTTTCATTTAAAATGAGAAGGCTTAGCATTTGGATTGAATAATGTTTCACCATTCTATCGAGGCTATAGCTGAAGCGCGAGACTTTTGAAACTTAACATCTGGACAAACGCGAAAAAGGTCAGGATTAAATTGAAAAGCTAATCTTGATAAATGAGAAAATATATATATATTAACTAACCAACAAACTTGTAAGAAACCAACCAACCAACTGTGATTTTTTTTTTCACAGTTGGTTGGTTGGTTTCTTCAATGTGACTTAGATGGATTTTTATAAAGTATTGTCATGTGTCACTTTCTAATTAATCTGATAAATTTTATAAGTTATTTTTTTACAAATCCAATATTGGTAGCATTTTGATTTAAAAAAAATGGGTCAAACGAAGCTCCCATCGTCAAGATAAGTCATACTGACAAATCTAGACATAAGGAAGCTTCGTTTGACCCAATTTTTTTAAATATTTTTATTGTTCTGATAAAATTTTACAAGTTCTTTTTTTTACAGTACCAATATTGGTAACATTTTGATTTAAAAAAAATGGGTCAAACGAGGCTTCCATCGTAAAGATAAGTCATCATGACAAATCTAAACATGAGGAAGCCTCGTTTGACCCAAATTTTTTAAATTTTACATATTTTTTAAATATTGGTAGATTTAAAAAAAAATGGGTCAAACGAGGTCGTAAAGATCATGACAAATCTAAACATGCCTCGTTTGACCCAAATTTTTTAAATTTTACATATTTTTAAATAAAGTCTGGCAGTTGAAATCCTGGCATTTCGAACTGAGGGTATTGAGTCTCTTCTACCAGCGGTCCGTCATCCATCGTATACTGCATAGTGCCTGGCGTCATAAGATCGCCCATTAACGAGTCTAATGTATCAGGCTGCGTGGATAAAGGCATGCATAATATTTTATCTAGATCATAGAGTTCAGGTTGTACCGCTGAGCTTTCAATAGTAGGCCCTGTTGGGTCCCATCCATAAAAATACTCTGGATTTTCAATAGGATCAGGCTGGACCGCTGGATTTTCAATAGGCTGGACCGCTGGATTTTCAATAGGATTAGGCTGGACCGCTGAATTTTCAAGTTCAACAGGACCAGGATTTTCAATTTCAACAGGCTGCACCGCTGGACGTTTAAAAACTGGCTCAGGATCTCCAACAGGTAGTGGGCGTTTAAACATTGGCTCAGGTTCTGTATTCGTGGCCGTGTCTTTGAAAGATGGCTTAAATTTCTTTGTACGCTTGGTTTGGCATTCGGCCTTACGTTTTACCGATGCAATTCTCAGGTCAAGTCCAGGTAGATCAGGTCCGTAGGGGCGTACAAAGTTATTGACGGGGGGGGTCTCTCGATTCCTTCCAAATCAGAGACTTGTATTGGTCTGCAAAGTTTGTAGTTACAATTATTATTTTTCTGTCCAACACGACAGGAGTGTTCGTTGGCAAATAAATCTCTGGTTCTTGGGACGACTCTTGAGATGATTCTGGCAAATAGATCTCTGGCTCTTGGGACGGCTCTGAGATTGGAGAGGTTGGCTTTGAGATATCAAAATATTTAGATGTGATTCTGGGAGACGATTGAATAGCTTCCGTACTCATTTCCACGTGGGAGTCTTCTTCATCATCTATATGACCTATCATGGGCGTTGGTACGGGTACATTCCATCTATTTTCGTTATTCGTTCTACCGAAGGATTTTTGGTTTCGAAATCCAACTCTAAACTCTTTGGCACAATGTCCAAACTGAAGAAGTTTTTTTGAGTCGTAAACAGAATATAGGTAGTCCCAGCAGGCACCTTGTAACTGGAGTCGGCTATCAGTATGAAACGGTCGTAGTAATGAAGTTTATCGCCAGAGAAGTATCTGCTGTCCGCTCTGACTCGAGTCTCGCCAGTACGCCTCACATAGAACAGCAATGGCAAGTTCAACGTCTGTATGATATGGGCGCATCTTTCTCCGACGATTCGCTGGCCAAACGTAAAATATGATTTTACAAGAAACTGATTGTTGGGGCACTTGAAACCAATTCGCACGTCAGCGTTGACTCTGTTGGCTTCGCTGGGGGGTCTTTTATATCGGTTCATCAGAGTGCTCCATTTAATCTCCTGAGGTCTCAGCGGATAGTTTGTCTTGGCCTCTCTGCTTATTGTTGGAATCGCATTCATAATCTTGTCAGTCAGAGTACGTTTTTTAAATTCAATCTTCAAATTGGTCGTCATGTAGAGACAAAAGACATGGATCTTGCCTTCATCCATCATGGTTTGAAAGTGTGGATACTCTTCCAACTTTTTAACAGAAGTCGAAAGTTTTTTGGAAACAACTCGATGACTCCAAAACGGTTTCGCAGCGGGTTAGCCGCTTTAAGTTTCTTCAGAGAGCATTGATTCTTATACATATTGGCAGTTCAAAGCTCCGAAGAGAGAATGGCTATTCGATCGAATGTCAGAGCTAATATAGTCAATCTGAAGGCAGGATGCAGGATATTGCATAAGTCATTTCTACGAAAACAGGATGAGATAAGGCTTTTTGTAGAATTATTGTCGCTGATGCAGGATGTAGGATATTGCATAACTCATTTTCTACGATAAGTCTATTATAGATGTCGCTGAACACGGGGTAAAGATTTTATAGACGCTGAAACAGATAAGTATTGCTGGACAATGATAATGTAGATACTTTAGCATGATATATATAGGTTAGCTAGAGTCAATCAACCAATCAACCAACCTTGAAAAAAAAATCCCAAGGTTGGTTGATTGGTTGATTGACTCTAGCTAACCTATATATATCCAGCAATTTTTATCTGTTTTAGCGTCTATAAAAATTTTTATAGCATCCCTATATAAATTTATATTTCCAAGATTTCATTTATCCATTCAAAATCTTAAAGTACAAATCGGTACGCATCCATTATTGGCAATATATTTGTTACAAAAAAACGGGTCGAACGAAGTATCAAAGACCGAAATCTGCCATGAGACACTTCGTTCGACCCGATTTTTTTATAAATCGTTTGGGTTTAAACCCAACTGTAATTTTTTCTGGCCTCTGTTTTTATGAGGCTGTAACATTTGCCATCTCTTAGATCGACGTTTGACTTGAGAACGACTATGCCCTGCCGTCTTCGAATTCTCGGATCTTCGAATCCAGCAGTTTTTAATTTAGGCCGTCTCACGAAATCAATTTTTGGTGGAGGCTTCCAGGTACGATAAGTTGATACTTTAGACGGGTCTTCTGGAGATTTCGGCAGCGGACTTATTAGGATTGGCACTTTAACATAGATTTTCTCTGAGTTGGAAATTGGAGTGGAAACTGGAGCTGGTTTAGAAATTAGTTCTGGATTGGAAACTGGAGCTGGTTTAGAAATTAGAATTGGGGCTGGCTTAGGTGCTGGTTTAGACATGAGAACTGGGGTTGGTTTAGGTGCTGGAGCTGGCTTAGAAATTAGAACTGGAGCTGGGTTAGAAATGAGTGCTGGTTTAGAAATTAGAACTGGAGCTGGCTTAAGTGCTGGTTTGGAAATGAGAGCTGGAGTTGGTTTAGGTGCTGGTTTGGAAATTGGAGCTGGCATAGTCATGGATCGGTCGTAGTTGCATATAAGCTCACAAGAGACGCGAGGGGTGTTTAATACTTTCCAACGCGGTATTATGGTATATTCGCAGTCATTACGTTCATCAGTCAGAGTCAACGGAAAGCATGTTCATTTTGAAAAACAGAAGGTCAGAATGAATAAGCTGAGGCGAGAGGCCGGCATTTATACTGTGGCTAGCGGATGCATGAGATCTGATAAGCGGTTCTGAGAAACGATAAAAATAATAGTATATAAGGCTCGACAGGATGACTTTTTATAGATTAGAGAGGATTTCCTTTTGCTATCGGGCTTATCTCATCCTGTTTTCGAGGAAACGAGTTACATAATATCCTGCAAACGCAATTAGATTTATTCTAGAAGGTCAGCTAGATAAATATATCTCATCCTGACATCACCTCAAGCGATAAACTAATCCTATAAAAATTTTAAAATTTTGACAGATGCTGTCGAGATAGAATGATGAGGTGGCATGTCAGCAAGCCTATATATAGGTAAACCACACCCACTCTTGAAAAAAAAAAAATATTTTACACAGTCACCAGCAATACTTTTCGAGCATATTTAACCCTTTTAAAATTTCAAACGACAGCTACTATGCCAAGTACCGCAAAGCTGGGGAACTCTACGCCTTTACGCATCTAAAGGTCTATCAGACAGTCACCAGCAATAAGTTTCGAGCAACTTCACCCTTTTATAAACTATTTATCTTTCAATCTAAATGTATAAAGAAACAATCATTAAACGACTTACCTCTGTCATGACTAGACGACTGTTGCTGGTCAAATACAATGACGGATGTTAGCGAGCATATATATATATATAGTATGCAACCAACCAACCAACTGTGGGAAAAAAAATACAGTTGGTTGGTTGGTTGCTAAAGTCCATTAACATTTATCTCGGACTTTACTAAACTGTTTCAAGGATGATCTACTCATTATTATATTTAATGTCCTGTCGCAACGGATTCTGTTGAGTCGCTATCTGATTCGAAAGCAACAGGTTCTGTAGGTTCTGGATCTGGATCTGCTGCTTCTGAATCTGCACTAGAGATTTGTTCTGCTGCACGCCCAACTCTAATTTGAGCCTGTAAATTTCTTCCTGATACAAGTTATCTATTTTGGAATACAGTACGTCAAATTTCTCAATCTTAGTTTTCAAGAGTGCGATTTCTGCATCCAATTTAGATTGCAAGTCAAACATTTGCAGCTTTACATTTCGGCCTTTGCGTCGTTGTCCAACGGTCCCCACATTTTGTACATGCTGAAGGATGGCTTCAATGAAAGCGTTTATGGATAATATTAGAAACTATCTAATGTAAGAGTCACAGAAACTAAACTGATCTGATACGATTTAATGTTAGGTAGATGAGAGTTTTTAGTAGAAGGTTGATGCTAGAAGAGATTCAGACAGAATGAAGGAATGAAGGTTTGAGTACGGCTATTTATAAAGAATAAATCCAAGCCACGCCCACTCAAAAATTTTTTTTTTTTTTTTTTTTTTTTTTTTTTTTTTTCAAAGTTGGTTGGTTGGTTTATTTCATGTGACCTGAACTTAGATGGACTTTTGTAAAGTATTGTCACTTTCTAATTTCACATTTTTTAATTATACTATAGCGTCTTCATATTTGGACAGTCTCCGTTTAAGCTCAGCATTCTCATTTTTCAGCTGCATTATGACTTCGTCCTGTAGCTCGTTTATCTTATCCCGCAATTTTCTGTTCTCAATCACTGACCGTTTATATTTCGTTTTGATACACGCATTCTCTTCTTTCAGAGACGACACTTCTCTTCGCAAATCCGATATTTTTCTATCGTTCTCGGCTTTGAGAGATAGATATTTCTCTTTCCAAGACGCGTTTTCATTTTTCAATGAAGCCATCTCTTCTGCAAATTGTGTTTTCAAGTCAGCCATCTCTCTCTGCAACTCGACAACTTGTCCCTGCAAAATCTTAATATCGGATTCCAGTTTCCAATTCGCTTCCACGATCGGCCTCGCGTCTCTCAAATAACTCTGGATTTTATTTGGCGGCGTCCATAATTCGTCGCCTACCAGTTCATAGAAACAATTGCCTCTCTCAGCCTGAGCCCTCAACCAGTTTCCATTTCCTTTTTCTAGACGTTCGTCTGGCATTTGAAATGATGTTGCCACAAAAAATTCATGCTTTAGTTAATTTAAAAAAATCTAATTGTTGTACCGATAAGCCGCTTGCACACTTAAATTCATAAAAAATTCCCCTTTCATTTGGTACGAAATCGTAACGATCGGACTAATATTTCTAATTTATTTTCCATTTTTTCTGCTTTTAACTCCGTTAAAATATCTATTTTTATGCAATCGCGGTGAATTCTGAGTAATTAAGATCGCTTTTTGATTAGACATAGGTCTACATTTTAATTAATATCTCCGGAACTAATTAAAATTTTTAAATTCTGTTTTCAATATCAACTCGGAAAGGCTTCTGAGCATCCGTATGTCAAATTTTGTACTTCTGCGTTCAGTAGTGGCTGAACGTATGCATGCACAGACAGAGAGACAGACAGACAGACATCTTCTTTTATTATTATAGATTAGTTGGATATTTATTGAGTAAATATCTTCCTTTGGAATGAAATGCTTATGTTTTCAATCGAATATAGAAGTTTGCCATTTTTTTCCCCTAGAGTTTTGAAATTTAAAATTCAAATTTTTCAGTTTTACAGCAAAAACAACTTAATCTAACGCATGACACGATAACTAATACACATCTATACCTAAACATGGGGATAGAAATCGGGAAATAATTTCCCTTGATTTTTAATAATTTTTTTACAAAAAATACAATGGGCGATTAACATAGGAAATATTTTTCTTGCATCCACGAATAGTCAGTGACGTCACACTTCGCTTGCGAATACACACGTTCCGGAAAATGCACAGGGTCCTGATCTTTCATATAATAACAATCATTATTTTAAATATAAGTGTTTAAATAAATGAATATTATCATAAAATTCTGTTTTGTTATTTACATGAAATTAAATTAAAAAATAAATTAATTAATTAATAATTTAACTAAAAAAATAATAATAATTAAATTATTACCTCCATATCCTTTGATGAAGCGATGTCCATTTCTTCTTTGCGTTGCCAGGGAGAGTTATCTTAGTCGTGCAGTGATTTTAATAAACACCACACAACTTAGACACTCACCAGGCTTTTGCCTTTATTTACATCGTTGTGAGGTGCCTCAGGTTGATGGCTTTCTCCAGTGGGATGGTGGGGTGCCTCAGGTTGTAGACTTGCTGGCTTTAGATATTGAATAATTTTCATCTGATGAAACTTCTTTAAGATGGCGCGTTTCTTTGCAGTCGCTAGTCGAAGTCGCCTCTCCTTTTTTTCGCTTTATAGTCTGCTGTATCTTGTGTTTCAGAGGTAGTCGGAGGTTCAGGCTCACCTTGGTTATCCATCTCTCATTGTTAAAAAAAAATAATAACAAAAATAACTAACTTATAAAATTGTTTTATAAAAAATAAAAAGTCTGAACTTGCACACAATACAAATTTATCACAATAAAATGCAAAAATATGTATTTTTGGAATTAAGACACAAAAGTGTACAATTGTTAACTTACAGTAAAGAAATCAATTAGTAAATTCATTGAAGTTGGAAAAAAAAGAATCAGCAAATTTTGCATATTTGTTAATCATACATTTAAACAAAAAAGTGGAAATTTTAATGAAATAATTTTACATATTTCAGCCACGCACACATTGAAAAAAAAAAAAAAAAAGTTTTATTCCTGGTAGTGCCAAAATATTCATTATTTTGGAAATTGTCAGCAAAAATTACCTCTAACTTCAGCATTTAATTTAGCTGTAAATAAATACAATTTCTTTTTAACAGTAGTGAAATAGACCCATAATTCCCTAATCAACTGCGAAAATATTGCACGTTTCAGAAATTTGATACCAAAAAGCAAATATATAATATAACACTAAAATAATCTTTCATTTCTGGAATTAACTTTGAAAATAGTACAAAATATTGTCACATTTAAAGGCAAAATAATCATGTTATTTCAAAAATTTGCATCAAAGTAAAAATTAAAAACCTTAAAGCAGTAATTTTGTTGATTTTTCAGCAAATTAGCCACATACTTTGGGAAGTTAAAATGATTTTCTACGCCCCCCTCCCCCACACACACACATAAATTTTGGTTAGGGTTTCTCTTTGGATTTACACTGATCTCAGAAACAGCCGACATGGTCTTCAAGGAAGGATTTCAGACTAAAGTCTGAAAACTTTCATGCCTGATTAAATTAAATAAAAATTTAACAGTAGACAAACTTTTCTCACAATCTTGTGGAATGATAAAATTACCCAAATAATGAATTAACATCTTCAAATAAAATAACAGATTTTTTTTTCTTTCTTTCTTTTACTAATTATTTTGTTATACTTTCAGGTTTAACACAGAGAAAAAATAAAATTTTATTCATTTGATATTTTCTATAAATTTGAAGATGCTTCTAGTGTGCAGTATTTCGTTATTTGTGTAATTTGTTAGCTTTGATTGAATTCATGTATAATGTATTTAAAAAGACAATGCAGATACTTTAAAATTCGACTGGCTTGCATTGAAGCAAAAAAAAAAAAAAAAAAAAAAATTAAACTTAACTGTCAACTCATAATTGGATGTAATTTTATAGTTATCAAACTAAAATTTTTAGGTAGAAATAGCCTATAAAATTTGAAAAATGAATAAATTCATTTTTCTAATTTGAGAAAATAAAATAATAGTAGCAATAATCAGTGGCGGATTTAAGGGGGGGGAGCTAGGGGGTTGAAGCTCCCCCCCCCCCCAAAAAAAAAAAAAAAAAAAAAAAACACTGACATTCACAATTGAATATTGCGATTGTAAATTTTTTATAGGTCTAGAATAACACTTTGAAAAATCTTAGCTCCCCACCAAAAGTGAAGTTCGGGATCCGCCACTGGCAATAATAAATCTTTATTGTGCTTTTTCTGAATGTGAACATGAAATTTAAAAACATACATTAGGTAGTGAGTAACTTTCATAATAAAATTCCTCACAGAATATATTATGGTCTTAGGCTTCAGCAGGCAATAAGTAGAAAGCCTCCTTGTACACACTTAAAATTATACATGCAGCATGCAACATAGTTAAAGCATGTTATAAGAATGTTTAAAGGCATGGTTTGCATAAAAAGTGGTAGACACAGAATTAGTAATTATTTTTATAAAGCTAAAACAAATTCTGATACTTTACGTAATCCTTCAATTGACTGGAAATTTAGTACAACAATTATTTGATTTACATGCAGCTGTATGATTTTCGGATTAATTTAGTTATTGTGGCTTACTCACAGTTGCACACATAAGAATTCTTATGCGTTTTACACAACATTTTTTTTTTTTTTTTTTTTTTTTTTTAAATGCATTTGGTCAATTTCTTATTTAAATCAACAAAGCGGAATTTACATATATAAAAAATATTTAGGTAAAAAAAGGGGTGGGAATATATATACATACATTTTATATCATATAATATTTAATTTGGGTGAGGGGTGTAATTTATATGAATAATGTGATTCAAGGCTGCCATATGATATAAAGGTGTTGAAAAAGTGTAACCATTGCCATTCATTGAAATCATGTCCATGATTCTGTCTTAAAACAAAGATATCCATAAAATTTCTTACAAACAGATTTCTCTGGGACGAATAAAATAACAGTTTCTCTAACATTAATCGTTTAACAAAAATGAACTTTATATTTCGTGGCACAATAACTTTCTAAAGTTGCAATTTTTGAAGAATAAAAGTTATTGCATGAACTTTCATCACTGAAAATAAAATCAAAATTAATTGAAATACGTAAATTATAAACAATAAATATCTTTAAATATATATGACATTAGAATTGCACAACTACCTCTATAATTTATCAAGCTGGGTATCCTTGTAGAATTCGACGTTTTAAATATGCTTTTTTGCGCAATATGTAATTACACTAAGCTTATTTATTAATTTTAATAGGCACTTCCAAAAATACGGGGGGAAGAGAATTAAATTGGGTCATACATTAAAAATAAACTACTTAATTTTAATACATTTCACCATATGCTTCGCTCGAATAGTCTAAATGTTTCTCATTCTAGCTATACAACAAACACAGCATAATGAAAAAAAAAATCATTTATACAAGGAATGGAAGCGATACAATATCGAACTATAGTATTACAAATATATTTACAACTAATTTTAATCACATTCAACACTATGGAATATGAAAACATTCATACCTCATTGTCACTTGCGATGGTCATGTTTAAGTTGTATTTCTGCTTTTTATATTCAGCTTTGACATCTGCTGATGCAATGGTAGCAGTATTTCTCCCATTCTGAACTTCTTGAATTGTAAACTTTATTACAAATTCTGCTTTGAAAAGCTTACACCCATTAATACTTTCTTGTAAGCAGCAGAACTTCCGTGTCCTTCATTCTGTGAATGAGAATGTATTCTTGGATGTTTTCATGGGACAAATATCCGGCCGATCAAGGATAGAATAAACTATGATCTTAAAAATTCACTGCTAGGAAAAAGGGGAGAAATTTTAACAAAAAATAATGAAAAAATTTAATAAAAATAATGGCGCTCACTACTTAGTTCAAGAAGAAACAATCCACGAGGTTAGAGGTACAGTGCGTTAAGAAATTATAGGACCACAAGCGTATTGGTGCATTGCTAAAAAAGAGAGCGTAATATGCAAACTTTTAGTTGCGTATTTAAAATTGATAGGAAAACGCATCCTATATTAATTACTACTTTTAAAATTAAATTAAATTTCATTAATACTTATTCATTTTCCTAAAAATAAAAGACTGTGACTGTTAAGAAATTATAAGATCACCTGAGAAAATTAGCATATTATACATGACGTCAAACTCAATTTAAAGCGCATGCATCAGTATTTTGTAAAAGCATTACCTAAGAAGCAAAGGCTTAGGTCTGGAATGTGTTATCTATGATTAATTTAACGATGCCTCGAAGTAAAGAATTATCGGAGTGCGATGTAAGAAAAATTTTATTTGATAAAGGTTCAGATAAATCTGAAAGAGATATTGCGCGGTTAATGAACCGTTCTAAAACTGCCATTCATAATGCCATAATTAGAAAAGATTATTCAAACAAAATAAAACGATCTGGTAGAAAAAATATTTTGATAGTACGTGATCATAGACAAATTTTTCGACTGTCAACTGAAAAATGTCTTTCAACTCGTGAAATTTCGAAGCGTTTCAGCAAGAAAACTTCACATGTAACAGTCTAGAAGAGTCTTAAATTAAATATTAATACGAAATTTATGAAATTGAAGAAAAAACCAAAGTTATTGAAATGCCACCGAGAAGAAAGATTAAAATGGGCTAAAAATGTCATGTCATGGAATGATGAGTGGAAACAAATTATATTTTCTGATGAAAAGAAATTTAATCTTGATGGTCCCGATGGTTACAAACACTGTTGGCATGACTTGAGGAAGGAACTAAAAGAATGCTTCTGTCGACAAATGGGTGGAGGGTCAGTAATGATTTGGGGAGCTTTCAGTTATGAGGGGTTGTGTGATTTACAGCGGATTTCGGGTCATATGAACTCTACACAATATCAGTCTATCCTATATGATCATATGATACCGTTTGGACCTTTATTAGTTGGTACTAACTGAATGTTTCAATAAGACAATGCTGCTTGTCATACATCTAAATCCACACAGGAGTGGTTTATAAAAGAAACAAATAATGTTTTGGCATGGCCAAGTCGAAGTGCAGACTTGAACCCCATGGAAAACCTATGGGGTATATTATCTCGCAAAGTTTATGCTAATAATAAAGAATTTTCATCTGCCAATGAACGAAAGTAGTCATTGTAAAAAAATGGTACAATATTTCTATAACTGTACTTAACCACTTGGTTACTTCAATGAAAAATAGAGTGTTTGAAATCATCAGGAAAAACGGAGGACAGATATCATATTAATTTTCTATAGAATTTTGTTTTTTGGCAAGTGGTCTTATACTTTCTTAACAGGTTATTTTTCACTTATTTCTAATACATATTTTAATTAAACATTTATTGCATTATACCAAGTTATTGCAAACTAATTATAAAAAAATATAGAACAATATGTTATTTCATGTATTTAAATTATGATTAGAATTTTATTTTTCTTATAATTTACAAAATTAAAGTGGTCTTATAATTTCTTAATGGACTGTAAATACCACCATCACGTGATCATTACGTCACCGGGATAAACCTCATTGCTAAATGACTTGTCTACCATACTGAACTGCAAAAAAACTAAAACACTAGGCACATATTTCTTTCATAGATAAAACAAGCAATAGTTTGTTTTTGTTAAGAAATCACTTTTTTTTTTTTTTTAATCCACCCTTTTCCGGCACCCAGGGATAATCCGTAACGCACAAAATCTGCTCGCTTTTAATTGGAAGTTTACTGTTTGAGAAAGCACTTTACTAAAAATGAGAAACGATAGTATTACAATTACAGTATAAAAAAAAAAAAAAAAAAAAAAAAAAAAAAAAATGCATATTATATCGAAGGAAAAAATTTAAATTCAGTATGTAAAATTATTTGAAAAACTTAAAATAATTATAAAATACAATTATAATTTATTTATGCTGAATATACCGTTTTACCAAGAAAAGTTTACTCCATTTACGATATTATTTGAGAATTTTATTTATTTATTTATTTCCAGAGCATATTTTCTTCACTTCGGGTTCGTACAGTCCCTATTTTGCGGCACCAGTAAACTTTTATAGTATTTTTTGTCATAAAATAAATTATAATTTTAAGTAAAATTTTATTTTAAATGATTGTATTTGAATCATCCTTACAAAAGATCTTGTCACAAAAAAAAAAAAAAAAAAAAAAAAATCCAATTAGTAAATTATCGCTTTTAAATAAACAGTTCATGAATATATTTCCCGCATTTATAGTACGTACTCACAGTACAATATAGGAACATATTCTGTTTTACAGTCGGCTGCAAAATTACTCGAGCATTAGCAATAATCCTTGCCAAAAAAAAAAGTACACTTAATACAGCTTTGTTAAATAAATCCTTGTCGAGTCATGTTCTTAATCAGTCTACGAACATGATTCGACAAGGATTTACTTAGCAAAACAGTCTTAAGTGTACTTTTTAAATATAGGAATTATTGGCCAGTGTTCGAATAATTTTGCAGCCGACTGTACATACTTTTCACATTTCAGAAATTTATATATGCTTAAACACCTGACACATAGTTCTGCCAAACATCAGATAACTGAATTTATCGAAACCAGAGCCTCCTTAAGTAGATGCCTTATACCCGGAGCGAATCCCAATGTTAAATTAGGCAACATTTAAAAAACAAAACTAACGCTAGGTGACAGCACCTACGCAGAGCAACAATTTTCTTCTCTTTCATAGATAAGTTATATTTTTCATCTAAAAATCTAGCTATTAATTTCAATTTAAAGTCCAAAATTGTATTTTTTTTTTTTTCTTTTAATTTGAAAAAATGATGTGAAAGTGCTTTATCGTGAATATTTTCAAACAAATATTCAAATATTTATATTTAAAAAAGTATAGGGTTTAATTTTCTTCGGAAGTGGACAAGATCTATTTTAGCTTTTCAACTAATTGAATTACAGCGTATCTAATAAATAACACCTTTTTTTAAAAATATATTATTAATTAAAAAACGAAATTTAAAATTAAATAAGCAAAAACGTGGCATGTCTATCACGCAATTAAATTATTTTTTATATATTTATTCAATAAAAATTTCAAAATTTTTTTAATTTAGATATCAGATGAAAGTTTCGTTTATATAAATTAAAATCTCTGAACTTTAAATGAGTTTCAGTTTAGAATGAATAATTTATAATGATAAATTATTAAAATCATGTCTTTTTTTTCTTTTTTTTTTTTTGGTCATGTCCTTTACGTTACATTTTTACCTTATTAGGTGTGAATTATTTTTCTTAAATCGAGAATTTTATATTATTTATAAGAAAAATAGACCAGCACATTAACGAGATAAGTTAACATTCAGTAATAAAAATTTGAGAAGGAAACAATCTGTTGTCTAGTCCGTCACAAAAAATAAATAAATAACCATTAAGATTTAAATTTTTAAAATTAAGGATTTCTTGAGTATAAGTTTTCTCTCGCACGATTTTTTTTTTTTCAAGATTTTATTAGCTCCACCAATTCCGAGAGGGTATGCTTTCGAAACTGATAGACAGTTTCGAAATAAAGTTGTGTTATGTTTACATGTTTTGAGGTCTCCTGAAACGAAAAATAATGTTTTTAGCGGTTGGTCTGTGCGCGTCGGTTTGTCTATCTCGGATATACTTGGAAAATGCTGAAAGTGTATTTCATTTTGTGTTAGGTGTTTTTCATATAAGACTAAATTTAAATGCACAATCTGATGTGCACATAGTTTATTGAAAATATACAGGGCTATCCAAAATTAAGCTAAACGTTCTTTTCTGTAGAATGTAATTGACGTAAGTGCTTTGCTACACTTTTTTTATGTCGACGAATACTGTTGAAGAAGGAAAATTAATTTTTTGAATCTATAATGTAAACAAAGTATTTTTTTGAAGTTCTATTTTCAACTCAGGTTTTTGAATAAAGTCACGTTTTGGGGTTCCCTGAATACAAAAAAACATTTTTGTTTTTGTTTTTGTTTTTGTTTTTGTTTTTAGTGATTGATTTATATGCATATTTATTATCAGAATAACTCAAAAACAAACAAATGCAGGAAATTCACAATTGTATTTTAAAACTCGTATTAGGTTTCAATTTGAAAAATTTTATAAAGATTGGCAAATTTAAGGACAAATTAATAACATCCTTGAAATGTTTTTACTTCCATTACCCTACTACCGTACGTAATGAAAGTATTGTGTTCGGTCCAAAAATTCGATATCGAGTTTTCCCCTGATTTATATTTTTAAGGTCTCATGAGTCCAAAAAATGTAGTTTTTGGCAATTAGCCAGTATATGTGTGTGTGTGTGTGTATGTGAGTGTATGGATGTGGAGAATTTCTATTTCAAAAAATCAAGTCATCTTTCTGTCATATCTGATAATTTTTCAAATCAGTAATCATGATATTTAATTTTTACATGAATTTTTAATTCTATATTCCATTTGTGTGGTAAAAGGTTAATAAAAGTAATGTTATGAATCTTAAAATTTAATATTTAAAAAAAAAAAAAAAAAAGTAGAAATAAAAATTTTCTATTTTTTCTTTTCAAGATTCCCAACACTTTTGTTTCGATTTAACTGAAATAATCAAATTTTTATACGCATTTACACAAGTTTTTAAAAAACAGTGGTATTAAAAAATATAAATCAATCTTGTTCCTTATATTGGAGTATTTTATAGTTTTATTCATAAGTTACTAATGTAATTTATGAATAAAACTATGAAATACTCCAATTTTGAGTTACTTCAAAGTATCTAAGAACAAGTTATTTTTCTGTATTCCTACATCAATAAATAAAAATTTCATTTCATTTTGAAATAAGCATAACTATTTTATTTGTTAAATCTAACTTACTAACAGAGGTGTCAACCCTTCGAATTTTTATATCATAATTTCTTTTAGATTTATCTTCGTCTTAATCATAGAATTTACGATAATAAATAAAAATAATGTTTTTTGTGAAAAATATTATTGATATTCAAAAATCCGGAGTGTTAGTAATTTTGCATTAATTACTTATGCAGTTTACATACCTTGTCTTGAAATATTTGCAGGCCATTTGAAAACATATATTTTCACGGCGACTGTCCGATTTACAAAATGGAACGACGTAATACACCATATTATAAAGAAAAAACCTCTCACATTTATTAAATTAATAAAACATAAACCATGAAGAACTCAATTGAAAGTCAATTGAATCGCGGGAAATAAACAGAACTTTGCGACACGGTATCAAGCGCCATCTACTGGCTATGTTTTTCTTGTACTGTTGCCAAGTTTTCGAGCGACTCGCTAGGCATCTACTTAAGGAGGCTCTGATCGAAACATACTATATCACATTTCAAAGCAACATACTAAAAGAATTATATATTTTTCACACAGAAATTATGAATGAAAAAGTTCTTATGATAAAAATAAAAGAATCGCATTTACAATTTTGAGAAGTTTGAGAGATGAATCATGTAAGCAAGTCGTCGTTTTGACTAATTGTAGAGTGAGAGATTAGGCTTTGGAAGAATTGCTTACCGAGTCTGTCCTTTGCACTTGGTGAGAATGAAAATTGTCTAAATTACAGTATTATTATTTCCATACGGATGTATACCGCATTTTCACAGTATTTATTTTTGGTAATAAGATCGACATTACTATTCGAATTTGAAAGTAAGGAAAAATTCAGAATTTTCATTCTTGTATGCACAGCATAAACATTCTAATATTAAATAAATTTAGAAGCCGGTTTTCTTTAAGATTTTATAATAAATTGTAATGCCATAAAATCTGGTGTGGCACTCACGCAGTTTTATCTCATTTTTCAAAATAGACATGTTAATACAGAATAAGGAATAAGATAAGAGATTTGTATTTTACTTTAAAGCCAGTATCAGATTGGGCGATTTTTCGAACAAACTACTTTTGGGGCAATATTTGACCCAACTCTTTGGATGAAAAGAGGGTTGTAATTATTGTTGCAAAAATTGCTTGAACAACTGGTCTACGATTTACTATTTAACGCACTTTTCTCGGCGCAAATAAGTCGTTCGCTGGAACGTTGATGTTTTTCCTGCAGAGCTCAAGTTCTGCTTCATTTTATTTAATAATTATAAAAAAATTTTTTAGTACATATGAAAATAAATAAATGAAGATAACTTTTGCATGTTTTTGTGTTTATTTGATTGCCTGGAAATTAAAAATATTGGGAATATATTTAAAATAACATCAATATTTCGTTCAAAAATTTCATTTCAAAATGGACGAAAATTATTCTTGAGAAAATCAATTAATAATTAAGTATAATTAATATTTACTCATTATCAATATCAGTTAAAAAAAATTGCATGTAAATCAATATTTTTAAAAGAATACTTCTTTCATACAACATTAAAAGGAATCCAATGGGTAGGACTTTGTGTCCATGGGACCAACTGGTAGAATTTAAAAACTATGCAAAATACAATGGGTAGGACTTTAAATTCCATGACCCCACCCATTTCTACGCCCCAGCCAATTACTATATTACTAATATAATATCAATTGGAAGACAAAAAAATGTGTTTATATAGATATTAATATAGAGGAGTTTATTTTCTGAAAATGTTTATACTTGCATATATTTTTCACCAAACAAATAAAATGAAAATGTAAATTATTTTTAAAGTTATAATAATTTATTTTTATTTAATTTTTGCAAAAATAAAGATCGAGAAATTCTGTCAAACTTTAAATAGGCCTGATTCGAGTGAATGTTTTTCAGAAATTATTAAGTATTCATAGCATTTATATATACATATATATATGTACAAACGATAATTATTTTAAAATAATGATAATAATAAGGCAGTTTTTCTTAGTAATAAAAGTATTTTAATAAGTGTTTTTACTGATTTTATTTTAATAAAGTATGAAGCTTTAAATAACATGTAAAAATCTATTCGAGGTCACAGGCTTATATATAGAAGTTGGATACGAATAGACACTGAAATTTTAAATCTGTATATATATATAAAAATTGAGGTGTGTGTCCCTATATTTCACTTTGCAGCTAAAACTACATATCGTAGACGAATAGTGTTTGTATGTAGCAATAGGTACAAGGCTCCCATCGTGCACTATGGTGGTTGCAAGTCGATACCTCTAAGGGTGTTGCAGATACAGGGGTTGAAAGATGTGAACTCTAAAAATGTGTGATTATCATTGGTCGGAAATGATCTGGATCGTTCTAGAAATTTCTGGAATGATCTAGAAAGTCTTAAAATTTGAGCCAACTAAGAATGTTCTAGAAAATTCTAAATTGATCTAGAACATTCTAGAATGATCAAGAAAGTTCTAGAATGATCTAGAACATTCTAAAATGATCAAAAAAGCTCTAAAGTATATACAAATGTTGTAGACGATCAAAAATATTTTTATTGATCGGAAATGATCTGGATCGTTCTAGAAATTTCTGGAATGATCTAGAAAGTCTTAAAATTTGAGCCAACCAAGAATGTTCTAGAAAATTCTAAATTGATCTAGAACATTCTAGAATGATTAAGAAAGCTCTGGAATGATCTATAATATTCTAAAATGATCGAAAATGCTCCAAAGTATATACTAATGTTTTAGACGATCAAAAATATTTTAGAAATTTCTGGAAATCTCTAAAATGTATGTCAATATTTTAATTGGTCGAAATTATTCTGGATCATTCTCGATACTTTTCAAATTTTCTAAAAAATTCAAAAGTTGAAATTTGAAGAACAATCCAGAAAATTTAGTAATTAGTGGGGATAATTTTCGCGACTATATAAGACGAAAAGTCAAGCCCGTGCTTTAGTCGATTTTTTAGAAGAATTGCGTAACAAAAGAAAACTTATAAGTAGTGTGATTGTAAATAACAGTGAGTAATAATTTTTACAGTGAAGAATTAAATCTTATTAAGTTTAGTGTTCTTTTTTAGTGCAGTGTGAAAAATATCACTAACGATGCCAAAACGTAAGAGCGTATTCTCGCGTTCTCGAATTGTATCGAAGAGGCAAAAGATGTCGCGAAGAAATGAAACCACGGAAGAAAGAGAACAGCGTCTATCATTACTTCGGGAAAATTATTATCTCAGGCGAAATAACCAGACTGAAGAGCAGTTTAATGATTCTAGAGAGACAGATAAAATCAGAAAAAGATTACAAAGAAAAAGAGAAACAAATGAACAGACAGATGCTAGAAGAATACAAAATACAATAAAAATGCGTAACCTTCGACTAAATGATCAAATGGAAGCTCAAGCATCAGGAACAACCGTAAATGCTATTCGTGAAAAACGTCGGGGAGGATATAGTCTTGAATATGAAGCGTTTTATTATAATCCCACTAGAAATTATAATCAACATCCAAGTGTAGTAATCGGTAAAATGAATGTAGTTTGTAAATTTTGTAAAGCTAAAAAATTCAAAGGAGAAACACCGAGTACATGCTGTTCGAATGGTAAAATTAAATTACCAGACTTGAAATCTCTGCCACCGGAATTCCTAGAATTTATGAAAGGAGAAACACATAATTCTAAAGAATTTTTAAAAAATATTAGGCGTTACAATGCATGCTTTCAAATTACTTCATTTGGAGCAACTGCAGTAATCGAAGAACCAGGATTCAATCCAGTGTTTAAAATACAGGGACAAGTATATCATAAAATTGGATCATTATTGTCTTTCCCAAATGATACTCCGAAATTTTTACAAGTTTATTTTGTAGGAAATGAAGAACACGAACTGGACCAAAGGCTTTCAACTTTTACAGGATTACATCGAGATATAATTCTTTATTTACAGCGCTTTCTTCATAAAAATAATGAATTAATAAAGATATTTAAAACAGCAATGGAAAAAATGGTTTCAGATAGTTATAAAATAATCATTCGAGCAGATAAAAGGCCAATTGGTGAGCACGAAAGACGATTTAATGCACCTCAAGTAAATGAAATAGCTGTAGTCATGGTGGACAGTGAAAGTAGCTATAGAGACATTGTGGTACAACGAAGAAGTAATAAGTTGGAACGTATCGCTGAAACTCATCACATGTATGACGCCTTGCAGTATCCATTAATATTTTGTCACGGTGAAGATGGTTACCATTTTAATATTTATCATATTAATCCAGAAACAAATAGACCAACAAACAAAAAAGTTTCTTCTAAGGAATTTTATGCATATCGGATAATGGAGAGAGAAAATAAATACAATCATATACTCAACTGTCGGCAGTTGTTTTTACAGTTTATTGTTGATATGCAAGCAAAAATTGAAGCAGAGAGACTGTTATTTATCCGCCAAAATCAAAATAAATTACGATCGGATGAATATATTCATTTACGGGATGCAGTAGCCAATGATGGAGATATAGAAAATTTGGGACGATTAGTAATTTTGCCCTCTACGTTCACTGGTAGCCCTAGGCATATGCTTGAATATGCACAAGACGCAATGACGTATGTAAGGAAATATGGTCGTCCTGATTTATTTATAACGTTTACGTGTAATTCTTCATGGAAAGAAATTCAAGATGAATTACAGTATGGACAAAAGCCACATGACAGACATGATATAATTGCGCGCGTGTTTAAACAGAAACAAGTAAAATTTATTAATACTATTGTGAAGAGTTCTATTTTTGGAAATGTTATCAGTTGGATGTTCACCATTGAGTGGCAAAAAAGAGGATTGCCACACTCACACAATTTAATTTGGCTGAAAGAAAAAATTCACTCAAATCAGATCGATGACGTTATCAAAGCAGAATTTCCAAATCCGGATGAAGATCCTGTTCTGTATAGAATAATCGTGAAAGACATGATACATGGGTCTTGCGGAGCGCTTAATGTGCAATCACCCTGTATGAAAGATAATAAATGTTCAAAACGATATCCAAGATCATTTTTGAGTGAGACGCAAACAGGAGATGATGCATACCCGAAATATCGACGTCGACCACCGAGTGAAGGAGGATTTACAGCAAAAATCAGAGTACGAGGCGAAGAAATTGAAATTGATAATGGATGGGTTGTCCCTTATAATCCTTTATTATCAAAAATGTTTGATGCTCATATTAATGTAGAATATTGCAGTTCTGTCAAGTCAATTAAGTATGTGTGTAAATATATTAACAAAGGAAGCGATATGGCTGTTTTTGGAATTACTGATGAAAATCGAAACGATGAAATTTTAAGATATCAAATGGGACGGTATATAAATAGTAACGAAGCAGTTTGGCGTATATTAGGGTTTTCGATTCATGACAGAGATCCAGCTGTTTTTCACTTAGCAGTTCACCTTGAAAATGGACAACGAGTATATTTTACTAATCAAACAGCACAAAAAGTTGCAAACCAACCTGTTAATACAACCTTGACGGCATTTTTCGAATTGTGTCTCAATGATCCCTTTGCTAAGACTCTTTTTTATGGAGATATTCCCAGTTATTACACGTGGGACTCATCACGAAGAGTATTTAATCGACGAAAGAGAGGAGTTCCGGTTGAAGGATTTGAGGGTGTATTTAAAGATAATGCTATCGGTCGAGTATATACGGTACACCCAAAAAATGCTGAGTGCTTTTATTTACGTTTACTACTCCATGAAGTACGTGGACCAACTTCCTTTGAAGATCTTCGAACGGTAGATGGTTACATTTGCGAGACATATCGTGAAGCCTGTCAGCGTCGTGGCTTATTAGAAAATGACAATCAATGGGAACAGGCAATGAAAGAGGCTGCAGAAACAGCAACAGCAAATCAATTACGTGAACTCTTTGCTATAATTATAACAACATGTAATCCTTCAAATCCGAATAGACTATGGATGAAATATCGTGATAGTATGAGTGATGATATTCTAGCAAGAGTGCGTAGAGACAATCAAGATATGAATATTGATTTCAACGATAATATTTATAATGAAGCTTTAATAATTTTAGAAGATCGATGTTTCGCAATGTGCAATCAAAATTTAGTTGCTCTTGGGGTGCAATCTCCTGAAAGAGGCGGATCAAGCGTGTTTAATTCAGAATTAACAAAAGAACTTAATTATAATGTAGAAGAATTGCAACGTTATATCAATGAAAATAAACCAAAATTAACACAAACTCAACGAATAGTATACAACACAATAATAAGTCGTATTGACACAAGTACAGGAGGAATTATCTTTTTAGATGCACCAGGAGGTACAGGCAAAACTTTCCTTATCAATTTAATCCTAGCTACAATCCGAGTAAAAAATGAAATCGCATTAGCATTGGCATCTTCTGGAATCGCCGCGACATCAATGGAAGGTGGAAAAACAGCCCATTCTGCATTTAATTTGCCATTAAATGTAGCTGATCAAGAATTCCCAGTCTGTAATGTCACAAAATCTTCTGTACGTGGCCAAATTTTAATACGGTGCAAAATTATAATATGGGATGAGTGCACAATGGCTCATCGAAAATCACTTGAAGCACTGGATAGAACAGTACAAGATCTTCGGAAGAATACAAAACTAATGGGCGGAGTTTTATTGCTACTATCTGGAGATTTCCGACAAACATTACCAGTTATACCAAAATCAACAGCAGCTGACGAAATAAATGCGTGTTTAAAACGATCAATTTTTTGGAATAATGTTGAAAAGTTATCACTAACCGAAAATATGCAAGCACTAATAACTGGAGATCCAAAAGCACAAGAGTTTGCCGACAAACTTCTGAATATTGGAAATGGCACCTACCCACTAGATCTACAGTCTGGTAAAATAATTTTATCAGAAGAGTTGTGTCATGTAGTAGATACCGAAGAACAACTTATAGAAAAAATTTATCCATCAATAGAACAAAATTCCTTGAATAAAACATGGTTGTATGAACGAGCAATTTTGGCTACAAAAAATAGTGTAGTAAAACAAATAAATGAAAGAGTACAGGATATGATACCGGGAGAGGAAAAAATCTATAAATCAATAGATTCAATGATGAATCAAGATGAAAATTTGAACTTTCCGGTAGAGTTCTTAAATTCATTAGAGCCACCTGGTATGCCTTCTCATGAATTGAAGCTAAAAGTTGGATCACCAGTCATATTAATGCGAAATCTTAATGCGCCAAAATTATGCAATGGTACAAGATTATGTGTAAAACAAATTTTGAACAACATCATTGGGGCAGAAATTCTAACTGGCAAAGAAAAAGGAAACTTGGTTTTTATACCAAGAATTCCATTAATTGCGAATGACTTACCATTTTGTTTTAAAATATTACAATTTCCACTAAGATTAGCTTATAGTATAACTATCAATAAGGCCCAAGGTCAGACGTTCCGATTTTGTGGGGTTAATTTAAAAGAATCCTGTTTTTCACATGGCCAACTCTATGTAGCTTTTTCACGCGTGGGACAGAAAGATAATTTATTTGTTTATGCACCAGAACACAAAACAGTAAACGTAGTGTATAAGAATGTATTTCAGTAGAAATGTTTAGTATATAAATTGATTTAAGATAATTTAAGATATTAATGTATACTTAGTCATAAGATATTTATGTATAATTTATGTATAAACAAAAAAAAAATCAATAAATTAATTAATTAAAAAAAATGTGTCTTTTATATAACAAATTGTCAAGTAAGTATTGATGGATTATTAATAACAAATAACTGTGCTATTAAAAATGACCCAGCGAAGCGGGTATTCACAGCTAGTATTTACATAAATTAGTCGCATAATTCATCAATAAAGAAAATACACGGAAAGCAAGTATTTAACTATTTTAAACATCCCACAGTGCGTACAATTTTCAATGCATTCAATTAAAACATTTCCTTGCTAAATGTTCTATTTTAACAGAGAGATACTCTCTTTCGTATTATCCGCCATCTTGAAGAATGACGCTACGCAGCCTATACCTCTGATTGGTTGAAAGCTGGAAGAAAATTGTTCGTACGCCCAATTTTTTAAGGCATGGAGGAAAAAAAAATGTTCGAATTCACAATCGCTATCACACTGGGTCTTGAAGCAATTTCTCCCAGAAATACGGCACAAATTTAGCGCTGGGTCAAAAATTGCTCGAAAAGTTGGTGAATCTGATACGGCCTTTACAGAGAACTTTTAATTTTTTTTTTTTTTTTTTTTTTTTTTTTTTTTAAGGAATTGCATTTATTTGACGGAGGATGGAGTTGCCGCAAATCTTAACCTCCAGGGGAATATCGTAGCTATATTCATAAAACCTTTAAGGGTAATTAAAAATGAAATACAAAGTATT
This sequence comes from Salticus scenicus, assembly GCA_963930645.1. Lineage (NCBI taxonomy): Eukaryota > Metazoa > Arthropoda > Arachnida > Araneae > Salticidae > Salticus > Salticus scenicus. Next base: position 221,450,932 of record OZ005660.1, on the reverse strand, counting down.
GCTGCCTCTAATTTATTTATTTATTTATTTATTTTTTAATTTTGAATAGCTCGTTATATCATCTTATACGATTACAAGTTAAATCCAGACTTGCCAACATTTTAATTTATTCTGGAGATATTTTAGCCCCGCCTTTATTTTATACCATTTTTATTTTAAAACTTTCGCGACCGCATGCTTTTATCTTTTTGACTGTAAGGCCCGCCTGTGGGCGTTACCTTCCCAAGTTATAATATTTCATGACAAAATTTTCTGTATTCACATTCATATTACAAATTTACATACATTATAATTATACTCTTTCCAATCAAAATATTTGTATCCATAGTGTATTGATCGTACAAATATGAGTATTGGATAAGAAATAAATAAGAATAAATAATCTTAAGAAATAAATAACATACAAATTGAGAAAGAAATGCCCACTGGAGGAGTTACAGATTTTCAAATGACGTGACTCTACATCAGCGGTCACGAAAGTGTTAACACTTTGATCGCTGACGTAGTAAATTTTGTCCTGAAAAGTTGTAACTTGGGAGAATAACGCCTATAGGCAGACCTTTCGGTCAAAAAGATAAAAACATGCGGTGGCGAAAGAGTAAACTTTTTCTTGTTTTATCGTTGTTATGTATTGGTGCAAATTATTTTGAAAATAAAGTGGTGCGAAATAAGGGTGGGGATAAAAATGCTCAGCAATAAATTCAAATGTTGGCAACTTTGCTTATATGTAATTTTTTAGAGCATAGTATTACAATTGATATTAGATTATGAGTAAATATCATTGGGTAAATAAGCCAACAACGTGTTGCTGAACAAATTCGCAAAAGTTTTATTTCTGAAATACCGATGAAAGAAATCGCTCAGAATCTGTCATTGTATCAAATAACACATAAAATCAAATGTTTTGATTTCTATAGAAGTTTTTAATTTATATGTTATATTCCAGTAAACATAAAAATATTATACTATTAAATTTTCGAATATAACGAAATAATAAACATATTAAGACACTCAAAGGGAATTTTGGCTGTATACACATCAAAAATTATTTTCATTTCATGTTATGCATTTAATTTTTCGGAAATATGTAACATTTATAAATTATTATATAAAAAATGAGACATTCTGAATGCTCAATAGATGAATTTATCATATAAATATATCATTTTCTATTAAGTCTGGTATACTGCTAGTAGTCAATTTTTAGAATGTATTCACAACCACTGACTTCATCGGGAGTCATTTTGAATTATAAAACTTTAAATGTCAATTTCTCCGTATTTGATAACAAGCAAATTTAATGGAATTTTTTTAGTATGTGTTTTTAAAAAGAAGCTCATACTGATAAAATAAAATAAAATATCTAGGTAATTAAATTTTTCAGTTAGCCAAAAAGCGTAAAAGTTTACAACTATGGTAACGTTCTATTTTAATGTGTTCCACTTATACATTGCATTACGTTATGATGTTCATTTCGAATGGCGAAATACACATTTACTTTTGAATGTACCAAATATCGTCCAAATAAGTTATTATACTTTCATTTCCTATTTTTGAATTAAATCTATGTAATCGGAAAGTACTCAACATAAAATACACATTTTCAAGCATGACATCTTCCGTTTTAGGTGCCAGATTCGAGTTCCTGTTTAGGCATACAGATGTTCATAGGGATCCGAAGTTTGCGTCGCATGTCCAGTTTATTTTCATGCGCGAAAAATGACCGTAGAGTGACAACCCAAACCCAAATTTAATAAAATTGTAATGGTAGCTTGCTCAGTGAATGGTTTTCTTCGTCTATAAGGAACACTGTGAAACGAAGCAATTGTAACGAGGCTACCATAAAAGCAAGACTCAAAGTTGGGCAAATTCAAGCATAACATCCCATGCTATTGTGATACAATATTCAGCAATAAATTTTCATTCGTACATCTTTAATTTTTCTTTTCTTTAGGACAGTAAAACGAAAGCTTGCATACGATAAAAATACTGTATTTCCCGGCGTATAACGCGCAGGTCACATAAATCAGTTGCACACTTGAAAATTAAATTTAAAGATAAAGCTATATGCGAAAGACTCAAAAGCTTATCAATTAGCTTTTATTGTAAATTTAAATTTCCGGTTTAAACTGATTTATCAAACTTGCGTGTTATACGCCTGAAAGTACGGTTAATATTTAACGAAAATCGACCACCCGTATCGAGCTTTTTGCTTATTCTTATTTCTTTAAAATTTTTTTGGTTTATTTAAAGCTCAATTTGTGTGAATAAATAACACTAAAAGCAATATTAAATAAAACTGGAGTTGCCCAAGCGGGGTACTTAACAGCTATGGACCTGACTCTGAAATACGTTTTTGCCTGTTTATATACCACAAAATTTTTTCGTTCTCTTTGCTTTATTTTTCTCATGGTAGGGAGTTTAATTATTTGTTTAGTTTATTTCATTGTTAATGTAATTCATTTTGAGTAATTTATCATGCGGACAGTTGTGTATAGTTTTTTTCTGGAGATAAATCGTGTAACTTGATTTTGTTATTTAATTTTAAAATATTCAACAATTTTGTGATTTAAAATTGTCTTTATATATGTATATATAAGTATATAAATTAATTATGCTCATGATAATGAAAAAATATCATATGTAATTCATTTTAATAGCACATATTGAATTTTTTTATCTTTTTTATTTTTATTTTTATTTATTTTTATTTATTTATTTATTTATTTTCTGAAAGAAAAAAATAATATAGGTGAGGCAAGTCCATTTCTACGGAAAGATTACAAAGTGTGCAAAAAGGGTCAGGAACCCCGTTGAAACGACATAGGTGTTGACGCGGGCTATCATGGCCAGAAATCAAACGAAACATGGTGACAGATATCAATCTAGGCCATTGAGGGACATTAAGAATCTGATTAAACAATGGTTTATTAAGGTTGTAATTTTTCACTTCTTCTCGGAAGGAATACCTGTAGATGCTCTTTATTAGACATTTGATATATTTTAAAGGGTGTTTCGGATTAATTCTTTGAAAGTCAGAGGCCCTTTTTTTAGCCAAAAAATCGGCCGCTTCATTTCCCTGAATTCCCCATTGGGCTGGAATTTACAGGAGAACTTTCACAGGAGAACTACTATCTTGTTATCACTGGAATACCAATTGAGGAGATTATAGCAATTATCGATGGTTAATGTTCGGAAGTGGTTCAGTGAGTCAATTGCTTATAGCGCGGCCTTTGAATCTCATAAAAACACCACTTTTGAAAAGAAGTTTTGACGTGGTTGAAGTTGCAACAGGGCCTGGTAAATAGTCGTGATCTCACCATTGAATGTCGTACTATGAGTGCCGATGGGAGTATAAAGGCAAAAAAGCTTACAATAAACACCTGCGCTGGCGTTAACACGACTAAACATTCTGGAACCGTCAGTATATATTCTTAACCATTCCTCCTCTGGGTAGAATGTTTCCATTGTTTCGACAGCGAGTGTTCTTAGAACTATATCGCAAGCCTCTGTTTTAGGAACATCCTTGACTAGTTCAAGTCGGTGGAAAATTTATTGTCAACTATAGGGTTGAGGAAAAGAGAGAATTGTTCAGCTTCGTAATTTAACTCAAGCTTGGATATAATATCTTGAACTTCTTGGAGAAATTAATTTTGTGTTTTCAGGTTTCTCTCACAGACTAGTGAAACTAGTTTCCACAGGTACAGGCACCCAGGGATTCTAAGTATTCTCTCCCAAAGGAGAAGGGCTTTTTCTTGAATAATCATCTTGAATGGCCTATTATCCGTGTTGAGCAGCATACAGTCAATGGGTGTTGTCTTCATTGTCCCCGTAACTAATCGCAAACCCTGGTATTGGAAAATCTCGAATAAATTAAGAACTCTCTCTAATCCTCTAATCAGCGGTTCTCAACAGTAAGCGAGGATAGGTAAGATATACATTTTGTATGTGAGATTTAAGGTGGGTCTTGAGCATCCCCATTTGGAGCCCGCTAAAAATTTTAAGAGACTGAGTCTTTTCAGAGCACGACGGTATGTGTCCTCCACATGAGATCTCCACGAAATTTTTCTGCCGAAAATTACACCCTGGTATTTGAAATTATCAGTGGATGGGATCTGACAACTCTTGTAGAAGAGCTGTGGGTGGAAAGGTTCATGCGTAAGTGAGAAAAACTCCACAAAAGTCTTATCGAGGTTCACTTTCATATTGTTCAATTCAATCCATTTTTCATAACTAACAAAGCCTTTCCCAAGGAATTATCAATAGTCTTTTTAGCTTTGTTCTTGGGGGAATTAGTTCAAATGACTAAGTCATCAGCGTATAGCTGATATTGTATGCCATCAACTCAATCGTATTTTCAACTCACTAACCAGGTCTTCAATATAGATGTTAAAAAGAATGCAACTTGCGACTGCACCTTGCGGCAGACCACTTTTATGTGCTCTGTATTTTGAATAACAATTGTTATACCGAACTCTATATAGTCGGTTTTTCAGAAGTCTGTTAAACCCTCCAAGCATATTAGAGTGGATACCGATATTTGATAATTTTGCAAGAAAGCTTTTCTCTACATGCAAGTGTTAGGTTACATTTATTTTCCATTACCAATGCCTCTTGTATTTACCCTCCTTCACTGTATAATAGATCATTCCAATAACGACTGGCGCACCACCACTTGGACTGTTTTCGTACGGCGCATCTTTTTACCTGTACCTTGTTGAGTATTTGTTTCTCTATATGTACCATGTGATGTGAGTGTTCGTCTAATTAAAAGTGTTTCGTGTTAATATGGACTCATTAATATGCATTATAATTTGCGTGCTCTGCCTTCTAAGCCCAATAGGTTATGGGCCCAGAGCAAATTAATTTTTATTTACGATAAATAGACTTTTATCTGTTAGATAGACGACCACGTTTAAAAATGGCGTCTTATGGAACACTACGTATTGAAACTTTAAACAAAGATAATTACGAGACATGGAAGATACAAATGAAGGCACTCTTAATAAAAAATGAATCCTGGATTTATGTATCTGGCTCTAAACCAAAGCCAGAGCTCGTGGCAGGTGATGCGACATCAAAAGAAGCGTTCGATAAATGGACTGATATGGATGAAAAGGCCAAAGCCGACATAATTTTGTGTATATCGCCTTCTGAACTGAAACAAATAAAAAACTGCGAAACATCCTTGGATATATGGAAAAAATTAGAAGAAATATATCAATCTAAAGGCCCCGCTAGAAAAGCGTCACTGTTAAAATCGCTTATTCAACATAAAATGGCAGATTCTTCTTCTGTGAGCATTCGAGATCATCTTCGAAAGTTTTTTGACATAGTCGATAAACTATCTGAAATGGACATTAAAATAGATGATGACTTGTTAACTGTGATGTTGTTATACAGCCTACCATCCAGTTATGAAAATTTCCGGTGCGCAATAGAATCCAGGGATGAGCTACCGAAACCAGAAGTACTACGAATAAAAATAGTAGAAGAAAACGACGCCAGACGCCATGATGACAGAGCGAACGATGGAGCGTTCATGACTGGGAATTTCCGAAAGAAACCTGCTCCGTGGAATAAAAATAAAAGGAATCCTAAGATTACTGAACAGTACACTCAGAATGAAAGAGATAATTCAAAAATTACTTGCTGGAAATGTAAACGTATCGGTCACCGTGCAAATCAGTGTGAAAAAGATAAATCATTTAAATATCGACAAAACAGTTTAGGACTACTGGCCAGCACAAATTCAACGAATACGAACATATTATTCAAAGAACAATCCGAGAATCTTTATTGTGTCGACAGCGGCTGTACTCGACATATGGGGAAGGATGACTCCAATTTTCACGATTTAAAGGATACGGATATAAAATCTGTAAATTTAGCGAATAATGAAACAACTGATGTGTCCGGTGTTGGTAAAATATTGATTAAAACAAAAGTCAATTCAAAACTTCAAAATGTAGAGATCAACGACGCTCTATTGGTTCCAGATTTGAAAACGAACTTATTGTCCGTGTCACAAATGTGCGACAAAGGTTTCACTGTAACTTCTAAAGACAAATGTGCTATTATAAATAACAGACAAAAAAATGTGACTCTAATTGCGGACAAAAAAAATGAACTTTATTATCTGCGGGATAATAATGCAAATATAAATAATGCAGTTAATTTTTCGAGTGAATCAATCGATAGTTCTAAAAATATTTTCGCCGATGTGGAAAGATGGCATTGTAGAATGGGTCATCTAAATGTAAAAGATTTGATTGATTCTAATTTAAAAGGTCATATTAGGGGGTTAAATATTAAAAAGGTATCCGACTTCAATTGTGAAGTTTGCGCGTTAAATAAAATGACCCGTGCTCCTTTTCCTAAGCACTCAGATCGTGTTACAAAAATGTTAGAAATAGTTCATTCGGATCTTTGTGGGCCTATTAGGGTTCCCTCAATAGGTAAGTCCCTTTATTTTATTACTTTTATTGATGATTATTCTCTTTATTGTGCAGTAAAATTCTTAAAAACTAAAGATGAAGCATTAAATGCTTTTAAAGAAATCAAACTTCTTTGGGAAAATGAAAAATCTATAAAAATAAAAAAATTCATGAGTGATAATGGGGGCGAATTCATTGGGACTGAATTTGAAAATTTCTTGAAAGAAAATGGTATTCAGCATAGATTAACAACCCCTTATTGTCCGGAACAATCAGGTTGTTGTGAAAGTAAGAATAGAACTCTCGTTGAAATGGCCCGTTGTCTATTATCACAATCAAAATTACCCTTAAATTTATGGGCAGAAGCTATTAATACTTCTAATTATATAAGAAATAGATGCCCAACAAAAGCTTTAAATGGAAAAACCCCATATGAATTATGGAATAATATAACACCTAACGTTAGCTATTTTAAATCTTTTGGTTGCACTTCTTATTTTTTCAATAACCATCCTAAACATAAATTTTCCCCAAGGTCTAAAAAAGGGGATATTTGTGGGTTATTCAGAAAATTCTAAAGCATTTCGTATTTATCTTCCTGAATCAAACACAGTAATTTTATCCCGTAGCGTAATTTTTTTTGAAGAGAAATCTAATGATGTTTAAAAAATAGGTCAATTGTATCCAGATGTTTTAGAAAGAGAAATACAATTAAGCGAATCGCAAAAGGACTCACACATGCGGCAGACAGAAGAAAAAATTTCTCCTCTCCAAATAAAAAATGAAACAGATGAGCTGTCACATGACTCAGATTCGGCGCTCGAAGATAAAAACATATTGTCATTGGGTAATCGCGAAATAATTAGGGAGCCGGAATCATTTGCGAATGCTGTTTATAGTTTTAATTCGGAAATAGAAATAAATAATGCCTTGAAAAGTCGGGAAGCTTCGAATTGGTATAAATCAATGACTGACGAAATAAAAGTAATATTAAAAAATGATACATTCGAAGTAGTAGACCGGCCCCCGAAAAAATGCATAAAAGGTAGGTTTGTCCTTACAAATAAATATGATCAACATGGATCTCTTTTGAAATATAAAGCGAGATTAGTAGCTCGCGGATTTAGTCAAAAATTTGGTATAGATTTTCGTGAAACTTTTTCTCCGGTAGCAAAAATGGGATCTATTAGAATCTTAGCAGGTTATGCTGCTAAATTAGGAATAAAAATACACCAATTTGACATAACGTCAGCATATTTGAATGGAAAATTAGATGAGGAAATTTTTATGGAAGTTCCCGATTACTTTAAAGAAATACTTCAAATAATAATAAATGAAAATTGCGATAGGGACATATCTGATAAAGCAGCCGAGATTCTTAAATATCTAAATGTAGGGAATAAAGTTCTTTTGTTAAAGAGATCGCTTTATGGCCTCAGGCAGGCCGGGAGGTGTTGGAACACTAAATTAAATAAAATTTTGAATGATTTCGAAGCAAAACAAACAAATGCAGATCCATGTTTATATTATATTAAAAGTGATAAAGGGTTGACTCTTATAATGATTTACGTTGATGACATATTGTTTATGTCACAGGACCCTGATATGTTAGAAAACTTCAAAATTCATCTTAATGAAAAACTAGATGTTAAATATTCAGGCATAGTTAAATATTGTCTAGGGATAAATTTTCAGTTAGAAAATGGCCTTATAACAATGAGTCAACATAGTTATATTAGAGAGCTCTTAGAGCGTTTTGGCATGACAGAAGCCAAGCCCGTAGCTTGTCCTATGGATACAAGCATTCGATTAAAAAAGGCCGAAAAATGTTGTGAAAACGAATATCCCTACCGTGAATTAGTTGGAAGTTTGATGTATCTTGCAACTTCCACCAGGCCGGACATTGCAAATTCCGTCAGTCAATTAAGTCAATTTCTAACTTGTTTTGATAAAACTCATTGGACTGCCGCTAAACGAGTTTTACGATACTTAAAGAAAACAATAAATTTTGGACTTGTATTTAGAAAAAGTAATGAGCCTTTGTTCGGTTACACTGACGCGGATTGGGGGAATTGCCTCGATGACCGTAGGTCATATACAGGTTACTGTTTCATTTTTTGCGGGAGTGCAATTACATGGGAAAGCCGTAAACAGTGTACCGTAGCTCTCTCATCAACGGAAGCCGAATATATGACTATATCCGATGCCACTAAGGAAGGGATATATTTATGTAAATTACTAAATGAGTTATCTGAAGGCAAAATTGAAAAAGTGAGTATATTTACAGATAACTTAGGATCTATTAAATTAGCTGAAAATCCGATCTTTCATAAGCGCACCAAGCATATAGACATCAGGCATCATTTCATAAGGGATGCACTGAAAGATGGAATCATTGATTTAAATTTTGTGTCTACTGAAAATATGGGGGCTGATATTCTTACAAAAGCATTAACATCATCAAAACATTACAACTGTTGTAAAATTATGGGATTGGAAGATGTAACATTGTTATTTAGGTAAATACGTCGACATTGTGGGGGGGGTGTTAGGTTACATTTATTTTCCATTACCAATGCCTCTTGTATTTACCCTCCTTCACTGTATAATAGATCATTCCAATAACGACTGGCGCGCCACCACTTGGACTGTTTTCGTACGGCGCATCTTTTTACCTGTACCTTGTTGAATATTTGTTTCTCTATATGTACCATGTGATGTGAGTGTTCGTCTAATTAAAAGTGTTTCGTGTTAATAAGGACTCATTAATATGCATTATAATTTGCGTGCTCTGCCTTCTAAGCCCAATAGCAAGTTCGTAAGGTCTTTCCATACGAGGTCAATAAAGAACACAGGGAGAATTTGTCTTTTATCCAAAGCATCTTTTATGTATTGACTAAGTAATGAAACACGCTGGCTGGTAGACCTAAACTTTATGCAGCCAGCCTGTTCTTCTTCGAGGATGCCTTCGGACAGTGGCGGATTTAAGGGGGGGGCTATGGGGCTGAAGCACCCCCCCCCCCCAAAAAAAAAAACACTGACATTCACAATTGAATATTGCGATTGTAAATTTTTTATTGGTCTAGTATAACACTTTGATAAATCTTAGCCCCCCCCCCCAAAAGTCAAGTTCTGGATCCGCCACTGCCTTCGGATTCCAGTTACCAGTTCAGTCTACTTGAGATGATTCTCTCAATGGTCTTGCAAAGGATTGTCAGGGATATAGGTCTATAACTGCTAACAAGATTTGGGTCTGCATCTTTTTTATGTATTGGAATAATTGTAGCTTTACACCATTGAGAGGGAATATTTCTTGTAAACCAGATTTGATTGAATATCTTTAAGATAGTGTCACAGGGATGAGGGCCCAAATTCAAAAGAAATTCTGCAAAGATACCATCCTCGACTGGAGATTTTCCAGGTTTCAAACATTTCTGTGCTGACAAAAATTCTTTTAGGCTTAAAGGGGCATTGAAAATATCCAAACCAGTGGTAGATACGCCCGTCATTCATTCTGCATTTAAGGTTTTTTGCGGGAATACTTGAATGCTGTCTCGCATATCTGTTTTTCTGTTGTAAACTGGGGAAGTGTTGGACAAAAGAGTTTGCGACTCTGGCATCAGATGTAATTAATTTGTTTTATACTCGAAAGGGCTGCTTTGGACAAACTATATTATTACCATTGTTATTGATGTTTGAAACAAATTTAAATTCTTTTTTGCCGTCCTTATGGAACTGAAGGTCTGAGAGTAAGACAAGATAAATACATTACAGAAAATAGGTTACAGTAGGTAATTTAGAAAGCCTTGCTGGTTTTTAAATCAACACTATCCCTACAGCATAATATTTAATTAAATCATACTATACTGCTAACAAATTTATCTTATTTGATATGGACAAGTTATTTTGACAATAGAAAAAAAAATCTTTCCTTTCTGATTTATTTCTGGGCAGAGAGAGAGAAAAAAGAAAAAGAAGAAAAAAGAATCTTCTTCGTCCTCAGAAAACAAAATTTCCAACTCAAGATCTCAAGATACAACTTGTTGAAAAAGAAAATAATAAACAAAAATGCAGTACTCTCTTCTACGAGCAGTTCCATTAAACTCTCGTCAAACTACTAACCAGCGGAAATTCGACCGATTAAACCTCCATTACTGCTAACAGAGGATGGTGGGAAGCAAAGATCTCGGGTGTGAGTGCCAATCAGAGTTTTTTCTTATAACCGTATATCGTGGGAAAGGCCCTAAGCCTTTTATACTCGCCTTTAAAAGGAGGGTTAGAGAGAAGAAGTTTTGCTACTACATACTACAGGGCATTCAGTCTTGATCAAACAATTAACAGCTGATTGCTTTTTTTTACACCGCAGAAATGTATTTCTTAAAATTTATAAATAATTTGTTCTTGTGTATACATATTTTATAAATTAAAAATAAAATATATATTAACAGAATGGCAAATGTTTGTTCAGAGAAAAGAAGGGAATTCTTGTTAAAGATTTGATGGTTATCATTAATTTCGTTTTTGACAGAAAATGAAAAATTAAAAATGTAGAAACAACGTGAAAATAAACTCAGATTACGATCAGAAATATATTTTGACAAAAAATTTCTAAGAATATATTCCATCATTTTAACAAAACAATCCTCTTTATTGTTTTAAGTTATTATTCCCTTTAAATGTATCCCATATAAAATCCCTGGGGTGTCTCTTATGGATTACTGGGCATTTGCACAGCTGCCAAGTTTTTTAAAATTTATTCCGGTGTGTTGTTAGTCCTGCACTTTTTTTACACTGTAATATCTGTAGAAATTTTTTCTACAATATATAACTGCGACTAAATATGAAGAAAATTACTTTAAAAAGATTACGGTGGGAAAAAGAGTGGAGATAACAAAACTCCGGAGTATATTAAAAAACTTGACAGGTATGCATTTGGACTTTTAAAACAAGCTCTTTACAAGCGACAACTCAAAATATTGGATGGACCATGGACGATTGTGGAGAAGGAGTCTAAAGAAAACCAACCTTGACGTTTTCAGAAAAGCTTTGTTATCTTAGAAATCAAGATGTTATATGATAGCTTAACAAAAAAGTTATGAGATTTAACACATTGAAAATAAAACTCGTAAATTTATTTATGTATATAAATTAGCATTGTACATATATATATATATATATTAACATATATATATACGTATAGGAATAAATTAACTAATGAATGAAATGAAATAAAGTTCTATATTTAATTCTCCTATATTTAAGTTTTGCATTTCTTTTTGCAGCAATTTTGCGCATTGGTTTGTAATTCCCCTGTTGGTTTTCCAAATTTTTTAACATTTATTTTAGTTTTATATCATATATATTCGTTTCAGTAGCTTCCTATATATATAGTTACATGTATATATCTTTAGTTTTATAGAATTTTCTTAGGGTTGATTTATTATGAAGTTATTGGCGTTTGAAGTTTAACAAGTTTATTTCTCTGTTGGTTTTTTCCAGTTCATAAATTTATTACGAAAAAACTGGTGTTTAAAGTTTAATATGTTTATTTCTTTCTTGGTTTTTTTCCACTTCATAAGTTTTTTCTTTTTGGTTTTTTCCTCATATTATTTGAAATTATTTTCAAGTCTCTTAGGTGATGGTGGGCTGTAAATGTTTAGCAGTTTGCACACAGCATGACAGAAGGATCACCTAATGTGCATACAACATTCATTCAATGCCCTTTAAAAAGTAATGAATTTGTATGTTTCAATATCAAGTTATTTATTTTTTCTTTTCGTCAACTTCATTCATAGTTCTTCATGTGATACTTGGTTTCATACAATGCAATGTTTGAAAAGGTTTTCAAATGCATATACATACATATATCTTTACAAAATCGTTGCAAAAATGTGCAAATATCCTTTGTATCACACTTATTCTAATATAAAATAGGAAAAATGCTGTTCATACATTTAATTTTAATTGAATATAATGAAGGTTAATTGTCATGTTGTAAATTTCCTTTGCATATCAGAAATATAAGGATATTATTTTTGAATCAAAAGTATACTGTGTAAACAGGTAAAATATTATAATACTCCTTGTCATTTAACTCCCAAACGTATCTACGAATACAGTCATATATTTTTCCTGTCTTTTACAATAAATGGGGATTCGCGTAATAACATTTTGAATACTACTCTTTTTATTATTGTTTCTCATTATTGATATTGATTATTATTTAATTAATTAAGCTCTATTAATTGTTTTTCAGTACTTTATTTTGTTAAAATAATATTCCTTTACATAATTAGTGAAGTCTAAGACACTGATAAAATATCGATATAATTTGAAGTTTGAAATACAATTTTTGTCTCATATGAATATACAGCAAAATTTTAATTAAACGGATTTAAGTTTTCTGAAATAGATTTACTAGCTGCCAACATTTTAATTTATTACGGAGTATTTTTAGCCCCACCTTTATTTCGCACTATTTTATTTATAGAAAAAAATTCTCCGCTATATAACTTCGATAATAAAAGAAAAAATTACTCTTAGAAAATAAATGGTTCGAAATAAAGGCGAGGCTAAAAAAAACACTCTGGAATGTATTAAAATGATGGCAGCTATGAGATGTAACTTACAAGTGAGGATTCTAAAAATCCTATTTGAATCTTTCAATATTTAGAACTATTATAATAGTTATTAGTATTCCTACCTATTTAACTTCTATGATATCTTATAGTTTGGTTAGGTTTATTTATTTATTTATTTTTTTTTTATTATTATATTTTCTACACATTGTAGATTGGAGTTGAAATAATCAATAGATAGCGTGATTTCACTTTTAAATTTACACATGTTCAAATGATTTATTTTAAGCAGTTTACTATAAACTTTTAGTCGGCAAAGTATTATTTTAATTACTGTTTGTAAAATCAAAATTTTCATCGTTTGAAATGAAGATTAATGTATAGATTAAATTATCATACATATTGTTAAAATATATATGAAATTATTGTAAAACTTAAAGTCGTTTTATTGAGTTAATCTCAACATTTTACCAAAAATATTTAGGGGTAAAATATTATTTTGGCGATAATTTGTAAAAACCAATGTTCCCACTCGTTGCATTTTAACACCCTGTGTTTTTAAAACAATATTTTCTTTACTAATTTTTCATGATTATCCTCCTAAATATTCAAAGTCAGGCCAGCACAAATCTAGATATTATTATTATTATTATTATTATTCTATTTTTTAATCATTATTCGGAATTTTCAGTGTGTAAAAAAGTGAAGCATTAGAACCTTAAAAGTTAATTAAAAAAACAAAAAAATCCTATCAATTATTACATTTTTTCATCCTTCGTCCTCATTTCAGGGATAGAACACGGGCGCAGAATTCATACCGGAATCTGTTTAACAAATTTCTCCACCTATAATATCGTTGATTCAAGAGGTAGAAAATTTTCTTATATTGATAGTGGTATGAATTCTGCGCCCGTGTTCCATCCCTGTCATTTCTTCAAAATTTTTCATATACTTAGATTATAAAAGTGAAGAACAGTTTTAAACAAATATGAAAATAACAGTAATTTTAATAGTAATAATAAATCTACTGAACTTCATTTAAATTTTTCAGTTTTTTTGTAAAACACGATTTGAAACATCTCTAAGGAACTTTTATTCAGAACTGTTATATTTTATTAAAGAACTATTAACCCTTTCCTTCCCTGTGATTCCATTTGGAATAATAGCATTTCAGATTTTGTTTCTTACCATCTAACACTTCCGCTGATTCAAAATGAACATTATTAAAATTTATATACATTTTCCCACCGAAAAATACCTATTTTAGATGATTTCACTATACTTGTTGATAATTGAAAGTATATTTTACGCTATTCTGATAATAATATCGGAATCAGTTTCCTGTTTTGGGAAATTCAAGTAAATTAACTGTTTGAAATATTTTTTATTTTATTCTTTAATGTTTATAATATGTATTTTAATTAATTGCAATATGTATTTCTTCCAAAATTTTCATATTTTTATTTATTGAAAAGTTATGATTTTTAAGTGGGCATCAGTGGTTATATTAAATATAAATAAACATATATCAGTTGTTTTGTTAGCTATATTAATTCGTACTCTACTATTACTCCTATTTAAAAAAAAAAAATGTTTATATATATTACCTTTGAAATAAATTTATGACTAAATATAAGATTTATTGTTTTATGGAGGGAAAAAGTTGGGAATGAAAGGGTTAAGAATAGTTTCTTATTAGGAAGTTGTTTGTTCATATTTATCTCAGATTTCTTCGCCTTCTTTTAATAATTTATTTTGTTTCCTAACTTTTTGCTTTTTTAAAATGTGCACATTTCTTAAAATCTGATGAGTATTTCTGGGATCTCTGAAACGAAATTTTTAGAAATATGTCAAAATTACATTTAGAAAACTGGTTAAGAAGTATTTATATAGACACCGAAAAAAGTATTTAAAGAATAATTTATATTAATATTTAAAGCTACAAATATTTGGAATCGAAAATTTTGATGTTAAACTCGTGTTCTCTTGCAGTCGAAAAGAGTGCAGGAAGTTTCCGAAATATGATACGTGCTAGGGGTGCTGACAAATGCTATGGCAGAAGCCTCTTGTTGTCTTCCTCTGCGCTTACACATGATACACATTATGCATACCAAAATTTGCATAAATTCTATGTGTAACCTATTTGAAGAAAGTAGATGTTTTGATATGGCTACATTTATTGTAATATATATATATATATATATATATAAGATTACTTGAAGATTACAGAGAAAATTAAGATATTAAAAGTACAGTCGGCAAAAAAAAAAAAAAAAAAAAAAAAAAAAACGCTCCCCCCCTTCCCCCCCACACACACCTAATTTTGCTCTAAATTATCGTAAAAACATGCGGTTGGTACCAATCGATCTGTAGTAACGCCTAGTTTATAATGGCATAGTTAGATTTTATTTAAGGGGTTATCTATATATTAAAACAAGCATCAAATTCATTTTTTTTTCAATGACAACCCCTTTTTTTAACCTCATATTCATATTATTCAGGCTGCTCGGAAAATATACCTATTTAGATACTTTAAATGAATTCTAGATAGAGATACAAGCGAATATGTATTAGGGGTCCGTCTATGCATTTAAAAAAAATAAATCATGATCTACCACAGAATAGACTTATTTGTTACTTTTCACACCGGAAGAAAAGTACAGAAATTTTAATTCTGAAACAAAAAACGAAACTGATTTACTCTTAACTTATAAAATAAAAAATTTTAAGTGGTTTATGTTTAATAAATGTGGTTTAGTTCATTGCAACACTTCGTACGTAAAAATTTAAATAGCTTGAGTCATATGAACCCTCCAATGTTGAATTACAAAAATCTAGATAGCAAGATAAAATAATAACAGTGATAATAATAATAATAATAATAGGGATAAAAATTAAAAAAAAAAAAAAAGTGTTTAATATTTAAGAAAAAAATATCTACTTCTATTGGGTATATTTTTATTTTATACAGTAAGCCCCACATGAAAGTGTTATTATAAAGGTTTACTTATAACTTGAGGCGTACAACCCAATACATGCACTATACAAAAATATAGATAACAAGATTTAAACTATAATCTGAGAAAGGATATTAAAAATTCAATATAAAGGAGATACGGTTCAATATAATTCCTATTTTGGGTAATAGGTCACACTTTCATACGTTTCTCTAAAACATCAAATTATTTAACAAAACTCATGATTAACACTTTCGCAACCGCATGCTTTTGTCTTTCTGACATTAAGGTCCCCCTGTGGGCGTTAATCTTCGAAGTTACAATATTTCAGAACAAAATTTTCTGTAATCACATTTATATTAAAAATTGATATACATTATAATTATGTTTTTCTAATCAAAGTAGTTGTATCCATTTCACATTTCATTGTAAAAATTCGAATTTTGGTTATATACTTAAGATAATGCATAAAAATTTCGAAAGAAACGCCAGTTGGCGGAGTAACAGATTTTCAAATGTCGTGAATCTACGTCAGCGGTCACGAAAGTTTTAAATAATTGAAATTTTGTAATCAACAATAAAAACGGCAACTTTCACTCGTTTATATATTCTAGAGTTCTATAAAGAGTCAAACAAACTAATATTAATGAAACAAGACATATTTTTTAAAGTAAAGTATTTTTTCAAAAAAAAGCCAGAGGATGGGGTTTATTATCCTTTTGGAATGCAATCAAAATTTCGCGCCTAAATTGCGTTAATCTTACAAAAATAGACTAATTTGTAAGCATCGAAACCTTACTTAGAAAACAATAAAATACAAAACAAAACAATAAAATTAAATTAAATAAAAATTTTCAATGCTGGACTAAATTTGCATAAATTGGTGTGATAAAGTATGTCCCATATAAAACGATTTCATATTGCCCAGAAAGAATATCCGCCGCTATATAGTTGTCTACTGTGCTTGAATTCTTAATTTTAAATGTGTAAGATTTATCTTTTTAAAAGTAATAAGACATATTACTTTGTTTTAAATTGTTTTCCCATAATAAATGTGAATTTTACGCCGTGATTAGTATAATCGAAAATAAATAACATTGCGCTTTGTTTCAATAATATATTTAATAATTTAAAAAAAAAATCTTCCACTGTTTGATTTTGTATTAAAAATAATAATACTAAAAATAATTCAATATTATGTTACGTCATGCGATGAAATTTAAATAACGTTAGCTTACAAACAGTTAAGTAAACAAATGCGAAAATGTCACAACAAAATTAAAGTAGAAAATTCGTTTGAAAAAATCTTATAAAAATTATTAAATGTTAATTATAATAATTTAAAAAAAAGAAAGAAGAAAAAAAGGATTGTTCCCTGCGTGTTCCTCTTTCAAACAATAATCCACGCCTTACCGCGTTTCCTAAATCATGATATTTAACTTCAGGTGTATGAACCCTACAATATCCAAGTAAACAAAAGGAACAGCAGGGTTAAAATAGAATTTTAGCAGTGAGAAAGTAGGAAAATTTATGTAATGTTTAAGAAGAAAGACCTGAAATTTCAGGATCGAGTGTATTCCTTTTTTGCAACGGAAGCCATGCCTTTACACAATTTTCAAAAACTTTACATTATTTAACATTTTTTTTTCTTTTATATATTTGCAATTAAATCATTTAAATTTTACCTTCAGCATTCGATGTAGTAAAGGCCATTGATATTTATGTATACCAGAGTCATATATAGTGTCTAATACGAATATGTAAACTAGTTTTTTTAATATTGTTTCCGCTATATGGAGGCGGGCTTTACTTCTTTTGGAATTCTTTCACAAACTCTCGCCTTCATTGCGGTTATTTTATAAAATTTAGCTAATTTCTATGTTAAACATCGAAATGTTGCTTCGATGGCAATTAGAATAACAAAAATATAAATTAAAATAACTTTTTTTCAAAATATATACAGATAGTTACTCACAGAGGATACAAATTATAACAAGTGACGCCCCCCTTCCCCCAACAGCAGTAAAAAATTAAATATCACTGTAACTAAAAAAATAATGTTAGGAACGAGCTGTAAATTTTGATACAAATGTTTTTGATGATGGCCGTTCTATTCGTGCAAAAATTAACACAGGTCATAATTCATAATTTTTTCAAATATGAATTTATTAAAATTTTTATAATTCAAAAAATGTTTTTTTTTTTTTTTTTTTTTAATCAAAAATATGCTTGGAATATGTTTGGGTCACTTCATTCTAAAGCATTAAAAAAAAAAAAAAAAAGAAAAAGAAAAAAAAAAAAAACAGAATTTGAATATAATAATTTTTTTGGAAGATATGAATGAATGTTTGTTACATTCATTTAACATTAGTATCCCCATGCTTTGACAGCTTATAACTCCATCAAAATTGAGCAAAATATATAAACTATACCATTTTCCACGATGATTTGACCCAAAGAATTCAAATAAATTATACAAAAAGGGGATTACCATTAAAAAAAAAATGAAGTTGATGCCAGTTTTAATGTGTAGACGACCCATAAGCAAAATATAATGATAACATTATAAGCTAGACATTATTACAAATCGATTGGTACCAGCCGCATGTTTCTACAACAATTTACAGCGAAATTAGGTGTATGTGGGGGGGGGGAGGGGGAGACTTTTTTTTTCCGACTGTACATATAAGAAATAGATCGTTGAAAAACTGTGCCAGCAATAACTACATGTCGTAAAAAAGTCTTTAACGCTTTACCTAATTTTTATTTTCAACTGGAAGAACTCTTCTTTGAAATCATACATAAAAATTTACTTTAATAAAGTTAAGAATGAAAAATAAAAAGAAACTCTTTATCTATTCCATTTGTTTTAGACTTTTTTGTTAATCTGGTGTTCTTTTATTTTAAATAAGGAAAATTTCCTTGACTCTTGAAAGCTTAAACAACTTCGTTATTTTACTTAACTACTCTTTTCTATAATATTTTCTAGAATCTTACAAGCAGTAGGTTCTATAAAATATGTAAATGGGCAAAATAAAAATAATTTCGTGATTATACATTAAAAATGACCTTTAAAGTAATATCAACTGGAGATAAATTTAATGCACGCTCACAATTCGCAAAATTAAGCACGGAAATATAATATTTGAAATACGCACTCCATCCGGATATTGCGTACTGATCAAAGAAACCGTCTTTGTATAATCAGATCAGTAATGTATCCCTTTGAATTACCTGCCTAGACCGTGATACTTTCACCTCGGAAAGCGTGATGTCAGCTGATTTTCTGGGATTGATTCGCGTGCATTATTCCCGCAAAATCCAAAAATGCTTGAAAGACGCCGTGTAGGACAAACGATCCAGGATTCGAATCTTCCTGTAGTCAATTGCCCTTTACCTTAGCACCATAGCACATAAGAAGCTTGCCATCCTGATGTAGGGCAAAACTCAGCTAATGCGTATATATAATGTATCCCCAAACAGACATGGCCCAATTGACGTTTAGGTTATAACACATTATTCACACCTAAAAACACAATTTTGTTCTGGATTAGACGGGCAGAGGATAGAAACCATAGATGTTTTTTTCATTTATTTTAGTTTATTTCAGAGTATTTTAAGCCCCGCCTTAATTTCATGCCATTTATTTTTTAAGAGTAATTTATTCAAATTTTATCGGCGTTATATATTTGAGAAATTATTTCTATAAATAAAAAGATACGAAATAAAGGCGGGGCTAAAAATACTCCGGAATAAATTAAAATGTTGATATATATATAGAAACTCGTGTTACCATGGCGGGAAAAAAAGTTCTATTGAAAACTTTGTCTTCAGCGCATAATTCTGGTAGATGTCGTCGTATCATTTTCGGATGCAATTAAATATATATTTCACACGTGTGGAAATCTCTCTTGAATTTCCCTTGGTTGTAATCACACTACAATGACATCCTGCGGCAGTTGTAATATTTAGGTGATCGGCTACAGATTTTTGAGAATTTATTTATCTGGGCAGGACTTTTTCTAAACAAGAAAATGAAAGAATGAAGAAAGTGAAATGAAATTGAATTGCATGTGATTGATTTTCATTTTAAATGCGTTCGAGTACACGCCAGAGCTAAGAGTTTAACATTCGACTTATTCTAGAAGCCATAGAAAAACTCAAGAAATCGCACAAAAATTTGAAGTACTTTTCGTCAGCTTTTATAGTCAGCGGCATACGTGAAAGAATACTTACCAATATATATGTTTCTTTCGATTCTAGAAATTATTTCATAGATTTCCTTGGAATTTCAGGGTGAAAAGGAACATGTTATACGTATGTCAACTAAAGTTATGTAGAAATAAGGGATAAGTTACAAATTTACTACTAATATACTGTTTGGAATAAGACAGTAATGAAATAACACTTGAATTATGTTACAGTTATAGTATATTACTGTACGCATTTATTTAATTAAAGATAACATTTTATATGAAAATACAGCATATATTTCGTAAGATCTGACAAATAATTCCGTCAGGAGGACTACTGTTTATGGACTGCTGCAAAAATTCATGGAAAAAAAAAGAGTTAAGAAAGTTTGTTACTGTTACCGGGAAAAAATAATCGAAAAGTTTTAATATAATATATTTAATCTTTGGGTTATACGTCATAAACTCAGCAGAAACCTTGATTCACTTAATCTTAGTGTCATGATGGCATTTCGATCGTATGACTAATCCACAATTTTTCCCCGTTCTTTAGTTTTCGTAATTTTCCAGTCGTATAAAAATGATTATACACAATTGTCAGATATCCAAAATATATGTTAACTTTTCATAATGCCATTAAATAACCGTTTGGTTGGAAGTATTCTTCCACCAAACTCATTCATTTTTAAGTTGGAAAGGCGTGGTAAGCTACTTTAATACGCCTGGCACTTTTACTCAAATAAAATATATGAAAGAATAATGTATCACACTCTGTGTTGATTTCTTTCTTTCTTTTTTTTTAATCTGAAATTTTCTTTCTAAAGTCATTGTAAGAAATTTATTAAGAAAGTTCTTGTTTAGATTAAAAATAATATGTGTGGAAAAGTAATTTACTACGCATTTCTCTTTTAAAATTAACGAATTGGGAGATAAGAATACTTCTCATGGTCTTATAAAGGATTGAGAATCAGATTAGTTTTATCTAATACGCTAAATCGATTTCTTTTCTTAAATCAATCTCAATAACATAAGAATTTTAATATACCATCACTAGAAAGAAATTGTCCAATAGAAGGTTAAAATATTCAATAATAATTAAAGATAAAATGAACTTTTTTATGATGATAAAAAATAACTCTTAAAATAATTATAATATTTTAGAATAATAAATAAACGAAATGTAGTACTTAAAGAACAGCTTGCAAAATAGAATGTTCACGAACGTTTATCGGAACCCTTTTGTAAGCTGAAAGGCTTTCATAAAATAGTAGAATAAATTTGTTATATTCACTTAAATTATTTACTTCTTTATTGAACATGCCAGAATAACATGCAATTATTTTCTAAATAACAATATACATGGGCAACAAAAATACAGGACAACGTGGTATGAAATTTCCGTCAAAATGTCTATTATTACTACTATAATACTATTTATTCCTCATAACATTTAATAGAATGTGAGGTAACAGACTCAGTAGACTCACAAAGAATAACGAAGAGCAAGCAATGTTAAATTTACTTAGCAAAATTAAACGAATAAATGTACTTTTAACGCCATTGAGATATTTTCCTTTATAAGCCCTATCTTTTGGCATTCCTCTAAAACAATACATTATTTAACATAAAGATTTTAAGTATTCGTGTTAAAATCATTTAAATTTTATCCCCAGCAATTAATGCAATAAATGATATTAGTTTATACATAGTTGCAGGGATGGAACACGGGCGCAGTATTCATACCGGAATCTGTTGAAGAAATTTATATACCTATAATATCGCTGATTTAAGAGGTAGAAAATTTTCTTACATTGATAGTGGTATGAATTCTGCGCCCGTGTTCCATCCCTGTAGTTGCCAACCTAACCCGGAAGATTGTTTGTTCCCGCCCCTTTTAGTACACCACTTAATTTTTAGAGTAATTCTCTTCAAATATATTTGCGATTAAATAAGAAGAAAAGTACTCTAAAAAAAAGACTGGTGTGGAAAATTAGGCGGAAAGGGGCGAGACTAACAATCGTCCGGGTTAGGTTGACAAGTATATATACACCGTCCGCAGTTAAAACTTTCACAACCACATGCTTTTGTCTTTTTCACAGTAAGATCCCCCTGTGGGCGTTATTCTCCCTAGTTACAATTTTTCAGAACAAAATTTTCTGTATTCGCATTTATATTACAAATAAATATACATTATAGTTATACTCTTTTTAATTACTGTTCTTTTATCCATAGTATTTTAATAGTACAAATATGAATATTGGGTATAATTTAAAGAAATAAATAAATGACATACAAATTGCGAAAGAAACGCCCACTGGTATAGTTAGAGATTTCCAAATGACGTGAATCTACGCCAGCGTTTGCGAAAGTGTTAAGACGGCAAGGGACGTCGAAATTAATTATTTTTGTCATTGTTGCCAACATTTTAATTTATTCTAGAGTATTTTTAGTCCTGGTTTCATTTCGTATCAATTTATTTATAGAGTAATTTTCTGCGCTACATTACTACGTTAAAATATGAAAAAATTACTATTTTAAAAGAAGTTCTAGGAAATAAAATCGAGATTAAATATGCTCCAGAATAAATTATAATGCTGGCAACTTTGATTTTTGTTTTACGTTCCATTGCTCCTCAAATTTAATATTACAATGAAATCTTTAATTTTTCTGCATTCAGCATGTTTTGAATTATAAAAAGTAATTTTTTGATATCAAAAAGCTTTCTTTATGAGAATAATAATACAAAACAATACCCAATTGCAAATTGCTTCATGCTAATTCTAAGTTATTTAAAATTTTTATTTATTTTATTTTGTTTTTTATGGCTTGTCTTTTGTTTGTAACTGAATACATCTGTGTATAGCGTATTTTATATCGCAATCACTACTTTTTTTTTTTTTCCCCCAACTTAAAATCTTTATTAATTTTTGTCCTACGACTGAATTTAAATGCTCCAAATAAATGTAATAATTTTTTGTTTTTAAAACAGATGTCCAGTTTTGTGACAAATGCACTGATTAACATTCATATAAAGAATTAAAGTTTAAAATATTGTAAAAAAAATTAAATCATGGTTTAGGAACTGTAGAAAGGTATTATTTTAAAAATATTATCTCGCTCGATACATTCTAAAATAGTTATCTATATTTTTTTTCTTAGATTTTTGATAGTTTTTCTTGATCCCTTGTTCCCTCAAGGGGTTAAATGCAAATAAAAAAAAAGAGGGGGGACGCCTACAGTACTGCACGCACCAGAATCGACTGCAACGTGGAAAATGGTCGTAAGTTATACATTATCGGAAAGTGACCCTTGAATTTTTGGACATATTTACAATGAAGAAAATTTTTTTAAAACCCTTTGTGGCGCAAGGAAATTATGATTATTTTAATTACTTTGCCACCGGAATTAACAAACAAAATTAAAAGAAAAGAAATTGACGACTTCTTCTGCTATGATATAAAAGTAAAATTTTTCTAAAAAAATTCTGGATGCGTTTTACCTGTTGGAACTTAATAATTGCGTATCCTGACACCAATGACAATGCACCGCGAAGGGTTTTAAATTACTCCTTGCAGAACATTGCAAAAGAAACCCAAGTTTTCTATACCAATTATCACAGAGGGACTTCGTCAGAAAATAAAATCGGCTTTCGTCAGTTCTTATACCGCATCAAAAGAAGATTGAATAAAGCTGATATTAGCTAGCGTTTTCCGTCCTGGTCTGCAACGTACTTTAACCGTTTTATTGCTGAAGCACTTTCAGAAACACAACCTTAAATTGCTATCAGTTTTACAGACCTCAATAAACGTTTTTCCGGTGTAAATATTTAATTTTAGCTTTGTAAAAAATTAGAAACCCAATCATGCCTAACTGGAAAACCACGCCGTGCAGTAAAAATTAAAAAAAATCTAAGTAAGGAGCAGTCGAAATAGCATATATAAATGTGTATTATTATGCATAAATCCTTTACCCTCGATGTTCTTTCTACAGAAATAAAATATGAAACTTTCTAATGATCCATAAAAACACGCCTAATTTATGAAAACCACGCCTTACTGTAGTGTATCTAAAAGACAAATTTAAGTATCATTAAAGGATGAATAAAAACAAAAAACGTGTTTTACCATTACCAGTTGTTCACACATAATGTTTTACGAAAATTTAAGAGCAGCGAAAAAATCCAAATTTAATATAGTTTTCCAAATGTACAATTCAGCGTAGTGAGGGGTGTGTATTTTGATAAGATTTTATCCGCCCATTCTTTTTTTTTCCCAACTTATTTCACAAATATAAGAGCATATATTTTTAAAATGATGAAAAGAGCGTCGTAATAATTTATGCGTCGAAAACCACGTTAGACATTTCTCTATCGAAATAACTACATTTAATTGATATCAATGATCAGAGTACTAACGTCGTCTTCTGTTGATATTTTTTGAGTATAAAAAAAAAAAAAAAAAAATATTAAATAAAACACAATCACTCATACAATTATCAGTTAATTTACTAATTATTTTTGTGTTTTACAAAGAAATAATGAAAGAAAAGAACTTTATAAATAATATATATATTTTACTTTCTGCAAAAGAAAATATAAAAGAGAAATAATAAAAAGTTGATGTTAACAATTGTATTTTCCTGCACAAAGGTCATGTAGCCTTTTTTTTTACAGAGAGCGCAGATGGGGTTGGAACGCTTTATCTCACTCTGCTTGTTACTGCAGACCACACATTGATGTAAATTTCGTCAATTACTTCATTATTTGCTTCCAATGTCTCATCCTACTTCGTACCATTATGCACCAAATCATCGACCAAAATAATGTTGCGACATAACATATGAAAACCAACTGCTTCACTTTACCTAGAAGTTCCGATTGACTGATTGGTTAATTGTAAGTAAAAATTAAATTAAAATTCCGGTGTAATCTGAAATGTATCTCTCGAAGCGCGATAGCGCTGCTTCGAAGTTTTCGAGACTAAACATTGCAGCGCTATCGCGCTGCTTAGCAGTCAAACGGTTATAGATGGTGTTAAAAACGTTTCGAAGATAAGCCTTAAAATGAGGTTCTTTCTTTTCAAAACAGAGTAATTATTTTTTTTTCCTCGCCGACATTATGTTAAAAACACCTGACTGGAATCATGTATAGCTCTACAAACTAATAAAATTTAATTTCTAGAGTGATTTCAATATATTAAAAAAATATATATTCCAATATTATTACCTTATATAACAGTAAAATAGACATTATACCCGCATACCCGCCAACATTACTAATTTATTCCGAAGCACCTTTTTTTACACCACTTTTTTAAGAGTAATTTTCTTCTTATTTACAGGTAAATAGATTTAGGAGAAAATTATTTTATTAACTCTTAAATGCATAACGATGTAGATCTGCATCGCATGTTTAACTTCATTTCCCTTAATGTAGCACCTTTTTTTTTTTTTTTTTTTTTTTTTTTTTTTTTAACCAAAACTATATCACGGTTTCTGAACTCAACTAGAATCTTCGACAATTTTCATTATTGGTGCGCTATCTAAGTACAATTTCATTGCGGAGGGTGTCACGAAATACGGTCATTTATGTAAAAAGTAATAATAACATACAGGGAAAATTGTTTGTAACGAATAATATTTGTATTTTTGCATAAAATTACGCTAGAAAATGTAGCATTTTTCATGTTGTAAAAATACATCAATATACATTAGCCCACTAATCCTGAAGTGAATTCAATGTTTTTTTTCCTATTAACTACAGTGGTTTCCTCCGAAACTTGCGTAAATACGGGCTAGAACCCCTTAGAAAGACCTCCACGGAAGGCACTCCCCCTCAGGCCTAGGACCCCAGCGTTGTCAATCGGCCTTATTCCCTAACACCAACACCTATTAACTACACCCATTTCCTGGTTGATTTCAAAATTTATTTATTAAAAAAAATAAAAAAAAATCGTGCATTTAAGGGTTAAAAAAGTTGTGGGGTGAAAGAAGTCGGCTACCAACAATGGTACTGAGTAAATTAGAATACTAACAGGTCTGATTTATATAAATCACAATGTTATTTAAGAAGTCTTTGATTTATATTAACGCGAATATTTTGATTTTTCAACACACTAACTAGAACACTCATGGTAAACTGATTTTTATTAAATCAACACTGTATTTATTTATTTATTATTATTATTTTCTTTTTTAAGAACTCAAAAAAATTTATTAAAAATATCTAGCTGTAGGAAGATATAGTATAGAAATGTCTCTTTAAAGAGTGTTAAAGTAAACTATTTTAGCAAACATTAATCAGTATAATAATAATATTTACATCAATTTTTCCGGAATTTTCAATTTTGGACGATTTTAGTTTTCATATACGAAATTAAAAGGAATACTAAACGGGGGGGGGGGGGGGGAGTCAACGCGTGTAACGTTCTTGATCAGTGTTGCCAGATTTTGTGACTTTTTTATTCAATATCCATCACTGATATCAGGGGTCGAAATCTCCGCTCTTTTTTCAGGACACTGTCATGGAAGAGAAATTTTTCAATTTATTACTACCAGTATTTTTATACAAAAAACTCTAAGGCATATAATTATGGCACATTACTATAAATATGTCAGAAATATTTCTGCATGAAATTAGTGGTGGCAATTAAGGCAGAAATTTCTTATTAATGAGAGT
Organism: Salticus scenicus; assembly: GCA_963930645.1. Lineage (NCBI taxonomy): Eukaryota > Metazoa > Arthropoda > Arachnida > Araneae > Salticidae > Salticus > Salticus scenicus. The sequence continues at coordinate 221,424,091 of OZ005660.1, read as the reverse complement.
GTCCTGAAAAAAGGGCCGAGAGTAAGACCCCTGCTGATATTCAAATGAAATGATTACCTAATCACTTCGAAGATTTATCGTCTATTATCTATATGCAATATCACTTCAGAAAATTGTTGATGACTTTCGAATATAAAAGACGGGCGGATAACCACAGAACGACTTCTTGTGTTAAAACTTAGAGAATTTTGCTTACGATGCGAGTGCGTCTTGTGCATGCGTAGAAGGAAAGCTGTGAAGGGATAAATAAGTGGTTTATCCCTATTTTGTTGTGTTTACATTTTCACATGTAAATAAACACTCAAATTAAGTATGGATGGATGTGGAATAATTAATATTTAGATATAATCAGAAATAGACAGTTTTATTAGTTATTTTTATTCTGTTAATCAGTTTCATAGATTTTTAAGGAGATGAATACTTTTTAAATTATCTATCTTATTTAAATATTTAAAAAATAAATAAAAATAATAATAAATAAATAAATAAAATTTCCAATTTTTTTTTCTTTTTAATAAGAGAATTTTTCAGTTTATAATGTTAATTGTTTTGATTAATTGAGATATACTGCAGTTATCTATACTCCCATCGCAATCTTTTGTCAATGAAAAATCGCATTAATTATTTAGTACTTGTCATTTTCATAACCTTGTACTCTTGTGTATATTTTACTTCCAGCTTCAGTTACTATTTATTTATTTATTTATTTATTTATTTATTTTTTGCCCGTTTACTATTATTTATTTTATATATATACATCACAAGAATTACTTATTTTCGCACAGTATAACACGTCAATATTGATCATTGAAAAGAAATTTTACATATAGGGGAGACCCGTGTACCTAGGGCCGCTTTTTTCAATGGCCGAAAACAGAGCCCTTGACCGGTTTAAAGTTATGAAAATGATATTTACATATCTTTGGGATTATTTACTTCCAAGTGGGATTAATATAAATACGTAAAATAATAAATCCTGACAAATAGAAGGTTTCAAAATAAACTCCTCTGATGGCCCTAGGTACAACACCCTCATTGTACCTAGGGCCAGACCTCATTGTACCTAGGGCCGCTTTTTTTCAATTCCCAAAAGCAGAGCCCCTGACCTGCTAAAAATCATGAAACGGATTTGCACATATCTTAGAACTAATTTATTTTATTTGAGATTAATATAAACACTTAAAACAATGAATTCCGACAAATAGAAGGTTTTTAAATAAATTTCACACATGGCTCTAGGTACAAAATGCTCATTGTACAGTCGGGGAAAAGAAAAAAACTCAACGTAACTTCGTTGCTAATTGATGTAGAAAAATGTAATAGGTATCATTCGACGGGGAATTGTGAGTAGTTTCAGAAAATGAACTGAAATTTTCAATTGGGGGTCGTCTACATATTAAAACGCGCACCAACTTTGATTTTTTCAATGGTAACACCCTATTTTTATTTTATATTTGAATTCCTGGGATCGCGACAACGCGAAAAAGTATATTGGTTATATATTTTACTTATTTTTTCACAGAGTTATAAGCGTTCAAAGTTTGAGGGTGCTAATGTTAAATTCATATTTCAAACTTTTATTAATATCTTCACCAAAAAAAACTTGATCGATATAATTTTTTTTTTACGAGATACAGTGAAGAAACCCAAACATAATCCATCATTACTTTTGATTCTGAAAAATATTTTTAATTCTGAAAAATATTAATAAATTCATATTCATAAAAATTATGAATTATGACCTATATTAATTTTTACATAAAATGAATCCTAATGCTGAAAAATATGGGTGTGCAAATTTACAGCTCATTCCAGTTATTAGTTTTTGAGATATAAATAAATCTTTCTTTTGGAGTGGTTTAGGGGACCGTCTCTTATAAAGTTTTGCATGAGATAACGAATAAAATCTTAAAAAATAACATAGAAAATTAAACAAAATATTTTTATTTTTTATTTACGGGTCAAATTATATAACAACAATGTGAAACGCAAAGCAATGAAACAAAAATGTTGATTTTTAGACATTAGTGCTCGCATCAAGAATTCCTGTTTTCTAAAGAAGGCAAACCCCGCCTTCATCGTTCTTGAAAACAAAACAATACGGAAAAAAAAAAAAAAAAAAGTAAATGTGACATTGAGTATTCGTGTTAAGCCCCTTATTTCATGTTGACAAAAATATGCACAAGTGGGATATACTTCATCGATTAATTGGTGATAAATTTTGAACCTTTTAAACAAACTCTAGAAGAAAAAAAAATTAACGAAATAGGCGGGGTTTACTGTTTTAAATAGAAAAAAAAGTTTAATGTGAAATTGTCAAATATAAAAAACGAATGGAATTGGAATGCAAGACAGACTTGTAAAATCGTTTCTTAACTACCGTCATAATTAAAAAAGTCTTAATCATTTGCTTCATATATTGCTTTATTTTATTTTATTTATTTACTTACTTATTTATTTTGTAGAGGGACGATTATTATTTTAAGGACACTTTAGTCTTTCAAATTTTATTAATATATTTTAACTTTATACATTTTTAAAAACATACTTTAACTTTTATAAATATATTTTAACACTTTTTGCGACTGCAGGATTTTGTCTTTTGACAGTAAGACCCGCCTACAGGCGTTATACTCTCAAAATAAAATATATCAGAACAAATTTTCTGTATTCACAATTATATTACAAATGGATATACATTATAATTACATTCTTTCTAATCAATATATTTCTATCCATAGTATATTTCATTGCAAAAATATAAACACTGGGTACACACAAGAAATATGTAACACACAAATTACGAAAGAAACGCCCACTGACAGAGTTACAAATTTTCAAATGGAGTGAATCTATGTCAGCAATCGCGAAAGGAATAATTAAGAAATTATATTTTCATAGAAAATATAAAACGAATCGTACAGTTCCAAAGAGTTCAACTGACCCAAAACTGGTAACTGCTATTAAAATTGTTTAATATTTACTTCATGAACCCTTACAATAATTTATCCGAAAAGATTTAGTTTATGCATTGTTGTATATATATATATGTATATATATATATATATTATTTCATTTCGTATACTATGTTACATCTACGAAAGAAAATTAAGGCTTTATTTGTGATCAGTACAGCCATAATAGACACTTTTACTTGAAAAATATTGCACTTTTTTCAGAGTACTGTATGGACTAATCGCAAGTGTAATGTATTTAAACAGACCTAAAATTATCTAAAAAAGTACTGAAGTATATACAAATCTAAAAAAATTGAATTCAGGATAATTAAGGAACTGGAAAAGTGGCAGTGTTTCATTAATTTCCATAATTATGTGTTTACTGAAAGATTTCCGGTGTGAGACATTAAACTTTTCTCTATTTCTTATAGGATCTTAACTTTATTTTTCTACATTTATAGATAGCCCCCTAACACATTTTTCATTATAACTCTATAAATACTAAAGATAAAGTATACAAACAGTATACTTTTCCGCACTGCCAGACTCTCAGAAATTCGAAATTGAAGTCAAAATTGGGTGTTCCCATTGAAAAAATCAAAGTTGGCGCTCATTTTAATATGTAGACGACCCCTAATTCAAAATTTGACCACATATTCAGAAAGTGCTTTTAATTTCCTGTTGAATGATGTCTGTTAGATGTTACTGCGTCAATTAGTAACGAAATTACAGAGGGTGTTGCGTTTTTTTTTTCCCCGACTGTACCTAGGGTCAGACCACATTGTACCTAGGACCAGACCTCATCGTACCTAGGGCCAGATGTCATTGTACGTAGGGCCTCAGTGTACCTAGGGCCATTCCCATTACCCTTTCGCTCAGCATATTTTCCGTAAGACACGCCTTTTGGCGTTCCTTAAAAACGTCACACGTATAGTTTCCAACTTACTACCTTTTGGCTACCGAAAAATTGTAATAATTTGTTTTATTTTACTTCATCATTAAATAAAATAAATCTTTCTGTTAAAATTTACCCGGTAGCCGAAAGGTAGCCTATAGTTACACGTTTTAGAAAAATAACATTTCATTTGCAGAGGAACAACTTAGGGCGTGGCTCGGTTTTTTAATGTCCCCTCAGAAGGAACATCGAGCGATAAGTGTTAAAATTATATTTCACTTTGTAATGAACAGAAAATAAACATATGAACATATATTTTATAAAAGAAACAATATCAAGAAACACATTTATTTATCATATAATAATTACCATGATAATAATTATTATGATGTTGCCTTAATATGAAACACCGAATTTTTCTCTCTTTTTTTCTTTGGGATATATTCTAATAGCATATTTTTCTTCAATTCCTTTTTTTTTTTTTTTTTTTTCTGGAACGTCTCTTAAATTTCTAGATCTTCCTGGTTTTCGGCCACATACTTTCTTTGAGTATTTTTTGCACGAGGTTTTCCTTCAGGAAAAGTTGTACCTGTTCAATCATGACACACGAAAATATGTTAGATGATGAAGGTTTCGAAATTTCAACAGGACATGAAACACAGACATTCAGTTCCATCATTGTTGGTTCATTTTCTTACTGAAGAAAATATTTTTTGGAAATTTAGGGAGGGAGCTTGTCTCTCGGCCACATTTGAATTTAAATATTCGCTTTCACCAGGAAACCATCCCAATAGTGTAATAATAGAATTCAATTGAATGATGTTCATTCGAGAGGGCATAATATGACATGATTTTTGATACACAAACTGTTACCCCTTAAAAGCTCGTTCTCGAGAAATCAATATTTAAGTTTGAGTAAAAATGTAGTAACGAGAAAAGGGTGGGAGGAGTCTATCAAAATCTGCTAGAACCATGAATTTTATCAATATTTACATTCTATTTTAGCGAATTTTTAGGCATTATATCTCAATTGAATAATCTCAAAGCTGAAATAGGCAACTGATGAATGCATCAAAGAACAAGTTTATCTATGCTATTTCAATTTCTGCTTGTTTTGAATTTCATTCATTATTTCAGTAAGGTGTGGTGTTATCGATTTAGGCGTGGTTACACCGATTGTTAGTGAACTTGCAGAGTTTATAACTCGAAAACGAGCTGACGAGGGCTAATGTTTTATGCGTCAAGAAACATATTTATATAATCTCTTTCGATGAATGGTTGTTTGGATTTTTTTCTTTTTTATTATGATTACAGTATGGAATTGTTTCCTGATCAGTGAATATGTTTTGATTCGCTATGTTTTGATGCTAGTTACACGAAAACCTGATGAAATGTTCACCGGAGTAAAGACCGACGGATAGGACTTGCCAACACTTTCAGCAATGTCATACATAGTAATTGGTTTTCCAGAGTCTGCCAGCATCCAATTACTACATGCTGTATTGTAGTACATCTTATAAAGTCCAAACACACCTCTGTCCAACGGTTGAAGCTTATGACTGGTGGAGGGGTAAAGTAATATCCCTCATACAACAATATCCTTCATTTAATTATAAAAGTTTTTTAATTAAATTGTAACAACATGAAGAATAAGATTACAATTGTACCTAGGGCCATGCATGGCCCTAGGTACAATTTAGCTATGTGGCCCTAGGTACAAGTTTCGGTAACTTCATTCAAAATACATTCCACTAAAAAACCCACACACAGAGAGGGCTAATTAAGTATCTCATTTATTACTCAATATAATGAAAAAAATTATACACTAGAAATAAAAGAAAATTATTTGATTGACTTTTGTAAAATAGCAAAAGAGATGAGCTGTAAAATTTTACTTCAAACCATGTAAATTCTTTTTCTACATGTAACTTGTAAAAATTTTCTCCTGAATGGTTTCAAAGTGATTGTAAATGTAGTAATTGGTGTTGTTACTCACCCAATTGAATATTAAAACTTAAAACTAAATATTATTCAAATAAAGTGGGGTGGACCTAGGTACATGATGGCCCTAGGTACACGGGTCTCCCCTACTATTTACATTTTTAACATATCATCTCTGAAAACGTTGGGAATACAGGTTGGAGATTAAGAAGTAAGATAACGATGTTATGTAAACCTATGTTAAACAATTCAAATTAGGCTTCAGAAGAGTTTTATATGATAATTAATTCTCAACCCCCCCGTTTCATTAATGCACCTAGATTTATATAAAATTTAATTCGATCATTAAAAAATAATTCTGTTTAAAAAAAAAATATTAAAATTATTATTTAAAAAAATTATCTTTTATGATGATGCAGACGATTTCCATATTAGAGAAGTAGTATAACACTAAATATCCAAAAAAAGTCCATTTTATTCTTAAAAAAAAATAATAATAAATAAAAAAAATACGTTTTTTTTTTTTTTCGTTAAAAGTGAAAAAAATCGATAACTTTGTTTTAAATTATCGCAGATCGATGGTTCAACCATTCGTTTTAAAGGTATTGGGGAGCTCTTTTGAAAGATACCCATCAAGAAAATTTACTCCCCTCGTGGGGGGGGGGGAGGCGAGGCTCCCACATACACAAAATTTTTTTCCCAGTTAACTATCTCTATTACAAAAAATATATATTCGTTTCATTTGGTTTAGTGCAGTCTATTAGACGATAAACTCTACTTACCTGCAATTTCCCCCATAGATGTAATGTATTGTATTAGAATTCTCTTGATTGTCCCTGTACACGAACCATTTGCTTGATCTTAACGAAAAGCTTACTGTAGCATATATGATACACATTTAGAATACCAAGTTTGGAATGTCTGCTACTATTTGTTCTTGAGATATGCTGATAAAAGACAGACATAGACACAGACCATTTGCTAAAAACATGATTTTCGTATTCAGGGCACTTCAAAACGTGTAAATATAACAAAATCTCGCGTTCGAAAATTTGACCCGAAAACAATACTTTCTCTACCTTATGGTAAGAGAAAGTAAAAATATAAATCAATGTATTAAAAAATATATATATATTCTTTTTCTGGTCAAAGGGAGGGGGGAGAGGAGCAAAATCAAATAAGTTCTTACTTTAAATAATCAGAATATGATGGTACTTTATTCTAATCATGATTATTTAAAAATTACAGTGTTATTAGTAAGTATTGTTCAGCATGAAAAACAGAACACGTAAATGTATTATAATTAAATATAAAAATAATTTATTAATACAGAACGATTTATATGTATATATATTATGTATAATGGAATAGTTAAAAATTTATAATTCTGAATGAAAAATAAAAGTTGCTCCTGCATAACTGAAAAATATTACAGGTTAATATACATTAAATTTGAATAAGATTATTAATAATAATTAAAATTTACAACTTATTCTTTAATTGGAATCTTGTATTACAATTACATTATTCAAAGTATGTGAAAAATATAATAGCTACATTAAACTCCTTATGTGTTACATTCGTGGTTAAAAAAAAAAAAAAAATTATACTTGATCTCTGAGAAATAGAGATAAGTAAACTTACTGATTCGAAATCACAATATTGAAACAATCTTGCGAGGCAATCCTGCAAGTGTTTACATTAAAGCGAGAAAATAAATAAAACTTTTCGCTTTTAATGTAACACTAACTGGCTGAAAATCTCCGAAATAGAATAGAAGTAAGGGAGACAAAGCATCCATATCCTACATTTGAATTGCGTCCCATACATACTTCCTCGAAACATTTGACGCAGCGTATATTTTACTTACAAAATAATTCCGTCATTCAAGACTTCGCCATTTAACATACAATAACGAATAAAACATTTCAAGTAATGCGATAAAACTATAAATTTTATATTGGTAATCAATTCCTTAAAACGAGTCAGAAAAATATCGCAGTAAAAAAATATTAAAGTTGCAAACAAACATAAATATTCTTAGAGGGAAAATGTATTTAATTTCTCCCCATGCGGTACTTTTTTCCCTTTCAGCTTTCTTTTTACGCATGCGCAAGAGACACGAACTCATGCTAAAAAATTTTCCAAGTTTTAACACAAGAAGTCGTTCTGTGGTTATCCGCTTGTATATAAAAGTAGCTTGAACTGGCAACACTGCACCGAGGCCAACCATTTATTTACATTCTAACAAGCCGTTCTTTCGACAGCTCAGTTTACAAGAGGTAATGAACTTTAATCACCAGTTGCACAAAAGTAGATTTAATTTTTAATATAGCATGTTTATAAGTTGTGATTTCCGGTGACTATAAAGTTTTTTTTTTGTTTTTTTTTGTTGCTTTGGAAATCTTTCAGTTGCCGAAAAAATTTAATAAATCGATCTGAATCATTTTAGCGCCCTTTAAACCAAATATTATTGTTAAATATAACATATTTTTGAAAAAAAAAAATCCATTTGTGTAACTTAACTACCTAAAATTAATTTAACAGTGCTATGATCAGTAAAAATTTATTAACATACTTAAAATATATATATATATATATCTGCATAGAGAATTCAGTACCAGTGTTGTTTGAGTTTTTTTTTTTTTTTTTTTTTTTTTTTTTTTCTTTAATACAAAATCGACCACTAAATTTTAAATGTAACGCAAACCTAAACACTTCGAAAATTAATCATTTATCAAAATTATTGGTGTCCGTTGAATAAAACCCTTGCAAAATCTGGCAACACAAGTGGTAGAAACAGTGTCGCCAGACTTTGCGATTTTTTTATTCAGTACTTACACTGATAATTTTGAGAAGTGATTTTTGATGTACAGACAGCAAAAAAAAAAAAAAAAAAGCCATTAACCCGACCTAATCTTATACTATTAAGTGAGCAATATTTGTATATATATATGTCTATTTCACTGTTCTCGAAAACGGTAGCTCGGACAGTCACGTGATTTAACACAAAGGTGCCCTCCGAAGGTTCATTGTGCACATCGAAGTCAGATTTTCAAACTTTTCATTAGTTTTTTTTTTTTTTTTTTTTTTTTTTTTTTATATTAATAAAAATATGAAAATAAAACTTCCCATTTCGATAATGACGCAGATGAAGAATGTTAGGAGAGATTTGATTGATTTGTCTGATTTTCATTGATTTGAGTGTATTTTACGTTGAACTAGAGCTACGTTATAAGGAATTACGAGAGATTTGATTGGTTTATTTGATTTTCATTCATTTGAGTGTATTTTACGTTGATCTAGAGCTACGTTTTGAGGAATAACGAGATATTTGATTGGTTTATTTATTTTCGTTGATTTGAGTTTATTTTACATTGAACTAGAGCTACTTTTGAAGAATTACGAGATATTTGATTGGTTTATTTGATTTTCATTGATTTGAGTGTATTTTACGTTGAACTAGAGCTACGTTTTGAAGAATTACAAGAGATTTTATTGGTTTATGAGATTTTCATTGATTTGAGTGTATTTTACGTTGAACTAGAACTACGTTATGAGGAGTTACGAGAAATTTGATTGTTTTATTTGACTTTCATTGATTTGAGGTAGGGGTGTTCAGTGATGTTTTTTTGGTTTTAACATGCTTGACAGTGATTGCTTGCTGTGAAAAGAAGTTTCGTGCGTTTTCAGATTCATGCACAGCGAGGTAGGGGTGTCCAGTGATGTTTTGTTATTTTTAACATGTTTGACCCGGAACCGAGTTCCGAGCGTTTTCAAATTCATGGACTGTGGAGTAGAGGTGTCCAGTAATGTTTTTTGGTTTTAACATGCGTGATAGTGATTCCTGCGGAACCGAGTTTCGTGCGTTTTCAGATTCATGCACAGCTAGGTAGGGGTGTCCAGTGATGCCTTTTGGTTTTAACATGCGTAATAGTGATTGCCGCGGAACCGAGTTTCGTGTGTTCTGAGTTTCATGTACAGCGGTGTAGGGCCGTCCAGTGATTTTTTTTTTTTTTTTCATGTGCATGAAGCTGAATACGTACGCTCTAGTGATTGCTGCGAAAACGACTTACGTGCGTTCTCTGATTCGACCATTCATCGAATAGTGAATTTTACTGTACGAGTAACAGCTTCTACTGTTTCCAGAATATTTGAAGAATTAACATTTCTATTTGACTATTTTGGAGAATATTCATTTTAATAATAGTTTTGTTGCACAGATTCGAGAAGTTCAAAAAATGTTTGTTATTGTCAAGGAGATCCCATACAAAAGTGTGAAGAAAATTGTCGCAAATTGAAATATATTTATTTAAACTTTTCAATTATTCAATTAAAAAGAAATCCTTTAAATATAGTGCTCAGCGAAGCTGGTGAAGCCTGCTAGTTTCACCGTAAATTGTCATAGAAACATGCGGCTGGCACCGATTGATTTCTAATAACGTCTATTTTACAATGGTATAGTTAGATTTTCCTTATGTGGTCGACTACATATTAAAACTCGCATCAACTTCATTTCTTTTTTCAATGGTAACAACCAGTTTTTTTAATAATTTATTTTAATTATTTGGATCAAACCATCGCAGAAAATGATGTAGTTTATATATTTTGCATAGAATTATAAGCTGTCAAGGTATGGAGATATTAATGTTAAATGAATGTGACAAACATTAATTTATATCTTCCCAAAAATTTATTAAATTCAAATTATGTTTTTTTTTTTTGTAATGCGTGAATGAAGTGACTCAAACATATTCCATGCATACTTTTGATAAAAAAATATTTTTTGAATTATAAAAATTATTAATAAATTCATATTCGAAAAAATTATGTATTATGACCTATATTAATTTTTGCACCGAATAGAGCAGGCATCATCCAAAATATGGGTATCCAAATTTACTGCTCGTTCCTCACATCATTTTTTGAGTTAGTACTGTGATATTTCATTTTTTATCGCTGTTAGGGGGCCGTCACGTGTTTTTAATATGTATCCTCTGTGAGTAAATATCTGTATATTCTGACGAAAAGATATTCTAAATCACATTTATGTTACTCTTATTATTTTCTAAGCAACATTTCGATGTTTATTACACAAATTGGCTTACTTTGGTAAAATTAACTCAATGCGGGCGAGATATTGTGAAATTCCAAAAGAAAACAAACCCCGCCTCTATATGTGTTAAACAATATTAAAAAAACTAATTTGTATATTCTTATTTGTTTCTATATGTGACGCTGGTATGCATAAATCTTAATGGCATTTAGTACATCGATTGCTGAAGAAAAAGCTTAAATCATTTAATTGCACATATGTAAAATCATTTTGTTTTATAAAGATTTAGAAAAACGCATAAAGGCGGGGCTCACGTTGCAAGATAGGAATATACCCGATCCAGAAATGTTAAGTCGCTCTTCCTAAATGTTACATAAGTTTTCCTTGTTTCGCACTGCTAAAATTCTGTTTTAACCCTCTTGTCTTTTTATTTTTTTACTTGAATATTGTAGGGTGACACCTCAAGTTAAATGTCATGTTTTAGGAAACGCGGTAAGGCGAGGCATAGTGTTAAAAAAATAAATACGCTGTCAACATTTTTTTTTTGTTGTTGATTAATTATTTTATTTATATTTAATAATTTTTAGGAGAATTTTTTTTTAAACGAATTTTCTGTTTTTATCTTGCTGTGACATTTTCGCATTTGTTTACTTAAATTTTATCGCATGACGCAAGAAATGTTTTTTAATACAGATTCAATTTGTAGACTTTTTTTTTTTTTTTTTTTTTTTTTTTTTAGTTTATAAAATCTATTATTGGCACAAAGCGCAATATTATTTATTTTTGATTATTCTAAACACGGCGTAAAATTCACATTTATTATGGAAAAAGGAATTTAAAACAAAGTATTAAGTCTTATTACTTTTAAATATATAGATCTTATACATTTAAAATAAAGGATTCAAGTACAGTAGACTACTGTATAACACGAGATATTAGTTCTGGGCAATAGGAAATCGTGTTATGTGGTACAAATTTTATCAGACCAATTTATGCAAATTCAGCCCTGAAAAATTTTATTTTATTTCATTTTATTTTGTTTATTTTGTTTTTATTGTTTTCCAAGTGAGGTTACGATGTTTACGATACAAATTAACCTACTTCTGTAAAATTAACGCATTGCAGGCGAGAAATTTTGATGGCATTCCAAAAGAATAATAAACCCCACCCTCTGGCTCTTTCTGAAACAATACTTTACTTTTAAAAATGCTTCTTGTTTCCTTAATTTTATTTTGTTTGACTCTTTATAAAACTCTAGCATATATAAACGAATGAAATTTTCCATTTCGATTGTTGATGACAAAATTTCAGTTATTTAAACAGGAATTTGTTAAATAGTTTGATGTTTTAGAGAAACGTATAAAGACGTGACTTATTACTCAAAATAGGTATGCTTTTAAACAGCATCTCCTTTAAAAAAAATAATAATAAATATCCTATCTTAGATTTTCATTTAAATCTTGTTATCTACAATTTTGTATGTTGCATAGCTTCCAATATTTTAACTTATTCCGAAATAATTTTAGGCCTGCCTCTGTTTCGTACCACTTATTTTTTAAAAGTGTTTTTTTTTTTTTCTTATTTTATCGAAGTTATGTATTGAAGAAATTTTTTTTTATAAATAAAGTCGTGCGAAATAAAGACGAGGCTAAAAGTACTCCGGAATAAATTAAAATATTGGCAGCTATGGTTTGTACGCCAATATGTTTGCAAGACATTATCCAAGCTTTCTTTACATGATCGCTACTGGGAGGTGAGGGGCCTTTTAGATATATAGACTACTGTTGCAGATGTTCCATTCTTTTTTTTTTTTTTTGCTCTTTAAATTATCTCCTGTAATTATCTTTTTACCTTGCCAGTGGAAATAAAAGATATAAATAGGGCTTTTTACGAACCGCCTTGTTCTGAGAAATTTAAATATGTAATTAAAAATAGGGGTTGCCATTGAAAAAAATGAAGTTGATGCCTGTTTTAATATTTAGATGACCCCTTTAGCAAAATATAACTATGCCATTATAAGCTAGATGTTATTACAGATCGATCAGTACTAGCTGCATATTTCTATAATAACGGTGAAATTAGTTTTTTTTTTTTTTTTTTTCTTTTTTTTTTTTTTTTTTTTTCTGACTGTACATAATATATGATTAATGATTTATTATATACATCAAATATTATTTCTCAAAATTATCGGTGACTATTCAATAAAAAAATTCCATAGTATGGGAACATTGGATAAAATTACATAAGAGGGAAAAAAAAATGTTAAAGGAGGGAGTTAGGTCTAAGGTAAGTTTTACGTCTTTGTCTATTCAGAAGACCGTTGGAGAAAACTAATTTTAAAAAAAATTACTGAAGAAATATATAAAAAATTTCCGGCGGTTAAAAAGAGTAAAAGTTAGCCTTTCTGGAAATGTATTGATGCTCTTTAATAAGTTTGTACAGAAATCACAACATATTTGGAAGCAAAAGGTGCACGAGTAAATACAAATAACATTTATCCATTTGAAAACATTCATAACTCATTTACGATAATCGGAGCAAAAGCAAACAAACTGAATTATAAACACTTCTCATATTGTTAAAGAGAGTTAAATTATATAAACATATTTTACAAAATTCGAAATATACATATGAAAATGAACAGATGAACTGAATTAAAGTAACTTTTCAACATTTTTGGAAAGCATATAAGTAAGTACATTTCTAAAGCAATTTATATTCCTCTTTTACCCTTTAATGCATTAAATTTCTTTCTAGGTACATATAAATGAATTATTACTGCTGTCTACCATATCATATAAAAAACGTGTATTAAGGGGGTTCTCTCCTTATTGCCTCCAAAAGACGAAGCTAATGCCATTCTATGGGGAGTTTTGCCCATTTATAACTCATTAACTAATTAAATCATTACGTTTTAAATTCCATTTTATATTCAGAAAAATCACAACTGTTTAACAATTCTTCTTCTCTGATTTCATTTCTTCGCTTCAGTAAATTGATACCATTATGGCCTTTATATAGTTTTTTTAACAATTTAAAACGATCGTTTTTAGTACAGCCATCTTCAGTACTAAAATGAAGAAAGGAAATCAGAGAAGATAAAAACCAGGATGAACGTAAAGAAAAGGCCAATTTCTGTACTGAAGATGACCGTGCCAACGTGTTGAAAGTACTATTAAAGAAAGCCATATTGGCACTTAATATTTTACAATATGAGTTATTTTTTTCACCAATTCGTTTATAATTACGACTAATTTTCAGTAGTTCAGTATACAGTCGGTGAATTATACATCACCTAAATTCAAAAAATTCTTTATCATTTACATGGTTTATGTAGACCTGATAACTATGCTAGTTTATCCGTAATGGTATTAAGCCCCGCATTTTTTTTCACACCAGAATAGTTGTACAGCAATTGTCTTCTCATTTAATCATGAGAACATATTGCTAAATATTACTCTACAACTACTCTGGTGTGAAAAAAATGCGAGGCCTAATATTATTACGGCTAATCTAGAGGAGGTTTATGGTCGGGCTGCTATCATTAGCGTCTAAACACTTTACCCGATTGAGACGCACGTTTAATGCGTACTGTAAGTCAATGTTGCATAACCCATAAAGATTCTGGTGAATCTAGCATTTACAGGGTTTTTTTTTTTTTTTTTTACAAGGACACAAAGAAAAGTTGTTTATTATTATGCCCCATAGGTTCAAATAATTTAAAGTGTGACTGTGTCAAAATTCCTTATTTGAATGAACTGAAAATCCATACACATGTTGCAGTCGCACATATCATTTACAATTTGGCGAATCTTACACTTACAGTTTTTTATAGAGGGAAACAAAGAAAAATATTCTATCATTGTGATTTGCGGGTTCAAATTATTTAAAATTCGATAGCCTCTAAATGGCTCATCTGATTGATCTGAAAATTTAAATGCATGCTATAGGTAACCATCGCCCGAGCTTTATTGATTTTAGCGAGTCTAGCACTTATCAATTTTTTCAGGGACACGACGAAAATTTATCATTATTATATGTAGGCTAAAGTTATTTGAAGGGCAAAAGCGATAAATTTAAGAGCATACTATATGAAGAAAAGTACTCATAGACCCAGTCATAATTTTCTTTTTTGTTTATTTAGCAATTTCTCTTACCTTAAATTTTTTATACTATCGTTTATCGGAAAGTCGAGTGGAGTCACTCTAGTTTTCTTTTTATCTGAAATTTAAACGTGCTATTGAATAAAAAATACTGCAATCTAATTTTATAAAGCTTTCATATAATTATGATGTGATATATTTTTTTTTTCTAAGAAATTTTTTATTTGTCTAGATGGTAAGGAAATGAATCGAAAATTAAATCATATAGCTTAAATAGTGGCAGTTTCAAAACTTGTTTTTTATTAAAGGGAGACACTAAAATTTTACACTAAACAAATTTCTTCAAGTGTGAATTTAAACATCGGAAAATATATATATATATAAAAAAAATGATTTAAACGTCGGGCAAACCCAATGAGATTTCTAACATGTATCTCAGAAAAAGGATAAGAAAAGATATTTCTAATAATATTCGTGATTGAGGAAATGTCATTTTTGAAAATTATAAAAAAAAAAAAAAAAAAAAAAAAAAAGGTGCACGTTTAATTTTATTGTTTCAGAAAATCTTTCTTTGACTTAAAAATACTATTCCTATTTAAAATTTTTAAATTTACCTTATTAGGTTCGTATGTGTCCTCATAGCTCAAAGGAAGGTTGCCAAATTTGGAGTTTTGTTTTATTCAATAGTCACCAATAATTTTTATTTGTAACGTTTGACTAATCACTTCGGAGATTGATAGTGTATTATGTATATCAAATGTCACTTCTCAAAATTATTGGTGACTGTTGAATTAAAATTAAAAAAAGCCAGATATGGCAACGCTAGCTCAAAGTTACTTTAGAATCAAAGGACATGTCTTTATATTGAAGGAGAATATCTTTATCGTAATTCTAAAAAATACTCCGAAATATACTAGAACAAATGGTGAGAATTTTGTGAAGTGTTTAATGAGATGTAATTTCTTTAAAAATAATCCTAAGAAAAAAAAATGCATTCTAAAAATTGTTTTTTAGAGAAGACGTTTATAATGAGCTAAGAACGAATTTGATCTCGTTTAATTTTATAATTTGCCCCCTATTGGATACCCCTTATTCCTTTCAACTCCAATTTTTTATTAAAGTAATGTCCTCCTCAAATATATTAGGAATTTTTTTTACAATTTTCAGTATTTCTAACGTGTTCTCGAAACAGAGTGGGAAAAGGGAAGGGGGGAAATTTTAAAATAAATGTTCACCCGTATTATCTTTCTAAAAAAGTATAGATGAGTGGATAGACGCGTAGGTGGACTGTCTTTTTTAATTAAGAATTCTGCCGTCAAGTTTAAAGCCATCTCCGTGGGTCAGGATACTGGTAGCACCGAAGTACAAGCACTGGAGGTTTTCCTCCCAGAGCGCTCTTTCATTCTTGGGAATGTATATCATACTGACAACTCCCCTATTGACTGAACTTCTTTTGCTTTTAATTTCGGCTCAGCTGATACAATTATCATGGTTGGAGATTTTAATGTAAAAAGCCCCACTTGGGGATCACCAGTTTTGGATGTAATGGGACAACAGGTAGAACACATTCTTAATGATCTAGGACTGATTACCTTAAATAATAAACAAAACACCTACTTATCACGAACTACTGGCACAGAATCTGCTCTTGATATCTGGGCTGTCAGTTATCATCTATCGAGCCTCTGCGATTGGAAAATTCTGAATAGTGCACTAAGTGATCGTCGACCTATTATTACCACTTTAAAACTCAAAATGGATGAGGGGGACCAGATAAAGAGATCAGGGAACTTTAGAAAGGCAGATTGGAGAGGCTTCACACAGTTCCTAGATAAACTATGTTCTAATAAGCCTCGAACTGGCTCCCTCGAAGAAAAAACTTCAAATTTTGTAAATAACATCACAACTGCTGCTAAGAGGTTCATTCCCAGAGATAAAAGGAAGAAACAATGGGCCCCATATTAGAAAGATCACAACTTCGATTCTTTGATAAAGGAAAGGGACAATCTGAATGAACTTCTGAAGACTAATAATACAAGCTCAAACAGAGAAAAGCTTGCTGATGCTACTAAAAGGGTGGAGGGTGAAATAGCAAAATCTAAAAGTAAAAAATTGGCAGATTTTTTTAACAGCTTAGACCCAAGAAAAGATGCAAAATACTGGAAAATTGCTGGTGCCTTAAACAAATACTCCCCCGGCTCGCGAATTCAAAGCTCAAACATTATCAGCTCTTCTGGAACTGATGCAGACTCAAATAATGCAGCAGAAAACTTGCTGGCACTGCACTATTCAAACGTAAGAAAACTTTCATTTAGCAAAGAAGACAAAAAACTGAACAAAACCGTTAGAAAAATCCTGATGGAAGCTAGAAGAAACAGGAAAGATGATGTCTTCACTAAGGCTATCACATATCTAGAATTGAAGACAGAGATTCATAAATCGGATGCAAAGAAATCCCCAGGAGGTGACCTGATATTTCGTGAGATGACAAAACACCTTGGAGAAACTTCTATGGAATGCTTATTGGAAATAATTAATCTGCCATGGAAAATAGGAAAACTTCCAAAGGTATGAAAATGTCAATCATAATCCCAGTACTCAAACCATGAAAATTGCCATCTGAGTGTAAAAATTATAGACCTATCGCACTAACCAGTATTCTCTGCAAGATTACAGAAAGAATAATTCATCATAAGACAGATATGCTCAATTTCTATCAGACGGCGTACAGAAAATAACACGCCACAGAGGACCAACTCTTCTAAGTGTTATAGACGGTCTACAAAATAGCCCTTCAGAAAAGACAACTGCTGTATTTCTTTACATGACATTACGATACAGTATGGAGAAAAAAATTGGTAGAAATTGCATACAAGCATGAAATAAAACGCAATGCCCTTATTTGGATTGCAGACTTCCTGAGAGACAGGAAGATTAGAGTGAAGTATAATGGAGCTAACTCTAAGGAAATGAAAACGTGATGATTCACAGGGCTCTGTACTCAGTCCCCTACTTTTCCTCCTATATGTTAACAACATCCACCAGCATATTGACAATGAAACCAAGATTGCATGCTACGCGGACGACATTGCAATATGGCACACAAGTAGCGACATAAAAAGTCAGAAAATTCTCTCAACAAATTAATTAATCGGTATCATGAATTAATCAAGAGAACTGAAACTACGGATCAAACCACAAAAAACTAACTACACGATTTTCACAACAGATAGAAGCCATAGAAATCACTTTAACCCAGTTATTACCTTGGATGGCGTGCCTCTCACTAAGGTGGAAAACCCAAAATATTTGGGTGTGACCCTGGATGCAGAACTTCGGTTCACGAAGCATATCGAAAACATTTCACACAAGGCACTTAAGAAATTAAACATCCTGAGAAGTCTCTGTGGTACTGACTGGGGAGCTAACCCCAAAACTCTAAGAACTACCTATGCTTCACTAGTAAGACCCAATCTGGAATATGCAGCACCAATTTGGGCACATGCCTCTGTGTCTGCACTCGAGAAACTTGATAAGATTCAGGCCAGAGCAGCCAAGATAATTATTGGAGCTGTCTCATCTACTAATAACACCAAGGCAGAGCAAGAATGCGGCCTACAGACACTTGATAATCGAAGAAGGTACCAAACAGTTAAATTTATTAAGAAGGCTAATAGTCTAGATATAAATGATATCTCTCGCAGAGCGACAACTCACTGGAATTGTAGATCAAGACTCAAAAGATCATCTACCATGAAGCTTGATAAAGAAAACGAGAAAGTCTTGAATTGGATCAAACATATACGTTGCTTCAGGAACCTGTCCTATCATCCTGCCTTCCCCCAAATACTGTTATCAATTTGAACCTACTAGATCACTGCTTGAAAAAAGAATCGGAGGCCATAGTTAAAGTTAAAGGAGTTAAAACTATTGAAACTTGTTTGGGGCGCGACCTAGTGTAGATGTATACTGATGGATCCTCAGATGAGACTATTTTGAATGGAGGAGCAGGCATATCAATCACTCTGACTAATGACATGAAAATGCAAAAAAGTATAGGAGCAGGAAACATCGCTTCTAATTTTACTTGCGAACTAAAAGCAATTCTTGAGGCCCTACAAATGTATATTTCTCTGAATGATACTGATAAAACTAGTGGGCTCGTCATTTTCTGTGATTCTAGGGCTGCCGTGGAAGCGATAGGGAATGGAGACTCCAGGCTCGCACAAGATATCCATTTGCTACTTTGGGAAAAGCTGTACTTTCCAGTGGACACCTGCACATGTTGGTATTGAAGGAAACGAGGAAGCAGATAAGCTGGCGAAGGAGGTGAGGAACCTAAACTCGGAAATTTGCCGCACCGTAAGTTTAGGAGACGCTAATGCCGTTGCTAGATACAAACTGAAAGGAAAACACATCAAAAAGGAACATCAACTATGTGTTATCAATGCAAACAGGATGATTACCAAGACTATATCCAGACTTAGAACCCAACACTTTGGTGGAATGACAATAAATACAGACGGCACCAGAACTTACAAATCATGTAGGAACTGCCTGGAGGAGGAACTCACCCCAGAACACATTTTCAACTGTCTGGCCATCATAAAAAGCTTTCAGGCCTTTCACGAATTTCCCTTTCAGGGAAATTTATATAGTGACAAAATTGTGGACATTGCCAAGGCCGTGATTTTGGCACATGGAAGGATTTGATTTGACTTCAATTAGACACGACACCAACTAACCAACCAAAAAAGTATAGATGACAAAACTTTTTTAGTAAAATTTTTGCCTCGAAAAGGCTTTTAATCGAGCAAACAAAAGACCGCCATTTACCATTGAAATTTTAGATTTTCTCCTTTACCTCTTGCCCATTATTTGTGATCCTCCGACCTTTTTTTTAATCTCGATTTGAAAAATGACTTTTATCTTGCATACCTGAATAACGAATTGTCGTAGAATTTTGAAAATTTATATTTTTGACTCTCATGATGTCTAGAGCAGGGATGGAACACGGGCGCAGAATTCATACCGGAATCTCTTTAAGAAATTTCTCTACTTATAATATCGTTGATTTAAGAAGTAGGAAATTTTCTTACATTGATAGTCGTATGAATTCTGCGCCCGTGTTCCATCCCTGCTAGAGTTATACCTACAATTTTGGTGTTACAGGGGTTACAGACCCGCCTCTTTTTCCTGATTCTTCCACCAGAATATTAATATGAGAATTTGTACATAATTAATGGTGCTAAGATACTATTAAAAATTCTGAATGAAAAATATTGGTGGAACAATCAGGTAAAAAATGTGGCCTGTGTCCACACTGTCCTAACACTTTCGCGACCGCATGTTTTTGTCTTTTTGACAGTAAGGTCCGCCTGTGGGCGTTATTATCTACAGTTTCAATATTTCAGAACAAAATTTTACATATTCCCATTTATATAACAAATGGATATACATTATAATTATACTCTTTCTAATCAAACCATTTATATCCGTAGTATATTGATAGTATTAATATGAATATTGAGTGTATTTTTAAAAAGTAAATAACATGCAAATTGAGAAAGAAACGCCCACTGGTGGAGTTAGAGATTTTCAAATGACGTGAATCTACGTCAGCGGTCACGAAAATGTTAATACAATCTTCTGTTTTAGAGATATCTACTACTTTACACGATTTTTCGTGACGTCTCTATGTACCTCAAAATTGTTTGAATGTACAACGTTGCAGGTTAGTATATAAGTTTGTTATAACATTTAGTTCTGCACCTTTCTTTTTGGTCATTCTGTGATTTTCCGTTCTGGAGATAATTGCGAATATTATATTCATAATGACGAAAAATGAAACGGTTTTGGCTTTTATATACAGAGTTGCCAGATAAATACTAAAATTTTATTTTTTAACATCACTAATTTTATATCAAAGCAGCCGTTTCATACAAAATCTAAATTGGGTGTAATTGTACCAACTGACGCTCTAAAAATTTAGTTGTGTTAAAGAATAACATTGTAGTATTCATCTAGCAACCCTGATTATATATGACCTAGACCTGCTAACTATGCTAGTTTATCCGTAACGATATTAGGCCCCGCCTTTAAAAAAAAAAAGTGTGTGTTTGGTGTTTAGGATTAAGGCCGATTGACTGCTGTAGGTCCTGGGCCTGAGGGGGAGTGCCTTCCGTGGAGGTCTTTCTAAGGGGTCCTAGCCCGTATTTACGCAAGTTTCGGAGAAAACCACGGAAAACTCCGAACGGCTAGGCCGACGAGCGCGACCTGGGATCGAACCCGGCACCTCACGTCTACCAGCTTTGAGCGCAGAACCGCTCGGCCGCTGGTGGGCCTACAAAAAAAAAAAAAAAAAAAAAAAAAAAAAAAAGAAAACAGAATACAGAGCTGCCAACCTGAAAATAGTTAGTAACGCCCCTTTTACTACACCACTTAATTTTTAGAGTAATTCTTTTTAAATGTATCTACGAAGAATTAAGAAGAATAATACTCTAAAAATTAAGGAGTGTAGAAAAAGGGGCGGTACTAACAATTTACCGGATTAGGTTGGACGCTCTGAGAATAGGCGTAGAGCAATAATTTTCTTATTTAATCGGGAGAACATATTGCTAAATGTTACTCTACAACTATTTTTTCGATTAAAAAAAACGTGGTCTAATACCATTACGGAATATCTAGCATAGTTAGCAGGTCTAATGACCTACCACCAAGGAAATTTTAAAAGAAGCTATTGATACAGTCCACAATTATTTTGTTAAGAAATTTCTCAACATTTTCTTAATTAAAAGTAATTCTTAAAGAGATAAGCAGGTTCCAGTAGACTAATGAATTTTATTATATTATTGAATTATGAATGAATGGTATTATTATGAAAGTTGTGAACATTTGTGTGTGTAGAAAGTAATTATCAGGTAGTCGACGAATGCATTTTATTTACTTAATATTCAGCCCGAAAATCCCTAACAGCACATCTTCTCCAAATGACATCCTCAGGATAAGTTATGGATGAAAAGGACGTCTATGTATATCCTATGGACATCTTAATGATGTATTATGGACAAGCCTGTTCTTAGGGTAGCCCGTAATGATATTGTTATAAAAACTTTCGACATTTTTGCATGTAGAAAGTAACTCAAAAATATATAAGCAGGCCCTAGTCGACGAATGCACTTTATTTAATAAATACTCAATCCGTAAATAAAACCCGAAATGATATTCCCATAAATAATGCTGAAATTTTTGCACGTAGAAAGTAATTTTTAAAGACATAAGCAATTTGCTAGTCGACGAATGCAATTTATTTTATGAATATTCAGCCCGTAGATAGAGATCGCAATAATATTGTTATGAAAATTGTCGACATTTTTGCGTGTAGAAAATAATTCTTAAAGACATAAGCAAGTTATAATCGATGAATGCACTATATTTAATTAATACTCAGGAAGCAATCCAATTAATTTTTTTTTCCTTGTCACAAAAACCAATAATCAATTAATATTCTCGAAACAATCTAATTACACATTCATTCTGACAAAAAAGTCAAATAAATATTGGTAAAAGTAATACTGAGCAGAAATTTCGCTAATTCAGGAACAACCGAAAATTTCGACGACTGTAATGATTTTGAATTCATCTAGAGTTTTGTCAGTGATTTATATAATTTTCGAGATAGTTCTGTGTTAGAAGCCAATGAATAACTGCGAAAAATTCGGAATTTGACTATTATTGAAATTAGAGTTTCGAAATTTATGGAATCCTGAACTACCACTTTTCAATGGCTAAGTTGACGCCATGTTAACGTCCACCTTCGTGGAAATACAAAAAACTACCATCTGTTTCCATTTTTATTGTATTAGGTGTACCAGAAAGTTATGTCGCTCTGAATTAATAAACTGAAACCGGAAATTTTTGTTTAACAGTGTTTACATGGTACTTTACAAATAACCATCTTATAAATTACCTAAGAATATCTTAAATTTTATCCAGATTAAATTTCCGATGCAAGTATTTTAATTCAAAATGACAGAACTTTCCGGTACACCTAATACTATAGTATAGAAAGTAGCAGATAAAGATGTAAGTAAGTTCTTGTCTACAAACATCAATAGTTCTTCTTCTTCTTTTTTATTTTCTTTTTCATTGTCTTGTTAATAATTTATGGAACTTTGAAAGAATTTAGTTCTGCGCTATAAACCAGTAAAACCTTCCGACAAATTCCAGATTTTATTTTTTATTATTATTATTGAAGTTAGACATCTGTATATGCTGAATATTTTAGCCTTTTCTAAACTGCAGAAAAATCAGTGCTTGGATAAGGAAATTTTACGTGATATGCAGGGGGTCGTACTCTCCGCCCCTTTTTAACACTTTCGCGACCGCATGTTTTTGTCTTTTTGAGAATAAGATCTGCCTGTGGGCGTTATTCTTTTACATTACATTAGCTTAAATAAATGATTTCTGAATTCAAATTTATAATACAAATGAATATTCGTTACATTCATACTGTTTCTAATCAAAGTATTTTGTATTTATAGTGCATTGATTGCACAAATGTGAATATTGGGTACATTGTTAGGTGATGATGTAACCTATGTAACCTAAAGAAACGCCCACAGGCGGAGTTACAGACTTTCAAATGACGTAAATTCAAATCAGCTGACGCGAAAGTGTTGAGGACTCAATCAAAGTTGAGAAATTTCGGCTTATTTTGCCTTCCCTAATTTTATGCAGAAATCTTTATAATATTTTTATAGTAATATGTCGTGATTGAAAAGGATAGAGGAATATTGTATAATAATAGTGGTGGCAATTAAGGCGGAAATTTCTCATTCTTGAGAGTGTTCTGAAAAAAAGGCAGGAGAGTATGACCACTGAAGATGTAGCATTACTGTTCAGTGCACAGGCTTTTAAGCATGGATCGTAGAGTTTTTGAATTTTCTCAATTTTCTGCACCAGTATTATTGTTTAGCAAATTTTGATATAAAAAAGCCTTAAAACTTATATATTAAGAAATATAATTAAACTAAGAAATATATTGTATCAAAATACTGGCGGAAGTGTCTTTGAAAAAAAAAGCGTGACCGTACGAACCATCTAAAGGATGTACTTTGGTAATGTGAGAGTTATCACAGGGTGATTACAGCAGGTTTGCCTGATTTGGGAACTTTTTTATTCTATAGTCACCACTAAATTTTAATTGTGACAACTGCCTCATCACTTCAAAGGTCAAGCGTCTATTAAGTATATTAAATACTAATTCTCAAAATTATTGGTGGGAGTTAAATAAAAAAATCCCGAAGTCTGGGAACACTGGATTACAGACCCGCCTTTTTCCCTGATTCTTCCACCAGAGTATTTACATGATAATTTTTATTTATTTAATGTTACAAACATACCATTCAACATTCCGATAGGAAATATTGGTGGAATAATCAGGGAAAAAAATTAGTCTGTGATCAACTGTGTCTGTATCAGTCAGTGCTTTCGAAAAGAATGGCCACTACTTTTAACAGATTTTAAACTATGTGTCTTTTGTCAGTCGGGGTACCTTAAAACCATCATTACTGGCATTACAGACTTACATACCGTGAACTTGAGTTCCATAATAACAAACTTGAGAACATAACATAGGTTGTTGTAAAAATTCAAGTTAAAAGTTTACGTGCAGAAATAGAAAACGTTATGTCATTCACTGCATTCAATATCTTGCACACTGGGTAGGTCAGCGCATTGATCTTATTCCACGTGGTCCTAGGGAACCCAACGTTGATTAATAAATGAATATTTTTCGTGAGTCCTGTATTGTAAGTCACTAATTTCTGCATGTGCATTTTTATTCGAACATTAATAAAAAATTGTGTAAGTAAATATAAACCATTTTCAGTGCATCCTTAAACTTGTGAAAAATACTAGAGCCGGGAATGAGAGCATCCGCGCGTTAAGCGGAAGGCCCGGGGTTCGATGCCCGGCTCTGGTATTTTTCACATAGTTGGTAAAAATCAGCCTTCTACTCCTTTCTATCAAAAATTAATTTCCAGGTTGATGAATTAAATTTCTGAATTGTAATTTTTATGTAGTTGCGGTAGTTTTATAATGTTCTATTCTTCTTTCTTTCTTCCATTGTTTTTCCTTTTCCTTTTTCTTTTCTTTTTTAAATCATCATGAAAATCGTGTAACTGTTTTTATGCATTTTAGCAAAAAACCTTTTTTTTTCCCTTAAACATTAAAATATTGGAAACTAGTATGTTGTGGCCACCACAAGACTTTCTTCTATATTTACCTATACATATTCAATCAGTAACAATATTTAAAGAAAAAAAAAAAAAAAGTACGATTTTTTTTCTAAGTTTTTTTTTTTTTTTTTTTTTTTTTTTTTGTTAAAAGTAAAAAAAATCGATAACTTTGTTTTAAATTATCACAGATTTATAGTTCAACCATTCGTTTTAAAGGTATTGACGAGACCTTTCGAAAGATACCCATCTTGAAAATTTATCCCCCCCGGAGGGGTACTTCCCCCCCAGGGGGGGTAGCGATGCCCCCCCATGCAGAAAATTTTTTTCCTAGTTACATACTACTATTATCAATAATTCATATTAATTTTACAATCACAAGTTTAAAACAACTCTTATTATGCACATTTATACGAATTTTTGTCCTATGCTGCCATGTTAAAAATTTAGATAAAATGCTAGCGCCACCTGTTGAGGTATTGATCCCCAAACATAATCAGCACCAGTTAATGTCGGGGACAAACTAAATACCAATTTTGGTTAAATTTCGTATAAAAAAAAAAAAAAAAAAAAAAAAAAAAAAAAAAAAAAAAATTGCGTTTTTTTTCTAAGTTTTGTTTTGTTAAAACTAAAAAAAATCGATAACTTTGGTTTAAATTATCACCGATTTATCGTTCAACCATTCGTTTTAAAGGTATTGATGAGATCTTTCGAAAGATACCCATCTTGAAACTTTGCCCCCCCGGGTGGGAACTTCCCCCCACGGTGGGGGGGGGGGAACCGATGCCCCCACACGCACAAAAATTTTTTCCTAGTTAACTACTACTATTATCAACCTGATCTTTCGAAAGATACCCATTGTGAAAATTTACCCCCCTGGGGGGGTATTTCCCCCCCTAGGGGGGAAGCGATGCCCCCCCATGCAGAAAATTTTTTTCCTAGTTACATACTACTATTATCAATAATTCATATTAATTTTACAATCACAAGTTTAAAACAACTCTTATTATGCACATTTATACGAATTTTTGTCCTATGCTGCCATGTTAAAAATTTAGATAAAATGCTAGCGCCACCTGTTCTGTTGAGCTATTGATCCCCAAACATAATCAGCACCAGTTAATGTCGGGGACAAACTAAATACCAAGTTTGGTTAAATTTCGTATAAAAAAAAAAAAAAAAAAAAAAAAAAAAATGCGATTTTTTTTCTAAGTTTTGTTTTGTTAAAACTAAAAAAAATCGATAACTTTGGTTTAAATTATCACCGATTTATCGTTCAACCATTCGTTTTAAAGGTATTGACGAGATCTTTCGAAAGATACCCATCTTGAAACTTTGCCCCCCCGGGTGGGAACTTCCCCCCACGGTGGGGGGGGGGAACCGATGCCCCTACACGCACAAAAATTTTTTCCCAGTTAACTGCTACTATTATCAACCTGATCTTTCGAAAGATACCCATTGTGAAAATTTACCCCCCTGGGGGGGGGGGGGTATTTCCCCCCTAGGGGGGAAGCGATGCCCCCCCATGCAGAAAATTTTTTTCCTAGTTACATACTACTATTATCAATAATTCATATTAATTTTACAATCACAAGTTTAAAACAACTCTTATTATGCACATTTATACGAATTTTTGTCCTATGCTGCCATGTTAAAAATTTAGATAAAATGCTATCACAGCGCCACCTGTTGAGCTATTGATCCCCAAACATAATCAGCACCAGTTTATGTCGGGGACCAACTAAATACCAAGTTTGGTTAAATTTCGTTAAAAAAAAAAAAAAAAAAATACGATTTTTTTCTGTTTTTTTTTTATAAGTAAAAAAAATCGATAACTTTGTTTTAAATTATCACAGATTTATGGTTCAACCATTCATTTTAAAGGTATTGACGAGACCTTTCGAAAGATACCCATCTTGAAACTTAGCCCCCCCGGGTGGGTACTTCCCCACCGATGCCCCCACATGCACAAAAATTTTTTTCCAGTTAACTATTACTATTTTCAACGAGACCTTTCGAAAGATACCCATCTTGAAAATTTACTTCCCCGGGGGGGGGGGGTACTTCCCCCCCAGGGGGGGGGGAACCGATGCCCCCACATTCACAAAATTTTTTTCCTAGCTAACTACTACTATTATCAATAATTCATATTAATTTTACAATCACAAGTGTAAAATAACTCTCTTTATGCCCATTTATACGGAATTTTGTCCTATGCTGCCATGTTAAAAATTTGCATAAAATGCGATCACAACGCCACCTATTGAGCGATTGATCCCAAAATCTAATCAGCACCAGTTTATGTCAGGGTGCAACTAAATACCAAGTTTGGTTAAATTTCATTCATTGGTTCGTGAGATACAGCGTCCACAAAAAAATGATACAGACAGACAGACAGACGGACGGACGGACGGACGGACAGACAGATAGACAGACATTTTCTAAAAACTATTAATTCGTGTTCTCCACATCCCAAAACTTGTAAATCCATCAAAAAGTGGACTTCGAAAATTTTCGCGAATCCAATATTTTCTCTATATTACATATAGAAGAAAGTAAAAAAAAAAAAGAGAGAATTATTTTTTCGTATAGTTCTAACTGTTGTTAAAATCATCTAAAGCTATCTGTGAAAACAAATTTTGAAATCTAAGTCAAAAATTAATGCGTAAAGTGCATTTTGAAATTTAACAATAAATTAAAAGATTTAATTACTATCTTAAATATTATAACAGTAATGTTAACTTTAGTAGGACATTTCTTATCTACAAATAACAAAGACTACCATAATTTCTTGCATACAATCCTCAAATCAGTTAAATATATTATGACGGGACAATTTTAATAAACACTTTCGCGACCGTTGACGTAGATTCCCGTCATTGCGAAATTTGTAACTCCGCCAATGGCGTTTCTTTTAAAATTTTTATATTTCTATACTTCTTAAGAATATTCCCTATATTTCTATTAGCACATTCAAAATATACAAATACACTACTGGCCATTAAAATTGCTACACCAAGAAGGAATAATAATAACGGAATAAAATTTGTTGGACACGTACATTATAGTAGGAAGAACAATTGATTAAAATTTCAGGAAATTTGGAGTAATATATACTGAGAAAACAGTACATAAAGCAGCGACCTCTTTGAGCAATAACAGCACTTATCTGCCTAGGGATTGGATGACATGTACGGGTAGACCACTTCATGAAGTTTTAACAGGATGCCACAATTCATCGATCAAAGTTACTGGTGAGTGGTGGGGGGCCAGTCGCTTTTCAACGATTAAACAGTCATTTTCATTGGTGCGAGATCAGGAGAACGCGCTGGCCAGAGCAATAGTCGAACACATTCGGCATCAATGACGGTCCAGACAATATGGACAACTTGCGGTCGTGCATTATCCTGCTTAAATGGTGCGCTACGGAGGCCTTGAACATAGGGCAGAGCGATGAGCCTTACCTCGTCAGAAATGTAATGGCTGGTATTTAGAGTGGCGGGAATGAAAACAAGAGGTGACCGGGACATGTATCTAATGGTACCACATACCAACAATCCAGGTGGTGACTCAGTATGCGAATACCAAAATTCTGATTACCCTCAAAACTGCATCACTGATATGGGCGCCATTAATAAGTGATTAGCGATGAACCTGGACGCAGGAATGGCGTGAAGTCACTTTTCAGACAAATCACAATCCTGTTTACAGCATCAAGATTGCCTTATCCGTATTTAACGGCATTATGAATAATGCACGTTGCCAGCTGGGATTCGACATCATCATACTGTCCATCATTCGCAATGATGTTATATGTTCCCATTGGATACACGTCTCGATTACTTCATGTTCATATTCCTTGCACTCTGAACAGCGGCCATTAAATTTCTGATGAGTTAAGGTCCACCCCTCTGCCCTGTATTCGAGGCCTCCGTAGCGCAAAATTTAAGCAAGATAATGCACGACCGCAAGTTTTTTGTATTGTCTGGACCTTCTCTGATACAGAATGTGTTCGATTGTTGCTCTGGTCAGCGCGTTCTCCTGATCTCGTACCAATGAAAATGACTGTTTAATCGTTGAAAAGCGACTGGTCCCCCACCACTCACCATTAAGTTAGTCGATGAATTGTGGCATCGTGTTAAAACTTCAAGAAGTGCTCTACGCGTACATGTCTTCCAATCGCTGTTCGATTCAATGCCTAGGCAGATATGTGCTGTTATTGCTCACAGAGGTCGCTGCTTTATGTACTGTTTTCTCAGTACATATTACTCCAGATTTTCTGAAATTTTAATCAATTGTTCTTCCTACTATAATGTATGTGTCCAACAAATTTCATTCCGTTATTATTATTCCTTCTTGGTGTAGCAATTTTAATGGCCAGTAGTATACTTTCATCAGAAAAAAGTATAATTATGATGTATATTCATGTGTAATATAAATATGGATGTAGAAAGCCTTGTTCTGAAATAATGTAATTTGAAAAAGTAACGCCCACAAATGATAATTATAATCAGAAAGTCAAAAACATACGGTCGCGAAAGTGTTAATAAAAGATACCTATATATCTACAAATGATATCACATGAAGTCCAATTCAGAGATTTCCCCCTTTCGGAGATTTTTTTAAAGAAATATTTGAGAACGGAGTTTTAGTGTAGAACATTTCTGGGGGAAAATGTGGGGGATTTTGTTAAGAATCTGGACTCAAAAGGTCATGCAGATTTTTAATTTTTCAAAAGCGAGTGCGTTAAAAGTTATTTTTGTAAATGGGGATTATTTTCTGTTAAAAGCTTCATTTGGGACGTAACAGTAGTTTCCTGCAGTCAGTCCAGTGAGGTGCTGTTATCCGTGTTCGTCGGGATTTTATTTTTCTTGAGGTTTATGAACGATTTGAGCAGAGGTACTGCTTCAAATTTTATAAAAAGCTTGGTGATTCTCAAAGTGAAACAATTCGTAGGTTTCAGCAAAAGTTTGGAGACGATGCTATGGGGGGGGGGGGGGGTCACAAAAATTAAGAAATCGTTTAACCTATTCAGAACTGGTTGCACGTCGGTAGATAGTGATCAGCGTTCTGGGAAGCCACAGACCGCTCGAAATGCAGCTGTTGTTGAAAAGGTGGAAAATCTGATAATGAAAGATCGTGGTTTGATTGTACAAGTGAATGCTGAACAAGTTGGAATCAGTACAGTATCAGCACATGCAGTTTTATGTGTGGCAGTTGCATCATTACAATGCGCAGTCGCAGACGCAGACATAGACATTATTGGCGAAGCATGGAATTACAGTCGTCCGCCAAATTCCCTATTTTCCAGACATGGCTACTTGCGACTTCTGGCTGTTTCCGAAATTCAAAATGCCAATGAAATAATCCCCTTTCCAGAGTAGAGATGAGATAATGCAGAATGTGATGGCGGAGTTGAACACCATTCCAAAAGAAGCCTTCCAGAAGTGTTTTGGGCTGTGGATGGAACGCTGTGCTTAGTGTGTGGAGGCGCAAGGAGTCGACTTTGGAGTTGATTAGTATCCCAATCCCGCAAGGTAACTAAGATAATTTTTCTGGCCAAAAGTCGGATACCTTTTGAACAATCCTTGTATTACACTAGTTTATTTATGTTTCTCTTCGTCATTCAGTAATATGATATAGAAGAGACGGCTATGTTGCTCGGTAAAATAATGCCTTATGTAGATCGGATCTGGCAAAAATATGCATTATTAAATTTATATCTGACATTATTGTGATCTCTTATCTATTATTTTAGGATATTAATTTTTAAATATTCCATTTTATTATTTTCTTTTTCTTTCTTTTTTTTCCAAAGTTTTTTGTGACATTAAAATATAATATAAAATAAATCATAGATTATGTGTGCTATTTGATTGTAAAACTTCTTTTATTTCATTGTGTACTGTCATAATCTTTTTTATATCCTTTAGTTTGCTTATAAAACAAATCAATCAATAAATAAATAAATAATACAAATATTTTCATTAGATAGCAAAATGATTCTTTGCACCCTTTTTCAAATTCTATTTTTTTCATTACTCAATTTAAGATTTTATTAAAGTACGTTTATAATGCAAAATATAGGGCAAAACACACCAGCAAAAGACCAAAGTTTTATTTAAACAGTTATGTTGTTTTACACATTTTTTTTTTCCTTAAGAGGATCTTTTTAAGAAGTTCGCGACCGCTGACGTAGAATCACATCATTTGAAAATCTGTAACTCCACCGGTGGGCGTTTCTTTCGCAATTTGTCTGTGTTTTTTTTTTCTCTTAAGAATATACCCTATATACATATTTGTTCAATGAAATATACTATGGATACGAATATATATTATATTAAAACACAAGCAAGTTTCTGTAAGACCAAAATCGCACCTTTTGGGCATGCGCGGGAAGCTGCTTCTGTCTTTAGACGAAACCGTCGACCAATCGCTGAGATCCTCTTCGGATTTCTAAAGCGAAAGTACTCTAAAACCTGAACCAATCAGAATAAGAATTTAGCTCATGTCTTTTCAAGACTCGGGATCATGGCCGCTAATTTTTAATGTTGGATACAAATTTCACAATTTTCTAATATTTAAAAACAGTAAGGTGTGTATGCATTATTATTATTATTATTACTTTTTTTTTTAGTTATCATCTGATTTCTTTTACTTAGTTAAAATTTATATTTGTCATGAATTCTAGAGTATTGTAATAGATATTTTGTTTAGTGTTCGGGTTAACAGTGGTTACGTTTATATTAATTGTTACTGTTAGCATTTTAACCTTTTTACTACTTTTTATATACTTATATGAAATAATTCTGATTGCATTTTTTAATGTTTTGTGTGTAATTCTGATTGCATTTTTTAATGTTTTGTGTGTATAGTATATTCAAAATATTATATTATTACAATTTTCGCGAGATGCACCTGATGAAAATTGCATCGAGGTTTATCAATTTTTCTGTATTGCACCGATTGTATTTTTATTATTAGTTACTCCCATTATGTATTTAGTTTATTTTTGAATTTTGGTATGTTTTGGTTGCATTATACAAACTGCTGAGTTCTTTTTTTTCTTTACGTATTTTAAAACGCTGTGCTGAGTAAATAAATACCATCATTCTGTGTAGTTTGTTGATTATTTTCGGTGCCATATAGAAATAATGATAATGCACAAAAAATCTCCATCAGGTATAATCTGGCAAATATTGTAAGAATATGTAATTTTTTTTAATTTACTTAATAAGATATACATATGCAGCAGAGAGAAAAAATGTAAATGTTAACATTTTAAATAAACATATAAAAAGAAGAAGAAGAAAAAAAAATAAATAGAAGTAGTTTCCACTGCTAAAAAATATACACAATACTCTAGAACTCATACAAAGGCATAAACTTTACACATGGTGGAAAAATAAAACAAAATAATGCGTAAGCACTTTATTGTTAAAAAAGAAAAAAAAAAAGTGGGATATTTCAAATTTTTTTTCTCTTTCCCATTTTTTGACTAACGATAGATACTGCTTCAGTATTCAGAATCTAAATTTTCATCAGAAATGTAGAAATGCTCCTGCTATTACTTAATTTGTTTTAAAGTTTATTTTCAATTTGACTTTGAGCACTCAAAGAGTGCTGGAATAACCTAAATTATTTAAAGTATAATTATTGCAATTTTTAGCCTTCACACTTCATAGTTGTTTGTAAATAACATTTACAAACAACATTATAATATATGTAATAAACATTTCATATATTCTCTTAGCAAATATCTATAATTAACAAGTATTGGATTGTTCGATAAATAATGTCGCATTTTAAAACCTTCGCTTCTTAAAACCAAGGCTTTGAACGTGGAATTTTTCAACTTGCCGAAAGACAGCAAAAGGTCATCCAACAAAATGGTCAATATATCATTGGTTAATGTTTGTTGTTAATATAAATAAATTCACTTTGTAAAACATGAAAAAAACGACATTATTTATCGAACAACCCAATATTTTGAAATAATTACATAATATTTCGCCCTTTATAAAATTTCTTGATTTAAGAAAAAAAAAAAAAAAAAAAAAAAAAAAAACACGACAGGCTTCAAAGCAATTAATATATTACCCAACAGAACTAAATAATTGATGAAATACTCATAGAGCAATGTGAAAAAATTAAGGGGAAATTCCCCTTATAATGTATTTTTGAATGAGGTTTTTCGAAATATTGCGAGATTCTCGCAATCCCACCCTCTAATGGGAACCTTGAATTAACTGTGCTTATCTGTACGTCATAGAAATACTTTGATTTATGATTTATATTAAATTATGAAAAATAATTTAATCGAAGGAAAGTAAATCAAATGTAATAGATACTTATGTAAATATTCACAAGTTTTATCTATAATTATATTTTTTTTACAAATTACACATATGTTTCAAATAACTCGTAAGTTCTGTGAGAAAGCAATTTATGCTGCATACTAATTAATCCAAATTCCTAAATTGGCACTTGATTACAACTAAAAAACAAGATTTAAGTAGAGTTTTTCATGTTGCATAATTTTGCAGGCAAAAGATTAATCAGAATTCAAATGAAATTGCGTCCTGCACTTTGTCGTTTTTTCCAAAACAATGCTTACCTAAAAAAGGATTTGCCTGCAATTTGACCTCCACTGGTGTATGATCCGAGTTATGAATTTTTTTCTTTGATATCCAAATTATTTTTTATGTTATCTTCCTATATGGTCAATTAGAAATATTGTTCTTCTAATCAATTTGTAGAAACTACAACCTAACATGTTTTTGTTTATCAGTACTACACATCAAGCAGTGCAAACAACAGTTCCTTAATCATTTAAGTGTGTGCATATGGCGGCGTGATGCTTATATCCACAAATTTTGTAAAGCGTTGAATCATTGTCGCACCAAGCCTGAATTGAGTCGCCACAAGCTGTTCAAACATTAAGCCTAGCATGCTTGACCGATAGATTCGCTGTTAGCTGCATAGGCATATCTCAGTTTTAGTTTTCCTGTCATCTGCTTATGGGAGCACTGATTTTTTCTTGGTGAAAATTTCGCAAAATTTTTCAAATTAGCGATTAAGAATTATTGATTTTTTTTTTCTTCTTACTTTTAAGAGAGAAAATTCATGAAGCCGTGCTGATTTATTTACGAAATATGATTCTTTAAACACAATTAACATGTGGGGAAGGATGTGTGTGGGGGGGGGGGAGGGGGAGGAATTTTTTGTTTGACACATTGTAGAGACAAAAAAAAAAAAATAAAATAAATAAAAAATAAATAATAAAAACAATATAACTTTATAATGAAGACAAGTTAGGTGTACAGATGTGTTTACCAAATTTTCGTGAAAAATTGTAAATCAGGTCACATTTTATTTTTGTTTGTATCTCAAAAACTATTTTAACGATTTTCTTTCAATTCACCATATATACCATTTTGCAGATGCTTTTTATTGGTTACTTGTATGAAAATTGTTATGTATTCTGATTTCTTAGTCCAATTTTAACTCTGCATTCAATTTCTAAAAAAAAAAAAAAAAAAAAAAAAAAAAAAATGGTTCTACAGAATTGTTTGAAAAATCACCATTTTATCTACCGTTTAAATATCCTGTCGTATGTATTAGTTGATTTCCAGTGTACAGATGTGTTTGCAAAGTTTTGATAAAATTGGATGGAGTACCAACATAGGTACCTAAAAAAGGTTGATTTTCATTAATTTTGCTATAAACCTCTGTCTAAATATCTTTTTGTCTGAATTAATTGGTTAGCAGAAAAAAAAAAAATTATATGTTTCTGCTGTGAAAGTTCTGAGAGAAAATATTAAACGAAAATGACTACCACATTTGCAGGCCTCGCAGTGCTCCTATATTTCCTGTACTTCCTATATATTTATGAAACCACCTATTTTTCCTATATTTTTGAATAGTCGCTCAATATTTCCTATATTTTAGTTTTGACTACTTCGGAATGTCTGAGTGAATGCGCAGTATCTATATATTAATTTGAAACGTATTTTGTCTGTATCCACTAAATTGATGAACGGCTAGGTGTAAAAATTTGGTTGAGGTGTATCATCAAAAGAGAAAAAAAAAAGTCGAACGGTTCCCGCCCTGGAGGGCAGAGGTTAAGAACATGTTTGCGAGCTTAACTCAGATCCAAATTACTTCACGGTGAATAAGTTGTACATGAGGTTACTAGACTCAAATACTAAAAAATCAATTTCTGCGATTTTGGAATTTTCGATTTTAAAGGGGGAAAGTAGATTTGGGGGCGGAAAGGGAAAAATTAGTTTGAGAGGGAAATCTGTTCTAAACCCACACATGTAGCACCTCATTTTAAAGGTCTTGAAATTTCATGAAGATTTGGGATGTTTGTATACAAT
The DNA here is from genome assembly GCA_963930645.1 of Salticus scenicus. Classification (NCBI taxonomy): domain Eukaryota; kingdom Metazoa; phylum Arthropoda; class Arachnida; order Araneae; family Salticidae; genus Salticus; species Salticus scenicus. The sequence continues at coordinate 221,388,519 of OZ005660.1, read as the reverse complement.
ATAGTGCACCCCCTGGTGGTGAAAAATGGAACTAGGTCATTTTGTAGTAGATCCTATCATGTTACACCTTATTTTAAAGGTCTTAGTATTTCCTGACCGTTGGTGATGTTCATACAAAACACACTCTGCCCTCTGGCGGTGGAAAGTGCATTTAAAAGATTTTGCAGTTGACACCTTATTTGAAAAGTCTTCGAAATTCAAGGCAATTGGTGATGTTCGTATACAACATACTGCGCCCCCTGGTGGAGGAAAGTGAATTTTGCGTAGCATGCCTGCTATACGGTGCCGCAGCCACAGGCAGCAGAAACACGAATCAAAGGTTCGTTCGATTCAAGGTTAATTTGTGAGAATTTTTTCATGTTATTAGCGGCCCGCATATACACTGCCACAGGAACTGGGGTCACAAGGCAGAGGTTCGTTTGGTTCAAGGTAATTTTTTTTGTTATTGCTGATTATTATTATTTTTTTTTTTTTGCTATGATTTTATTTAAAAATAGTAATTCAAACAAAATCGAGTTAAAGATATGAAATCATACAAATTTAAGGTTCATTTCTATTTATAAAGATTTTTCCGAATTTCTTTTTTTAAGTGAAATGTCGTACATTATATTAGATGTTTTAACTTGAAATATATTTAAATAATGATGCAACGATTTTTGAAACATTACAGTCAATAAAATGACCGTTGAATTCGACGGGTTCCAGCTAGTTTTGATTTAAGTTGCTAGTTTTTTCTTAAGTTAAGGAAAACATACCTCCTTATTTTTCTCTTCTACAGAAATTTAAGTTTGAATATTTAACATTTTTTATTTTCTTTTTCTGCCAATATCTATACTCATAGCTGCCAATATTTTATTTTTTCCGAGAAAATTTTTAGCTCCGCCTTTATTTCATACACCCTGTTTAGAGAGTAAATTTTTCTAATATCTCAAAATCGGAATTGGCATGTGGAAAATTTCGTTTTTTCTAAGTGGATTTAGAACTCAATAAAATACAGTGTATTTGCATATGATGTATTTAACAAAAACTGACTGGACGATTCAGGTAGAAAATGCTGAGTAAATTATCTAATTATTTCATTACTATTATTGTTATTTTGTAATAGTAAACCTTTACTAGTTCTACAGGCACAGAGTTATACTGAAAAAAACTGAAGTCTTAAAAATATCAAGTATTAGATTTGTAAGCGTTAACTTACAAAGTATAATGTTACATGTTGTAATATTTTTTACATTCCATAATTAAGTGAAATTTTAAACCCAAAAGGAATTAAAAAAAAAAAAAAAATGCACTACAAAATTCTTTTAAAATGAAATGTAAAATGATTCGCCACCTAACCTTTTTCTTTAAAGAGGATTTACCTATTGCAGTCTAAATAAAGAAAAAATAACAAGAATATCATTCTCGTGAATACAATTCAGCGTTTCCATACTTAGCGACTTTTTTATTCAATAATCACCAATAAGTTTGAGATGTGATAGCTGATACACATAATCGACGATTTTTCAAATCGATTTGTTATGTATATCAAATATCACTTTTTAAAATTATTGGTGACCATTAAATGAGAAAGTCACAAAGTCTAGCAATACTGTTTCCGTATGTTTTCATATTGTGCCTTTCCTACAATGTAAAGTCACAAAAAGAAAACGCCAGCTCCCCCCCCCCTAATTGCGTCGTAAATTATCGTAGAAACATTCGGCTAGTACTTATCGATCTATAATAACGTCTAAATGTTAATGGTGTAATTAGATTTTGCTTAAGGGGTCATCTACATATTAAAACAGGCGTAAACTTCATTTTTTTTCAATGACAACCCCTATTTGAGACCTCATATTCAGATTTCAGAGATCAAGACAGTTTGGAAAACATACCTATTTATATACTTTAAATCAATTATAAATAGAGTTACACGTGAAAATATGTTAGGGGTCCGTCTGTACATTTAGAAAAAATAAATCTTGTTCTACCACAAAATCGACATTATTTATTAAGTTGCACACCGGAGAAAAAGTACAGAAATGCTATTTATAAAATAAAAAAAAACTATTTTAATTCGAAGAACTCTCTGAGTTAGCTCATGAATTAAAAGTCTGTTGGTTTATATTTATTAAACATCGAATAGTTCAATACATTACTTCATACGAAAAAAATTAAATAGATTGAGTCATATGAAACCTAGAATGTTGATTTACAAAAATCTAGATACCAAGATAAAAGAGTAATAATGATAATAATATTAATATTGGTTAAAAAAGAAAAAAAAAAAAAAAAAAAAAGGTTTAATATTTAAAACAAGAATTATATACTTCTGTTGGGTATATTTTTATTTTATACTGCAAGAACCGCATGAAAGTGTAACTATAAAGATTTACATTTAATTTTAGGCGTACAAACCAACAATTTATAATAAACAAAAATATAGATAACAAGATTTAAGCTAAAACCTGAGAAGGATATTTAACACTTTCGCGACCGCTGACGAAGATCCACTTCATTGGAAATCTGAAACAGTGGGCGTTTCTTTCACAATTTGTGTGTTACTATATTTCTTAAGAATATTCCTTATATTCATATTTATATTAATAAAATAGTATGAATACAAATACTTTCAGTAGAAAGAGTATAATAATTATGTATATTCATTTGTAAAATAAATATGGATATAGAAAACCTCGTTCTGACATAATGTAGTTTGAATGAATAACGCCCACAGGCGGAACGGACTATCAAAAGATAAAAACATGTGGTCGCGTAAGTGTTTAATATTCAATAAAAAGGAGATACGGTTCAAAATCATTTCTATTTTAAGTAATACGTCACCTCTTTATACGTGACACAAAATTAAAATTTAGATGTCACGTTTCAACTTAGCATTAAAAGTAATAACGCATATTACTTTGTTTTAAATTCTTTTTCCATAATAAATCTGACGCCAGTTTTACGCCGTGATTAGAGTAATCGAAAATAAATCATATTGCGTTTTATTTCAATAATAGATTTTAAAAACTTTAAAAAAAAAAAAAAAAAAAAAAAAAAAAAAAAACTATTTTCCACTATATTATTTAGTATTAAAAAAACATTTAATAAAAATTTAATATTTTATTACAAATGGGAAAATGTCACAACAAGATTAAAACAGAAAATTTGTTTTAAAAGTTATGAAATATTTAAGCACAAAGACTTAACATTTCAGAATCGAGTAAAATCCTTTTTCCAACGGAAGCTACGCCTTTACACAATTTTTCTAAAACTTTACATTATAAAACAAAATTATTTTACTTACTTCCAATTAAATCATTTTAATTTTGTCCTCAGCATTCAATGTAGTAAATGCCATTGACATTTATGCATACCAGTGTCACATATAGAGTCATAGACGAGTATGCAAACTAGTTTTTTCAATACTGTTTCCGCAATATAGAGGTGGGGCTTTATTTCTTTTGGAATTCTTCGCCAATCTCTTGCCTGCATTGCGATAATTTTATAAAAAAAAAAAATAAGCCAATTTGTATTATAAACATCGAAATGTTGCTTAGAAAACAATTAGAATAACATAAAAGTAAATTAAAATAGTTTTTCGTCAAAATGTATAGAGATATTTACTCACAGAGGATACAAATTATAACAGGTGACGGCCCCCTAACAGCAGTAAAAAATGAAATATCACTGTAACTCATAAAATAATGTTAGGAAGGAGCTGTAAATTTGGAAACCCAAGTTTTTGATGATGCCCGTTCTATTCGTGCAAAAATTAACATAGGTCATAATTCATAATTTTTTCAAATATGAATTTATTAATAATTTTCATAATTCAAAAAATGTTTTTAATCAAAAATATGCTCGGAATATGTTTGGGTCACTTCATTCTAACGCATTAAAAAAACAGAATTTTAATATACTAATTTTTTGGGAAGATATGAATGAATGTTTGTCACATTCATTTGACATTCTTTCACTCTTTAACAGTCATTCTTTGACAGCTTATAACTCCATGAAAAATTGAGCAAAATATGTAAACTATACCATTTTCCGCGATGATTTGATCCAAAGAATTAAAAAAAAAATGGGGGTTACCATTGTAAAAAAAAAGGAAGTTGATGGCAGTTTTAATATGTAGACGACCCCCTAAGCAAAATATAACTATACCATTATAAACAAGACGTTATCACAAATCGATTGGTACCAACTACATGTTTCTACGACAATTTATGGCGAAATTAGGTGGGGGTGGTGGGTTTTTTTTTTTTTTTTTTTTTTTTTCGTGACTGTACAACCTCCTGAAATCG